>CM066035.1:727550777-728150777 GCA_033557465.1 Ichthyophis bannanicus
AGGAAAGATCACCGAGAACATGTGTTCCCCCTGACTGCTGGCACAGAGAGTATAGCTGTAGTTCCACCTATCCCAGCCCACAGCATGTTGGCTGATGTACAGTCCCCTGCCAATGCACCACAGCACCAGGAGCTTCAACAACTATGTCCTGTGCATTGGGAAACACAAGGGAAACATACATATGTCATGTTCTAGCTGTGCAACACACAATGCACATTCCTGTCCCCAGCTTCCACACCCCACAACATCCTTTACAGACTCACTGTTCACCATCACACTGTACACATTTCTCCCATGTGAGAAGCATCAAAGACATGTCTTTGCCAAACTACAGGGGTCCGTACTCTGTCTGTCCCCTCCCTCACCTCCCTGTTGTCGCACACACTGGTGAACATGAGTGTTTTTTCCCTACCGTGTTCCCAACTCACTCCAAGGCTGCAGTATTATCCTGGGTCCCCCATGTTGCTCCCAATAGCCCTTCACTGTGTGTACTGGTGTCCCAATGTTGTCTTCTACCCTGCTGTCAATTGCTGTAACACATGGAAATATGCAGGGGCAACTCCGGGATCCTCTGTCCAAACACATTTCCTGGTGTGTATATATCATACCTTGACTAACATTAACAGCTGTGTGCTACTGAGTTGCTAAACATATATCTCAATGTCTGCGTAATGTCCGCTAAACCACACCCCGATGTCTGCTTTTGACATGACCCTGATGGCTGCATGTCAGCCCACTATGTGAAAGTGATAATGGCAAAGCATGGATAGCCTATATGTGCACCTAATAACCCCCCTCCCATCAGAGCCTCTTTGTGTATGTGGCCATTACGTTCCTTCTCTAGGGTGTGCAATGTAGTTGGTGTCTTGGCATGCACTCTCCTCCGCTATGCACTTATACAGCCTTTAGTTGAGTCATGGGTTTATGTTGACATGTCATCAGCTAGATCTTCTTAAAAAAATGTGTTTAAAAAAATATTTCATTTCCCTGAAAGCAACCTTAAAATCCAATCCACACCCACATTGATCACTCAGCTTGCCTACTGTAACCTACACCTTGTTGATCTTGCCTGAATCACTTCTGTTTGTGTGTACATATGCAACACTGCACTGCATGTCTATTCTGCAATGGAAAATTACAAACAAAAAACCCCTGGCTGGACAATGCACACTTTCCCTATCCTTCTCTGCATCCATGTTAGGGCTTCGCAATGACTTATACAGTCTGCCACACTGTGTCGTGCCATTAACTCCCCGTAAGGGTTTCAATTATCATTATGTCAGATAGTACTGAGCATGTATATAGTGCTACATAGCACATGTAGCACTATACAAAAATTTCAGACCAACACATCCAGCTTACAAGAGCATACCACACACACAATCAGCTCAAAATACCAAATGAAAACCACACACAGCTGCACAAGTGACCCCAAACATGTTCCTCTCTCCCAGTGTGAAACCCCCACAAAATGCCTCTCACCTTGCTGCACCCAAAGCATAACACAAACTAACAGTGGTTGCACAGCATCCGCTATCACAATCATCCACAAACCACGAATGTCACCCCAAAACCTCCCACAAGCCTAAAAGTACCCACCCACATCATCCACCTCAGCCCTCAGTTCTGCCCTGCCCACATGGTTTGGTTCACAGTCATGCTGATATTTGACGTTGTGATGGCCAGCCAGTGTCTGTCACATGTCAGTGCAGTGTTGCATCCTACTGATATTGGTCTACAAATGTTAATCTGCATTAGCACTACACACATATAGGAAAACATGTGGGAACATATGCAGTACGTACATGAGAAGAGCTGTGCAATCACCTGCCACCTGATTGCTGTGCCCTCACGTGTGTCCTCACAGGCACGTACAGGGGGGCACGTTGGATCATCCTCCAGACCCTCATTAATCTCTGCAGGGATATTGTGCCTGAGAGCAATGTTGTGCAGGATGCAACAGGCTATGATGATCTCTGCCACAGTCTGTGGAGTATATTGTAAGGCGCCGCCTGTCCTATCCAGACACCTGAAGCGACTCTTCAAAACGCCAAAGGTGCGCTCTATGACAGAGCGGCTGGTGGCATGGGCCTCATTGTACCTCCGCTCTGCACATGTCCGTGTTTGACGCACAGGGGTCAGCAAACAGGGGCGACACCCATATCCTGCATCACCTGTAGAAAGACATGAGGTAAGTTAAAGCATGAGCTCATGTCCCCTCAAATGGACACAGGTATATATGTGCAAAACAAATGCATTACACATTCTGTAAGAAACATATAACATCACAGCTATGCAGCATTGCAACATTGAAATATGATGACACAAAAGGACCACATGGCCTATCTAGTCTGTCCGTCCATATCAACAGGTACAACAGTCCCGTTTTTATCCTTTATAGATCCTCAGTGTTTGTCCTATGCTGTTTGGAATGCAGTTACTGTCCTCGTCTCTACCACCTACACTGTGAGAGTATTCCATGGATCCACTACCTATTCCGTAAAAATATATATTGGGGCATATCACCCCTGAATCTATCTCCCTCCACCCTCATCCCATGTTCCCTCGTAGCTGAACTTGCGTACAATTTGCAGAGGCTCTCTCCCGCAACATATATGCCACGGAGGTATTTCTACATCTTCATCATATCACCTCTATCCCTCCTTTCCCCAAGGCATACATCCCAAGATCCTTCGGTCTGTCTTCATATGCTGTATAATGAAGACCACTAATCATTTTAGTAGACACCCTCTGCTCCGACCCCATCCTGTGCACATCCCTTTGAAGGTGCAGTCTCCAGAATTGCACACTCTATTTCAAATGAGGTCTCACAAAAGACATATACAGAGGAATTCTCCCTTCCTGTTTTATGATAGCCATTCATCTCTGTATGCACCCAGCCAGCCTTCTAGCTTTTTCCCTCGCCTATTCAACCTGGTTAGCTACTTTGGCATCAGCAGAAACAACCACACCTAGGTCCCGCTTTTCTGTAGTGCAAAAGAGTACTTCACCCCCTATACAATAGTGCTCCCTTGGATTGTTTAAGGGCAACAGCCTGACCTCACATTTCCTACCATCACATCCCAGCTGGCCAATTTAAGACCATTCATCAAGCTTAGCTAGATCACTCCTCACGTTTTTTACAGCTTCCTGGGTGTCTACCCTATTACAGATTGAGTGGGTGAACCTAAGAAACACAAGACAAGGGGTAGCTGTATGGAGTGGCAACAACATAATATGTAACAACCACACAAATGCTTGCATCCAATCAACCAGCATCACATAGCAACATAGCAGGGCGCATTTTGAGGGCCCTCCCCCCCCCTTCCCCCTATATCCCACACAGGCAGATGAAACACACACACAATGAGTGATCTACTGCAAGACACACATTTGCACATACGCCTAGTCACATGAGCACCATGTGCATGTCAGAAATGGGAAACACCCACCCAGCAATATGCAGTCCTCATACTGTCCTGCCTCAAATTGTTGGAATAGTGCCGAGTGATGCAGGATATAGGCGTCATGGGTGGACCCTGCAAACCTGGGGACCACATTCAGAATATGCATATTTGCATCACATACAACCTGAACATTCAGGGAATGATAGTGTTTGCGGTTGCGGAACACTACCTCCCTGTCTCTAGGCGGGACCAGGGCAACATGTGTGCAATCAATAGCTAAGAACATAAGAACATAAGATATGCCATACTGGGTCAGACCAAGGTCCATCAAGCCCAGTATTCTGTTTCCAACAGTGGCCAATCTAGGTCATACGTACCTAGCAGTTTCCCCAAGGGACACAGGTTCCACAATGCTTGTATTGGTTCAAGCATTGATATCCTGGGTCCCTTCTTAATAATGGTTTATGGACCTTTCCTCCAGGAACTTGTCCAAACCTTTTTTAAACCCAGCTACACTAACAGCCTTTACTACATCCTCCGGTAACAAATTCCAGAGTTTGATTACACGTTGAGTGAAAAAATATTTTCTTTTATTAGTCTTAAATAGTTTACCCTGTAGCTTCATTGCATGTCCCCTAGTCTTTCTATATTCTGATAAGGTAAACAATCGATCTACGTTTACCCGTTCCACTCCGTTCATTAATTTATAGACTTCTATCATATCTCCCCTCAGCCGTCTCTTTTCCAGGTTAAAGAGCCCCAACCTTTTTAGCCTTTCTTCATAGGAGTAGCCTTCCATCCCCTTTACCATTTTGGTGGCTCTTCTCTGAACCTTTTCTAAAATTGCTATATCCTTTTTAAGATATGGCGACCAGAATTGCACACAATATTCAAGGTGCGGTCTCACCATGGAACGATATAGAGGCATTATAATATCTTTTGTTTTATTTTCCATTCCTTTCCTTATCATACCTAGCATTCTATTTGCTCTCTTGGCCGCCGCTGCACACTGGGCCGAGGGTTTTAACATGGTATCCACAAGGACGCCTCTTTTTCTTGGGTGGTGGTTCCTAATGTGGAACCTTGCATCGTGTAACCATAGTTTGGGTTGTTCTTCCCTAGGTGCATAACCTTGCACTTCTCCACATTAAATTTCATCTGCCATTTTGATGCCCAAGTCTTCCCATCACGTGTGGAATCCCGGCTAACGCCTCAAAGGCCTGGTTCAGGGTCCACCACTGTTGCCTAGTGTGTGGAATGGCAATATAATTCCGCACCCGGCTGACCATGGCACGCAGTACTTGGTGGAGACAATGTGAGAAGGTGGGGCAGCTCATGCCACCCACTGCGGCCACAGATGACTGGAAACAGCCAGAGGCAAAGAAATGTAGGGCAGCAAGGAGCTTGACCAAACCTGATATGGCATGTGACCGATCGGTCAGGGGCTCGAGTTCAGGTCTTAGATCCTCATAGAGCTCCCTAATAGCCCCTGTGCTCAATCTGTACAGGGAGATGACCTGGTCCTCTCGCATGCCTGGAGCTGGGCCCTGGGCCTGTAGAGGCGTGGCTGGCGAGCCTGCACCTTAGCACGCCTCCTGCGCCGTGCGGGCACAGCCCCTGCCTGCCCTGCCCCCACAGGTGCAGGTCTGATTTGCTGCAGGACTACACCCATGCTCTGTGCCTCAGCCCCATAGACACCATCTCCTCTGTCACGCAACCGCACCACCTGCCCACCTCGCGCTGCAGCAAACACAAAGGCCACCATAAACTCCATCCGCCCTGCTCCTCAAAATCAGTCAAACACAGACAACACTTCCCTAACCAGGACACACACCTTACACACCACACAGAAACACAGCCACACAATACAACCAGCAACAATCACAAACCCAGTCACGCTCTACAATACACCTGATTCAGACTCCTTCCGTCACTGCCAACGCACACCTTCTTTCTCCCTCGCCTACAAAAAAACCCTCAACGTGCAACATGTGCTGAGGACAATTTATAGAGTTTTTAACATTACGTGTGTTGCGCGTGCGCATTTGTGTGAGCGTGATCACTGCGCATGCGCAGTTGGCTGTGCGCATGCGCTGCACATTGGACACGCACACACAGCACTGCGCATGTGCCTCGCACACACAGAACTGCGCATGCGCCATGGCTCACGTGCTACATAAGCATCCACATTCTGCGTGGCGCATGCGCAATGCGCACAGCCAACTGTGCATGTGCAGTGTGCAAGGCGGTGCGGGTGCATGCATGCTCTGCGTATTATAATGCGCAACACGCAAGCACCCATTTCCCGCCTCTGGCCAGCGCATGCGCAATGCGCACAGCCAACTGCGCATGCGCACCTACGCAGCCAACATGCACACGCAACTGCGCACGCGCAACGTAAAAAACACTATAAATACAACTCTACATGTGCTGCACGTTGAAGGGTTGTTGGTAGGCGAGGGAGAGAGAAGGTGTTAGTGAGAGAGAGAGATAGAGATAGAGAGAAGCAGGTATCTAGGAGAGCTAAGGTTTTGTGGTGAGGGTCAAAGTGTTAGAGGCTTGTTTGTGGAGGATAGGTGTGAGGTACAGCAGGGGATACAGAGAGGAGGGGAGTCAAGGAGCAGGTGAGTGAGAAAGGAGGTGAGGTAAAGAGCAGATAGCAGAGAGAGGAGGGAGGTGTGAGGTGGAGCTGAGAAGGGCAAGAGAAGGAATGTTGACAGGGAGGGAGAGGACAGGGAGATGGAGCCACAGGACAGGGCAGGAGTGGAGAGGAAGAGGGACAGGGAGAGGGAGAGGGAGAGGGAGGTGGGGCCACGTATTGGGGACGAGACAGATATGGCAGGGAGTGTGGTGGAGGCTGCAGGGCCATCGGCCCAGCCCACACAGGGTCCTCTCACCACAAAACGTAAACGCATACCGGTGCCAGCTCTGCAAAGGAAGAGGGCCCTGAAATTCTCACCACAGGAAAATCACATCCTGCTGGCTTCTGTTCTAGAAAATTATGAGGTCCTATACGGACGCCTAAGCAACACCACCACTGTTGCAATACGCACCCAGGTGTGGGAGGAGGTGCAGGAGGCGGTGGCACAAGCAGGGGACCCAAGCAGAGACCTCGACAGCCTCAGAAAGAGGTTTAATGACATAAAGAGGGGTGTGCGTGCACACATGATGGCAGAGCGGCGGCATGCTTTGGGCACTGGAGGGGGAGGCCCCTTTACACCCTCCCTAACACCCCTGGAGCAGGAGTTGGCAGAGCGGCTAGGGCCAATATACCTCTATGGACTGCCCATCCCCAGGCAGGTAGGTACCCCAATCACACCTTGCTGCTCCCAACCCATTGAGTACCTGCCCTTTGGATGTGCATCAGGCTTTTTATTAACACCTCCTCATACCTGCTCCCCTGGATCATCTTCCACCCTCTGCCTTTGGCTCTTTAGTGTGCTGTCCCCCATTCCACCCCTTTTACTCTGTGTTTTGCTGCCCTCAAAACACATGTTTCATTTGCATCATCCCTTTTTATATCTGCCCTGCACATGTGGCTACATGTCTGCTACAAACCCCCTTTCAGACCTGTACGTGTTTTGTCTGTGTCTAATCTAAGCACTGCTGAGCAGGGATGGTCCTTCTGTGGGATAATGTACACCAGGGGTCCTCAAACATTCTAAACAGGGGGCCAGTTCACTGTCCCTAAGACCATTGGAGGCCCGGAATATAGTGTTAAAAAAATATTAGGAACAAAGCCCAAAGAACACTGCAGAAGTACAAAAAACACAGAAAGTTTCAAAACATTTTGGTTTTATTTTTTTCCACAGGCAATTGTTCTTGTCACGTTAGTCTGGTTTCTTTGGGTCTTCTGCTAACTCCCCATCATCTGCTTTCCATTTGTCCTTTTGTCACACATCTAGTATTGTTTCCATTCTCTGTCTACTTCTGCTTTAACATGGTAATCTTTCTCCTTGTGCACCTTCCGCATTCCTAGGTCATCCACTCAAATGTTAGACCCCCATCCTCAATCCCCACTATCTGTCCAATTGTAGATATCTCTTACCTCCCTCAAAATGTTTTTTTCCCTCACCATTTCATTTGTCCAGCTCCATCCCATTCTGATCCTCGCACAACCTCACCTCCCGTATATTTCCAGCCACACCCAGCATCCGCTCCCCTCTAGTCCGTGCATCAGCTCATTTGCAGTCCTAGCCCCCCATCAGCCCATTTCCAATCCTATCCCTGGCCCAACATCAGACCAGTACCAGTCCTAGCTCCACACCCAGGTGGAGTCCTATCCAAGTTCCTCCAGAAGTGTATTTCCAAACCGAAGCCCCCCCAAAAGCTTACTGATAGCCCTCTCCTGGCCCCACCATCAGCCCATTTGCAATCTTACCACCCCCAACAGCACATTTTGACCCCTATCCTAGACCCCCCATCATCCCACTGCCAATCTTTCCACCACCCATAGGCCATGACCTGTCCTGAACCCCTCCCCCACATCAGCACACTTCCAGTCTTACCTCTCCCCCCCATAGCCATTTACCACTCCAAACCTCCCCCACCCCCATCAGGCAAGATAGGGTACGAAATAACCCAACCACGCCTGCTGCTGCTGCTTCCACTGTCGCAGCAGGAGATTCAAGCATCCCGTGGGCCCCCCCCCCCCCTGCTCTGCAGCATCCTCCATGCCGCCACAGGCCCTATGTAAAATACCATCAGGCCCATGGCGGGATTAACAGAGCCACAAGAGGAGAGGCTCTTTCTGTTTGCGTGGGTCTGACAGCCAACACTGAGGCTGCATGGAGGACACTGCAGAGCAGGGGGAGGCCAGTGGGATGCTGGATTATTCCGCTAGCACGGCAGCAGCGGCAGCGGTAGCAGCAGGTTTGTAAGGTGTTAACTTAGCTGGGCTGCTGCTAAATGAATGCTGCTGTCCTGTGTAGAGCTGCCCCTGAGGACTGGCAGAGGCAGCAGAAACACCCATCGGGCTGCATACATCTCCTTGGCGGCCCACATGTGGCCCTCGTCCCGTAGTTTGAGGATCCCTGATGTACACATCGATGTGTCTGATAGGTACTGGCCTAAATATGCCTAATTGTGTTAGCAGGAGCTGTAGTGGTAGCTATTTAGCACATGTACAGGCCACGACCAAACACACATTGATTGTGGGGTGGATGTGTTAAACAGTTGTATGTAGTTGAACCATGCAAACCAATCTGTGCTGTGTATGGTTTCCACAACCCAGGTGACTACACAACCATGGCCCCAGCTGAGGAGGAGGAGGTGCAATTGGGCGAGGATGTGGCAGAGCCCCAGCCCACAATGTCTGGGAGCAGCACCAGCAATGGTGATGGGACCCCAACCACACATGTCCAGCCTGAACCAGAGGACCACACCCCAGACGTCACTGACACAGAGGGCTGGGAGGACATAAGAAGACAACACCCCAGTCATGCACCAGCACTAGAGGAGAACCCTCCACCAGAATTGGACCCAATTGTTGAAGAACTGCGCACACACACTGCTGCAGCACGGTGCAATGCAGAAGGTGGGTAACAGCATACCCCACTATCCCAACGGGGTTGTCCTAACATCCTCAAAATTATTGTATATTGCCCACATAGCATAGAGTTCTGATTTTGGGGGGTTGTCTTCTGTGCTCTGTGATTCTACCTCCTGTAGCATGTCTTGTCAGGTGTCAGCATTTGTGAGGGCCTCACACACATGCACACTGTGCTTGCCCATATACCCCACATAAGCCCAAAGAGAAGAGCAATGATCGCAGGTCACCCAGACACCCTATGTGAGAGAGACCTCGTTATGGGTATTGTCACACAGTATCGTTTGACAACATAATCTGCAGTGTGCGCCAGCATTATAGAAATTGGGGCACCCCAGATATGTGCATGTGTGTCTTAGGCCCCCTCAGATCATCTGACCAATCCCAGACAAGCAGAGTGCAGACCTGGAATAGTCATATTAAACTGTGGCAATGTGCCATGTGTGAGAGCTGTGTTTCTCACGACCCCACATCCAGACCCCTTCCAGACATGGGGATGGCTCATGGGAGACACAGATGTAAACGTTGGTAGGTTTGGCAGGCATGACTGTTCTGCAGACTGCTCTTCTGGGATATGCGTGACATGTATATGTGTGACAGCTGGTAATGGAGAGGAAGCTCACATATCACCCTCTGTCCCACCCACAGGCACTCATCAGGCACTGCAGCGTGTGTTTGGGCAGAAAACACAAGGGAGCTGAGGATGATCCGGGAGGAGATGCGGTCGGGGGCGCTTGGCCGCATTGCGGATGCAATGGAGGACATTGTGGGGCTAATGAGGCAGCAAGCAACAGCACCAGCACCAGCACCGGCACAGGCACCTGAGGCACCAGGACAAGGTGCAGTTCCGCGGGGGGTGGTGTGCCGTGGGAGGCGCGGGCGGCCACGCAGGAGGTGACTCCGGGACCAATAAACAGCTGTTAACCAGTACATACGTGTGTTTTCCAATGTGTGTCCCTGTGCTCCCCTTAGGTAGTGTGCAAATGCATGTTGTGTCATACACACATGCCCCTCGATGGTGGGGTGTCTGTACTGGCAGGTATCACTGCACAGACACCATCACATGCCATGTGTGCCATGCACTGTGTCAGATCTCAGCCCCTGGGCTGCAGTGTGGCGGTTTACATATCCTCCCGGGTTGCAAAGGGGGAATGTCCTTGACCTACATGTCCAGTGTTGGGAGCCGTCACAGTTAAAATCCTGTCATAACCCCTACATTGGAAGCACATGTGTGACCCTTGTCCCTGCCTGCAACACTGCCTATGTGCCTGCCCCCCCACAAACGTATACGGTTACTCACCAACCATCCCTGTGACATGTATTGTCCCAGGACACACTCAACAGCTTTACCCCTGAGTAGATCCTGGGCTCATCATTACATCTTACCCTGCCAGCACAGATGTACTGATGTGCAAGTTGTACTATTGGCACACAGGCATGTTGCATCAGAAATGGTTCCCACACATTGCACATAGCATGCACGTGCCTCAGTATACTGGGCCGTTGTCTAAATGTCTGCATCTCAGGGTCCACGCTGGTCTCACACACCTACACACATGGTCATCCCCGACGATTGCATGTGGAGCCAGTCCAGGCATGATATCCATGTCTACCTTTACAACACATACCTGTCTACACACATATCCCATGCTTGCATCCATAGTGTATTGCTAAGGGAGACATGTGACCATTTTGCAATTAGAAAACAGTGTGTATATTATCAAAAAATAAACCATACAAATACATATAATACATATAATACAAATATGAGACAAAGTTTGGAATGGGGACAATACCCATCACCCTCCCCCCAAACACCCCCCTCCTCCCCCCTGCCACCTCCACCCGCCCTATACACCCTCCTCCACTCCTCCCCCACCCCCACATCAGGCACACCCTCTCCCTGAATTCTGCATGCCCAGTGATGGAACACAGGACAGCACAGGGCACATGTGTGGAGGTCACAGGAGCCATCAATGACTCCTGTGACACTCCTCAGGGGATGGCCGCCGACATGGCAGCCGCTCCACCTCGGCGGCCACCCGCTGAATGGCTCCCGCCAGCCACTGGTGCGTGTACACAAGGAGGTGCACATGCTGCTCCAAGGCATCCAGGGCCACATACAGGTCCACCACACACCTGCCACCACACACACACATAGTCCCAGGGGTCTGGGTGGTGGCATGTGCATGCGACCTGTGTGTGGCCCTGGATATTGGAGCAACATGGAATGGCTGGCGGGAGCCCACAGTGCCCTGTGCTGCACTGTGCTCGCCATCACTCTCCCACCCCCACACATCCCCCTCCTCCCCCCCTTCCACTTCCCACCCACCCTCCACACCCTTCTACACCCCTCTCCCCACACCCACATCAGACACACCCTCTCCCTCCCCTGACACGCCGCCACCCACCCCTTTCATGCCCCCATCAGCCCCCTCCTCCACTGCACTCTGCACCGGCTCAGCATCCTCGTCCTCCACCTCCACCTCAGTGTCCTCCTCCACCACCATCACCTCCACCTCTGGGCCATGGTGGGCAGGGGGGTGCCTCAGGGCATATGCCGATGTTGTTGCCTCTTCATCATTGCCATGACCCTCTGTGGAAGATGACAGTCATCAGCACATTATCAAGTGTGTCACATAACACATGTACATATGCAGGCACCACACAGGCTGGTGGGCCAATGTGACAGTCGTTACTCATCAGCAAGGTTGTCAATACTCACCATCACCCTCTGCCTGTGCCGCCCTCTGGAGGCAGGCAAGATAGTCCTGGTGGTGGAGACGCAACTCGCGCCCCTTCTTCCGGAGATCATCTACCTGTGGATGTGAAAACAATGTGTGGGGGCATCAGTGACTGCTTACCTCTGGTGGGTGGGCAACATAAACAAACATCTGTGTGGCCAGCATCCTGCTGCTCCTGCTCCACTGCTGTGTGTGTCATGTACAGCATAGTTAGTCACGGGTAACAGGTGATCTCCATGAACACCAGGAATAAGTCTTCACATGTGGGTGGCGTTGGTACCAACTGAGCCTGTGTGGGAACGCTCACCAACGTCCTATATTCAAGTTTTTGGGAGCATACCACAGTGCGTACATGCTGCCTTCCCGCCTTTCTAAAATGCCTCTCTCCAGTTGAGTTTAAAGCTGACACAAGGAGAGAGGGAGAGAGAGACACACACACAATCCGCTTTGGGAGATGGGTGGGTTGTGATTACCTCATCCTGCTGTTCCCGGAGATCACCTGTTACAGGTGATTAACTATGCTATCACCAGGAACAAGCAGGACGTGGTCGTCACATATGAGGAACCCTAGATGTAGAGGCCAGGGAAGGATCCCCAGAGTGGTGAGGGCCTGTGGAGGGCTTCCACTTCATCCCATGGATCTAGGCGGCTAGGAGTGGATTACGTATGGAAGAGGTTTTTCAGAGCAGCCTGACCAACCATAGCATGCCTGCAGGAGCCTTTATCCAAGCAGTAGTGGCCCGTGAACCCAGGACCAGGTAGCTGCTCCACAAATGTGGTTAATATAGACGGAATGGAGGTGAGCCCATGAGGCTGCCATGACTCTCACATTGTGAGCGGGAACATGAGCCACCAGTGAATGGTGTTAGTTATGATAGATAAAAGGTAATACATTGAGCAATCCAGTTTGATTAAGATCATTTTGTAACTGCTGTACCGAAATGCAAGGGATCAGCGACTCAGGATAGCTGAGGGGACCTTCTGTGTTGCTGGGTGCACTACAGATGAAAATCCACTGCTCTTCACAGTCCAAGGTATGAAGATTCTTCTCTGCATTTTAAGCATGCGACTGTTGAAAGACTATAGGTAACTACACCTCTTGTTTCAAATGATAGGAGGAATCCACCTTAGGCATGAAGTATGGATGTGTCCTTAGCATTACCCTATCATGGCGAAACGGTGTGTAAGGTGGATCAGCCACTAGAGCTTTAAATTCACTGATACGACTTGCTGATGTGATTGCAAGAAAGTATTTACTTTCCAGGTCAGAGACTTTAAGGACGTAGTGTCTAAGGGCTCAGAAGGCGGAAGCATACGCTACCCTAGAAGCAGATTGGGATCCCATGCCTCTGGAGGTGGTCTAAGGGCAGGTTTTGGTAGATGCAGGCCTCTCATGATTCCAGATATGAGAGGATGGGATGAAATGGGTTGTCCATTGATGGGTTCAGAAGGAGCAGCAATGGCACTTAAATGGACTCTGACAGACTCAGTTTGGAGACCATTGTTTGATAAGTAATGGAGTTTGTCAAAAACATGTTTATATATGGATGACAAGAGGGTTGCAGGCCTTTTGTTATCACCAAATGAAATGTCACGTCCACCTGATGGCATAGGACTGCCTTGTGGAAGGTTTCCTGGAAGCATAACAGACATCATGCAGTTCCTGAGTGAGGGGAGGGCCAAAGCAGTTACAGCCGTCAGTAGCGAGGCTCTGAGGTGCAGAGACGGGGGGTTTGTATGCCATACATTCCCCTCCTCCTGCGACAGTAAGTCTGGAGCTGACCCTACGTACAGGGGTGCAACCTGGGACAGATGTAGAAGCAGAGGGTATCACACCTGCTGTTGCCAGCATGGGGCTATGAGGATCATGTTGCCTCTGTCCCTCAGGAATTGCAATAGGGTCTTGGCAATCAAGGGAATGGCAGGAAAGGCATATAGACATTACTGCCCCCATTTGAGGAGGACAGCATCCCTCGCTTTGTAGCTCTGAGCTGGGATTCGTGAACAGAACCGGGTAGGTTTGGCATGTGATGGACTTGCGAAGAGGTATGAATCTTGAGTTCCCCAGAGTTGCAATACTCTTCAGAGTTGGTCCATGTGTAGAGACCATTTGTGTGGAAGCAGAACACGACTGAGTTTGTATGGCTAAGAGTTCTGATTGCCAGGGAGATGGACTGGCAGGAGATGGATCTGCTGCTGTCTGGCAAATGACCACAGTTGAAGAGGTTCGTTGCAAAGGGACAGAGCCTGTTCCTCCTTGTTTGTTCACATATACCATGGCTACCTGTTTGTCTGCGTAAGGTAGTATTCCATTGGCCTGTAGAAGGGAATGGAAGACATTAAGAGCCAGGCAAATTGCTCAGAGCTCAAACAGATTGATGTGGAAATGAATCTCCTGACAATTCCAGGTGTCTTGGGTGGAGGTGTCCAGTACATGTGCAGCCCACCCCACTTTGGAAGCAGCTGTTTTTACTATCACATCTGAGAGACAGCCTGTTGTTTGCGTCCACTGGGAAGAGAGGGCCCATTGGGCTGGTGTCATGTGGAGACAAGCGTAGGGGACCACATGCACCGTAGCTGCCATGTGACCCAGCAGCTAATGCATCTCTCGATGCGAGAGGTGAGTTTTTTGTAGTGCTGTCCAAACACGTTGCACAATGCACGGACAGCGAGGCAGAGTCAGGTAGGTCTTTGGCAGTCTGGTCTCTAGCCTTGCTCCTATGAGCTCCAGCGTTTACGTGGGAGTCAGAAAGGATTCCACAAGATCTCTGACAGGTCCTAGATATTGTAGTCCACGCATTGTGTAAGAGAGAGAGGCCTGGGCATGTGTATGTGACTGTGCCTGGATGAGGCAGTCGTTCAAGTAGGGCCACAAACAAATTCCCCTGGTACGGACCAAACCGACTACCAGAGACATGCACTTTGTGAATACTCAAGGTGCTGAGGCACGGCTGAAGGGAAAACATTTTCTGGATAGTGGTTTCCTTGATGGGGGGACCAAAGGAACTTTCGCTGTGCTTGTTGGCAGAGAAGATGGGTGTACGCATCCTTGTGATCTAGAGAACAAAGGCAGTTCTGCCTGTGTAGGTCAGGAAGTACTTTTCCTAGTGAAATCATTTTGAATGTCTTTTGGAACAGGAACTTGTTCAGTTCTCTGAAATGTCAGATGTGTCTGTGACCTCCTTTTTCCGTTGGTATGAGGAAATTGCGGAGGGGGGGGGGGGGGACCCAGAACCCTGCTGGAGATGAGGTAACTCTTCCATTGCTCCTTGAGGTATAAGATGTTTTACCTCAGGATTCAGTTGGGGGGACGTTTGCTAACTGAATGTCCTTACTATTATAGGAGGCGGCAGGCTATGTGAAGGACGCCTGTACCCTCTTCTATGATGGACACAGTCCAGGGTTCTGATGTTATTTGCCTCCATCTGTGGATGAGGTGACCTAATCTTCCTGGGATTGTTGACAGTTGCTTTCCCTGGAGGGCCAGGAAGGGCAGGTACTCCATCACGGAGTCAAAGGCCCTGTGGGGGCTGAGTCTGCTGAGCCAGAGTAGCTCTCGGCTTCCTCTGCTTAGTAGCTTGTTGACTCTTTCTAGCAGCTTGTACTGCAGGTTGTCCTTGCTGAGCATAGGACTGATAGTATCCTTTCTTTTTGGAGAGGAAGCGCTTTTCTGAGGCTCTCATCTTTGTAGGATGTACAATATTTGAAAGCCTTGTCAAGGTATACTTGTCCTGCCAGTTTTTAAAAACCAGTTTTCACCACTACAGGGGTTGTTGGCCAGTTTATCCTGTACCCAGTGTTCCAGGTGAGAGGCTTGCAGCCACCCAGGTTTCCTTGCCCCAATAGCAATGGCAGAGACTCTGCCTTTGCATGAAAACAGTCAAAAGCTGCCCTGTTCACAACTTTTGAAATGTTCTGGGCATGCTTGACAGGTGCTACATCGTAGTGACCTCTGTGATCTGCGAGATGTGGACTTACCAGTTGTAGATCTCGTGTGACCTTGGTCAGGAACATTGCCATGTACATGATATAGGAATCTGTCCTGCCTGAGAGCATGGATGTTTGGACAACACAGCGACCAAAGGCATCTGATGTCTTACACTCCCTACCAGGAGGGTTGGTGGCATGTTGTTTGTAACGTTTAATTCTCCTCCTAGCACACTCCACCATGATGGAGTGATCAGGGAGGTGTCCTTTCTGCAAACCAGGCAACGGAGACACACGATACATAGTAGGCACATGTGAGAATGTGGAGAGGTGGTAAGAGTAATCTTCCACATTCTCTAAAGAGGATTCCTTAAGATCTGATGTATTGGCAGGATGTCTGCCTCCTATGACGTTTGGTGATATTGGTGAATCTCTGTCTCCAGTGGCCTGTGCCCACATTGAGTTACTAATGAACTGCAGAGGGCCTTGACTACATGTGTGTGGAGATCCAGGAAGGACATATCCTGAGGAGGGGACATTCTCCTCTTGGGAGAGGCAGCCTTGTCCTGGAGAGGTACATCATTACCCTCTGAGCTGTCAGAGTCATCACACCCCTCAGGAAATTGGATGTATCTTCTCTACGGAGGCTCAGGTAAAGTGAGGTATCAGTTCCAATTGGCCTCAGTATTGGAGTGACACGGTACCGATGTGTGTATACCGGTACTCATCAGCACCAATGGTGCATTTGCCAATGCCCATCTTGCAATTGCTGCACATACCGGTGTTGCACTTTGCAGGGTCTGGGGTGGAACCAAGGTCTTTGATGCTGCAAGGAGAGCAGCCAGACTGGGTTCGATGGCCACAATCCTCTGGACAATCAACACTGATGATGTCTGTGCATGAGTACTGGCCAAAGCCAGGACCCCAGAGCATAGCACCAGGTGGTCGGACCAGGTTGAGGCCTCCAGAACTTCATGGAGTCCCAAAGTGGCTTTGGAGGCCAGGGACTCCCACTGGGCCTGTTTGCCCGGAGCGTGCTCCTCAACGGCAATGCCAGTGGCAGTCCGATATTTTGAGGGGGATGTACCCTTTCAGGAACGGACAGATTTGTGTTTGGTTACCTGAGATCCACGGGAGGAAGAGGAAGCCCTTGACGACATGGCTGCCACCGAGGGCACGTTGGAGGGAAAGAGGGTACCGAGCTTGGCTGCTCTGTTCTGCCAAACACTCTTGCATAACTTCCCACAGGCCAAACATTCAGACATGCATTGATCTGGCCATTAGCATTTGCGACACCAATCATAGTTGTCAGTGACTGAGAAGGTACCAGCACATTATCAGAATATGTTCTGCAGCCGAGGAGTGCTTTTCCATGATGGAGGAGGGATTAGGGCCTAATGCCAAACCGGGGTGAGACCTACAAAGGGGATTGTTGCTCTTTTGTTAAAAAGGTTTCATTGTGTGGGGGAATCTGACCTTTTAGAAAATTAAATTAGAAGACCAGTGGTACCAGTAAAGAAAAACAGGCAGACACTGCCATAGGAGTGGCACTACAATAGCTGTTTTTCAGCAATGACAGGAACACTGACCTGCTGGCTCTGTGGAAAACAATGAACTGGATAGAGCCATTTGGGAAAGGCAAGATGGCAGCACACAGGCGCTGTGGGGTTGCTTCCAATAGCTTTCCTATTGGACACTGGAGACCGTTCCCACGCAGGCTCCGTCGGTACTGATGATACCCATATGTAAGGACTACTTCCTGCTTGTTCCAGGCGATTACCTGTTCCCAGTGCCACCTGCATGTGTAGCTGTGTCTCTGGACATGTGTGCAGTGACACCTATGTGCAGTGTGCCTGGCACCCTGAACACATCAGTCCAGTCCCCTTTGGCCCCCTTGCATGACCATGCCACATTTTGATTGCCAATGATGGTGTCCATGGTAACCCCGCTAACCCCATATGTGGTCTGTTTAACACATTTGTGTTGTCAATAATCTATGCACATCCTGGGACCCAACCCCACTGGCAACATGATATCCTAACAATCATGGGTGCTGTGTCCATACATGGAACATTGTGTGGGTGGCCCTATTCACCTTGCCAGGGGCCACTACCATGATATTTGGGTTTCTACAAGGCTCAGGATAGCAATGCTTGACCCACTACAAGCATTGTGTAACGTGTCTCTCTTGGGGATACTGCTAGGTACGTATAACCTATGTTGCAAAGAGCATACTGGGCGTGAAGGAAGAGGGAATGACCCAGTATGGGCTATCTTATGTTGTTATGTTCCTATGACCTGGGCCTTGTATGCTTACAGCAGGTGTGGTTGCCAACACCAGGGGCAGGGGCCATTGCACCATAATAGGCTATTGCCACCTATGCTCATGTCAGGGTTTCTGTCTGTGCTGTGCAACCACAACAGGTGAACGTATCCTTCCAACACCATCAGTAATGTTCATCTGCAACAAGGTTTGGGATTTGTAGCAAGTGGCCAGATGTGTGACCTGACTCAGCATACATTTATGGGGACATAGCTCTGTTACAGGCCTTTGTAATCACATCTCATAGCTCATGGGGGTGGGGTGCTGTTACACACATCCACATCTGCACCTAGCATACCATCTGGATACATCACAGATGAGTGTGATGAGGTGCTGACCTCATAGACTACGGGAGATGTGCAACCCACCTGGCATAAACTAACACAATATCTGAATGACATACCCACCATTGCAATCAGGTCTCTGGCCCCCTGGGGGTTGGGTGTCCTAGCACACATCATCAGCTGCATACACCATAGCAACAGGGTGACTGACAGTACACCTTACGCAGGTCTCAGGACTCCTGGGGATAGGGAGAATGTATTCAAATGTTTAGGCACACACAACCATATCACCAGGGTGAGTGATAGCCCACTTTGATGGGCTCTCAGGAACCCTGGGGATAGGGAGAATGTATTCAACTGTTTAGGCACACAGAAACATATCACCAGGGTGAGTGATAGCCCACTTTGATGGGCTCTCAGGAACCCTGGGGATAGGGAGAATGTATTCAACTGTTTAGGCACACAGAACCATATCACCAGGGTGAGTGATAGTCCACTTTGATGGGCTCTCAGGAACCCTGGGGATAGGGAGAATGTATTCAACTGTTTAGGCACACAGAACCATATCACCAGGGTGAGTGATAGCCCACTTTGATGGGCTCTCAGGAACCCTGGGGATAGGGAGAATGTATTCAACTGTTTAGGCACACAGAGCCATATCACCAGGGTGAATGATAGCCCACTTTGATGGGCTCTCAGACTCCTGGGGATAGGGGGAATGTATTCAACTGTTTAGGCACACAGAACCATATTGCCAGGGTGAGTGACAGCCCACTTTGATGGGCTCTCAGAACTCCTGGGGATAGGGGGAATTTATTCAACTGTTTAGGCACACAGAACCATATCACCAGGGTGAGTGCTAGCCCACTTTGATGGGCTCTCAGGAACCCTGGGGATAGCGAGAATGTATTCAACTGTTTAGGCACACAGAAAAATATCACCAGGATGAGTGATAGCCCACTTTGATGGACTCTCAGGACTCCAGGGGATAGGGGGAATGTATAGAACTGCCTTTGCACACAGAACCATATCACCAGGGTGAGTGATAGCCCACTTTGATGGGCTCTCAGGAACCCTGGGGATAGCGAGAATGTATTCAACTGTTTAGGCACACAGAACCATATCACCAGGGTGAGTGATAGCCCACTTTGATGGGCTCTAAGGAACCCTGGGGATAGGGAGAATGTATTCAACTGTTTAGGCACACAGAACCATATCACCAGGGTGAGTGATAGCCCACTTTGATGGGCTCTCGGGAACCCTGGGGAGAGGGAGAATTTATTCAACTGTTTAGGCACACAGAACCATATCACCAGGGTGAGTGATAGCCCACTTTGATGGGCTCTCAGGACTCCTGGGTATAGGGAGAATGTATTCAACTGTTTAGGCACACAGAACCATATCACCAGGGTGAGTGCTAGCCCATTTTGATGGGCTCTCAGGACTCCTGGGGATAGGCAGAATGTATTCAACTGTCAAGGCACACAGAACCATATCACCAGGGTGAGTGACAGCCCACTTTGATGGGCTTTCTGGACTCCTGGGAGTAGGGTGGATTGGAAAACAGCAAAAGCAGCATATTCCATACCAGCAGGGTGCTGTGGACCCACAGTTTTGGACTTTCTGGCCAAGTGGGGGTAGGGCAGATGTTTTGGTCTGCTGGGTCACACACACGCATATCACCATTGGGACCAACATACCATTTTGGGCATGTTTCACAGCCCCTGGGGGTGGGGCAGATGTTTTACCCTGCAACTGCAGACTCCATCATAACAGCAGGATGTTTAGAAACCATCCTTATTCTGATCTATGGGCTACCTGTGTTAAGGTGTGTTGTAGCATATCACCAGCAGCAGCTGCCATGAGACCAGGATGGCATCAGGAACTCTCTGAACAGGTCCTTAGCCCCCTGGGTACAGGGCAAACCACTCAGATGTGATATATAGACAATATGGCATGTGGATTGACCTGATACACATCACTGAGATAGACTACCTACACACATCAGCATGCACAGCTACAATCAACACTGGAGATATATCTATGTGGATCTACTGACCTGTCCCCATACACTTACCTCACGTGGGTAATCAGCCAGACGATTATAGCGCCGGGTCAGCCGATCCCACGCCCTCCGGACCCTGATCTGGTCCTGACGCCGGGATGAACCGGGAAACAGCTTGTGCTGCCTCACAGCAATCAGCTGTGCCAGGCAGCGTAGCTCCCGTGGGGTGAAAGCAGGCTTCCTGGATCGGGTTGCCATGTTTGTCACCAATGAGGAATGCACGCACGACGCAACACGCGCGCATGTGCAGCACCCCACCTGCGCATGCGCACCCCAAAGCGCACGCGCGCAGTTGTGCCCGCGCTGCGTGCATCTTTTTGCCGCACAGGGTATGGTGTCGCCAACAATATTTATACAGATCTATGATGCAGACAGACATTGCACTGTTGTGTCTGACATTTTTTTTTTTAATATTTTATTGAATTTCAACATCTTACAAAAGCAAGAATAAAGCAAAAAGAAGTGTGTCATGTATACATACAAAATAAAAAATTGAATGTTCACCCACATTCCAAAGAAATATATAACATAACATAAAAATCATCTACAGACAGCACTCAACCTAGCCCACAATAATGGGGAGATATCACAAAAAAGAAGAAAAAAAAAACAATTAAGAAACATAAGAATCACAACACTCTGTTACGTGACAGCTTACAATATATTCCTCCTATTACCGCCTACACATTCCCTTGTCCCTCTTTACCATTCAAAAACAATTCCAACTGAGAAGGATCCAAAAAAGTAAACTTAGACCCCTGAAATGTAATTAAACATTTACAAGGGTATCGGAGAAAAAAGGAGGCAGAAAGGGCTATGACTCTAGGCTTCAAGGCCAAAAAGGCCTGTCTCCTAACTTGCGTAGCCCTACATACATCCGGAAATATCTGAACTTTAGCACCACAAAAAGGAGAAGACATATTTTTAAAGTAACTACGAAGTACAAGAAATTTATCTTTATCTGAGACGAATGTTACTACCAGAGTAGGTCGAGTTGAAATAATATCTTGAGAATCCTCGAGGAATTTGGTTAGGTCAAGATCAGCACGATCCTGAACCACATCAAACTCCCCAGAGGAACTAGCTGTAACCCCACGCCCCGTCAAATAATACAATTTTGAAATAGCAATAGATTCAGCCAAAGCCAAACCCAGAATCTCTCTAAAGTACTTTTGAAGGAGAATTTCCGCAGAAAGCAAATGACAGACTGGGAAATTTAACAAACATATATTCCGAGCCCGCAGCATATTATCATATAATTCCATTTTGTGATGTATAATTAAGCTATCTTTAACATTGGAGGAAAATACAGATTTAAATGAGAGACATTGAGTTTCACAGTTGGATATTCGAGCAAGCATTCCCCCCACTCTCCCTTCCACCTCACTAAGTTTAGTGGAAGTCTCCAAGGAGAAATCACACAACTGCTTAACAGTGGGAACCAAGGAATTTTCAATACGATTAACAACTTTCCAAATGTCAGCCAAGGTAAACTGTATTCCAGGCAGTTCCTCAGCCGCACCTGATATAGCTGACCATACAACTGGTTTCAGCTTTTCCCCCGAGTCAGTCGGAGTACTCTGCTGAAATTGTTCACCCACCGGGGCAGAAGGAGATGGGGAGACAAAACAAGGTGGAGAAGGAGGAGAACGATCTGGGGAACTTAGAGACACAGGAGAGGAACGCAAAGTCAAAAAATCAGAGCCCAGAGACACTTCATTAGCAGACAGTACCTTGAGATGTTTATCCATAGGACCCACCACCGCGGCAACCGAAGCCGCCGATACAATCTTTTTCTTCCGCTTACCCATCTGAGAACAAAGTGACCTGGAGCCTCAAAACAATTCTCCTTCGGTTCTCCAAGGGGCTCACAAGGGGCCAAACACGCCCCTTGTATCTAGCCCCTTAGATTGCTGCCCCGGACTCGCACCTCCGGCTGCGCCGGAAGAGAGGGGCTAATAAAGAGGCCCCCGATGACGTCGGGGCCGCCAGAGCAGAAGCCTGTTACCTCTCAGACTGAACGCTGTCGTCTCTGGCTCTCCCGCACTGCTCACACACCTCACGGGCTTTAAAGAGGCCCCCGATGACATTGGGGCCGCCGGAGCAGGAGCCTGTTCCCTCTCAGACCGAACGCTGTCGTCTCTGGCTCTCCCGCACTGCTCACACACCTCACGGGCTTTAAAGAGGCCCCCGATGACATCGGGGCCGCCGGAGCAGGAGCCTGTTCCCTCTCAGACCGAACGCTGTCGTCTCTGGCTCTCCCCATTGTGTCTGACATTTAAACACAAAATTGTAAGTTTTCCTTGTTGTTTTTACACTTGGTTCATGGGTACTGTTGAAACCGGTGTGCTATACATTTTCATATAGCAATGACTGGCTAAACAGTTACACCAAGGAGTCCTGAGAGCCCATCAACGTGGGTTGTCACTCACCCTGGTGATATGGTTCTGTGTGCCTAAACAGTTGAATACATTCCCCCTATCCCCAGGAGTCCTGAGAGCCCATCAAATTGGCCTATCACTCACCCTGGTGATATGGTTCTGTGTGCCTAAACAGTTGAATACATTCTCCCTATCCCCAGGAGTCCTGAGAGCCCATCAAAGTGGGCTATCACTCACCCTGGTGATATGGTTTTGTGTGGCTAAACAGTTGAATACATTCTCCCTATCCCCAGGAGTCCTGAGAGCCCATCAAAGTGGGCTATCACTCACCCTGGTGATAAGGTTCAGTGTGCCTAAACAGTTGAATACATTCTCCCTATCCCCAGGAGTCCTGAGAGCCCATCAAAGTGGGCTATCACTCACCCTGGTGATATGGTTCTGTGTGCCTAAACAGTTGAATACATTCTCCCTATCCCCAGGAGTCCTGAGAGCCCATCAAAGTGGGCTATCACTCACCCTGGTGATATGGTTTTGTGTGGCTAAACAGTTGAATACATTCTCCCTATCCCCAGGAGTCCTGAGAGCCCATCAAAGTGGGCTATCACTCACCCTGGTGATAAGGTTCAGTGTGCCTAAACAGTTGAATACATTCTCCCTATCCCCAGGAGTCCTGAGAGCCCATCAAAGTGGGCTATCACTCACCCTGGTGATATGGTTCTGTGTGCCTAAACAGTTGAATACATTCTCCCTATCCCCAGGAGTCCTGAGAGCCCATCAAAGTGGGCTATCACTCACCCTGGTGATATGGTTTTGTGTGGCTAAACAGTTGAATACATTCTCCCTATCCCCAGGAGTCCTGAGAGCCCATCAAAGTGGGCTATCACTCACCCTGGTGATATTGTTTTATGTGGCTAAACAGTTGAATACATTCTCCCTATCCCCAGGAGTCCTGAGAGCCCATCAAAGTGGGCTATCACTCATCCTGGTGATATGGTTCTTTGTGCCTAAACAGTTGAATACATTCCCCCTATCCCCAGGAGTCCTGAGAGCCCATCAAAGTGGGCTATTACTCACCCTGGTGATATGGTTCTGTGTGCCTAAACAGTTGAATACATTCCCCCTATCACCAGGAGTCCTGAGAGCCCATCAATTTGGCCTATCACTCACCCTGGTGATATGGTTCTGTGTGCAAAGACAGTTCTATACATTCCTCCTATCCCCAGGGTGGAGCGGGGTGGGGTGGGGTGGGGTGGGGCGGGGTGGTGGGGCGGGGTGGGGTAGGGGGCAGGGTGGGGTGGGGTGGGGTGGGGTGGAGGGGGTGGGGGGGCCCACCAACAGATCCACATTCAACATCATTGCAATGGTGCTGGCAGAGGGGACCATCAACCTCAGTTGAGCTGGGGGACAAACAACATACAGGGCAGTCCATGCATTTCTGTATGCATCCATACCGTGATAGCAGACAGACAGGAGGCCTGGAAATGTTCAGCTGCCCACCACCACTATCTGACATTCTCCAGCAGCGAGCACAGTGAATCTGCAGCCGCTGCACCCTGCAAGTTGTTCCAGCCTCACACATACTAACTACAAACAGTCTGCTAGCTAGTCCATAGTGCATATTACTGGAAACATAGAAACATAGAAATATGACGACAGAAAAAGACCACATGGCCTATCTAGTCTGTCCTTCCATAACAACTACAACAGTCCACTTTTTGCCTTTAGAGATCCTCTGTGTTGGTCCCATGCTTTCTTGAATTCAGTTACTGTCCTCATCTCTACCACCTCCACTGGGAGACTATTCCACGGATCCACTACTCTTTCCGTAAAGAAATATTTCCGCATATCACTCCTGAATCTATCTCCCTTCACCCTCATCCCATGTCCCCTCGTAGCAGAACTTGCTTTCAATTGAAAGAGGCTCTCTCCCTGAACATTTATGCCACGGAGGTATTTAAACATCTCAATCATATCACCTCTATCCCGCCTTTCCTCTAAGGTGTACATATTAAGATCCTTAAGTCTGTCCTCATATGCTTTATAATGAAGCCCATTAATCATTTTGGTAGCAACCCTCTGCACCGACTCCATCCTGTTCACATCATTTTGAAGGTGCGGTCTCCAGAATTGCACACCATACTCCAAATGAGGTCGCACCAAAGACTTATACAGAGGCATTATCACCTCCTTTTTTCTGCTAGCCATTCCTCTCCGTATGCACCCAAGCATCCTTCTAGCTTTTGCTGTTGCCTTTTCCACCTGTTTAGCTACTTTAAGATCATCAGACACAACCACGCCTAGGTCCCGCTCTTCTTTAGTGGACAAAAGTACTTCACCTCCTATACTGTATTGCTCCCTTGGATTGCTGCAGCCCAAATGCATGACCTTACATTTTTTAACATTAAATCCCAGCTGCCAAATTCTAGACCATTCTTCAAGCTTAGCTAGATCCCTCCTCATGTTATCTACCCCTTCCTGGGTGTCTACTCTATTGCAGATTTTGGTATCATCCGCAAAGAGGCAAACCTTACCCGACAGCCCTTCCGCTATATCACTAACAAAGATGTTAAAAAGAATCGGACCAAGGACAGATCCCTGGGGCACACCACTGGTAACATCCTTCTCCTCAGAGTGAGCTCCATTTACTTGTACTCTTTGTCGCCTCCCACCCAACCAATTTCTAACCCAAGCAGTAACTTTAGGGTCCATCCCTAGGGTGCTCAGTTTGTTTATAAGTCGCCTGTGAGGAACAGTGTCAAAGGCTTTACGGAAATCCAAATACACCACATCTAGAGCTCTCCCTCGGTCCAACTCCCTGGTCACCCAGTCAAAAAAATCAATCAGATTTGTCTGACAAGACCTGCCTCTGGTGAATCCATGCTGCCTCGGATCCTGTAATCCGCTAGACTCCAGAAACCTCACTATTTTCTCTTTCAGCAGCGTTTCCAATAATTTACTCACCACCGAAGTTAAACTAACCGGCCTGTAGTTTTCAACCACATCCTTACTTCCGCTTTTGTGTAAAGGCACCACATGAGCCTCTCTCCAGTCCTTTGGCACCACTCCTGACTCCAACGAGGCATTGAAAAGGTCAGTCAGTGGAGTTGCTAGAACGTCCCCAAGTTCCCTCAGTATTCTAGGGTGTATCCCATCCGGTCCCATCGCTTTGTCTACTTTAAGTTGAGCTAGTTTCTCACGAACACAGTCTTCTGAAAATAGTTCAAGATGTCCCTCGCTTCTGTTCTTATTTGTGGATGTTTTCTGAGGTCCTGCTCCTGGTTCTTCATCTGTGAACACAGAACAAAAATATTTGTTAAGCAATTCCGCTTTATCCTTATCAGCTTCTACATATTCCCCCCCTGCACCCTTGAGTCTGACAATACCACTTTTGCTCTTCCTCTTCTCACTAATATATCTGAAAAATGTCTTATCCCCCATTTTATTGCATTGGCTATTTCCTCCTCCTTTTGAATCTTTGCCTTCTTGACTACTTTGCTAGCTTCTCTAAGTTTTTCCAAATACAGATGCCTGTCTTCTGCTCTCTGTGATCTCTTGTATTTCATGAAGGCCTCCCTCTTTTTCTTCACTTTTTCAGCTACTTCCTTCGAAAACCATAGCGGTCTCCTGTTCCTTTTGCCTTTATTTACCATTTTAACAAAAAGGTTGGTTGCCCTTAAAATACCCCCTTTCAGTTTTGCCCACTGTTTTTCTACATCCCCCAGCTGCACCCAAAACCGGGATGTCAGCACACCCACCAAGCAGATAGGTTAGTGATTGGGCCCCAAAATAGGCAGCCCATAGATATTACTTGAAAGAGATGCTATTAGCACTATGGGGGACCTAGCCATGCCATGGTGACTGCTCAGTCAGGGTGAGAGTGACCTCCCAGCAGGACATGCAGGGGCCACCCTGTCCGTGCAGGTGATGGCCGGGCACTACAATGTCCCAGCCATTGCCCTATGCCCTGTGCTCATGCATCCTGCCCAGGCCACCCGGTCGCAGCTATACCCACAGTACCTTGCTCCTCATTATGCACATTGGCAAGCTAACACTGGACACAGTGCAAACAGTGTGGGCTGAGTAAGGTGTTGCAACCACCACACACTGGATGGACAGACACACACTCCCACACCTATGCCAGCATTGTGCTCCTATAGAGACCTTTTGCAGTCCAGGCCACCTCACCAGTCATGCACAAAGCGCAGGCATGGCTATGGTATGCAATACTGTTGTGGTCACTCCCCAGGGTGGTGAACACAGTCAGAAACCAGACATGAAACACACTCCACAGACATCAGAGATATTGGTATGATACAGCTCAATGAGCATATTGTGTTTAACTTAGGATTTGCTATCTGCCAGTAATCATAGCAACCTTTTGATATATGTGTACCATTTTCCCAGGTTTATGGGGGCATTGGTGAGGTATGCACGTACTAGTATTGTGAGATGTACACAACGCCCAATATCCTGCCTCTCCGTGGGCTTTCCATAAAGGAGCCTGTGGGTGCGGTTCTTTCTGCTCCTGTTGGCCGCTGCTCTAGGGCAGAGGTCCACAACTCCAGTCCTGGTGGCCCAAACACTGTTCATGTTTTCCTGTTTTCCTGCTGTCCCTAATGAATATGCATGAATACATCTGCATACCATGGAGGCGGTGCATGGAAATGAAGCACACACATCTTTATTAGATACAGCATATACGTGAATGATTTGTGGCCCTACAGGACTGCATTTGGGGGACTGTGCTCTAGGTAATGCGCATGTTTCTGGTGTCTGTGCTCTGTAGGGTAAAATGTAGATGTTTTGGGCATGTTTACGTTATATGTACTAAAGGTTCTGTCTGCATTATCACATTTTTTGGTGGGTAAAAAGTGGGGACTGGAATGGCAGGAGCCCCAGCTGGGACTTGTACCTGTGACCTTCTGCTTCTGAAGGCACTGGCTGTGTGTGCTGCACCACCATCTTGGCATGGAGACAGTGTGTTCCCTGGGGAGTCCATGGCTATTCGTCAGACAGGGCCTGTCTAGTGCAGTGCACGTCACCCACGTGAAGAGGGCTAGGCCATGATGTGCTGTGGACAGCAGATACTGCCCCCTCCACCACCGGGACCCCTCTGCCACCATGCTGACATGGCCTTATATTGGAGACAGCATCAAACCTGAATGATTTGTGGCCCTCCAGGGCTGCATTTGGGGGAATATGCTTTAGGTAATGTCCATGTTTCTGGTGTCTGTGATCTGTAGGGTAAAATATAGGCATTTGAACCATGCTTATGTTCTCTGCAATAAAGGTTTGTCTGTACTTTCACGGTTTAGTGGTGATTAAAATATGGGGACTGGATTGGCAGGTGACCCAGCTGGGACTTGAACTGGTGACCTTCTGCTCCTGAGCACACTGGCTGTGTTCACTGCACCACACTGTGGCCACAGAGACAGTGCAGTCCTTGGTACCTTATCGCATGATAACATTGCGCAGCACACTTTAAGACGGTTTAGTAAACATACCCCACAGTTTTATTGCTACAAATATATTTGAAAAAGATTTTAATGTGTGTTTTTGCTTCCACTATAATTTTTTTTTAAAAATTCTCTTTGCCTGCCTTATCAATGCCTTCCATCTAACTTATGTTGTTTCCCATTTTCATCATTTGGCTCCTTTTTCCATTTTCTGAAAGTTGCTCTTTTGGCTACAATAACCTCTCTGACTTCACCTTTCAACTATGCTGACAGTTTTCTGGCCTTGCTTCTACTTTTTGAAAGCATGGAATACATCTAGTCTGGGCTGACATGATAGTATTCTTAAACAACTCCCATGCCTGATGTAAGTCTTTAACCTTTGCAGCTGCTCCCTTTAGTTTTTCTTAACTATTTTCCTCATTTTATCATAGTCTCCCTTTTGAAAGTTGAAAGGTAGTACTTTGGATTTCCTTGCCATCCTTCCTCCATTTATTAATCAAATGTGATCATGCTATGATCACTATTGTCAAGTAGCCCCAGCACGCTTATCTCTTCCACCAGATCCTGTGTTCAACTAAGGACTAGGTCCAAAATAGCTTCCCCTTTTGTGGGTTCATGAACCAGCTGCTCCAAGAAGCAGTCATTTATATGTTTCATTTAGAAACTTTATTTTCCTAGCATGTCCTGCTGTGACACTGACCCAGTCTATACAGGGATAATTGAAATCACCCATTATTACTGTGTTGTAGCTTTTGTTAGCTTCCCTTATTCATTTTGGCATTTCATCATCCGTCTGTTCATTCTGACCAGGCAGACGGTAGTACACTGTGATTGAGTGTTTGTGAAACATCCCATCTCTCACAGGGAAACTCCCCAACCAAATCTTGCACAAGTGAGGTATTACACTGAAAACCCCTGACTCTTTAAGAAGAAAGGCTGGAGAATGCCTAGGAAGGGTGTGACCCAATTCCAGGCTTTATCCTAGGAAGCAAGAGACCCAGAGAAGAGAGAGAGGAGCCAGAGGTTCTCTGGAATATGCAGTGACCAGGTATGTTTGAAAGAAGCCTGCTGAAAAGGTAGGAACTGTGGTTTAAGATTGCTGCCGTGCCTTCAGCCTTGCTGTGAGACTTCTACCTAGCTGGAGGACTCTTGAGCTATAGAGAACTGCTGTTTACTTTATTTAGGGATATGCTGCCCTGCTGCTAAGAGACTGAAAGAATACTACTGAGTTGTACCCCAGAGTGAAGGAACTTTGGGGAAGAAGCAGTTTTGTTTTCTTACCTGAGAACTGTATGTGCTGGAACAGCATTCTCTCACCCAGCAGAACAGGGCTGCTAAGACTGATTAAGGAACTGCTACAGCTGAGGAAAGCCTGGAGCAAGAGTGTCTCTGAAATACTACATGTATTGCAGGCCCAAGAAGGGCCCAGGCCATTTGCTTGGTTGTTTATCCTGAAAATAAGTGTATTTTCTTTAAACCTCCTACTTGTTGTAGAAGCTTGTAACTTTGCTCGGCTGCAATATACTACATACACTTCGTAAAAGCTGGCCTGCTACACAGTGCCCTGATCTGTGTTTTTAAAGTAATCTCTTAACAATTTCCTGAGTGATTCACACAGTTCTTGGTTTGATAGAGGGAGTCTTCCAAATTACTCCTTTGATCTATTACTTAGCTTTAACACCCATTTAAGACAACTTCATGGTATTGTGCCTCCTAACTGGAAGGCCTCTTTGTAAAGGTCTCTAGAAACAACTTCTTTGTACTCAAAGAATAATTACCCTATTCTACCTTCTATGCTAAGCTATACTCTGATTTGATTTAAATGTCACTTTTATCTGCAAACATCTTGACTTGTAGAAAGACTGTATAAAAAATATGATAAATAAATAAATAAAATTAACATTCCATTGCCTCAAAAGAATCCAAGTTATCAATGTCCCTGTTTAATGTATATTACCAAGTTTAAGTTACATTGTAAACTGTTTTGACTAAAATGATAAAGCGGTATAAAAAACAGTTAAATAAATAAATTAAGCTCTCTGGTGTAACTATGCCCTGACTGACTTAAATCTGTGTATTATAGAATTCAGTGTTTTTGTTATCAGCTTTAACCCAAAGAATTCCCCTTTCCCCAAGATTTAGAGAATTTCCCAGAAGGTAATTACTTACAATTGGAGATTTCTTTCCAGCAGTAACTGCCCCTTGTGGTAGTCCTTCAACTATGCAGTATGTGACCATAACATTCTGAAAATCCTCCTCCTCCTCCTACTACTACTGATCATTTGTATAGCACTACAAGGCAAACACAGCACTGTACAGAGACATGTAAGAGATGGTCCTTCCTCATCAGAGCTTACACAACAGCTGGGGACTAGTATATATCTATGGGAATGACAAGGAAACACATAGTTGGAGAGCAGAAGACTATGCGAATCAGGATCCAAAAACAGCCTTGAAAAGGTGAGGTTTTAGCCTGGATTTGAAAAGGGCCAGAAATGAAGCCTCACCTACCGACTCCAATAATTTGTTCCAGGCATAAGGACCAGAAAGGTTGACAGTTCAAAGTCTGAAGATGGTAGTGAAAGATAAGGGAATCTGCCAGAAGAACGGAGTTCCTGAGAAGGGGTGTAGGGAGAGATAACAGAGGAAAGGTAGTGAGAAGCAGTAGAATGAATGCACTTATATGCCAGTAGAAGTTTGAACTGGATATGGAAATGGATAGAGAGCCAATGAAGTGACTTGAGAAGAAGGGTTATATGAGCACAGTGAGACTGCAAGATTACTCGTGCAGCAGAATTTGAACAGATTGAATGAGAAAGAGATGATTCAGAAGGAGACCAGCAAGGAGGAGGTTGCAATAGTCTAGATGGGAAGTGACTAAAGGTAGATAAGTATATTAGTAGTGTGTTCAGAAAGGAAGGGTCTAATTTTGTCGATGTTATAAAGAAACAACAGGTTTTAGCTATCAGTTAGATATGTGTTTGAAGAATGAGAGGGAGGAGTCAAAGATGACATGAGGTTGCGAGCTAAGGAAATTGAAATAGAGAAAGAAGGAAGGTGGGTTTAGGGGGAAAGATAAGAAGCTTGGTTTTGACCATGTTCAATTTCAAAGGTTGGTGAGACATCCAGGCAGCAATGTCAGATAGGCAGGCAGAGATATGGACCTTGATTCTCAGAGCGATATCAGGTGTTGAGTGGTAGATATGAAAGTCATCAGTGTAAAGATGGAACTGGGTATATAGAGAGAAAAGGAGTGGTCCCAAAACAGACCCTTAAGAACAAAAGAATATAAGATATGCCATACTGGGTCAGACCAAAGTCTCAAGTACCTGTCGGGTTCCCAAAGGTATTCACATTCAATGTTGCAGGTTCCAGGAATAAGCAGTAGATTTTCCCAGTCCTCTTTAATAATGGTTTATGGACTTTTCTCCAGGAACTTGTCCAAACCTATTTTGAAACCAGCTGGCACTAAAAAAAATAATAATTAACAGCGTTTACCACATCTTCCAGTAATGAATTCCAGAGTATGATTACGTACTGAGTAAAAAAATGTTTTCTCCAGTTAGTCTTTAATGTGTCACATTGTAGTTTCATTCCTTGCCCCCTAGTGTTTCTACCTTTTGAAGGGGTAAACAACTGATCTATGTTTACCTGTTCCACTCCACCAATTATTTTAGATATTATATATTTATTGATGTTCACACACTATACATCAAAAATACAAAAATCACAGGAAACTTTTTCCATAAATACAAGATTAACATCTTCCAATAATAAGTAAAACAGAAAAAAAGGAATATTAGCCTACAACACGGGAACAAAAAAAAAAAAAGAAAACAACAATAATAAAGGAATAAAAAGAGGCAAAAAACCCCCTCACAATAAGATGCAGAAATAGTCAATAACTCCTAAATGAAACCATGTATCTTACATGGTTGCCATAAACCCATCAATCCTCAGCCATAGGTGCAATCGACTCCTTGCTTAACAAAAGATTTTTCAAGTGAGAATGAACAAGGAAAACATATTTAACCCCCAACAATGTAACTAAACATTTACAGGGGAATCATAAATAAAAACAGCTGGATAACCCCAGGACTCAAGGTTTAAGTAACAAAAAAGCTTTCTTCCTCACTTGGGTAGCTCTGGAGACATCTGGAAACAGCTGAAGTTTCCCTCCACAAAAGGTAACGTCCTTATGTCATAAGAACATAAGATATGCCATACTGGGTCAGACCAAGGTCCATCAAGCCCAGTATCATGTTTCCAACAGTGGCCAATCTAGGTCATATCTACCCAGCATTTTCCCCCAAAAACACAGGTTCCACAATGCCTGTATTGGGCCAATCAGTGATATCCAGGGTCTCTTTTAATAATGGTTTAGGGATCTTTCCTCCAGGAACTTATCCAAACCTTTTTTAAACCAAGCTACACTAACAGCTTTTACTACATCCTCCAGTAACAAATTCCAGAGTTTGATTACATGTTGAGTGAAAAAATATTTTCTCTTATTAGTCTTAAATAATTTACCCTGTAGCTTCATTGCATGTCCCCTAGTCTTTCTATATTCTGATGACGTAAACAATCGATCTACGTTTACCCGTTCCACTCCATTCATTAATTTATAGACCTCTATCATATCTCCCCTCAGCCGTCTCTTTTCCAGGTTGTAGAGCCCCAACCTTTTTAGCCTCTCTTCATAGGGGTATCCTTCCATCCACTTTACCATTTTGGTGGCTCTTCTCTGAACCTTTTCTAATAATGCTATATCTTTTTTAAGATACGGCGACCAGAATTGCACAAAATATTCAAGGTGCGGTTGCACCATGGAACGATCGGAGGCATTATAATATCCTTTGTTTTATTTTCCATTCCTTTCCTTATGATACTTAGCATTCAATTTGCTCTCTGGGCCGCTGCTGCACACTGGGCGAAGGGTTTTAACATGTTATCCATGATGACGCCTAAATCGTTTTCTTGGGTGGTGGTTCCTAATGAGGAACCTTGCATCGTGTAACTATCATCATGCATAACTTTGCACTTGTCCACATTAAATTTCATCTGCCATTTGGATGCCCAGTCTTCCAATTTATCAAGATCTTCTTCCAATTTTCCACAATCCTCATGAGTTTTAACAACTTTAAATAGTTTTGTGTCATCTGCAAATTTGATAACCTCACTTGTTGTTCCCTTTTCCAGGTCATTTATGAATATGTCAAAAAGCAGCAGACCCAGAACATATCCCTATTCACCTTTCACCACTGGGAAATTTGGCCATTTAGCCCTACCCTCTGCTTTCTATCTTTAACCACTACCTGATCCACAATAGTACACTGCCTCCTATTCCATGACTTTTTAGTTTTGCCAAAAGTCTCTGATGAGGGACCTTGTCAAAGGTTTTCTGAAAGTCCAGATACACTATATCAACTGACTCAACTTCGTTTACCTGTTTATTCACACCTTCAAAAAAAGCATAACAGATTAGTAAAGCAAGATCTTCCTTGTCTAAAGCCATGTTAACTATCTCCCATTAAGCCATGACTATGTACATGTTCAGTAATTTTGTTCTTTATGATGGTTTCTACCATTTTTCCCGGTACTGATGTCAGCTTACCGGTCTGTGGTTTCCCGGATCACCCCTGGAACACTTTTAAAAAATTGGCGTTACATTGTCCATCCTCCAGTCCTCTGGTATTACAGATGATTCTAATGATAGTTAAAAGATTACTAATAGCAGGTCTGCAATCTCATATTTCAGTTCTCTCAACACCCTTGGATGTATACCATCTGGTCCAGATATTTTACTATTCTTCAGTTTATCAAATAGTTGTAATATAATATCACCTTTAAATACCACTTCTTCAGTAAAGACTGAAGCAAAGAATTCATTCAGTCTCTCTTCTATGGCCTTGTCCCCTCTTTGTGCCCCTTTTACCACTCTATCATCTAATGGTCCAACTGACTCTCTCACAGGTTGTTTGCTACGTATGTACTTGAAAAAGTCTTTATTACACGCTTTTGCTTCCACAGCAAGCGTCTTTTCAAATTCTCTCTTTGCCTGATTAATCAGTGCCTTGTATCTAAGTTGCCAGTGCTTGTGCTGTTTCCAGTTTTCGTCATTTAGCTCTTTTTTCCATTTTTGAAAGATGATTTTTTGGCAACAACAGCTTCTCTGACCTCACCTTTAAACCATGCTGGCAGTTTTTTGGATTTCCTTCCTCTTTTCTTAAAGCATGGAATACAGCTGGTCTGGGCTTCCAAGACAGTATTTTTAAACAACACCCAAGCTTGATGTAAGTCTTTAACCTTTGCAACTGCTGCTTTTAGTTTTTTCTTAACTATTTTCTTCATTTTATCATTATCTCCTTTTTGAAAGTTAAAAGGTAGTCCTGTGTATTTCCTTACAATCCCTCTTCCATTAATTAAATCAAATGCGATCATGCTATGATCACTATTGCCCAGTGGCCCCAACATCCTTATCTCTTGCACCAGATCTGGTGTTACACTAAGGACTAGGTCCAAAATGGCTTCCCCTCTGGTCAGTTCATGAACCAGATGCTCCAAGAAGCAGCCATTTATTTCATCTAGAAACTTTATCTCCCTAGCTTGTTCTGCCATGACACTAACACTGACCCAGTCGATACCAGAGTAATTGAAATCATCCATTATTATTACTGTGCTATATCCTTTGTTAGCTTCCCTGATTTCTTTGAGCATTTCAGCAGAAGGGCTGTCGGGGAAGGTTTGCCTCTTTGCAGATGATACCAAAATCTGCAATAGAGTAGACACCCAGGAAGGTGTAGATAACATGAGGAGGGATCTAGCTAAGCTTGAAGAATGGTCTAGAATTTGGCAGCTGGGATTTAATGTTAAAAAATGTAAGGTCATGCATTTGGGCTGCAGCAATCCAAGGGAGCAATACAGTATAGGAGGTGAAGTACTTTTGTCCACTAAAGAAGAGCGGGACCTAGGCGTGGTTGTGTCTGATGATCTTAAAGTAGCTAAACAGGTAGAAAAGGCTACGGCAAAAGCTAGAAGGATGCTTGGGTGCATATGGAGAGGAATGGCTAGCAGAAAAAAGGAGGTGATAATGCCTCTGTATAAGTCTTTGGTGAGACCTCATTTGGAGTATGGTGTGCAATTCTGGAGACCGCACCTTCAAAAGGATGTGAACAGGATGGAGTTGGTGCAGAGGGTTGCTAGTAAAATGATTAATGGGCTTCATTATAAAGCATATGAGGACAGACTTAAGGATCTTAATATGTACACCTTAGAGGAAAGGCGGGATAGAGGTGATATGATTGAGATGTTTAAATACCTCCGTGGCATAAATGTTCAGGGAGAGAGCCTCTTTCAATTGAAAGCAAGTTCTGCTACGAGGGGACATGGGATGAGGGTGAAAGGAGATACATTCAGGAGTGATATGCGGAAATATTTCTTTATAGAAAGAGTAGTGGATCCATGGAATAGTCTCCCAGTGGAGGTGGTAGAGATGAGGACAGTAACTGAATTCAAAAAAGCATGGGACCAACACAGAGGATCTCTAAAGGTAAAAAGTGGACTGTTATAGTTGTTGTTATGGAAGGACAAATCACTTCTGTTGGTCGATGTTTCACAGAGTATATATCAATGACTTATGTAAAGGCTCTGTATTACAACTAGAAAGTAAAATCCGTTCAAATATAGACTGTAGAAACTTTTAGAAAAAAGCACAAACCCAACCAAATATTTAATTGGGAGCTAACGTGGTCTCAGTATTCATGGACAAGAATAAGAAACTTCTAATTCTATGTCCCAGCTTTCACATCAATGACCACAATGTTGTAGCTAACACTTTTTTATGTATATCTTAAAAGGCTTTTCATCAGAAAAAGAGATAATCAAAAAAATGCTTAGCTTTTAGGCAATCGAGCTTAAACTTCGATCAGCTTCCAATGATGTTGTATTTCATTCCCGACGCTAACCAGTGCTAGGCGTTTCGCCACTCAGGGGTTCTTCAGGGGAAATGCTAAGCTTCTAAAACACAAAACACAGTACATAATGACTATACTTTCTTCATACGATATGTCCAAAAACTCCAAACATTCATTGTCTAGTGCAGGAATATGAGCTACTCACTTTTTCACTCCCATGCCAGCGTTCCAATCACAGATAACTGCTGAACTGCTAAACAAGTGTGCAGGATGCCGCGCATGCGTTTTTTAAGTAGCCAGGAACCAGACATGAATGAACCCAGCTGACCATGATGTCACAGGCACGCCTCCCATTCCACCCGAACATTCAAGCCAAAGGGTACAACGGTTTGTAATGAATATATCCATCGTTGCTCTAAATATAACAGAGTTTCTTCTCTTGTGCAGCCTGGTTGCGAACGTTGTAGTTGGGTTATACAAAAACAGCGTAAATCTTCAAAAGTGTGCCGTAAAGCCAGACAATGCTCTACTATAGGAGCCTCAAGTCGTTTGCATTTTAACTTACTTTTATGTTCGTTCATTCGTAATCGGAATGAGCGATTAGTCTTTCCTACATATAGCAGGGAACAAGGACACCGTATACAGTACACCACATATGTGGAGATGCACGAGGTGTTAGTCCTCAACTTGTACACTTGTCCATTATGTATGAAACTGTCACGCTCTTGAGTCACAGAGCAGATGGAACAATTACCACAAGCCTTATGGCCACCATTGTTCTCTTGAGATGGATTAGGAGATCGGAGGACTGCCCGGCTCAGCACATCTTTGAAGTTCTTCTGTCTTTGCCATACACATCGGGCTTGATATTGTTGTAGGCCAGGTATGGCTGATAAAACATTCTTATGTCTGTGTAAACTAGCCTGTAATTGCTTACTCAATGGAGAATACACCGTTATTAAATTAATACTGTCTTCAGCTGTCTTTCTTTGGCGTTTGGGTTGTAGCAATAAATCTCTATTAAGAAACCGTGCTCTAGTATATGCTTCTCTGATGATTCGCCTTGGGTAACCCCGTTGAGCAAAAGTATATCGCAACTGAACTGTTTGTTGTTGAAATTCTTCTATAGTGCTACAATTGTGTCTGTAACGAACAAATTGTGAAAAAGGAAGACTATTACGCAATCACTGTGGGTGAGCACTCGAGTAGACAACAATATCTTGAGGAAGCCAGTCGTCAATTACAGGATGAGGCTGTATATGTCAAGCTAGCAGCTGATCCTACTAACGAGCTTCAAGATCAAATTGGTCAACTTACTAAGAAAGCTCTAGCTGATAAAATAATCTCCAAAAAAGAATATGTCTTTTTGAATGTTGATGAACCAGCATTTTCTAAATTTTATCTTGTTCCCAAGATTCACAAGGATTTAAGACAGCCCCCTGGTCGCCTTATAGTTTCTACATGTGGATCTCTGTTAGAACCTCTGTCAATATATTTAGACTCTTACCTTCGACCATTGATGTCTACAATCCCGTCATATATTAAAGATTCAACACATTTTTTGAATATATTACATGATTATGACTGGTTGGCCTCATCAACAGGAGTGCTACTGGCAACCTTTGATGTTACTTCTTTATACACGGTTATTCCGCAGCCACAGGCTCATGAGGTAGTTATGGAAGCGCTCCGAAAACGGAATGATTTATCTCCTTCAGTACTTACGTTTTTGTCCACATTAGCAGAACTATTGTTGTTTCATAATTTTTTTATATTTGAGCAACAATTGCACCATCAAATTGCTGGTGTGGCCATGGGAGCCACATGCGCTCCGTCTGTGGCCAACCTGTATATGCAGAAGTTTGAATACCAATGGATACAGCAATGCCCATATCAAGCGTCATTGAAATTGTGGAAACGCCACATAGATGATATATTTGTCTTGTGGCTGGGAGATCGTGTGTCTTTGCAAGGCTTTGTGACCTGGTTAAATTCATGTGAACCGAATCTCCATTTTTCCATGGTTTGTCATGAGTCACAGATTTCTTTTTTGGACATACAGATACAGAAGACGATGGTGGGGTGGACCACATCTGTTTATCGTAAGAATACTGATAGAAATACTCTTCTTCATTATTCGAGTGCTCACCCACAGCGATTGCGTAATAGTCTTCCTTTTTCACAATTTGTTCGTTACAGACGCAATTGTAGCACTATAGAAGAATTTCAACAACAAACAGTTCAGTTGCGATATAATTTTGCTCAACGGGGTTACCCAAGGCGAATCATCAGAGAAGCATATACTAGAGCACGGTTTCTTAATAGAGATTTATTGCTACAACCCAAACGCCAAAGAAAGACAGCTGAAGACAGTATTAATTTAATAACGGTGTATTCTCCATTGAGTAAGCAGTTACAGGCTAGTTTACACAGACATAAGAATGTTTTATCAGCCATACCTGGCCTACAACAATATCAAGCCCGATGTGTATGGCAAAGACAGAAGAACTTCAAAGATGTGCTGAGCCCGGCAGTCCTCCGATCTCCTAATCCATCTCAAGAGAACAATGGTGGCCATAAGGCTTGTGGTAATTGTTCCATCTGCTCTGTGACTCAAGAGTGTGACAGTTTCATACATAATGGACAAGTGTACAAGTTGAGGACTAACACCTCGTGCAGCTCCACATATGTGGTGTACTGTATACGGTGTCCTTGTTCCCTGCTATATGTAGGAAAGACTAATCGCTCATTCCGATTACGAATGAACGAACATAAAAGTAAGTTAAAATGCAAACAACTTGAGGCTCCTATAGTAGAGCATTGTCTGGCTTTACGGCACACTTTTGAAGATTTACGCTGTTTTTGTATAACCCAACTACAACGTTCGCAACCAGGCTGCACAAGAGAAGAAACTCTGTTATATTTAGAGCAACGATGGATATATTCATTACAAACCATTGTACCCTTTGGCTTGAATGTTCGGGTGGAATGGGAGGCGTGCCTGTGACATCATGGTCAGCTGGGTTCATTCATGTCTGGTTCCTGGCTACTTAAGAAACGCATGCGCGGCATCCTGCACACTTGTTTAGCAGTTCAGCAGTTATCTGTGATTGGAACGCTGGCATGGGAGTGAAAAAGTGAGTAGCTCATATTCCTGCACTAGACAATGAATGTTTGGAGTTTTTGGACATGTCGTATGAAGAAAGTATAGTCATTATGCACTGTGTTTTGTGTTTTAGAAGCTTAGCATTTCCCCTGAAGAACCCTGAGTGGCGAAACGCCTAGCGCTGGTTAGCTTCGGGAATGAAATACAACGTCATTGGAAGCTGATCGAAGTTTAAGCTCGATTGCCTAAAAGCTAAGCATTTTTTTGATTATCTCTTTTTCTGATGAAAAGCCTTTTAAGATATACATAAAAAAGTGTTAGCTACAACATTGTGGTCATTGATGTGAAAGCTGGGACATAGAATTAGAAGTTTCTTATTCTTGTCCATGAATACTGAGACCACGTTAGCTCCCAATTAAATATTTGGTTGGGTTTGTGCTTTTTTCTAAAAGTTTCTACAGTCTATATTTGAACGGATTTTACTTTCTAGTTGTAATACAGAGCCTTTACATAAGTTATGGAAGGACAGACTAGATAGGCCATGTGGTCTTTTTCTGTCATCATGTTTCTATGTTTCTCTGTTTCATCATCCATTTCTTCATTCTGGTCAGGCGGTCGATAGTATACCCCCTTTACCATCGCCTTCCCCTTTTTTACATGGAATTTCAATCCATAGACATTCTACAGCAAATTTTGTTTCCTGCAAAACTTTAATCCTTTGTGACTCAATGCCCTCTCTAACATAGAGCACAATCCCTCTTCCAATTTGATCAGCTCTATCATTACGATATAGTTTGTACCCACGTATCATAGTGGTATGTTTACTAAACTGGGCTAACGGTTAACCCGGGCTATCTATATTATTCAATTTATTTATTTATTTATTTATTTATTACAAGTTCTTATATACCGCACTATTCGGCATCAGCGCGGTTTACATTATAACATAAAGACCATAACAACAAGCTGTTTGGTTTACATCGAACAGGAGTACAAACTTGGAGAACCGGGGTAAACTATATACATGAGATAATTACATAGAAAAGAATAGAGTCTTAATAATATCAAGAACGGCATGGTGTGTTCATGAGTGGGTCACTTCCTCTGGTTCAATTGCTGGTAGGGTAGTATTGAAGGAAGAGGTGGTATTTGAGTGCCTTCCTGAAGTGGAGTAGGTCAGTAATGGCCCTTATGTCAGAGGGTAGAGCGTTCCAGCATTTGGGTACATAGAAACTGAAGGCTCTGTTTGAGGTTGTCATGTTGCACTTTGTCAACGCCTTCGAGGTTGTCAGTAGGTTTACAGCTGTTGTTCTTCTGGATCTGTTGGGGGGTACAGTGTGAATCAGATCTGTGAGTGAGGAGGATGAGATACCCTTGATTGCCTTGAATGATAGTACTAGGGTTTTAAAGATGATCCTCCCATGGATGGGGAGCCAGTGAAGTTGTTTAAGAATGGGAGTTACGTGATCGCTTCTGGAGGCTCCGTAGAGGACTCTTGCTGCGGCATTCATGGTCATCTGTAGTGGGCTAAGAGTGGATTGGGGGAGACCTTGTAATATGGCATTTGCAAAGTCGAAGTGTGGCAGGATTAGTGCTTGGTATATGGTTCGGAAGTCATCCGGGTCCAACAGGGAACGCATATGCCTAAGCGAGCGTATTTTGAAGTATACAGCTTTAACTATGTTATTTATGTGATGTTTCATATCCAGACGTTGGTCCAATGTAACTCCAAGGTATCTTATTGTTTCTTTAGCTTGTAGGTCAGCTTCCTTGACACTGACGTGGGCTGGAGGGGTGAAGTTGGGGTCTTTGGAGATGAAGAGCACCTCTGTTTTTTTATGTTGAATGCGAAGGTTTTGTGATTGGAGCCACTCTGAGACCGAATTGAGGCAGTCTACCAACGGTGCCAGGTCTAATTGAGTTGTAGAGAAAGGCATATATAAGAGAATGTCATCTGCATATATCAAGCAGTTGACTTTGAAGGATCTTATGACGTCGCAGATGGGCTGCATGTATATGTTAAATAGTAGGGAAGACAATGAGGAACCTTGAGGCACACCTTGCTTTTGATGGAAGCGTTTTGACTCTTCTGTACCGGACTTCACATATTGCCATCTTCCATCCAGATAAGAGTTACACCATTCTAATGCACTGTTGCAGATACCTTTCTCTTTCAGTCGTCCGAGGAGAATTTCGTGGCTTACCGAGTCGAACGCCGCAGCGATGTCTAAGAAGACGAGTACAAATCCTTGTCGGATGTTGTTAATGCCTATGATAATGTCGTTGAATAGGTTAGTGAGAAGGGTCTCGACCCCATGATATTCTCTGAACCCATGTTGGCAGTGATCTAGGGGAGCTGTGGTGTCTATATGATCTTGGATTTGCCGTTGTGCCTCCTTCTCAATTATCTTGGCTAAGAGGGGAATGCTAGCTATAGGCCTATAAGATTCGACCTTTTGCGGGTCTAGCTTGGGGTTTTCAAAAGTGGCCTGATGGAAGTCTGCTTGAGTGCTGCAGGGAAGTACCCTGTTGTGAATGAGAGGTTCATTAGATTTGCAATGAAGGGGCTGAACGCACAACGTAGCTCCTTAATCCAAAAAGCTGGGCATGGGTCCGTTTGTGCAGTGGAGGTATTGAGAGATGCTATGGTGTCCTCGATGCATTTAGTGGATGGTGTAGAGAAGTTATTTAGTGGGGTTGCATTCGTTGGTTCTTGGAACGGGACTGTTGACACCTTGTTAGTTTGCACTATCTTGGATTGCATGTAGTCAGCGAATTTCTGTGGATGAATCTCACTGTGTTGTTCGGGAGAAGGTTCCTTTGAGAGGGATTTGACCAGGTTGAAGAGGTCACGTGGTTTATTCAGTGATCTCTTTAGAGTGTCTGTGTGGTATTGTTTCATTGTGGTTGTGATTGCTTCACGGTGTGTGGAGAGGTGAGTACGGTAGGCGGTCTGATCTTCAGTGGAAAGTGATCTGCGCCAGCGGCGTTCCAGTCTGCGGAGTTGGGTCAGAGAGGATCGCAATTCAGGAGAGAACCATGGGGCAGTGCTTCTTTTTCTCCTCTTTGTGTTATTGGAAATTGGAGGTTGTGATATGGCATGCAGATTGGAGTTCCAGGAGGTGATTAGTTCGTCGAGGTCTGGTATGGTTTTGTTGAGGAGTGATTGGGTCTCAGCCAAGATGTGTTCCCTGTTAAATGGTCTAAATCTTCTTGTGGGCGTCTGTGATGTGCTGTGCATGTTTTGGCTTCTGTGCAGCTTCTCATTGATGATGGGGATCTGGAAAATGATCAGTTTGTGGTCTGACCAGGGTACATCAACGATTGATATTGGTAGGTTGTGGTTTTGTTCAAAGACTGTCTGAGGAGCAAATACCAAATCCAGAATGTTTCCCTTTATATGAGTGGGTTTATTGATAATTTGCTTGAGTCCCATGTCTTCCATAGCACCAAGGAAGGCAATTGCGTGGTTTTGGGATAACGATGGGAGATTGAAGTCACCCATTATCCAATTTGGTTTATTGGGATTGAGGGTGCTGGCAGTAAGGTCAATAATGGTTGGGAGGTCATCTGGAGACGTGGACGGTGTCCTGTATAAGAGGTTGAGGGAGATTTGCTGGTTTGTAATGGAGAGTATGTCTAGATATAATGATCTATAGGAATCTGTTATGTGGAAGTTAAGGTCCGATTTGGATACTATGAGCACCCCTCCTCCTTTTTTGTTTTCTCTATGTCTTGTGTGTATGGCGAAATTGGGTGGTAGAAGTTGGTTGATGAGAACGTTATCTTCCGCTGATAGCCAGGTTTCTGTGATCATGAGTATCTCTAGGTCATAGCGGGAAATTGTTTCAAGAACCACAGGCCATTTTTTGCGAATAGAACGCGCATTTATGATGGCACATCTTAGGGGTCGGTATTTCGGAGGTTCTTCCTGGGTGGGTGTATTGGGTAGCTGGAGTGCTATGTGTATCAAATGGGAGCGGCGTGTGTAGGTGTCACTTCCTGGGTGGGAGTATGGGGGTCCAGACCACCTTTTTCCATGGCTATTTAAGATGGGGATAGTTCCATGAGATATGTAAAGGGCTTGGGAGGTTCCGAGCCAGTGAGTAAGTAGGAAAAAGCTGATAAGGGCGAAGAGTTGGAGGGCCATTTTGCGAGTTCCTGTTGTGTGCGAAGTACTGTAGATATGTTGCAGTATAGTGCAATAGCAGGACAGAGAGTACGGTAGTGAGACACAAAACAGTATGGCAATGGACAACGGTATATGATGCTACTGACCACAGTATAAGAAGCTATTGACAGTGTTATATAGTCTACTGACAACAGTATAGGTACTATCAACAAGGTTATATAAGCTACTGACAACAGTATATGAGGCTACAGATCATAGGATATGTGAGACCATAGGAGAATATTGATATTATATAGTCTACTGACAACAGTATAGGTACTATCAACAAGGTTATATAGGCTACTGACAACAGTATATGAGGCTACAGATCATAGGATATGTGTGACCATAGGAGAATATTGATATTGGCTTAGATGGATGTGCTGGAAGACTCATTTATAGTCAGTGTTTTAGGAGTGGTATACTTGCTGTGATCGGTAGGTGGCTTGGTTCAATGTGAGAGCGAGGTCTGCCATAGGTGCGCTCCAGCTGGAGGTTTGAAGAAGACGGAGATCTTTTTCAGATGATGTTGATGAGGTTAGTTTCAAACCCGCCGGGCAGTCGAGATACTGCTGTGCTTATACGGGTTATCTGTGTTTCTTGCCGTGCCCCACCCTCAGGCGCGGGCCCGCCAGGCGCGGGCGCGCCCGATGGCGCGCTGAATTTAAATGCCCTGTGCTGCTCCGATTGGGCAGGGAAGGCTTCACGGCCCCTCCCCTCCCCTCCCCTGCGGGCTTAACAGAGACGCGAGGGAGACAGTCTCCCTTCGCGTCTCTCACAGCCTGCATGGAGGGAGGGATGGATCAAGCTTGCAGAGGGGGCCCCCGCGGGTCAGTCCATGCTGCCGCGGCAGCAGAGGGGGCCCCGCGGCGGCAGCCAGCAGGTTTTTTTTTAAATTTTATTTTAAAAAAAAATTTAACTTGTTCCATTTTTGTGGGCCCTTGCCAGCTGTGGGCCCTACGCCATGGCGTACATGGCGTATAGGTAAATCCAGCCCTGCTCTTGGGCGACTATTGGCTCTCCCTTATTATTTAGATTAAAAGCTGTCCTATCTCCTTTTAAAGGTTAATGCCAGCAGCCTGGTTCCATCTCAGTTAAGGTGAAGCCCATCCCTTTGGAAGAACCCCTCCTTTCTCCAGAATGTTCCCCAGTTCCTAACAAATCCAAAACCTTCATCCTTGTACCATCATCTCATCCATGCATTGAAACTCCGGAGCTTGCCTGCCTTTTGATTCTTGCTTGTGGAATGGGAAGCATTTCGGAGAAAGCCACCCTGGAAGTTCTGGATTTCAACTTCCTACCTAAAAGCCTAAATTTAGCCTCCAGGACCTCCCTACCACATTTTCTTATGTCAGTGGTACCGACATATACCAAGACAGCAGGCTTCTCCCCAGCACTATCTAAGATCTTATTTAGGTGGCACATGAGTTCCACTACCTTCGCACCAGGCATGCATGTTACCAGGCAATCCTTACGTCCACCAGCCACCCAGCTATCTACATTCCTAATGATCGAATCAAAAACTATACTGGCTGTCCTAACCCTTCCCTCATGGGCATATGGCCCTGGAGAAATTTCCTCAGTGCAAGAGGGTTTTTCATCACCTGGAGGACAGGTCCTAGCTACAGGATCACTTCCTGCCACCCCAGGGTTATGCTGTCCTGTCACGTGACCTCTCTCCTCCATGGCAACAGGGATGCTGCCAGACTGGAGATGAGACTTCAGGACTATATCCCTGTAGGGCTTGTCTATGTACCTCTTTCTTCCTTATGTCCTCCGCCTGCTACTCTAGCTTCCAGAGGTCGGACTCATACCCTGAGAGCAGAGCTCCTTGCACCTAGTGCACAAGTAAGACCCCCTCCAACTGGGAGAAAATCATACATGTTACACTCCGTGCAAAAGACTGGAAAGCCCACATCTCGCTGCTGGACTGCTGTCTGCATCTTAGTTTTAAGGTTGTGTTTAGATATTTAAGTTCTTTACTTACTAAGGGTTGCTGGGGATACTTAAACTAATAAAACTATACCTAATACGTTTAATGTACCTTGTTCACCTGAAGCTTAATTAATCTCAGGTCCTTAATGTATGCCTGATGAGGATAAACAGCTACACCTGAGAGCGAATACGGCACCTCCTTTCCTTTAAGAGGTGTAAGCGCCTATAAAGCTACGATTATTCCAGGGGTGGATTGATGTTGAGGAGGGAGGGAGGGAAAGAAGACTTATTAAATCTGGCTGCCACACAGTACCCTGTCTTGTGCTTCTAAGGTAATCTGTGACCAATTCCCAGGGGGAGTCCCACTGCCCTTGCTTGGATAGAGGGAGTCTTGTGTAAATTACACCAAAAAGCTCTGTTCTGTGTTTTAAATTTAAACTGAAAGCTCTTTGCTGCTACTTAGCCCTGACTGATTTAACAAATACCCTGGGTTCACAGATTAATTAGCTTTAATCCAAAGAATTCTCTTCTTCCCAAGATTCAGAAAAATTCCCAGAAGTAAATATTCACAATTGCAGATCTCTCTCCAGAAGTAGCAGTCCCCTTTTGTAGTCCTTCAAGACTAAAATAACTGTGCCTATTAAGGCTTTATCGCCATCATTAATAAAGAAAACCACCATGGTAGCTCTAATATTTATAATATCTTGTGAATCTTTGAGAAAGGCGGAGAGACTGAACTCTGGTTTAGACTCCAGAACTCCCTCACCCTCCTGCCCCGAAGAAGTCCGCATTGTCTTATCAGAAACATAATACAACCTAGAAATCACAATCTCATCAGCACTGGGTAACAACAACATTTCTTTAAGGAATTTTCTTAGCAAGATATCAGGTGATAACAAATGTGTCTTAACAAAATTAACAAATCGCAAATTCTTACTACGAAATATGTTCTCCAGAGATTCCAACTTATGGTGTTTCAAGAGGCAATAGAGGACACACCTGCTGAATTCAGGAATCAACCTGAGAATCCAAACTGGAGACGTTTTTCCCTAAAGTCCCCAGGATGGTATCCACCTGATGGAATTTAGCAGTAGTCTCCTGGGAGAATGTACAAAACAGAGGAACTATATTAGTAAGAAGGGCCTCTGTGCGTGACACTACTTGCTATGCATCCTGTAGAGAAACGGTAGAACCCACCGCAGAAATAGAAACATTATCAAAATTACATTGCACAGGTTTAGAGCAAGGTGTCACAACACTAAGGCCTCCAGAAAATAATTCCAGTCCATCCCCCAAACGAGGGTCTTGCAAAGGCAACTGAGATGGGGGGGCGCGGAGTCCGCTCCGGGGAACTTAAAGAAGCTTCCTCACCCGATGACACCAACAGCAACCTCATCTGTTCTAAAACATCTGTCTTCACTACTAAATGTTTGTCCGTAGGTCCCAACCCTACAGCTGCCTTGCTGCCTTTAACTTTCCATTTCCCAGGCATCATAAATGTACTAAATCCAGACTCAAAGTCCACCAGCACGCTCCTCGCGCTCCTCAGTGCTCCTAAGGGGCTCGCCCCCAGCTGCACGCCAACAGCAGCATGCTTAGGGAGGTCCAGAATTTGTAAGTCCCCTGGGGAGAGCAGTGGTAACTGTGGCGATGCCAGGCTGCAGGCAGACACACAGATGATTTCCTCAGTGGCAGGCAGTACAGAAATGGCTCCAAACACAGTAGCTCACCAACTCTGATTTTATAGGTCCCCTGGGGAGAGCAGTGGTAACCACGGGGATACCAGGCTGCAGGCAGACACACAGATGATTTCCTCAGCAGCAGGCAGCACAGAAATGGCTCCCTCCATCCATTTTATAAACCTCTATCATATCTTCTCTGAGACGTCTCTTTTCCAAATTGAAAAGCCCTAACCTTTTAAGCCTATCTCCAGGAACAAGCCTGAATGAGTCCTCACATATGGGTACGTCGGTACCGACGGAGCCTGCGCGGGAACGCTCCCCAGCTTCCCAAAAAGGAAAGCTTTTGGGAGCATCCCACAGCGCCTGTGCGCTGCCTTCCCGCCTTTCCTAACCAACTCTCCTCAGTTCTTCTTTTCCGCGGAGCCAGAAGGTCATGTTCCTGTCACCGCTGAAGAAGTTCTTTATTTTAATTTATTTCTTTGGTCGCGTGTCTGCCTTCCCTGATGCCGGACCGGTACCGCCGGTCTTTTCTTTTCTTTCTAAAAAAAAAAATTTATATATATATTTTTCCTCACTTGGTGTATTTTTCTTCTTAGGCCTCCAGGCCCACAAGAAATTTTTCCCTCATGGAAAAACCAGCCTCCGGGTTCAAAAATTGCACTAAGTGTAGCGGTACAATTTCTGTTACAGATACCCATGAATGGTGTCTTAAATGTTTGGGGCCTGAACACTCCATCCCGGATTGCCAGTCCTGCTCTCTAATGTCTAAACGAGGGTTACAGAACCGAGCAGCCAAGCTCCATGTGCTGTTTCCCACGGATGCACCGGCGGTGGCATCGACATCTTCCAGGTCTTCCTCTCCTGATGGGTCTCAGGTAACCAAACATACTCCTAGCAGGTCCTCGAAGGGCAAATCTCCCTCTAAGCATCGAGATGCCTCCGGGCTTGCCCTCGAGGATCCTGCCCCAGCCAAACAACCCCGGCGGGAAGCTCCGGCTTCCAAAGCTCCTCCTATGGGGTTACAGGTTGACATCGATGGCACGGCCTCGACCGATCACCTGTTAGACTGCTCTGGGGTACCGGCACAATCTCCCGGTACCGACATCCAGGCAGTCGTGGCGTCCATGGATCACACTGTTCAATCCATGCAGCAGGCTATAATGGCTTTCATTAAGGCTGCGACGCCGACGGTACCGCAACGAGTCCCGTTGTCGGTACCGGTGCCGGTACCGGTACCAGCGCCGATTCCGGTACCGACTGCATCGACATCGGCCAGGATACCGACTCCGGCTCCCTGTCCAGGGCTATTTCTCGGTACCGATCCGGTACCGGGGACGCCCGATGTCGGTACCGATCGATACGCGTATCGTTCGTTGGAAGCGGGCAGACGATACTTCGATTGCTCTGATGATTCTGATTCCTCAGATGACTCCCCTGAAGTATCCATTACCCTTCCTGAGGAGCCTGCTTCTCCAAAAAGGAGAATGTCTCCTCCAGAGGATTTGTCCTTTCAAGACTTCATAATAGAAGTGGCTAAAGGACTCTCTATTTCAGTAACCTCTGAAACAGAGCCTAGAGCAAAAAAATTAGATATTTTAGGATACTCTAAGGCTCCCAGAGAGGCAGTCACCTTGCCAATTCATGAAATTCTTCATGAACATATGATTGACTATGGGAGACTCCTCTCACCCTTTCTCCTCATTCTCGCAGATTGGACACTATGTACCGTGTCCCTCCCTGTCCTGGATTTCAAAAAACTCAGCTTCCTCACCATTCCATTGTGGTGCAGTCAGCCATGAAAAGGATAAAGAGTACCAAAAGACACTCTTCTGCTCCTCCAGGAAGAGAATGCAGGACCTTGGATGCTTTTGGTAGGAAAATCTTCCAAGCCAGCATGCTTATTGCCAGAATCAACTCATATAGTCTTTATATGGGTATGTTTCTAAAGGAAATTGCACTAAAGCTGCACAACTTTCTCCCTTTTCTTCCAGAGGACAAAAGGGATGAGTTCCTCCTTTTGCTTAAGCATACTCAAGACATTTCAAAGTTTTCCAACAGGGCAGCCTTTGACTTCTTTGAAGGTGTCAGCAGAGCCTCAGGCATTGCCATAGCTGCTCGCAGAATTGCTTAGCTCCAGGCTTCTGATCTAGAGCCCTGGGTTCAAGATGGCTTAGGAAATCTGCCCTGTACAGGTGAAAATCTCTTTGGCAAAGAGTGGCAAATAAAAGCCACTCAAATGGATGCAGAGAATTCTGCTCTGGATAGACTTTCCAAGTCAACCTCCATTCCAGCCAAGAAAAAATCTTTCAAAAAGTCTTTTTACAAAAGGAGCAGATTTCCTTCCACTTCTGGCCAACAATCTTCTACAGGTCGCTTTGCTACTAAGCGTCAGCAACCTAAACAGGCCAGGCCTAAACCTGCAGGGGCTGCCACAACCCAGCAGTCCCAACCCCCTCAGGGTTTTTGACTTGATACTAGAGAACTTAACCTTTCTGGCTCTACAACAGCCAGAGCCTCTCACCATTCCAGGAAGGTTAGCTCATTTTGCTTCCAGATGGGAGCAAATCACATCAGAGCAGTGGACCCTCTCCATCATAAGAGAGGGCTACAAACTTCATTTCTCAGACCTTCCTCCCTACACCATGGTGAGACACTTCAATTCTCCCACACCGCTCCTCGACCTTCTGGATCAGGAGGTGACTACCCTTCTGGCCCAGAGGGCCATAGAAGAAGTTCCTCTTCTTCAACAGGGGTCAGGGTTTTACTCCCCCTATTTTCTCATTCCAAAGAAAACAGGGGGATACAGACCCATTCTAGATCTCAGAGAATTGAACAAATTCCTATGCAAGGAGAAGTTCAAGATGCTTTTTCTAGGCACTCTCCTTCCATACCTGCAGAGTCAGGATTGGCTTTGTTCTCTAGATCTCAAGGATGCGTACACTCATATACTCATCCATCCATCTCACAGAAAATTCCTACATTTTCTGTTCCAGGGAAAACATTACCAATACAGAGTGCTTCCTTTCGGTCTAGCCTCTGCTCCGAGAGTGTTCACCAAATGCATGGCAATAGTTGCTGCATTTCTACGCACTCTGGGAATATTTGTCTTCCCATACCTGGACGACTGGCTCATCCGAGCTCCATCTCAGTCAGAAGCCCAGATTTCCCTGGACCGCACAAGGTGCATTCTGCAGTATCTGGGACTTGTGGTAAACCTCCCAAAGTCTCAGCTCACCCCTACTCAGTCCCTAGAATTCATAGGGGCCTGGTTGGATACCACTACTGCAAGGGCTTACCTTCTTCAGGCCCGTTGCCAACATCTAGTGCAGTTAGCCTCCCAGATTCAGTCAAAGAGCCACTTAACTGCCCGGGAGATGCTACAACTACTAGGCCACATGGCTTCCACAGTGCATGTGGTACCCTATGCTCGCCTACACATGAGAGCAGCTCAATGGACTTTGTCCACACAGTGGACTCAAGCATCAGGAGCTCTCTCAGACCAAATAGCAACCTCCAAGCGTCTCTTTTGGTCTCTCCAATGTTCGATGTCCACTCAAAATCTGTTGCTGGGGTCCCCCTTCCAACAGTTGTTGCCCCAAGCAACCCTCACAACAGATGCCTCCCAAACAGGTTGGGGAGCTCATCTACAAACCTCTCCACCCAAGGCACTTGGTCCCTACAGGAGACCTCTCTTCATATTAACCACTTGGAACTTCGAGCAGTGTTCCTAGCTCTCAAGGTCTTTCACACCCTCCTCAGCTACAAGACAGTCCTCATTCATACGGACAATCAAGTAGCCATGTTTTACATAAACAAGCAAGGAGGAACTGGCTCTCTGTCGCAACGAAGCTCTAAGATTATGGGCCTTCGCCAGAGAGCATCAAATCCATCTCCTGGCAGTATACCTCCCAGGAATCCAAAACTCTTGGGCAGACAGACTCAGTCGAGTTCTGCTTCCACACGAATGGTCCCTGCACATGGATCAGGTACTCAGAATTTTCCAGGAATGGGGAACCCCGGACATAGACCTCTTTGCAAGTCCGTGGAATGCCAAACTTCCCCGGTTCTGTTCCAGAATTCCGTGTCAGGGAGCTCTGGCCAAGGATGCCTTCCTCCTTCATTGGGGTCAGGGCTTCCTGTATGCCTTTCCACCCATTCCTTTGATTCCCAAGACTCTGTTCAAACTTCAGAGGGATCAAGGATCTATGATCCTCATAGCTCCACGCTGGCCACACCAAGTGTGGTACCCTCTACTTCTGCATCTCTCCCAAGCCCCCTCCCTGGACTTGGGAGCTGCTCCAGACCTTCTGTCTCAGGAGGAGGGGACTTTGTGGCACCCAAATCCCAAGTCCCTTCACCTCAGAGCTTGGTTACTGAAGGCCTAGACCTTCAAGACTTCAATCTTTCTCAGCACGTGAAGGATATCCTCCATGCTTCCAGAAAACCTTCCACTAGGCGTTCCTATGCTTTTAAGTGGAAAAGATTTTCCATTTGGTGTGCTCAAAAGGGTCTCGACCCTCTAGCACTACCTTTGAATTCTCTATTGGAATATTTCCTGCATCTCTCCAATGCAGGCCTTAAAACGAATTCAGTAAGAGTCCATTTGAGTGCTATTGCAGCATCCCTTAAGCCTCTCAATGGACAACCTATTTCCTCTCATCCTCTTATTGCAAGATTCATGAGAGGCCTAACTTTAACTAAACCTCCCATTCGACCTCCTCCGGTGGCATGGGACTTAAACTTGGTTCTTGGTCAGCTTATGAAGCCACCTTTTGAACCCTTAGCCACTACCTCCTTGAAATTTCTTTCCTGGAAGGTTATTTTCCTTATTGCAATCACTTCTGCTCGCCACATCAGTGAACTGCAGGCCTTAGTGGCTAACCCACCTTATACAAGGTTCCATCATGATAAGGTAGTCCTTAGGACAAATCCTCACTTTATGCCTAAAGTGGTCTTACCTTTTCATCTTAATCAAGAGGTATATTTACCTGTCTTTTTTCCAGCTCCTCATGCATCCAATGCAGAGAGGAACCTTCATACCCTAGATTGTAAAAGAGCTCTTGCTTTTTATTTGCACAGGACACAGCAACATAGAAAGTTTTCCCAGCTTTTTGTTGCTTTTGATCCTTCTCATTTAGGACTTCCAGTCTCTAAAAGAACACTGTCCAATTGGATTGCTCAGTGTATTCCTTTTGCTTACCAGAGTAAGAACCTTTCTCTGGAGGGCCATGTCACAGCTCACAATGTGAGGGCCATGGCCACCTCTATGACTCATCTTCATTCTGTGTCCATCGATCAGATCTGTCGAGCAGCCACCTGGGCCTCGGTTCATACCTTCACAGCCCATTACTGTTTGGACAAGGACTCCCGCCGGGATGCCTTGTTTGGTCAGGCTGTCCTCAGACACCTGTTCCATTCTTGAACAACTCCTGCCCTCCTTCTCTGAATGGATGCCTGAGATCCATAGGAAGACGAGGAACCCTTCAGGGTCTCATACCCTTGTGGATCTCCCAGGCATCTTAGCTAGGGAGTCCCCATATGTGAGGACTCATTCCTGCTTGTTCCTGGAGATAGCACAGTTACTTACCTGTAACAGGTGATCTCTGGGAACAGCAGGAATTAGTCCTCACAACCCTCCCACCTCCCCTAGGAGTTGTATCTCTCTCTCTCTCTTTCCTTTCCTCTCTCTCTCTATTGTCTCAACTTTAAACTCGAACTGAGGAGAGTTGGTTAGGAAAGGTGGGAAGGCAGCGCACAGGCGCTGTGGGATGCTCCCAAAAGCTTTCCTTTTTGGGAAGCTGGGAGCGTTCCCGCGCAGGCTCCGTCGGTACCGACGTACCCATATGTGAGGACTAATTCCTGCTGTTCCCAGAGATCACCTGTTACAGGTAAATAACTGTGCTTTCCTTATAGGGGTATCCTTCCATCCCTTTTACCATTTTGGTCACTCTTTTCTGCACCTTGTTCAATTCTGCTATATCCTTTTTAAGATATGACAACCAGAATTTGAACCTATTGATCCAGTTTGACCCAGTAATTTCCAGCATAACCTCAAGAGAACCTACAAAGCTAAGCTTTCTTTTTACTTTTGGCTGTTTTTTTATATAGATTTTCCTTGCTTATTTATTACCTGTTTTATTCTCTTATAATACTACTTAGCCGCTGTGGTGTGTTAGGGTAGCTGCATAAAAAACAAAACAACCAAAAAAATATTTTGTTCCTTTTGCAAAGGAGAACGGTTTTTTTTTCCTGTAAATTTCTATCTTCTCACAGCTGCCTTGATCCAGTCTAGTTGAAAACATCTTAAATTTTGATTATAAGCTTAGGAAAATTTAGCTTGCCTGTATTCCTAGCATTTTTTAAATTTTATATTTCTAAACCATTCACAATAACAATATACACAATATAACATAATTCAATAAGCAATAGGAAATGTACAATAAAGAAAAGAAAATATGCCTTCTCATCCACGCACAATAAGGGTGCCTAGCCTTTTTAATCAGAAATTTGAATAAACCCTTAATTCATATAGGGGGTCATTCTACACCATAAATAGTGGGGATGTACGTCCTGCTTGGACTACATCCCTGCTATTCATACCCCTGCCGCTCCCATGTAAAGCCCCCCCATATGAAAAGTGCTGTTGTACAGGGAGCCTTCTATGGGGGCAGCAGGGGGTGGTCTGGAGGCGGAACGAGAGTGGGGCATGGGCGAGCCATGACCCCGGACGTAAAGGGCTAATTCTGAGGTCAGACCTTTATGTCCGGGGTTGGTCACGTAGACAGGGGACCACAGTGCCGTGCCAGGACAAAATGGTAAGGGGGTGCAGGTGGTACCCTGCAGCCTGATCCTGACCATGGGAGGCCAGATCGATAGGCTGCAGGGAAACAGCAATTTTGTTCTGCAAATGGGGATTACAACTCTGTAAAGGAGCCACGGTGCCGTGGCAACGAGATGCCATGGCACTGTGGTCTATTATAGAGCCTAGCTGAGTAAGCCGGGGTTCTGTTGGGTGTGCTGGCCCATCAGAATTGGGGCCTGGCCTGCACATCCAGGCCGGTAGACCTGATTCTGATCCCATGGGCACGTCTTGCTCCCACGGAATCAGAATCGGGTGCTACCGCTGTACACCCAGATTCTGAGGGGCCGAACAGGGGCTAGACAGCCAGAATAGAATTGGCCTCATCAAGTCTACTGGCCTGGGGCACTTCAATTCCCACCTACCCTACCCCTCACCTCGCCCACTCCAGAGTTGCATTGCCTATACAGTTTTCAGATCATAGATAGACATCTGTCCTCCAATTAGGTGGAACATCCATCTTTATTTCTTGTGCTAAAACTGTTTTATAACTATCTTAATCCACATGTTGTGCATTCAATTCAATAGCTGTGGTGCCTTCATTCTAAGAAGAATTATTTGGAGCCTTAGAGCTTACCCTATATGCATAAAGTATTGGTTCTATTAAGGGAAGAATTAGCAGTATAGTGTAGGGGGTGCCACGCAGAAGCAGTATGAGCCACTGGACAGAACGGGACACATAGGGTCATTGTTTTGTCTTCCCTTTGCTTTTTACATGCTTCTTTTTTGTTGCTGCTGTTTTGGTGTTAATTAGTTGCTCTTGTCACACCATTGGTGGAACATAAGAACATAAGAACATAAGATCATAAGATATGCCATACTGGGTCAGACCAAGGTCCATCAAGCCCAGTATTCTGTTTCCAACAGTGGCCAATCTAGGTCATACGTACCTAGCAGTTTCCCCAAGGGACACAGGTTCCACAATGCTTGTATTGGTTCAAGCATTGATATCCTGGGTCCCTTCTTAATAATGGTTTATGGACCTTTCCTCCAGGAACTTGTCCAAACCTTTTTTAAACCCAGCTACACTAACAGCCTTTACTACATCCTCCGGTAACAAATTCCAGAGTTTGATTACACGTTGAGTGAAAAAATATTTTCTTTTATTAGTCTTAAATAGTTTACCCTGTAGCTTCATTGCATGTCCCCTAGTCTTTCTATATTCTGATAAGGTAAACAATCGATCTACGTTTACCCGTTCCACTCCGTTCATTAATTTATAGACTTCTATCATATCTCCCCTCAGCCGTCTCTTTTCCAGGTTAAAGAGCCCCAACCTTTTTAGCCTTTCTTCATAGGAGTAGCCTTCCATCCCCTTTACCATTTTGGTGGCTCTTCTCTGAACCTTTTCTAAAATCGCTATATCCTTTTTAAGATACGGCGACCAGAATTGCACACAATATTCAAGGTGCGGTCTCACCAGGGAACGATATAGAGGCATTATAATATCTTTTGTTTTATTTTCCATTCCTTTCCTTATCATACCTAGCATTCTATTTGCTCTCTTGGCCGCCGCTGCACACTGGGCCGAGGGTTTTTTAACATGGTATCCACAAGGACGCCTAAATCTTTTTCTTGGGTGGTGGTTCCTAATGTGGAACCTTGCATCGTGTAACCATAGTTTGGGTTGTTCTTCCCTAGGTGCATAACCTTGCACTTCTCCACATTAAATTTCATCTGCCATTTTGATGCCCAGTCTTCCAATTTATCAAGATCCTCTTGCAATTTTCCACAATCCTCCTGGGTTTTAACAACTTTAAATAGTTTTGTGTCATCAGCAAATTTGATAACCTCACTCGTTATTCCACTTTCCAGGTCATTTATGAATATGTCAAAAAGCAGCGGACCCAGCACAGATCCCTGGGGTACACCACTATTCACCTTTCTCCATTGGGAAAATTGGCCATTTAGCCCTACTCTCTGCTTTCTATCTTTTAACCAGTTCCTGATCCACAGTAGTACACTGCCTCCTATCCCATGACTCTTTAGTTTTGCCAAAAGTCTCTCATGAGGGACCTTGTCAAAGGCTTTCTGAAAGTCCAGATACACAATATCAACCGACTCACCTTTGTCCACCTGTTTATTCACTCCTTCAAAAAAACATAACAGATTAGTAAGACAAGATCTTCCTTGTCTAAAGCCATGTTGGCTGTCTCCCATTAGGTCATGACTATCTATATGCTGAGTAATTTTATTCTTTATGATGGTTTCTACCATTTTTCCCGGTACTGATGTCAGGCTCACCGGTCTGTAGTTTCCCGGATCACCCCTCGAACCCTTTTTAAAAATTGGTGTTACATTGGCGATCCTCCAATCCTCAGGTATTAGAGATGATTTTAATGATAGTTCACAGATTACTGATAGCAGGTCTGCAATCTCAAATTTCAGTTCTTTCAACACCCTTGGATGTATACCATCCGGCCAGGTGATTTGCTACTCTTCAGTTTATCTAATAGTTGTAGGACATCTTCCCGATGTATCGATATTTCCTTCAATTCTTCCACACCTTTAAATACCACTTCAGTCGTGGGTAACATCCCTACATCTTCCTCAGTAAAGACCGAAGCAAAGAATTCATTCAGTCTCTCCGCTATCGCCTTGTCGCCTCTTAGTGCTCCTTTAACCCCTTTATCATCTCTTGCATCTCTTGCAGGGAAAGCAGGTCCCATGCAGTTGGCCCTGCTAATGGAGAGAGAATCTGTTTTTCTGTTTTTTTTTTTTTTTTTGTGGTTTGTTTTTAGGAGTGTGCGATTGGCGACGCCAGCGGTCTGAGAGGAGAAATTGTTTGGCAGGGTTGTTGAGATAGAGAGAGAGAGAGAGAGAGAGAAAACTGTGGCAATCCTGGCGCTGTAGGGAAAATACTGACATCCGAAGGCAAGCAGGTGGGAAGCAGGCAAGCATGCTCATAGAGGCTCAGCAAAGTTTCTCTGAGAGAGATCTGAACACACAAGGCTCAGTCGGGACTTCACCTTAGAGTGTGCTTGCATGCTCCTACTTGTCTCTGGAGAAATTTCATGATTCCTAATATTCTATTTGCTGTCTTGGCTGTGGCTGCACACTAGGCAGAGGGTTTCATTGTATTATTCACAGTGGTGCCCAAATCCTTTTCCTGAGTGGTGATTCCTAATGTGGAACCTTGCATTGTGTAACTTTAGTTTGGGTTGTTCTTCCCTAAGTGCGTAACTTTGCACTTGTCCACATTAAATTTCCTTTGCAATTTAGATACTTGGTCTCCCAGTTTTTCAAGATCCCTCCTCTAGTGTTTTAACAACTTTGAATACTTTGTGTCATTCTGCAAATTTACTCATTATTCTCATTTCTAGATCATTTTTATAAATATGTTAAAAAGCAGCGGGCACAACATAGAACCATGGGTACTATACTATTTACCTTTCTCCATAGAGACAATTGGCCATTTAGCCCATTTAGCCCTACTCTTTGTTTTCTATGTTTTAATCAGTTCCTAATCCACAATAGTTCACTGCCTCGTATCTCATGACTTTTTAATTTCTGCAAGTCTGTCATGAGGGATTTTGTCAAAGGCTTTCTAAAAATCCAGATACACTATATCAATTGGCTCACTTTTATCTACCTGTTTACGCAAACCTTTGAAAAAATATAACAGATTAGGGAGACAATACTTTCTTTGGCTAAATCCATGTTGACTTTCTGCCATTGAGCCATGACTATTTTTTTATACCGCTATATCTACAAGTCATAGAGGTTTACAATTAACTCAGCTGCAAAATGGTTTACATAGAACTGGAGAATAACAAACAGTAGAAAGAATAGGAGGTTCCTTATCGGTCCTACAGTTCAGTCCTCCACCACTGGGTAGTGCACCTCCTCCTGCAACATGGAGACTGGACAAGTCAAACTTGTGACATCACCGGGTATATCCTGCTGGTCTTCTCCCATGATCCCCCAGTGTGTCCAGTCTCCATGCAGCATGAGGACGTAGTGAGCCTAGGTGCTGGGCTCACTTGAGAAGCAGTTTAGGAGCAGTTAGTCAGGATTTGATTTACCTTGCATTTCTTTTGCCCTTCTTTAGGTGTAATCCTGTAAATTGAATTCATTTTCATTTTCATTTAATTTAATTTACTTTTACTTTATTTATTTTCACCTAGTCTGCCTTAGTGTAAAGGGGGGTTCTGTCCCTTTTCAAAGTTCATGCTGCCAGCTAGCCTCTCTGCTTGGGATTCTTCGGTCTCTGTGCCCGGTGATGATCTCTCCCCCAGGACTGTACGGGGGAGAGCTCTGTGAAACACCTGCATTTTGGCAGTGTCCATGCGGCAGATTCCCATCGCGGCGGGAGCCTCAGGCCGTTCGAGGTTCTTTAGCCGGTGGACCGGGGCTCGCAGCGTCTGCTACTTCTGGTGGCACGAGGCAGCAGCGTGTCTGGACAGCTCTTCACCCCGCAGCTACAGCGGGGTAACTGCTGCATCCCGACGCCACAAGGGAGTCTCTCGAGTCCGCATGGAGGGGCTCTGAGCTCTTGCCGCCTCTGTGGTGTTTGGCGCCAAGCGGGCCTGCTTAGGAATGGCGCCATTTTCTCGGCAGGGCTGAGGCCTCGTGGCGGAGAGCGGAGCAGCCCCGCGTTTGAGCAGACGACGCTGTTCCACGCGGCTACACCCAGATAAGGACTTCCTTTTGCTGTTACTTTTAATTCTAATTTTAATTTCCTTTTAATTTTAATTTCCTTTTAATTTCATGATAGTTTATAGTTCTTTGAATGCAATGTGATTGGTTTGGGTTTTTACTTCTTGGGGGGTGCCTTTACCTTTGTCTGCATTCTGGCAGTTAGCGACGTCTGTCAGCAGCAGGTTTCCGTGCTAGGATTTGGCCATTCAGGGTCATCGGCGGCACAACCACCTACAAATTGAGCCCTTTCTGAAATTGTCATTTACATAAGGATGCTATTTCCATGTTTATACGCTTGGAAATTGTGCAGACAGCCTCTAAATGTCGTTATGCCATCTGCAAATTTGATCGCCATGCTTGCTGATCTCTTTTCCAGATCATTTCAGTGCAGTAGATGTTACCAGATGCCAGTTCCAGTACAGATCCCGAGACATTCCACTATTTACGGGTCCCCTGTGAGAAAACTGGCCATTTAGTCCTATTGTGTTCCTGTTTTTGATCCATTTCCCATTCTATAATAGCACATCATCTCCTTCCTCAGGAGAAGTTCATAAGGGGCTTTGTCAAGTACCTTCTAAAACAACCAGATACATATCATTTGGCTTACTCACATGTTTATTAACCCTTTGAAAAGACAGCTTGGTGCTGCTTTTCAGAACAAGTTCTATCATTTAACTGGCACTGAACTCAGATTCATTGGTCTGTAGTTTCCAAGATCGCCTTTGAAGCTCTTTAAAAAAAACAAAAAACCAATTAGTGTTACATTAGTAACTCTTCAATCTTTAGAGATCATTAATACTAATGTTATGATTGAGCCTGGCTGATATTATGAATGATCACTATTAGACAAAAATTAGCTAGGTTAAGACACTTTGATTTGGTTTTCTGCACTATGTTATCAGAGCGCAGCTTGCCCATTTGGCGGGAACACTGCCCATCTGGGCCATCTGGGGAAAGGCCCCTGCTGGGGATCGTGAGAAGTGTTGCTGGATGGCACAATCCGGGGCTTAGTGTTCCAGGGTCCTGGAAGGGTTGATAGTGGCAGTCAGGTCTCCCTGTCTTTGCTATGATGGTCACCTAGGTTCAAGCGTCCTGTGTTTTGGGTGACAGGAGTGGAACACCTGGACATGTGGTGCTGGATGTTGGATAGGCTCATACTTCTTAGGTGCACTCTCCTTGAGTGCGTCTACATGTCCGTGTTCCGTCTGTGATCTCATGCTCAGGTGATTGTTGCAGCAATGACAGAGATCGCTTGGGATATCGTGAGCGGGGTTGTCATGGTGTTGCATGGGGTTGCCAATGCAAGACGGGGCCATCCTGAGGAGTTTGGGCCTCAGTCATCAGCTTTCCCTTCGGTGGCCCGGCTGTCCAGGAGGCACCCCTCCAGATCCGCCGGTCCAGTTCTTCTCTGCCTCTTCTCAATGTGGGCAGGGGGGCTGGCAGATCTGGAAATTCACGTCCACTGCACGTTCTACTGTTTTACCTCTGTCTTGGGGTTCTGAGGTCATATATTCCCAATCATTTGTTTGGTGGGGTGCTGCTGTCTGTTGTGCAAGACCAGGTGGTCAACAGTCGGAGGCTGTCATCTATTCCCCTTACCCCTGAAGGTGCTCACAATTTAAGTTTTTTGTACCTGCGGAGGTGTATGTTGTTAAAGGCTAGCAGGTGCACCTGTGGGACCAGAATCCTCGGTTCTTCCGACCTTCCATTGAGGTGCGCGTGTGGGGTTTACTCCCTTGGTCGGCTAGCATCTTGCTTCACCCATTGGGCCTTCCCTTTCCTCAAGGCATCGTTGCGTCCCACTTCTTCGTGGGGGCTCGCTGCAGGGCCTGGAGTTATGCTCAGCCGGTTCCAGCCAGGGCTGAGTCCTTGGGGGGAGGCTCCGATCCTAACGATACAGGGAGTGCTGGGATCCGTTCAACCAGGTTCCTTCGGGCCCAGCGTACGTCGTCTTTTGCTGGCCGGTTTAGGTCTTCGGGTCGTGGCGGTGTTCCGAGAAGACCAGTAGGCTGCACAGTGCTTGTCTTGGAGCAAGCGCGGGATATCTGTAGGTTCATATTCAAAGCTGTCCAGTTACATGTCCCTCCATTGTGGAATGCTGTACTAGTAGGCATACTTCATATGCTGGGCTTACAAGTTGGCTTCTGCGCTGCTCGGCATCAGCCAAGGTGACTGCCGGTTTAGGCTGTGGAGTCAGCCTGGAGGAGGGGCCTTGCATTCTCTGGACAATGCCCTGTTCGGTTGTGTGCCTTGTGGCCCTTATGGAGTTGTAAAAAAGAAAAACAAACAAAACAAAAAAAAAAGAATAATCAAACAGGAAAGCCTTCCTAATTGTCCCCACTTCTTTTTTATAAGGTTCTGTCCCTTTCTTCCGGGAGCTTGGCCGGAGCGTGGTTAGACTCAGCTACATTTTGGGGATCCTTTATGTACAAGGCGTTTTAGTGTACGCAGCACGCCCAGTGTTCCATCGTCTGACTGGAACGGTACGCGGTACGTCAGCCGTGGCAGGCGTTCACGGACACGGTAGCGGATCGAGCGCTGTAGGTGCTGTCTGAGATCTCCGGGATGGTGGCCTATTTCGATCGGCAGGGTGGAGTCGGTCGGGTGGTCAGGGTGGCCCGAGCGAAGGGACAGCGTGCGCGGTTGAAGCCTTGGCGGCCTGCGTTTCGGTGGGGACACTGTGGTGGCGAATGTCCTTAGCGGGGTCCGAGTGTTTGCCGGAGGAGTGAGATTGCATCAGGCGGTGTGCGCGCCGCGTGTGCTCAGATGCGGTCAGCCCATATTGGACCTCATGGCGACCTGTCAGTCTGCGGCGACGGGTCGATGTTTAGCAGAGGACATATGAGGCTACTGGATAGCGTCGATGCATTGGTACGGGGCCGTGGCCCGGTCCATTCTATGCCTTTCAGAGGTCATTGTGAAAATGGCCGACTGGGGCTGGTTGCTAAGATATGTGCTCTTCATTAGTCAGTGGGGACCATTACCAGTGTATTCTGCAACATTTACGTGAGCTTGCATAATCTTTACTTGCAACCAATCGAAATAACTGTCCAAAACCAGTTGATGCAGTCACTACTTAAATTTGCCTCGCTTGACAGTAAAAAAAAAAAAAAAAGACAGCATATTTGGCGATTCCTTGTCCTGGTGTTAATCATGCAGATAATTTCTGCTCTAGTTGTGGTGATGTGACTTTTACATCACAAAAATGGCATATGACTGTGGCGGTTCAGAAAGCCTACAATTTATATTTTGGCTGCAGAATAAAAGATCAAGATAAAAGCTAGGCGCCACACATATGCTGCAATACATGTGTAGCAGATCTCAGGCTGTGGATGGATGGGAAAAGACCATCAAAGTCTTTTGCGGTTCCAATGATCTGGAGAGGGCCCATGGATCACGTCGGCGATTGCTACTTCTGCATGGTTCCTCCAATTCCGAAGGGCATATCCAGGTGATGTAAGCGGTTGGCCTACTGGCATTGCATCGTGGGCGTGGCTACCAGAGTCTCCTTTCTTTTTTGTCACACCATGTAAGACTCCACATCTTCTGAAACAACGCTGGACTCTGGGGCACTTGACACCCTCTTATATGCCCTTGGTGGATCACGCTTGGTTTATTGCAACTCCTTGCTTAGCTGCATTCCACATTCTCAATTAAAAAGACTCCAACTAGTCCAGGACATAGCTGTAGAGCTACTTTGTGTTGCAAAGAATAAAGCCCTTAAGAGGTGTGACAAATAGGGTGTTTGACGCTGGTGGTTTTTTCCATTTCCCTCTTTTTGCTTCCCACCTCTGTCTGGATGGACCTCGGTTCCGTTCTCCCTCGTGGAATCCGGCTGTGCCTGTTTAGTTGTCGGTTTGGGACTTACGCAAGAACACTTTGCTTGTAACCTGCGTTCCTTGGACCTTAGGTGCGGTTCCGTCGCGTTCTGGGAGGTCTCTTCGCTGCCTGTTCCTCCGTGGAGGCGGGTTCTGCGGGAGAGCGGCAGTTTGCTAACACTTGACACCCTGGTGGGGTCGAGAGCCAAGGTGGAGCTCAAGCGGATTTTTCAGGCGGAGGTCCGGTAGCCTTCTCAGTAGGTCTGTTTCTAGGGCGTTCAGTGTGTTTGCGATGGCGAGTTTGTCTTTCTGAAGCACTAGCGCTGCTTGGGGCAGAGTTCTGTGCTGTTTTCACCAGTGAAGAGGATCCATGTGGGCTCTCGGTCGTGTCTTCCTGGTTGGCTTACCGCCTGTTGACGTGAGGAGCGGGCTGGGGTCGGTGCCTGCTCTGTTCGTTTAGGGGCCGAGCCGACTGGATAGGTCCCTCCCAATGATTACTGCTCTGGTACATCCCAGTGGTGGAGGACTGAACTGTAGGACCGATAAGGAAATGGAAATTACACTTACCTGGTAATTGATGTTCCTTGAGGGAGTACAGTTCAGTCCTCATTCCCGCCCGGGGATGGATGTTTCAGACGCGAGGCGTCAGTTCCGAGTATGCTTTCGGATCCTAGAGTCGGCAACGGTCTCTGATTGGCAGGTAATCGCGAGAGCAACCTTTTCTGCCTATACTCTTCCTTAGTTCTCCTTCCTTCTAGCTCTCTGTCTTCCGCTGTTTGGTGCGCAGGGGGACAGGGGCACGGAGGAGGGTGTTTTCGGCCTTTCTTTTTGGGGCCCTGTGATTTTAAAGTTGAAGTTTGGGCATAGCTTTGTATTTAGTACTTTAACTGGTTGTTTGTTTGCTTCTTTGAGTCTGCTTTGACAGTAGGTCACTGGGGGATCATGGGAGAAGACCAGCAGGATATACCCGGTGATGTCACAAGTTTGACTTGTCCAGTCTCCATGTTGCAGGAGGAAGTGCACTACCCAGTGGTGGAGGACTGAACTGTACTCCCTCAAGGAACATCAATTACCAGGTAAGTGTAATTTCCATTTAAAAGGATAAGATTATATAAACTACATCAATGTAGGTACAGGTATTGTGAGGCATGGCAGTAAATTACATGCAAATTACATGCAAAGACACACAGTGCTAAGTTAGCTGTGTCCAGGATTCAGAAATAGGACCAGTCCAGGTTTTCTGTGAAACCGCAGTATGGAGTATTATGGGACTGACAGTACTGAATAGAAACAGCAGATTCAGAGACTACAAAGACCACAATGCTTTGTGTATAGAATCTGTGACAAATAGGTCTCTTTCCATGAGCAGTATAACTTGGGATCTGCAGAGCATTAGGTAGTGTATCTTAACTCCCAGGGCTACCTTACACTCTTTTTGTACTGGCACACCGCTTTGTTCCAGTACTTGGCCATAGCCTCCATGTCTCTCTTAATTGTGACTGTGGGAATAATCTAGCCTGGCAAAGGCCAATTAGCTCGGCTAGCAGGAGCAAGCCCCCATCAGAAAAGCACAGTTTTCAGGATCTAAGAGCATAAGATATGCCATACTGGGTCAGACCAAGGGTCCATAAACCCTAATATCTAGTTTCCAACAGTAGCCAATCCAGGTCACAAGTACCTGACAGGTTTCCAAAAAGGTACAGAAATTCCATGCTGCTTATCCCAGTGGATTTCTCTGGTCCTCTTTAATAATGGTTTATGGGCTTTTCCTCCAGGAACTTGTCTGAACCTCTTTTAAACACAAGTACACTAACAACTTTTACTACATCCAGAGTTTGATTATTTGTTGAGTGAAAAAAACATTTTCTACGATTAGTCTTAAATGTGCTACATTGTAGCTTCATTGTGTGGCTCCTGGATGTTCTACTTTTTGGAGTAAACAACCGATGTATGTTTACCCATTTCACTCCATTCCTTATTTTATAGACCTCTATCATAACTCTTCTTAGCTGTCTTTTTTCAAAGTTGAAGAGCCCTAACCTTTTAAGCCTTTCCTCATATGGGTATCCTTCCATCCCCTTTAAAATTAGCATTACATTGGCCAGTCTCCGATCTTCGGCAATGTCCCTGCATTTCCACATTGTTGCATGCATAGTACCATGAATGTGCTCTTGTCTACCATGGCAACATGTCTACCATGGCAATCTAGTTGGAAGCACGTCCTATGCAAGTCATGCACCAATCTTGCTGGCATATGCGCACCAGTTCCTGAACTTGCATACAATGTGCTGGACATGTGCAATAGTTCTCAAATATGCATGCTAGGCTAGTAGCACACCATCTTGCTATGCACATGCGCTACAGTTCCATACTGCACTTTATTCACAGCACTCATAGTTAAGGGTATGCTGCTGACCACCCTCTATTTGTACACAGTAGCTCACTGTTATTGTCATGCCAGTATATTGCTGTACAAGATTAAAGAGCTTGGCCATTCCCTTCTTGTACTAAACAATCCAAGACATGCAGGATCTGCGTAGTTCTCAAACATGCATCTTATCAGATGTGTCACAATTCCTATACTTCTCCTGCATGGCATGACCATAAAATGTTCTCCAGCCTCATAATGGATCGCTTGCCAACTCTGCTGCACATACCTCACACTTTTGGTATATGAGCAAATTCACCAATTGACTCTCTCTACACTTTATGACATTAATGATTGGGGCTGACAACAATGGCACAAGTCCACATGCTACTGTATCTCTGAACTGATGCAGAGTATGGACCTGAACAATATGGCACCTTATCACCCATTTGGCAGACCTTCCTATGAGATGGCTGTTGGCTAAGTATCTCACATTTTGCGCTCAGCTGACGAGTTCATTTTTAGTTTTGCTAGCTCCTCATGAACACAATCTTCTGAAAACTGTTTTAAGTTCTATCTTGCTTTGATTCCTATTTGTCTTTATTTTTTGATATCTCATTCCTGACTCTATGGGGCTGCGGCTCCGATATCAGGTGGAGTCCGCTACCGCGGTTTAGTAAACATGTCCCTATATTTCCCATTTTGTATGACTAGTTTTATAAATAAATAAATATTTGTTCCCTTCACCCTTGAGTCTCACAATGCCATCCTTGCACTTCCTCCTGCCTCTAACATACCTAAAAAAAAGGTCTAGTCCCCATGTTTTACTGTATTGGCTATTTTTTCTTCCATTAGCACTTTTGCTTTTCTGATTAATTTATTTGTTTCCCTTAGCTTCTCCAGATATTGCTCTTTGTCTTCCTCTTTTTGTTATCTCTTATAGTTTATGAAGACAAACCTCTTTTCCCTTATCTTTCCTGCTACTTCTATGAAAACCATAGCGGCCTCCTTTTTCTCTTACTTTTATATTTATTGAGGTTTTAAATTTACAAGAACAACAAAATCCCTGTACAGAAATCAGAGTGGAAAAAAGAAAAACAAAGTTTCATGAATTAAGAATACAAAGAAAACATCATAATCCAAAATATATCATCACTCCCTAGCAAGCCCACATATAGAGAGGAGGTTGCCAAAACATAGGGACTAATATTCAAAGGATTTAAGCTCCTAACTTTGAGAGTTATGCTACTAAATTGGCCTCTTTGAAGATTTACTACGGCCAAGTGCCTAAATATTTTCTTAAAATTTCACTAAACTCCTAAATTTAGGAGCATAAAAAGTGGATAGCAACAGGAGTAGATTTAAGGCAGGGGAAAGAAGTTAGGATTTTAGCACTGATTTTCAGCACTAGGCATCTAATTAGATTATAAATCTAGGCAAATGAATGGCAGGCCTAATTTTAAAAACAAAAATTTTAAGCTCCTAAATTAGGATGAAATATTCAGTTGAGCAGGCTATGTGCCGCAATGGCACATAGCTGTGCCTGACGATCCTTAATCCCGGATTATTATATGCGGCCCTGGCATTGAATATCTAGGGATCGGCACACATGCTGGAAGTTGCAGTAATTAACCAGGCAGCAGCAATATTGCATGCTTCCCGGTTAGCTCCTGCACCTGAAAGATAGGGAGGAAGGGGAAAAGGGGGGGGGGAGAAAAGGGGGGATGAGGAGGGAGGGAAAGAGGGGAGGGGGAGGGAAAGGGGGAAGGGGAAGGGGAGGTGGGGAGGGGAGGGGAGGGGAGGGGGAAGAGAGAGGGAGAGGGGAAGGGGGAGGAGAAGGGGAACCAACCAAAACTATCGTCCATTCAAAACAAAGTAAATGGTTAATAAAAATAATAAATTAAATGGGATACTAGCCATTATTATATATAAAACCGCAGCCTGCCTCAAGTGGTTTGTGTAAAGTGTTTTCTACTTGGTTTATTTAGCTACACATGTCACATCTCTTGATCTCAAGTAACAGTTACTGATATATTGTATTGCTTTCTGTTTATGGTTTTTATCTTTGCATGTTTAGGCAAATGAGTTAATTATTTCTTTCTTTATTGATGTATTTATACAAAGATGTTCTTATTTGCTTTTACATGTTCCTTTATATGTGTTCATGATAGCTTCCTTTTGAACAAAAGTTTTATATAGTTGTTATTTATTTTGTTTTAATATGTTTTTAATTAATTAGTTGTATATTTTAATATGGTTTTAATTAATTAGTTGTGTATTTATTTATTCATAATTTGGCTTTATGTTATTGGTTGTAGTTTTAGCATGCCATGAGAACCCCTGAAGAAGGCATAGCCAAAACACAGCCATGTCAGGTTTTGACTGTTGAGTCTCCTCTTTGTTCCCCTGGTTAAAAATTCATTAATAAAGAACAATTTGATTGCCATGCACATGAAATATTCTACTATATGAATTTTTTTCTTATTTTGTTGGCTAAACTATATATTATGTTTTAAGTTGCATTTTAGCAGCTATAATATGTCAATCACGTATGAACTTTCTTTTTTATGTAACAGTCCAGCAAGAAGATTTAGTCAATGCAGTATCGACTCTTATAGTGAGCTAATTAAAGAAGGTTCACTGGATTGCCTGTTGAACATTCCAGCACCTTCATCAATCTTTATTGTGCAATCAGCTTTATGTGGCAACAAAGTACTGGATGAAGATGAGCAATGTGACTGTGGCTCTGTAAAGGTTAGCAATTTGTTTTAATATTACCTAAAGGAATAATAGAGTAGTGATTGGTGTGAATCAGATATGCACAAATTTAAACTCTAATTTTTGAACTTTCCAATAAAAACAACAGGAAAGTGATCCATAATTGCACTGGATATTCTTTACAATATACTTCATCTTATGGTTCATTATTCAGTCTGAAGCTTATAAAGAAAAACTAAGGGGTATGTTTACTAAGCAGCATTAATGTCACTAACAGTAATCACTGTGCTAATGTTACCGATGCCATATAAGGATGTGGGTGGTGCAGCATAAAGGTAGCCATGGACCATTTACCACATTGAACAGGGTGTCCTGGCCACATATTGTTGGTACAGGGCACCCTGGCCATGTACCACATGGGATAGGGAGCCCTGGTCACTTACCGTGCGGTAACATAATATCCAACGCCAAGGTGACAAGCATCAACACGCCAAAAGTCTATAAGGGTCTGCAACCTAAGGCGCTCTGAGAGTATAATATGCCCTGAGGGACTAAGACGTATGAAGTTAAGGTGCCCCAAGATTGATGGATGTACAGGTGGTAGGTGATAGAGCTTTGCCAGCTAATAATGTAGTCGGTAGGTGGAATGTGAGCCACAGCTAAAGTTATTCACTAAGACCATTAGATTGCCTGGATTGAAAACAGCATGCATAAAATAGCTTGCACGGAATATATGCAAGGGTGCCCAGGGCTGGGCTGAACCTGCACCCTTTTGGATGGTATGTGCACAAAGGCAGAATGAGAAAAACATGAACAAAGAACATGTGTGAATCGAACCAGCCCTCTAAACACAGTACACGAACAACTATGCTAACTCTGCAAGCCATCTGCTGTGGCAGAATGACGAAGAAAGGGTCCATATGTATCTGCCAACAATGTAGAAACAGGTTGATAGAACCACATCACTGCTGCAGCCCAAATGCATGCCCTTACATTTTTTAACATTAAATCCCAGCTGCTAAATTCTAGACCATTCTTAAAACTTAGCTAGATCCTTCCTCATGTTATCTACACCTTCCTGGGTGTCTACTCTATTGCAGATTTTGGTATCATCCGCAAAGAGGCAAACCTTACCCTACAGCCCTTCTGCTTTATCACTAACAAAGATGTTAAAAAGAATCGGACCAAGGACAGATTCCTGGGGCACACCACTGGTAACTTCCTTACCCTCAGAGTGAGTTCCATTTACCTGTACTCTTTGTTGCCTCCCACTCAACCAATTTCTAACCCACGCAGTAACTTTAGGTCCATCCCTAGGGTGCTCAGTTTGTTTATAAGTTGCCTGTGAGGAACGGTGTCAAAGGCTTTACTGAAATCTAAATACACCACATCTAGGACTCTCCCTCATTCCAAATCCCTGGTCACCCAGTCAAAGAAATCAATCATATTTGTCTGACAAGACCTGCCTCTGGTTAATCCATGCTGCCTCAGATCCTGTAATCTGCTGGACTCAAGAAACCTCACTATTTTCTCTTTCAGCAACGTTTCCAATAATTTACTCACCACCGAAGTTAAACTAATCGGCCTGTAGTTTTCAACCACATCCTTACTTCCGCTTTTGTGTAAAGGCACCACATGAGCCTCTCTCCTGTCCTTTGGCACCACTCCCGACTCCAATGAGGCATTGACAAGGTCAGTCAGTGGAGCTGCTAGAACGTCCCCAAGTTCCCTCAGTATTCTAGAGTGTATCCCATCTGGTCCCATTGCTTTGTCTACTTTAAGATGAGCTAGTTTCTTGCGAACACAGTCTTCTGAAAATTGTTCAAGATGCCCCTCGCTTCTGTTCCTGTTTGTAGGTGCTTTCTGAGGTCCTGTTTCTGGTTCTTCATCTGTGAACACAGAACAGAAATATTTGTTAAGCTATTCCGCTTTATCCTCATCAGCTTCTACATATTCTTCCCCTTCACCCTTGAATCTGACAATACCACTTTTGCCCTTCCTCTTCTCACTAACATATATGAAAAATGTCTTATCCCCCAATTTTATTGCATTGGCTATTTCCTCCTCTTTTTGAATCTTTGCTTTCCTGACTACTTTGCTAGCTTATCTAAGTTTTTCCAAATATCGATGACTGTCTTCCTCTCTCTGTGATCTCTTGTATTTCATGAAGGCCTCCCTCTTTTTCTTCACCTTTTCAGCTACTTCTTTCGAAAGCCATAGGGGTCTCCTTTTCCTTTTACCTTTATTTACCATTTTAACAAAAAGGTTGGTTGCCCTTAAAATATCCACTTTCAGTTTTGCCCACTGTTTTTCTACATCCCCCAGCTTTTCCCATCCCGCTAATGACTCCCTGAGGTATTGGCCCATCTTAGCAAAGTTTGTTTTCCTAAAGTCTAAGACCCTCACTTTTTCATGGATTCTAACAGCCCTAGTCCTACTCCTGAACCACACCATCTGGTGATCACTGGATGCAAAATGATCTCCCACTATAACATCAGAAACACTTTCACCATTGGTAAGCACCAAGTCCAGTATGGCCCCTTCATGTGTGGGGTCTGTTACCAATTGCCTGAATAGTTCTCTCTGTAGAGAATCCAGGATCTCCTTACTTCTAGATGATACTGCAGCAGGAATGTGCCAATCAACATTTGGCATATTGAAATCCCCTATCAGTAGCACTTCCCCTTTCCTAGCAATGCTGAGTATGTCTTCAATTAACTCTCTGTCCACCTCTTCCTCTTGTGAGGGAGGTCTGTATATTACACCAATGCAAATAGATTTCTTTTTCCCTTTTTCTAGTTTAATCCACAATGCCTCCTCTCTCCCTTTTAAGCTCTGTAATTCCAAAGCTTTAATATTATTTTTTACATTTAGTGCCACTCGTCCTCCATATCTTCCTACCCTGTCCTTTCTGAATAAAGTATAGCCTGGTATAGTTACATCCCAGTCATGGTTTTCTGTGAACCATGTTTCTGTAACTGCCACTAAATCCAAGTCGGCCACTCCCACCAAAGGTTCAAAATCAGGGATCTTACTTCCCAAGCTATGGGCACTTATACACACTGTTTTCCATATGTTACCCCTTTTACCCATTTCCATAAAGTTATTTAATGTATTACTTACCTGGGGCTTTCACTTACTTGGGGGCTTTCTTCATCCATCCCCAATGAATCTAGTTTAAAACCCTCCTCAGTAGATTAGCCAGTCTACTACTGAAGACGCGTATACCTTTCTTGGACAGATGGATGCCATCTCTGCTCTGCAACCCTTGGAACAGCATCCCATGGTCCAGGAAATCAAAATGCTCTTGATGACACCATCCACGCAGCCATGCATTCATCTCCAGGATGCGAGCCTCTCTACCTTGGCCTTTACCCTCAAGAGGGAGGATTGAAGAGAACACCATCTGTGTACCTATCTGCTTCACCCTCTGTCCCAGAGCCATGAAATCACTTTTGATACTCTCAGAGAGATACCTGGCAGTATCATTTGTTCCGACATGGATTAGCAACATTGGGTAATAGTCAGTGAGCTTGATGAGTCTCGGAAAACTCTCCATAATATCTTGGATTTTGGCACCAGGCAGACAGCATACCTTTCTGGACATCAAGTCTGGTCAGCAGATGGATGCCTCAGTGCCCCTCAGAAGAGAGTCACCATAATGAACAACAAATCTGTGCAGTGATGTTGCTAACAAAACATGTAGGCCTCCATTGGCCCTTTATGACATCTGGTATATTATGCAAGAGTCAATTGTATGTGTAAAACTAATTTTTCAGTATAGGTGTTGCCCATGCGCACCAGAGGTGCTGCTGACAATCTCATATGTGTCACAGGCCTACGGATCATGTGCAACAAATAGGTGGGTCAGCTACATTTCAACATAATGTACACATGCCATGTATGCCACAGACACCATGTTACCTAGCTGTCAACAGTTACATTTTATCAGGGAGCTCTGAGTGAACCACAGGTCAGAAAACAGTCTTTAGGGCATGAGGTGAATGGTGTGTGGATATATATGCACCTCACCCTTACCTCTGAGAAAGGACCAGCTGAATGACAAACAGTGTTCCTCTGTCTCACAAATAACTGAAACATGCATAACAGAAATCTCTGTTAGAAATATCTCCACACTGGCCAATGATGACATTGGTGATCTGGGGGTGTCAGTGTGGTGACTGAGCATGAGGGGATGCAATGAAGTGTCCTGCATCAGCACTGGAATTCTGATATTTCAGATGCCTCATGGCTGATGTTCCAACATACCTGCAGGGAATGTTTGCACATGTATAGATGTTATTTTCAAAAATATTTGGTTCAAGGATTTAAATCTAGGTGGTGCAAAGTGATGTTGGTGTGTTGCATGACCGCCAACTGATATCAATGCTGTAGTCATATGTGGGCCAGCCCTGACATATGTGTCTGCCCACACAAACAAGATGGTGCAGGAGCTAGGCAGGTAGGCCAAGATTAACTTGATTACCACCAAGGTAAGATAATGTGGGAAAAGTAGGGCCAAGCTGACATGCACAGATGGCTATGTGTAGTGCATAGCAAAACAGTGATACGTGCCAATCATGTTATGTGCCCATGCCCTACCACACAACGCCCCCAACACACTTGATGGCAGTCATATAGCTATGTGCATAGTAGTGTGGTAAACAGCATTGTAGAGGGCCTGCACATGAGTATGTGCCGTGCCAAAAACACAGGTAACTAGTTCAGTTTACTGTAGATAATGGCCTCAAAAATCAGGCACACAATCTGCAATGATGATATGGAGGTAATTAAGAGAACCACATGTTGCTACAGTAGTCCAAAACAAATGTTTCTCACAGGTGCAGAGACAGCAGAATAAAACAGCTCTGGGGTAATGATAGCCGTATGTCCATGAGCGGTACAGGCACGAGAATGTACATGCAATGCACAATCCAAGCTATGTGTGAAAATACAGATCGCTACATCAGAAAATTGCCCTTGCTGTGTGTGTGGCACATTGTCATGGCAGACATATAATGGAACACACATGTGACTGTGTAAGTTGTAAGCCAATCAATCATTACACATCTTTATTGGAAAAAAAAACATCTCAATATGTTCTGTGAAGTGTAAAAATATGAAAACTCTGGTACAGTAAACATCACAAAATGCACATCATCACATGTCACTGTGTCACAACATATTTATGCACATGTAAATGCACACTGTCATTCACCAAATGACACAGTGATACCCTATATGTAGAGTATCACTCCTGCATATGGCCTATCAGAGATCAAACATGTTGCTGTGGTCCACTTTGTAACAGCTTGTCACCACCAAACGCAAGGATGACAAGGAAAGAACACAACACATATACAATGTCCCTCTGCTGCGACACACCCATCTTGATTCTCCTTTGGGCCAAAACATTTGAGGTCATCCATAGAGGCATGGCCATGATATGGTAAAACAACAAAAAAGGTAAAGGACAGTCTGTAGTGGCAGGACCCAATGGATAGTGTTTCTGCTGCTGGACTGTTAGCTGCCACTAGTCTGTCTCCCCAGCTCAAATAGTCTGTGCACCGTCACAGTTCTCTCAAAGTCTTTTTATGCATCCATGGGTGTGCACATTGAGGTGTGAGGTTTGATGATGTTGATGGAAAAACTTGCTTGTGGCAAGGAGTCACGCCACCCAGGCAATGGATCCTATCTCCAGGTTAGTCTGCACCCTCTGCATGCACCAATCCCCCACGTGAATAGCAATGTCCACCATATGCATGCGCTCCTCAACCTAAGTTTCATTACTGTATGCCACCCCTTCTCAGGGATCATCTCATGTTGTTGCTGTGTCCTCCAACATGCGGGTGATGGTGACTGCTGATGCACTGTAGATCCCTACTCTGTGGAAAAAGGAATAGAAAGGTATTTAGGACATACATCACACATCATAAGGTGCCATCCCAGTGCCTACAAGTTTAATATGTCAAGTAGAAAACGTCCAACATTCAACCATTACATTCCCATAACACAGCTGACATTGAAGGTGCAGGACATTCCAAAATATCAGTACAGAGTATGTTCACATCTGCACAGGCATATAGACATGTCCATGGGTACATTTTACAGGTGTGTCATAGGTCCCCATCATGTTTATCAGTGCTATCGGATACGGACCTCTCAATAAACTCTGAGTACCAAACCAGAAAATCACATACAAGATATCTGATGATGTTAGTCAAACATGATCCAATGTGTAGGCCATTTGCTGTGTGGTTGGTGCATGTGGTGGAAAGGGACTGGCTGAAGATGTCATTGTGTCCAAGCTCTCATCCCACACACAGATGTGGTGTTTGAAAAGTGTCACATTAGTCTGTGTGCATGTGAAACCATCATTGCCTCTTGTCAAAACTATACCATCATGTGTCAAACATGAATGCTGGGGCATTCAGATTTGCCATCAGACAAAACGTATGACATTTTTCCACACACAACACAATGCATGACATGATCACATCAGTCACAGGGCAGCATCTGAAATGTAGCAATATTACCTGTGGTGATCTGTAAAGGGCTGATCAGACCTCATCCCAGGAACAAATACTGAGCATATGGCTGCACAGTGTATCAGTACAATGTGACTCACAATCCACACGCACTGTAATGTAAAACACATGTGCACCTGGTAGCATTCTCCCTGTCTGGTACAAATATGAGGTCAGTAGGAGCAATGCCATCAGCCTAACATTTATGTTGGCTACTTCCACAATGCCATGAAAAGGTTTATGCAATGTTCAATACTACAACTCCTATCAGCTCTGTACATGCACATCTTAGTTGGTAATGTCCACAAAACTATGTTGTCAAATTAACAACTGCTGAAATAAAGATGGCCATATAGATGTTACATTATATATATGAGGTATATGTCTGCATGCCATATAGGTTTAGAGCAATATAGGTCATAATACAAGATAACATCACACATGTCAAATATTATCCTGTGCCCACGGTGTATGTATGGCAAGCGACACAACAGCATCAGCACAGAAGGCAGTTATGTTTGTGCAACCTATGCATGTATGTTATGTTAAATGCATACCTCTGATGCCACCGGTTATGATGCACCAGTCACACGTAACTGCCATGTTGTCATCTGTGTGGATCTGTAACATAGTCGGCTGCATGTAGATCTACTTGCCCAAAGTAATAAACTCACTACCCCAGCAGGAGTGAGAGCCTGGCAAGCATATTCTGTATAGTCACAAACAGAGCAGAGACACATATGTTAGGATGTAGTCCTGAAGCTCACAGGCTAGCATGCACAGTTGTACATATATGCATCTCCCAACGTACACAGTACTTACATGAGAAGAGCTCCTCAATCAGATGTTGACAGATTGCTGTGCCCACACGTGTGTTTCCAAGGCCACGTACAGGAGGACACGCAGGATCATCTTCCAGATCCGGATTAATGTTGACTGAGATATTGTGCCTGAGAGCAATGTTGTGCAGGATGCAACAGGCCAGAATTATCTATGCCACAGTCAGGAGTCGGTATTGTAAGGCCCCGCCAGTCTTATCCAGACACCTGAAGTGACTCTCTAACACGCCAAAGGTGCACTCTACAGAGCGGCTGGAGGCATGGGCCTCATACCTCATCTCTGCTGGTGACCATGGAAAATACATAGGGGTCAGCAACCAGGCCCAACACCCATATCCAGCATCACCTGCAGAAAGAAAAGTAGAAAGTTGAACAAGTAACATATGTTTACACACAATGTCTGGATGTACATGCTGGTACCTCTCATTGCAGCCTGCCCTTCCCCAGCCCCCCCCCCCCCCCCACACACAAATTATGTAACTGTAACATCAAACATATTCAATAATGACATAAACACATAGCAACTTTGGATGGCATGTGTTCCTTATCCGCCGCCTCTCAGACGAATGTGAGACATATCAGTGATAATAAGTAATGATGCCAACACACATATCCATGCCCATCTCCAACACATTAATAACCTGCAATTGTGACATTAACATGACGAGCCCACCTCTGTTCTGTTAAACATGCTAATCATAGTCCACCAGCAAACCAATAATTAGGGATCTGAAAGTGCAAACTGAAAGACAACAATGAAAATAGGGCAACATGCTGAAAGGTGAATGGTGCACATATACCGTCCAAGCAGCAAACACCTATTAAATGCAGTTCAAGCTCACCAAGTCACTGTACAGGCACTGATTGGCAAGAGACACAAATAGGGATACACCACCAAGGCTGGCAGATGTACATGTGAGTATCCAGGTCATGAGAGGTATAACCAGCAGATGTGCTGCCTAGAAAATGCTGCAGAATAGCACATGATGAGCACATCACATGCGCAGATATCTGCAGAGGCTAAAATGACTGTCAAATAGAGCAGCAGTCTGGAATTTCAATCTAAACCTCATGGCTGCATGGTTCCACAAATAACATAGTCAAAACAAATGCCAGACAGATGTCATTGTTAAAACACAAAAAGGGATGTGAACATCATTCTGGAGAGAGTGACTTGCTGAGATAGTAGTCACAGGTACTAGACATTGGAGATTCACATCACCAAAACTTAAATACAGTAACAAGGGGGTACCATGTGCAATTGCTACCCAGCTACAGAAAGGCATGGATGCTATATCTGTGCTGTGATATGCCATAGCAGAAACACCCGTGTGTAGAACGTCATAGAAAACTGCAGTGCTCCTGCAGTACACCTTGTGCTGTTTGCGGCATGAGATACGCAGACATAAAGGTGCCACCCAAAACCACCTGTGATCTTGGCCCATCTGTAATAGTGGTCATGCACCCCAGATCACCCTAACAGTGTCCATAGTAGACAGAAAAAATACCCACCCAGCAGGACATAGTCCTCATACTGTCCACTCTCAAACTGTTGGAATAGTGCTGAGTGATGCAGAATATAGGAGTCATGGGTGGACCCTGGAAACCTAGGAACCACATTCAGAATATGCATATTTGTATCACATACAACCTGTACATTCAAGAAATGGTAGTATTTGCGGTTGCAGAACACTGCCTCCCTGTCTCTGGGTGGGACCAGGGCAATATGTGTGCAATCAATAGTTCCCATCACGTGTGGTATCCCTGAAATCAGCTCAAATGCCTGGTTCAAGACACCCCACTGTTGCCTACTGTTAGGAAATAGAATGTAATTCCTTACCCGGCTGATCATCGCTTGCAGTACCTGGTAGAGACAACGTGAGAAAGTGGCCCGGCTCATTTCACCTACTTCAGCCACTGATGTTTGGAAGCAGCCAGAGGCAAAGAAATGTAGGGCACTCAGGAGCTTGAGCAACCCTGGTATGACAAGAGACCAGCCAGTCTGAGGCTCGAGGTCATATCTTAGATCTTCATAGAGCTCTCTATCTTCTGTGCTCAGAAGATAGAGGGAGATGACCTGGTCCTCACTCATACTCTGGAGCATGGCCCTGGGCCTGTAGAGGCGAAGCTGTCTGGGGCACACCTCTGCATGCCTATGGTGCCGTGGTGTCCCATCCCCGGCCTGTGGATCCTCCACAGATGCAGGTCTGTGTTGCTGCGGGACTGGACCCATGCCCATTGTCACTCTCCCTTGGACACCATCTCCCTCCTCGGGCAACCATAGCTTTCCCTCACCATGCAACCACTGGACAGCACTCACAGCAAAGACAAAGTGAGCCATTATGGACAACAGCATCAGCAAATGCACACTGCCCCAGATATGGAGGGGATGGGCAAATGATCAGAACAAACACTACACACCTGTGCATTATGCATCGCACACGAGCAGCGGTGCCAATTGGATTTTGTGAAGGTCCCCCCAGTGCCCTGTGTATGCATAAGGCATGGAACGGAGGCACAAGGCACCCTGTGCATGCGGAAGGAGCAGAAAAGAGGTGCAAGGCACCCTGCACATACAGAAGGAGTGGAACGGAGGTGCAAGGTGCCCTGCACATGTGGAAGCAGCAGAATGGAGGCACAAGGTGCACTGTGCATGTGTTTTGTGCCTACCCAAGTTTCACAGCAACTCACAACAGCTCACAGGCTTGGTGTTCATGTGTTGGTATTGTCGCATGGATTTCCCTCTTTGAGCATCATTGCAGTACTTAATATCACAAGTACATGTCCGGACATAAATAGGGTTTGCAGCACATGTCACACATAAAACACGATTAACCCTATTTGCATATGTGCATGGCGTTGCGCCCACATGCAAAACCTACTGTACGTACGTCATGCAACCTGCATCTGCATGTGCATGAAGTGCTCTGCACATGTGCACGTGGGCGAGGCACACTGCACGTGCACGAGGCATCCTGCACATGCGGGCCATGCCCTCCGCAGGCACAGTGAGGCTCACAACTGATCATGGGCCTGCTGTTAATGTCCACCTCTTGCAGCATATTTTTAGTACTTAGGGGTACTGGCATGTGTGCAGCCATTGCTAGTCATTGCACCACGTGTCACACCTAGAATGCACTTCATTGTGTATGCCAATGCGCATGGCACCTCATGCACATGGAAGGTGCCCTGCGTATGCACAGTGTGCATAATGTACGTGTAGGGCAACATGCGCACGCATATCACGCCGACGATGGGCACAAGGCAGGGCGCCCTGCATGTGCGCACTGTGCCCTGTACTTGCAGACCATGCCCTGCACCCTGCATGTTCATACCATGCCCTGCGCATGCGTACCATGCCCTGCAAGTGCACGAGGCGTGCTTCTCATGCGCAAATGGTGTAGGGTGTAGTGTAGGTGTGAGAGGTATTCAGTCCAGAGACGTGCTACTACTGTTAACTATGGGAAACATGCAGCGAGAGGAAATACCAACCGACCAAGATGCCAAAACACAAAAGGAACAGCCCTCTGAGCAGTCTGTGGTCCAGGCCCCAGAAGAGGAACAAGCTGGGACATCTGGGGTGGTCCAGCAAACACAAGAGCAGCCTGACAAGCTCCTACCTGACAAAAGAAAAAGGAAGCGTGTCCCTGTAGCAGTGCGCAAGAGGGCGATGCGATTCACCCAGCAGGAAAATGACATCCTCCTGGCCAATGGTTTGGAAAATTATGATGTGCTCTATGGGCACCTCAGTACAAAAACACCTCTGAGCACACAAAACATGGTCTGGGAGGATATCCAGGAAGCTGTTGGTGAGGCCGGTGGACCACCTTGGGACATTGAGAGCCTCAGAAAGAGGTATAATGACATAAAATGTAGTGTCCGAGCACACCTCACAGTGGAGCGCCAGCATGCAATGGCCACAGGTGGTGGCAGACCCAGTGGGGCACAACTTTCTGCCTTTGAGCAACAGTTGGCAGAGAGACTGGGGCCCGTCTACATACATGGACTGCCTCCAGAGCTGGACACAGCCCACCCACATGCTGGTAAGTGTTTAAATGTCATTTCCAATCATCTATCTATTTGCTAAATGCATGTGCCTTTCCCACTCATAACATGTCGCCTGTATCCTCTACTGCTGCTTCCCTATCAGATATATGATGACATTCACAATATTGGTCTTTGTCCATTCACCCATTGTATAATGTTCTTTGGCCTGGTGTAATGATGACACAGTATAGCTAGAGCCCTAACAAACATAACAACAAAGAGTACCATACACATGTGACTCATGTGGTAAATGCAACCCTGTTAATCAAGCACACATGCTGTCCTCTGCAAGCAACTGACACATCCTGTAGATATGGATGGCCATATGGCCACACATATACCGTGTATGCACCTAGCTACATGTGTGACCCTATGGTCTGTGTGACTGCTGTATGCATAGACCTGTGCAGCTTGCTCAATGACAACCAAAATGTATTTCCACCTTGTTTCTGACCTGTCCTGTGTGGTCCCTGGGACAGCATGGCACCTAACAATGTGAAACTGTCTTGATATGGGCATGTACCAGAATGTGAACTGTACTGAGTGAATATTGTCTTTCCCCAGGTGACACACAGCAGTTGCAGGTTGCAGACCAGGATGAAGGTGCTATTGTGGAGGTGCGCCACACTGACATCCCAACAGGGGGTAATGGTGCTCATGTTGCAACACCACTGTCTGCTGACACAGGGGCTGAGGATGTATTTGAGGATGGGGAAGATGACATACATCTACACCTCACATGCAGCAGCAGTGCTGATGAGGGGACAAGCACCCAGACAACACAAACAGAGCCGGGGAGTGGACCATGCCCTGCCCCAGGGTCGTCTGAGGCTGCCAGTTCCGAAAGACTGATGAGGGAGATGATGCAGGAGTTGCATCACTACACGGACACAACCAATGCAGACCTTGCAGGTTGGTGACAAACCATAACGTGGCATATTGTGGCACATGGTGTGATAGGGTACAGTCACCATTGGTGAGGGGGTGGAATTTTTATTGTGAGAGCCAGAAGGGAAGGGGTTAACACAAAGAACATCTAATATGTTGCAATCTACTGGCATTTGCATTGCATGTGTGTTGTGGGATGCTAGGGGTATTAGGTGACATAAGATGGAATAAATGTGTGAAAAAACACACATATTTACAGAGCACAGGAGACAGAAGGTATCATGGGTATGGCAGTTTGGCATGGGGCCTAATGAGGCCCAGTGTGGAAACTGTCAGAAGATTAGAGAAATAATAAGCCATATACATGGTAGCATTATTGAAAATAAGGGATATAAAGACAACCCAGGTGCAATGTTGAATAAGTGGGAAAGGGTTAGATAACAGGGAATACATCTGACAAAGGCCTGAGTACATGGTTATACACAAGGCCATAAGGGTCAACAGGTCAGCAGGAATGGGACTGCAGACATGACCGACAAAGGAAGGAATGAAAGAGAGAATGCAGATGCCAGAAATCAAAAGCAAAGGGAATAATTAAAGGGACTAAGTTGAAAAGAAAATCTATATGACAGGACAGACATTTCAAAGATTGGGAATTGACACCACATATTTGTGAAGAAGGTGGTTTGCAATTTCCCACTGCATGTCTGCTAATGAGGGAGTGGGTATGATCCTGATTCTTTGTGCTGTGTGAAAGGTTTCCCTTAGTTTATCTTTGAGTGTAGTTAGGAACCATATATCCTTCTTTTGCACTGTGCTAGGATCTCTTGATGGGTAGGAAATCTCGTAATTACTTCATAGCTGTAAACGTGTGAGACGAGAGTGAGGGAATTCCCCACATTCCTTTGTATTTAGCTCATTTTGTTGTGCTTCCTATATGCCTGCTTTTGTGATATAAGAAGGAAATGAAGGTGGTCTTTTTGGTAAGGGAAATCATGGAGACTTTTATACCAGGTACCAGTATAATCAGTATGAAGCGTGTTAGATTGGGAGGAGGTGGCAGGCCCTCCTTGTATATGTGCTAATTTGCAGGGATCTGTTCCCCTCTTGCAGGAAAGAGGAGGTGGCGATATCTGCTTGCCCAACAGAATCAACACCCTCCCCAGGGTCCATACAGTATGCACATACTACTGTTCTGGCATGGGTGAACATGTGACCTGTGGTTACTACTGTCATAGTAACATAGTAAATGATGGCAGATAAAGACCAGTATGGTCCATCTAGTCTGCCCAGTAAGATGGCAGGAGAAAGATGGCAGGAGTAGGTGCACCACTCCCCATGTCTTTGTTCAGGGGTGCACCTGCCACTCTGTGCAGGCCACCCCTCCCCATGTCTTTGTTTAGGGGTAAACCCACTGCTCTATGTAGGACACCCCTATTTGTTGAGAAATTAGATGGTTCTAATCCTGTTGCTGTAAAGGGATCCACTGTGTCTGTCCAATGCCATTTTGAATTCCGTCACTGTGTTTGCCCCCACTACTTCCATCGGTAGGCCATTCCAAGCATCCACCACCCTTTCAGTGAAAAAGTATTTCCTGACATTTCCTTTCAATTTATCACCTTGCAGCTTCATGTTATGCCCTCTAGTTTTACAGCTTCCTCGTCTTTGGAAGAGGTTTGTTTGTTCATTATTTCTCTTTAGTATTTAAAGGTTTGAATCATATCTCCCCTGTCCCTCCTCTCCTCCAAAGTGTACATATTTAGGTCTTCAAGTCTCTTGTCATAAGGCTTCTGACGCAGGAACCAAATCATTTTGGTCGCCTTCCTCTGAACAGTTTCCATTCTTTTTACATCCTTTGCAAGATATGGTCTCCAAAACTGAACACAATATTCCAAGTGAGGCCTCACCAGTGACTTATACAGTGGCATTAGTACCTCTTCCTTTCTGCTGGTAATTCCTCTTCGTATGCAGCCCAACATCCTCCTGGCTTTTGCGACTGCCTAGTCGCACTGTTTTGCCATCTTGAGATCTACAGAAATAATCACACCAAGGTCTTTCTCCTGATCCGCACACATCAACCTCTCGCCCCCTATCGCGTACATTTCCCTTGGATTTCTGCTGCCCAAGTGCATGACACTGCACTTCTTTGCATTAAATCTTAATTGCCAAGCATTAGACCATTCTTCCAGCTTTTGTAGATCTTTCCTCATGTTAATCACTCCCTCGGGGGAGTCCACTTTGTTGAAAATTTTCGTGTCATCTGCAAAAAGACAGACCATTCAGTCTTTCAGCCATATCACTCACAAATACATTGAACAGTGCCGGGCCCAGGACCGAACCCTGGGGCACTCCGCTAATCACCTTCCTTTCATACGAGTGAGCTTCATTTACCATCACCTTCTGTCATCTGTCAGTCAACCAAATTCTGATCCAGTTTACCACCTTGGGACCCATCCTCAAACTACTGAGTTTATTGATAAGCCTCCTATGAGGGACAGTATCAAAGGCTTTGCTGAAATCCAGGTAGATGACATCCAGGTAGATGTTACCCATGACTGAAGTGGTATTTAAAGGTGTGGAAGAATTGAAGGAAATATCGATACATCGGGAAGATGTATTACAACTATTAGATAAGCTGAAGAGTAGCAAATCACCTGGGCCGGATGGTATACAGCCAAGGGTGTTGAAAGAACTGAAATACGAGATTGCAGACCTGCTATTAGTAATCTGTGAACTATCATTAAAATCATCTCTAATACTTGAAGATTGGAGGATCGTCAATGTAACACCAATTTTTAAAAAGGGTTCCAGGGATGATCCGGGAAACTAAAGACCGGTGAGCTTGACATCAGTACCGGGAAAAATGGTAGAAACCATCATAAAGAATAAAATTACTCAGCATGTAGATAGTCATGACCTAATGGGAGACAGCCAACATGGCTTTAGACAAGGAAGATCTTGTCTTACTAATCTGTTATGTTTTTTTGAAGGAGTGAATAATCAGGTGGACAAAGGTGAGTCGGTTGATATTGTGTATCTGGACTTTCAGAAAGCCTTTGACAAGGTCCCTCATGAGAGACTTTTGGCAAAACTAAAGAGTCATGGGATAGGAGGCAGTGTACTATTGTGGATCAGGAACTGGTTAAAAGATAGAAAGCAGAGGGTAGGGCTAAATGGCCAATTTTCCCAATGGAGAAAGGTGAATAGTGGTGTACCCCAGGGATCTGTGCTGGGTCCGCTGCTTTTTGACATATTCATAAATGACTTGGAAAGTGGAATAACGAGTGAGGTTATAAAATTTGCAGATGACACAAAACTATTTAAAGTTGTTACAACCCAAGAGGATTGTGGAGAATTGCAAGAGGATCTTGATAAATTGGAAGACTGGGCATCAAAATGGCAGATGAAATTTAATGTGGACAAGTGCAAGGTTATGCACCTAGGGAAGAACAACCCAAACTATGGTTACACGATGCAAGGTTCCACATTAGGAACCACCACCCAGGAAAAGATTTAGGCGTCATTGTGGATACCATGTTAAAACCCTCGGCCCAGTGTGCAGCGGCAGCCAAGAGAGCAAATAGAATGCTAGGTATGATAAGGAAAGGAATGGAATATAAAACAAAAGATATTATAATGCCTCTATATCGTTCCATGGTGAGACCGCACCTTGAATATTGTGTGCAATTCTGGTCGCCATATCTTAAAAAGGATATAGCGATTTTAGAAAAGGTTCAGAGAAGAGCCACCAAAATGGTAAAGGGGATGGAAGGATACTCCTATGAAGAAAGGCTAAAAAGGTTAGGGCTCTTTAACCTGGAAAAGAGACGGCTGAGGGGAGATATGATAGAAGTCTATAAATTAATGAACAGAGTGGAACGGGTAAATGCAGATCGATTGTTTACCTTATCAGAATATAGAAAGACTAGGGGACATGCAATGAAGCTACAGGGTAAACTATTTAAGACTAATAAAAGAAAATATTTTTTCACTCAACGTGTAATCAAACTCTGGAATTTGTTACCGGAGGATGTAGTAAAGGCTGTTAGTGTAGCTGGGTTTAAAAAAGGTTTGGACAAATTCCTGGAGGAAAGGTCCATAAACCAAAGACTGGTAAGGGGGACTGTTGCTTCTGGAGGGAGATCTGCAACTGTGAGTATTTACTTCTGGTAATTTTCTAAAAGGAATTCTTTGTATTAAAGCTAATTAATCTGTGATCCACTATTTTTGTTAAATCAGTCAGGGCCTAGTAGCAGCAGTTTAAGTTTACATTTAAAACACAGAGGAGAACTCTCTGGTTACATTTCATACCCAGCAGAGAGCTTGTACTTTAAATTTAATAGTCACTCAGGGCCTAGTAACAGCAAAGTACTTTTAGTTTAAATTTAAAACACAGAAGAGAGCTTTCTGGTTACATTTGGAGCCCAGCAGAGAGCTTGTAGTTTACATTTAATAGTCACTCAGGGCCTAGCATCAGCAAAGTTCTTTTAGCTTAAATTTACAACACAGAAAAGAGCTTTCTGGTTAAATTTAGAACCCAACAGAGAGCTTGTACTTTAAATTTCATAAGAAGTTAGAGCCTAGCAGCAGCTAAGAGCTATAATTTAAATCAAATCAGAATATAGCTTACCTCAGCAGCACAAGACAGGGTACTGTGTAGCAGCCCTCTTTTAATAAGTGTTAATTCCCTCCCACCCTCCCCACACCCTCCCTCCCCTGGGATAATCGTAGCTTTATAGGTACTTACACATCTTAAAAGACAGGAGGTGCTCTCAGGTGAAGCTCATTACCCAAATCAGTCATACACTAAGGACCTGAGATTAGTTAAGCTTCAGGTGAACAAGGTATATTACACGTATTAGGTTCAGTTTTATTAGTATAAATATCCATAGCAACCCTTAGTAAGTAAAGAACTTAAATCGAAACACAAAAACTAAAAACTAAGATGCAGACAGCAGTCCAGCAGTGGGATGGGGGCTTTCCAGTCTTTTGCATTGAGTGTCACATGTATGATTTTCTCCCAGTTGGTGAGAGGTCTTACGTGTGCACTAGGTGCAAGGAGCTCTTTGCTCTCAGGGAACGAGTCCGTTCTCTAGAGGCTAAAGTAGCAGACTTGGAAAGCATAAGACAGACAGAGAGGTACATAGACGAGACCTACAGGGATATAGTCCTGAAGTCCCACCTCCAGTCTGGCAGCATCCCTGTTGCCATGGAGGAGAGAGGTCACGTGACAGGAGAGCATCACCCTGGTGTGGCAGGAAGTGATCCTGTAACTAGGACCTGTCCTCCAGGTGATGTAAAACCCTCTCGCACCGATGAAGTTTCTCCAGGGCCATGTGCCCATGAGGGAAGGGTTAGGACAGCCGTTATAGTTGGTGATTCGATCATTAGGCATGTAGATAGCTGGGTGGCTGGTGGATGTGAGGATCGCCTGTTAACATGCCTGCCTGGTGCGAAGGTAGCGGACCTCACGCGCCACCTAGATAAGGTCTTAGATAGTGCTGGGGAGGAGTCTGCTGTCTTGGTACATGTTGGTACCAATGACATAGGAAAATGTGGTAGGGAGGTTCTGGAGGCTAAATTTAGGCTTTTAGATAGGAAGTTGAAATCCAGAACTTCCAGGGTAGCATTCTCCGAAATGCTTCCTGTTCCACGCGCAGGACCCAAAAGGCAGACAGAGCTCCGGAGTCTCAATGCGTGGATGAGACAATGGTGCAGAGATGAGGGTTTTGGATTTGTTAGGAACTGGGGAACATTCTGGGGAAAGGAGGGGCTCTTCCGAAGGGATGGGCTTCACCTTAACCGGGATGGAACCAGGCTGCTGGCATTAACCTTAAAAAAGGAGATAGAGCAGTTTTTAAACTAGATATTAGGAGAAAGCCGACAGTAGCCCAAGAGCAGATGGTTCGGAAGAATGTATCTTTGAAGGATACTACCAAAAGCAGAGAGGTTCCACAAAAGAGTAAAGTAGCCCAAATGCCCTCAAGTATGGAGCAGACAGAGCTTAAAGATCCCAAATTACTCATGTCTAACAGACAAATTAATATGGATAAAATACATTCTCTAAAATGCTTGTATGCAAATGCTAGAAGTCTAAAAAATAAGATGGCAGAGTTAGAATATATAGCACTAAATGAAAGGTTAGATATGATTGGAATATCAGAGACATGGTGGAAGGACGACAACCAGTGGGACACTGTGATACCTGGGTACAAACTATATCGTAATGATAGAGCTGATCAAATTGGTGGAGGGGTTGCTCTCTATGTTAGAGAGGGCATTGAGTCAGAAAGGATTAAAGTTTTGCAAGAAACAAAATCTGCTGTAGAATCTATATGGATTGAAATTCCATGTAAAAGGGGGAAGGCAATGGCAGTGGGGGTGTACTATCGAGCGCCTGGCCAGAATGACCAAATGGATGATGAAATGCTCAAAGAAATCAAGGAAGCTAACAAAAGTTACAGCACAGTAATAATAATGGGTGATTTCAACTATCCTGGTATCGACTGGGTCAGTGTCATGTCAGGACATGCTAGGGAGATAAAGTTCCTAGATGAAATAAATGACTGCTTCTTGGAGCAGCTGGTTCATGAACCGACCAGAGGGGAAGCCATATTAGACCTAATCCTTAGTGGAACACCAGATCTAGTGCAAGAGATAAGGTTGTTGGGGCCCCTTGGCAATAGTGATCATAGCATGATCGCCTTTGATTTAATTAGTGGAGGAGGGATAGTAAGGAAATCCACAGTACTACCTTTTAACTTTCGAAAGGGAGACTATGATAAAATGAGGAAAACAGTCGAGAAAAAACTAAAAGAAGCTGTTGCAAAGGTTAAAGACGTACATCAGGCTTGGCTGTTGTTGAAAAATACTATCTTGGAAGCCCAGACCAGCTGTATTCCACGCTTTAAGAAAAGTGGAAAGAAGTCCAAAAAACTGCCAGCATGGTTTAAAGTTGAGGTCAGAGAGGCTGTTGTTGCCAAAAAAGCATCTTTCAGGAAATGGAAAAAAGAGCCAAACGACGAAACCTGGAAACAGCACAAGCACTGGCAAGTCAAATGCAAGGCATTGATAAGGCAGGCAAAGGGAGAATTTGAGAAGAAGCTTGCTGCAGAAGCAAAAACGCGAAGTAAAGACCTTTTCAAGTACATTCATAGCAAAAAACCTGTGAGAGAGTCAGTTGGTCCATTAGATGATAAAGAGGTTAAAGGAGCACTAAGAGGTGACAAGGCGATAGCGGAGAGACTGAACGAATTCTTTGCTTCAGTCTTTACTGAGGAAGATGTAGGGATGTTACCCATGACTGAAGTGGTATTTAAAGGTGCAGAAGAATTGAAGGAAATATTGATACATCGAGAAGATGTATTACAACTATTAGATAAGCTGAAGAGTAGCAAATCACCTGGGCCGGATGGTATACATCCAAGGGTATTGAAAGAACTGAAATATGAGATTGCAGACCTGCTATTAGTAATCTGTGAACTATCATTAAAATCATCTCTAATGCCTGAAGATTGGAGGATCGCCAATGTAACACCAATTTTTAAAAAGGGTTCCAGGGGTGATCCGGGAAACTACAGACCGGTGAGCCTGACGTCAATACCGGGAAAAATGATAGAAACCATCATAAAGAATAAAATTACTCAGCATGTAGATAGTCATGAACTAATGAGAGACAGCCAACATGGCTTTAGACAAGGAAGATCTTGTCTTACTAATCTGTTATGTTTTTTTGAAGGAGTGAATAATCAGGTGGACAAAGGTGAGTCGGTTGATATTGTGTATCTGGACTTTCAGAAAGCCTTTGACAAGGTCCCTCATGAGAGACTTTTGGCAAAACTAAAGAGTCATGGGATAGGAGGCAGTGTACTATTGTGGATCAGGAACTGGTTAAAAGATAGAAAGCAGAGGGTAGGGCTAAATGGCCAATTTTCCCAATGGAGAAAGGTGAATAGTGGTGTACCCCAGGGATCTGTGCTGGGTCCGCTGCTTTTTAACATATTCATAAATGACCTGGAAAGTGGAATAACGAGTGAGGTTATCAAATTTGCAGATGACACAAAACTATTTAAAGTTGTTAAAACCCAAGAGGATTGTGGAAAATTGCAAGAGGATCTTGATAAATTGGAAGACTGGGCATCAAAATGGCAGATGAAATTTAATGTGGACAAGTGCAAGGTTATGCACCTAGGGAAGAACAACCCAAACTATGGTTACACGATGCAAGTTTTCACATTAGGAACCACCACCCAGGAAAAAGATTTAGGCGTCATTGTGGATACCATGTTAAAACCCTCGGCCCAGTGTGCAGCGGCGGCCAAGAGAGCAAATAGAATGCTAGGTATGATAGGGAAAGGAATGGAAAATAAAACAAAGGATATTATAATGCCTCTATATCGTTCCATGGTGAGACCGCACCTTGAATATTGTGTGCAATTCTGGTCGCCGTATCTTAAAAAGGATATAGAGTTATTAGAAAAGGTTCAGAGAAGAGCCACCAAAATGGTAAAGGGGATGGAAGGATACTCCTATGAAGAAAGGCTAAAAAGGTTAGGGCTCTTTAACCTGGAAAAGAGACGGCTGAGGGGAGATATGATAGAAGTCTACAAATTAATGAGCGGAGTGGAATGGGTAAACGTAGATCGATTGTTTACCTTATCAGAATATAGAAAGATTAGGGGACATGCAATGAAGCTACAGGGTAAACTATTTAAGACTAATAAAAGAAAATATTTTTTCACTCAACGTGTAATCAAACTCTGGAATTTGTTACCGGAGGATGTAGTAAAGGCTGTTAGTGTAGCTGGGTTTAAAAAAGGTTTGGACAAGTTCCTGGAGGAAAGTTCCATAAGCCATTATTAAGAAGGGACCCAGGATATCAATGCTTGAACCAATACAAGCATTGTGGAACCTGTGTCCCTTGGGGAAACTGCTAGGTACATATGACCTAGATTGGCCACTGTTGGAAACAGAATACTGGGCTTGATGGACCTTGGTCTGACCCAGTATGGCATATCTTATGTTCTTATATGTTCTTATCGCATGCCCCTGATCTAGTTCTCTGGTCACTCAGTCAAAGAACTCAATCAGATTTGTTTGGCAAGATCATCCTTCGGTAAAACCATGTTCCCTCTGACCTTGCAACCTATTGGTTTTGAGAAAATTCACTATTCGCTCTTTCAGTAGCGCCACCATTCTTTTCCCGCCACCAAGGTAAGGCTCACGGGCCTGTAATTTGACACTTTTTCCCTGTCACCACTTTTGTGTAAAGGTACAGCATCAGCCATTCTCCAGTCCTGAGGAACTTCTCCTGTTTCCAAGGATCTGTTGAAAACATCCTTTAACGGCCCTGCAAGAACCTCTCTGAGCTCTTTCAGTATCCTGGGATGTATCCCATCCGATCCCCTGGCCTTGTCCACTTTCAGTTTTGCAAGTTGTTCTAACACCTCATCTTCTGTGAATGGTGTGGTATCTACTTCATTCCCAGTTTTATATTTGGGAGTCGCAGGTGGTCCTTCTCCAGGATTTTCTTTAGTAAAAACAGAGCAGAAGTATTTGTTTAGCAATTTCGCTTTTTCAATGTCACTTTCCACGAGACCATTCCCAGCACTTCTGAGTCCTGCAATTCCACCTCTGATCTTCTTCCCAAATAAATCTGAAGAAAGTTTTGTCGCCACACTTAACATCTTTAGCTGTCTTTTCCTCTGCTTTGATTTTGCTATCCTTATTTCTCTTTTTCTCTCTTTGAGTTTGATCCTGTATTCATTTCTGTGTTCCCGTTTGCAAGCTTTTAAATTTTGTGAAAGCTGTGGTTTTGCCTTTATTTGAGCAGCCACTTCTTTGGAAAACCAAATAGGTTTCCTTCTCCTCTTGTTTTTATTTACTTTTCTTACATATTTATCTGTTGCCCCTTTTATTGCCATCTTTAGTTTAGCCCATTGCAATTCCACTTCCCTTATCTTCTTCCACCCTGTCAACTCCTCCTTTAGGTACTCGGCCATTTTTGAAGTTGTTCTGATGTCATGTCTGTCATCCCTGAGCCCCCAGTTGCATGTGTTATCATGGCTGGTGTGTGAACAGTGCATCACTATTCCCAACCATTATTCCACAGGTATCCAGCAGGAGCTCCAGGGTCTCTGCCAAGACATGTCCCAGGAGTGGGAGCAGAACTACGCAAGGGCACAGGGGATGGAATCTGTAGCTGAGGCTGTCAGGGCCATGGTGGCAGCAATCAACCGCTAGACAGATGTAATGGAAGCCATGTCTGCAGGGTGGCAGCAGCCAGCAGCAGCAGCAGCGGCAGCAAGGGGTGCTAGGGGGCCAGGATGGTGTGGATGTGGGCGCCCATGCAGGCAGTAGTCCAGGGTAGAGGTGCGATTGGTGCGATGAAAATAAACTTTCCTTAATTCACTCTCTCTTGCAGTCAAGTGTCCATTGTTGCTGGGTGTTCTATCATATTTCTCTTTCAGACATATCTTTACCTGGGACCCAAAACCCTCCCCCCTGGTGAGGTACACTATAGGCCCTTTCATTCCCAGTCTCCATTCCCAATCTCTGTGGGTGAGTGTTGTCTCATCACTGTCCCTGTAGTCACGGCCCTGGCCTTGTCCTTCCCAAATCACTCTTTCTCCACAACATCCATGTGATAGCTTGGACATGCCATTTGTTGTTCTCTGACAGTGACAGATTATGGCCTGACCTCTGTGAACACACCACAAGGTCACATATCCACTCCTCATGCACATTACATACATACACCTGTACCCGATTACCTGATGGTCTCCCTGGGTATCATCTCCCACAAGTAATGTTGTGCCTGCCACACCCCCTTTTTATGCCACCTTAGTGGCCCCAAATCTATTTCTGCATCCATTTTGAGGGCCACCACCTGGTGACCTTCACTTGCATTTGCATAGCAGCTCCTCAGTACCTTTCCTCTCCGTAATCTCCATAACCCAAACCCTTTGGGGATTGCGCCCTTTGGTCACATAGACTCTATATGTGCCCTTTTGTTCTGTTGCTAGATCCAGACTTTTCCCCATTTACCTTGCTGCACCTTTGGCATGTTACAAGATGCCTGTGTCTGCACGCTAAGCCCCTTACCTAATCCCGTACATATCTTGCCTGAGCACTCATATCTTTGCTGCAGCTTTTGGTTCCTGCCTCTCATGTTCTCCTGGTTTTATTTAGCAGTCCCCCACATTTTTTCTGTGTCAACGCCATCTGTGTTGTTGGTCTTTACTAGATGTTAGGCTCTGCAGAGCAGGGTATGTTTCACACGTGTGTGTACAGTACTGCACGCATCCTGTAGTGCAATAAATATGCTCAGTAGTAGCAGTAGAGGCAGTAGTCTGAAAGCTGTGGCTTTTTTGTCAGTACCATGGCAAGGTATGAGTATGGCTCCTTACCTGCTGTGGGTCTGGGTGTACATGCACCTAGGTATAAATGTCATGTGTGCCTTCACAACAGATGTGCAACAGCACATCCTGACCTGTCACTCACATATGTGACCCATGGCTCCTCCCCACCCATTGTAAGTGATATGGACATGGACATTGTTGTCAAGTCACAACACAGGTATCACCTCCATATACCCAGGGAACATGCTCACTGTGTCATAGGTAGCGCACCTTACATATGTAATCACCCGCTCCTGTGGGAGTCTTCCACCCTTACAATGTGAACCCTATCTATGGCCTGTGGAGTAGGCTTGAACTAAGTGGAAAGACAGAGTCCTTTATTACCAAACGGCTGCCCGACACAGGCCGTGTTTCGAACCCTTCATCAGGGGCAAGCCAGGCGAGAAACTAAAAACAAACATATTCAATTATAAAAACAATAGAGGAACAGACAACTCGTCCCATGGTGAGACATTATAAACACTGGTACATTAAATTTAAAACAAAAAATATTAAAAAAAATTATACATGTAGACAAAATAGCATAAAAACAAACATGCACATACTCAAAATGTCATGAATTCAAATGCTGGAATCAATTAAGTGCTGGTGGACCAAACAAAGAATAATAAAGAATAATACTTAAAATAAAAGAAAATACTAACCTCTGTTGCAGTGCGTAAAGACAATTTAACGTCACACTGTTGTACTAATGTATACGTGGTATGCTAATGCTAAAGAATAAAAAATAATAGTTAAAAAACATATAAATAATTAAGAGAGAGCAAAGAAGGAGGACATAAAACAAAGCATCTCAATGAGATACCTATAAAAAATATAGTAAAATCAATAGGCAACAAATGACTAACATGGTATTAACAAACCATACTGAAAAAAACGGAGGAGGACATAGGACAGGATATGTACAAACATCTAACCAAATCCCATAGTGTTACATGAAAAAAGAGGAGGAGGATAACTATTGAAACTATTAAAGGGGTGAGTCAGAGAGCATTTTGATGCAAAACTCTTACTTACACGAGTTGTGATGCTGCTGTTATCATGTAAAATAAAAACGGCAGTAAAGCCAGTCTATGGATATAAAATAAAGAAGCATCACAGGGATTATCAACATATATAAACTAACACTGCATGCGGTAATTGTGAAGTAAAACACCAAGAAGGGAAGCTAATAATGGTGCACTAATAATTACGATCTAAAACAAAACCAGAGAATGAAGCAGTTCTGTCTGCCTGTGTTCACATTGGGATAAAATACCACTCAAGTGACAAAGTTTCCTATTTATTCTTTTTTAGAAACGCCATTCAAGGTATCAAACTGTGAAACACCACCAAATGAACCATATAAAATCAGCAAAATGATTGCACTTAGCGTATACTGTAGTTGCAAAAACCTGTACCTCAAAGGTTTTTGAAATCAAAGATCAAATACTTGTTACAAGTGTTCGTTGCTGGTGATCTTTTCTGATTTCTGAGTTTTTCAATCATGCTTTACTGCTTGGAAATCTTCATATTAGACTGATGGTGAAACCTTACAAAAAAAGTGCTTGTATCAGTAGTCATGAGAACATGGTGTTGAGAACACAGCTACTGAGAGCTGCTGTATCCTTGAAGCACCCCTGAATGGATGAACTACTCATCTTCCTCATTGTTGGAAGGGGAGCATAAGCTTACAAACACCCATGATCAGATCATCTGTCCTTCTCAGTCTCACCTGCTGTGTTCTCTTTGACCTTGGCATCAGCAGTCTTTGCAGAGTAGCTTAATGGGAAGATTCTCAATGTGTGTTAAAGGATGGGGTGGGCAGTAGGCATTCCAGCGTTAAGGATGCTAGCAGCTGGTCAGTGGGCTATAAGTGGATATCAGACGTTAAGAGTGCCAAGTGTGCACAGTAATGCCAGCTAAGGCAAAAGATAGGAAAATAGATGGTGAACATGTCACATTCATATGTCCAGGTGAGACAGTGCAGGAGGTGAATTTGGGATGCAGTTGGACATTGGGAGTGAAGTGTGCACATGTAATGCAGAGTGATGTCTGTGGTTGCCATGGAAGTGGGTAAAAATGTGCCATGCTGTAGCCTGCCTGCAGAACTAATGTGCACAACACAGAAAACAGATGCTGGCTTTTACAAAACGCCAGTAGCGGTGACCGCCCACTATGTGTGCCACATCCCCGTCACCAGCTATGTATGCTGTGACCCTGCATTATCCAATGGGGCTGCAACACACATTGTGGGCAGTCACCACTACTGGCGTGTAGTAAAGGTACCCCAGAATAAACCCAATGTGTGCCCTCAAGGCAATACATACCCCTGGTGACCCTGTGGTTCCTGGGTTTTTCTGGCAGTGGGATCTGAAATATATTGGCCAGCCCTTCCACAGAGAGTGCATTGATGTCACCAAAGTCACAGGTGGGAATCTGAGCCAGTACTCTAACCATTCAGCCACAGCTCCACATGCTTAGCTAGAGCACACCCAAAAATAAACCAGACTACAGGTCCCTGCTAGAAAGGATGACCACCCTGGGCTCCAAAAAACCTGGCAGGCATATTCTGAACAAGTTGGAAATCATGCCCAGGGCCTGCCTGCAGTGCTATAAATGCATTACCACCTGCACTGGACACTCAGTACCACAGCTTCATGACAGACACACAACAGTATTAGTCATCTCTGGTGCAATGGCCAAGCCACATGTGAGGGCAAGATGCCCTGCTCCCCACTGTACCTCCCAAGCCAAACATCCATCGCAAACAGAACTCTGATGTGCTGCAGTGTGGCATGAATCCCTGAGGCACCATATGTGCAGGGTGTGCCTTCCCATGTGAACCGCTGTACACTACAAGTACCTTTGTACATACTCCAAACGCATACCACATTCACAACCATGAGGCCTGTCCCAGACCAGCCTGCCCTTCCAGGGGGCCATGCACACTCACCCCTGTATCATATAAGACAAGTGGGTACTGGACAATGCACCAATAATCAGGGTCACTACTTTGGCTTCCCTTTGGCCTTTGGGTGTTATTATCGGCTAGCCTCAGTATTTCCCCTCAATATTGCACCTCACATTCAGAACACCTATACACTAGATTTCACCCAATATAGAATGCTGTGATCCATTACATCAGCTCTGGAATGTGCATACACGTTGTGTGCCTCATAGAGGTGTTGGGATAGGAGTGGCTGATGGGCCAGCACATAGACATGTGAATGGCCCATAGCTATTTCTGAGGCTTTGTGATATACCACACAGCATGTCAACATCTGTTCATTCCATATGCATATCCTTTGGCATAATGGTGACAGTAGTTGGTTGGGATAAAGGTTGCCAGGTCACAAATTCCCATGTGTATCTCAGTGATCCAGGACCAGTCATGGGAGGTGGCTGCTGTGGATGCTGTCTAGGGCAGCAGAAATACATTGGACAGGCCTGCTGACAGGTATGTGTGACCTGCATTGGCCACTGCTGGAACCAGGTCCCTGATCATGATGGAGCCATGTTCGCAACCAGTATGCCATATCCTCTGTCCAGATATTCCAACCAGTGCTGGGGATACTTGACAATGCCCCCCCCCCCCCCCCATCTCAGGAATCACAAGCCTCTTATGTCCTACATCTGATCATACTGGCAGTATAGACCTCAAGCTTTCCCACATCTGGTCCTGCTTGACTTCAATATCAATGATGTCACTCACCAAGAAAGTCATGTCATACTCTGAGGCAAAATCTGGTAGTCATGTCATGCCATGTGCTGGGATCACTGACTTCTATACAGTATGTTTCCCTCATGCACTCTCCTTGTACTACAATTACTGGTGGACTAGGCCCCGTCCCCCAACGATGGGACACAGCTATAAATGCAACCTTAAAATGAGTCCTCTTGTACAACTATTTGTCACCAGCCAGCTCCACACAGTCCAGAATCAAATGGCTCCCTGTACAGTCACCTAACTACTAGAAACCATTGTACTTTCTCACCATCTGGAGCACACCCATGTATAGCACTCCAGACAGTTGTCCATGTAGCCTCGGCACAGCATGGAAACCATATAATGTCTAACACCACATTAATCAGGGAAAGCCAGGGATAGGCCCATCCACATGTCCATAACAGTCAATCTGGATCCCTCCTGTGCTTCACATCCCCGTATGTAATGTAGGATTGCAATTGTCACCCTCTGCCTCTAACATGCCCCCTCTGCCACTGGCTTGTGTGGTACAGCAGGACACTGGCTGCTGTCTGTCCTCTCTTTATGCACCTACCATGGGTCCAGGCAGCCATCATCTGCCTCATGGGTAACTCTCTCCGGTGGTCCTCTGCAAGGGTATGTCATTCCACCCCATCATGTGATTAATTGGCAGTCAACCATAGCTACCCTTGTCCAGCAGCAGGCTGTGTTGGCATATTATCATGCAGACTACATCCTGATGATCTTTCTGCTTCCTTCACTGTCACCATATCTGACTGCCATAACTATCTCTGTCTCTGGTATCATCCTGGATATGGCACAAGTACTCACAATAAGCAGAGCCTCTGACTCGTAGGTTCCTTCTCTCCCCCAGTCTCCCTCCCACATATTCTATTTTTAGCTAGACTTATATACTGCTTTTCTATGAGTCAAAGAGGTATACATTCAGGTACTGCATATATATATTTTTTTTTCCCTTGTCCCGAAGGGTTCACAATCTATGTTTTGTACCTGAGGCAGGGGAAAGTTAAGTGGCTTGCACAAGGCCACAAGGATCACCTGTAGGACTAGAAACCCCAGTCCTTCTGACCCAAAGTTATTGTCCTCTAGTGGAATTCGAACCCCTAGTCTGAGGTAACTAGCCCCAACCACTAGGCCACTCCTCCCATTGTAAATATACTGGCCTTGCTTATGAATCATCTCTCAATGACCATGAACACAGCAGCTCTGGTGGCATATGATTTATTGTTGAACTCTGTTAGTTATGCTCATCCTGTCCTCTTTATCCCTGAGACCCTGGTTGTCAAGTGATCTCTTGTTATGTTCATTGCACCCTCTGAGTGGTGGCCTGTTACACATTTCCCCTCATGTGCTGTGTAACAGTAATGTTCTCAATCACTTCCTAATGCTACTGTCTGTCTGTCTGTGTCACCACAGCACCAATGTTTAACATGTATCACCTCAAAGTATCAGGTCTCACTGGCTCCCACTCACTCATTGCAAAATATGTTACATCTTACTCCCAACCATCAGATCAGGCACTCTGGTACATGTGCATCCAGCTGCCCATAATATCCCACATACGCTGCCATATGCCATCTCCTTGAATAATGCAAAATGTCCTCATCCACCCTCACTGTCACAGGGTCGGTTTAATTACTCTTGTCAGTCATTGTGTCAGCAGACAGATTGTAGTAGGTGGAACAACCTCTACACTGAGGTCGGCCATCTGGCATCATACCCCCAGTTAAAGCCTGTCCTCAAAACTCATTCTCTCCAGCTCCCCCATGAACCTCCCCCCAAGATCTCACTGTATCCTGTGTTCCCCCATCACCTTGGCTCACTCCCTCCCACCCCAGTGCCCTCCCCCTCTGGCCACTGTCCCAGAAATTGAAATGCTAAGCTCCCCATGCACATGATTTCACAAATATGGTTACCTCCATTGTAACATGTGTCACTTGGCTGTTCTGTAGGGTCACCGATCACCCTGCTCATGACATGCACCAATAGAACATGACCCCTGCTTAAACAGCATTTCCTCTGTGTCCTGAATGCCCCTGCAATGCCACATGACAGGGACCATGAGGTTCATTAATATGTTATTCACAAAGGGCACGGTACACATACCTATCTCAAAATACTTATGAGGAAGTGTATATATCATCCTACTGACTGCTGCATTCCAACTGTGCCCATTAATCCTGACACATACTGCTACTCCCAATTACCCCCCTTAACTCAGCCTCATCACCAGCTGCCTTGCAGAACTCCATGCCAAACAGAGGACCACCACATGCATGGTATCATCAGAACACATGCTCACATGAAAACATGGCAGCAGCCATAGTCATTCACTATCCCCAAAGTGTGGAGGCACACAGCAGTGCTGAGGTGTGTAACAACTCATATCTGATCACAGACACCCATTGTCATGCTGTTGGAGGGATTGGAATCTGTATCTCAAAGATGTGACAGCTACTAAGAGGCATATTGACTGCTGACTGGTGGTGTGAATCAGATGATCGGACAGGTGTCTGCCAAACTGTTGTGGAGAAAACCCAACCCCTGTAGACAATGGAACCCACAGAATCACACAAGTAAGGCAAAGGTCTTAACAAACATGCTATATTTTAGTGCATATAACCATATGTCACAGGGCATAACAAAAAATAAAAGCCAACATTGGCTCTCCAATAAATTAACACAAATAACATCACAATGATTTGAAAAAATAAACAAAATATAAAAATTTGTGCTGTCAAGTCAATGCTGACTCCTGGTGAAACAGCAGCTCCTGGGTTTTCTTGGCAAGGTATCACCAGAAGTAGATTGCTTGGCCTTTTCTTTCGAGGGAATGAAGGATAAAGTGACTTGCCCAAGGCCACGAGGAGTGTCAGTGGGAATCAAACTTTGATCTGTTGGGTTGATAGGCTGTTGCTCAACCACTAGGCCACTCCTCCATTCTCAGACAAGTCAATGAACCAAAAGAAAACTGGCAAGATTTTACTTCCTGATCAATTCTAGGTATATGTCATCTAATGTGAGTAGCTGATCACACCAATCGCCGTGATATTTCCCCAGCACGCACCATATTCTTGCAAACGCCCATAGCTCCAATTGTCTCGCATGTATGAGGTCCACTCATAGGTTACCTAGAAACAGTGCAATTCTGGTTAATCCAGGCATACCTGGGTATGCACAAGGTGCAGGATAACAATGTGGAATGGACGGGCCACAGGTAATGAATGCGTAGATATGCTCAGTCAGGATGGATGCTTGCCAGTAGAACCCATAAAAGTAGCTGTCATACACACATGATATGCATGATGTTGAAGCATCTGGTAGAAATGACAATAAAGTACAGTAGAAATGTCTCCTAAATGTCGCAACATATGCGAGACATACATGAACATTTGGGGTGAGTACACGCTGAAATCCCAAAGATGAAGCATCACTGCACTTATTAAGTACATGTATGAGCTGGATTTCGGTTGTCAAGTAGGCAATCCTGGCCTCCCCACAAAGTCTCTGCAACATGTGCTGTCCATCTCAGACCTTGCCTTAGAGGTACCCAGAATCTGATAGCATTTGTAGTTCCGATGATATGATGAGAACAGCAGGCTCACTTGACACAGATGAAGATGGCACAATGCTCAGCATTATATTCAAATATAAAGAAGCACATCCTGTACTGTAGCACAGCAGTATGTCCACTGCCACATTAACCAAACCAAAGAGGAGCATAATTTGCATACACCATGTAAATCATCATAGTAGAACACTAAACTGGCACGATCAACAAGTGGTGCTATTATAGATGACCAAATGCTCTGCACCATCTCTTATTACATGGTTCTGTCTTACAGCTTGCAACATATGTACAGTGCCTGCATGACCTGCCTTCATGCAACGGTGGTGAGCGCAGTAATTACAGGATGATGCACATGACAAAGCAATGCCTGCCTCATAACAAAGTATATGATGGCAGATAAAGACCAGTATGGTCCATCTTGTCTGCCCAGTAAAGTGGCAAGAGTGGTTGTAACTACAGCTCCATGCAGGTCACCCCCTCAAATAAAAGATATTTAAATTAGCTTTAATTTTATCCTACATTTATAAAGGGATCCACTGTGTCTGTCCCATGTCATTATGAATTCTGTCACTATATTTGCCCCCACCACCTCTGTTGGGAGGGCACTCCAAGCATCCACCATCCTTTCTGTCAAAAAGTATTTCCTGATGTGGCTTTTAAGCTTCATCATATGCCCTATGTTTTTACAGTTTGCCTCTCTCTGAAAAAGATGTGTTTGTTCATTGATACCCTCTAAGTTTTGAAAGGTCTGTATCTATTCCTCTCCTCTAGGTATACATATTGTCACAAGCACAACGCCCGAAGCCACTTGCCTCTAGTGGTCGAGGGGCGTGGTGGTTGAGGATTCCTTCTTCTATCAGCTCCTAGCAGCCTATTTCTTCGTGTTGGCTTCTGGGAAGTGTAGTACTGCTAAAAATATGTTGGTGCTTTAAGTAGAAGGTTTGTAGTTGAGATAAACGAAGGTAAGGCTTGTAACAGAAAAGTTTATTTCCATAACACAAAACACAGCAGGTTCAAGGTATCATTTACAGGATTATAACTGTAGGATTTGCTTAAGGTACAGCAAATAGTGGCAAACAAACCAAAAGAACTCAGAAATGGCTTTTTAAAGTCCTCCTACTTGCAGAAGCAATTGCCTTTAGAAACTAGGCTGTCGCTTTCCTTTTTAGTCCTTGTTAATCTCCAGGAACAAGCAGGAATGAGTCTTCACATATGGGTACGTCGGTACCGACGGAGCCTGCATGGGAATGCTCCCCAGCATCCAATCAGAAAGCTTTTGGGAGCATCCCTCGCGCCTGCGCGCTGACTTCCCGCCTTTCCCACTGCCTCTCCTCAGTTTTCGTTTTTACGCGGAGCCAACAGGACGTCCTCCTGTCACCGCAGAAACTTTTTTCTTTAAAATCCTTCTTTTCTTGTTTTCTTGTGGTCGCGGCTGTTTTTCCCGCTGATACCGGTACCGCCGGTGCTTTATTCTTTTCTTTTCTAAAATAACAGATATTTTTTCTCCTCAGTTTTTGTCTTAACTTTTTGGGCCTACCAGGCCTCTCCAACATGGAGCCTTCTTCCCCTAAGAAGTGCCTTCATTGTGGAAACATAGTTTTCTTTTTAGACTCCAAGGCTTGGTGTCTAACCTGTTTGGGTCCTGACCCTTTTTCCCCTGAACCTTCAGGCTGTACTATTGGGAGAAGACCTTCCCTTTTTCGAGTTTCCCTCGATGCCGTTTTTCCTCCTGAGGTGAGGACACCGGTTTTTTTCTTCTCTCCAGGATCAGGTAACCCACAAACAGTCTGTTAAGACTAGCCAAGTCTTGAAGGGTAAGTCTCATGCTCAGCATGATGACGGCTCCGGCCTTACCCTCAAGACCTCTTTGGCAATAAAACCCCGGTGGGAGTCTTCGGGCTCCAAAGCATTTACGGGGTTTGTGATAAGGAAGCTTATCATAGCTCAGGAAGGAGCTATAGAAAAGATGATGTGACTCTGAACAAGCAACCTGTCAGTTCTGGTAGAAATAAGAAAACAGAATTTTGCCATAAAAGACTACCAGTCCCAGAATGCACCTGGTTTCCAGCAGCCATTAGAGGAGCTGAAGTGGGGAAACGTGTGTTCAATCAGGAGGGCTATGAGGTAATCCCTAAGCACTCATCTCAAAGGGCAGGGCCTGATTCAGCACAGCTGCGCTGTATTAGGGAGGAGCACTCATCCAAGCAGAATAAGAGTAGAGTTTATTCTACAGATGACCAGCTTCATGATCACCTTGGATATCCAGAGAATTGTCCTCAGTATCCTGAGAATCAGCTTGAGTTTGATCATCAGTTTCATCTGAAGAATCAGCAGAAGCAGAAGCCAAACCGGACGGATAGAGAAGGAAAGAAACCATCTGGAAGAAAGAGGAGAAAAGCCTTTGAGAGGTCTAGAAGAGTCCAAGGCAGTACGTATACTGGGAGGTATTTCAAGGGCCAGCATATACCATTGGACTGGGGAAAGCCAGAGGAATGGTGCTGCAGAACAAGGAATCACCAGAGGCTACCTGTGAGGGAGACGGCTGCACGTGGAAGGGACTCTAAGACCTATGCCAGAAGGTATGTGAAGAGAGATCCAGTGTCCAGGGATCAGGACTGGAAGGCTGGACATAAGAACTGGACTACATACTGGCCAGGCTATATAGAGAGGAACTATAGCAACAATGGAAGCTCAGGTATGAACACTGATCTATGCCCTAGCTATAACCTTGAAAGACAGCAGGGAAATAAGTATTCTCCTGAAAGGGCTCCATTGAAAGATTCATCTGTGCCAATTCATGATAGTGACCCTATGCTTGTTGATGAAGGGGAAATAATAGCAGATCAAGATATTATTTATATGGACTGCTCTCTATCCAAACTCCGTTGGTAACTTTCTGTGATAAAGCACAGCAGCCATCACAAAGAAATTATAAATTTGTTCTTTATTCCACTAAGAAAAGCTCCTGAAGCAGGATTTGATTCACACAGTAGAAAGCCAGCCTGCTAAAGGGTTTCAGCTGGATAACTGATAGTAATTGAGCTGCACCTAATTGCTTGTGAGCTAGGAGAGAATTACTTCCGGATCTGTGTGGAAAGTAATCAGAAGTTAACCTTACAAGAACAGTTTATTTCTTTCTTTGTGGCTTTTCGTTTGTTAGAGATATGCTAAGAAAACATTAGCTAATTGCCTGACAAGTTTGAAGGTTGTTTTCCTGATTTTGATTTTTGACTTTGTTTTACCAAGTTAAACACTACAAGCAAGTAACCTAATTTATGTGCTACCAAGCATATCTGTGCTGGGAGAAATAACCCCATAAATAAAGAAGTATCTTATTGGCTTTAACACTTGTGCACAACTAAATTATTGTCAGCAGCTGTGTCTGGTGTGAATGAACTACATTACCCACAACACCTTGCAAAAATCATATAAATATATGCATTGTCAAGACTGTGAAGATTCTCACCCAGGCAGCCGTCTGACAGGTTTCAGGTTGTTCCTGGGGCTCACCCCTCACAGAACATACCTGAGCCGTGCCAGGGGGTGGTATCCGCTTTGAGCGGTACCGATAACCCGGCACCGGCATCGGTGTCGAGTGTTCCACTCTTCACCGGGGATCGTCATCTGGTGTACTCGGTACCTTCGGGGCCGATCGATACGACCCAGATTGGCTTTCCTGTATCTCCGCCATGCTCGGGGTTGGTACCGGCTTTGAGCGGTACCGATACCCCGGCATCAGCATCGGTGTCGAGTGTTCCACTCTTCACCTGGGATCGTCATCAGACATCCTCGGTACCTTCGGTACCGATCGATACCACTCTGATTGACTTTCCTGTATCGGCATTGCCGATACCACCACCGATGTCGGTACCGTCTAGGCATGCATCGATAGACCCGCTCACCTCGATGCCGAGTCTGGAATCACTATCCAGTCTAGATGACTGAGTACCGATGCGTTTGGGAACCGACCCATATCGTTCCCGATTACGCAGTACCGAGGATATTTACCAAGCCTCTCTGGTCACCTCGGTACCGCTTCAGCAGCCTCCGATACCTGCTTCGATGGCATTACCGTCCCCGATACCGGTATCGGTATCGATGTCGATTCCTGCAGTTCCATCGGTGCCATCCATCCTTTCTATGCCTAGCTTGGAATTGATACCGGGCACCGACGATGCAGTACTAACTGCCTCGAATCAGAACTGTCAGTATCGTTCCCCATCTAGCAGGATTCTTTTTCTGCACCAGTCCAGTATGTCTTCTGGTGCTCAAGCTGCTCTTTCAACCTCAGCCTACCCAGGAATAGTTCCTATGGGAGATCCTTCTTTTCAGAAATTTCTCCTTGACATGGCAGCCTTTCTTGCCATTCCTATTCCTGGTTCTACTCTTAACCAAGATCCTGCAGAAAAGGAAAACATAATGCTTCCTTTACATCATTCTTTGCAGGACCTTCTTCTGAGGATTTGGGAATCACCTTTAAAGGTTCCTGCGCCTTCTACAGCCATGAATGTTCTGTATCAGGTGCCTCCCTCTCCGGGGTTTCAGAAAAACCAACTTCCACATCATTCCCTTGTAGTGGAATCAGCAATGAGGAAGGTAAGAAGCAAGAAGAAGCACTCTTCTTATCCGCCAGGTCGTGCATCTAAAGCACTTGATGTCTTTGGACGTCAAACCTTCCAAACTTCTATGCTGGCTTCAAGGATTACCTCATATATTTTTTATATGAGCCTAACACTCCAGGAGGTCACAGAGAAATTATCTCTTTTGTCCCCTTTTTTGTCAGAGCCTAAGGCCACTGACTATTCCTTGCTTCTTAATCATAGCAGGAATATCTCTTGGTTTCTCTTTCGTGCTTCTCTAGACTCCTTTGAGTCTGTTAGCAGATCCTCTGCTATTGCCATTGGAGCACGTCGTACAGCCTGGCTGCAAGCTTCAGACTTGAGCAGATGGGCACAACATACACTGGGAAATTCTCCTTGTACTGGAGAAAATCTTTTCAATAAAGAGGCTTTACGTCAGGTTGCTCATTGCTCCACTGACTTCCCTGGTTCTAGAAACCATCCTAAGCCTTCTTTTTCCCCGGGACGTAGGAAGTGTCCTACCAAACCTTCTTTCCCTAAGAAAAGAAAGTTTCACCCTTCTCCTACCCATCCTCCAGATGTACCCAAACAAGGGACATCTCATCCTAGTCTGAAGCCTCCAGACTCTAGCCAGTCTAATCATAACCAACAACCATAGGTTCCTGTGTATTGCAATTCACTGTTAACTTCTTCCTAGCAGAAGTTTATTCTTCAGACTCTACACTGGGCTTTTCTTTTTCAGTATGCTAAGCTGTTAGGATTCTTTTGTCCATGAGTTACAAAATTCTCCCCTTCTTACTACTATGAAGGGAGGTTACAACTATCCCATGATAGTTTCTGTCCCCACATGGATATCTTTTCCTTCAGCTGACTTACCATATGGTAAGTCATTATCTCCAGGAACAAGCAGGAATGAGTCTTCACATATGGGTACGTCGGTACCGACGGAGCCTGCACGGGAATGCTGCCCAGCTTTCAATTAGAAAGCTTTTGGCAGCATCCCTCGCGCCTGCGCAGTGACTTCCCGCCTTCTCCACAGCCTCTCTTCAGTTTTCATTTTTCCGCGGAGCCGGCAGGACGTCCTCCTGTCACCGCAGAAATTTTTCCTTTTAATTGCTTTAATTATTTTAATTTTTTTGTTTTCTTGTGGTTGCGGCTGTTTTTCCCGTTACCACCGGTACCGCCGGTGGTTTTTAGGCTAAAGTCTGTAAAACTTTTCTTCAGTTTTTTTGCCTTAACTTCTTAGGCCTACTAGGCCTTTTTCATTATGGAGCCTTCTTTTCCTAAGAAGTGCATCCGCTGTGGAAACACCTGTTTCTTTTTAGACACCCATAGTTGGTGTCTCAACTGTGTGGGTCCTGACCCTTTTTCCCCTGACTTGTCAGGAGATAATTTTGTGAGAAAACCTTCAGTATTTAGAGTTTCCCTCGATACCGTTTTTTTCTTCGGCAGTGAGGGTACCCGGTTTCTCTACTTCACAAGATCAGGTAACCCAAAAACAGTCTGTTAAGACTAGTCAATGCTTGAGTGGTATGTCCCATGCCCAGCATGGTGACGGCTCCGGCCTTACCCTCAAGAATCCATTGGCATTACCCCTGCGGGAGTCTTCGGGCTCCAAAGCGTTAAAGGGGTTTCAGCATGTTCCTGGGGCTCACCCCTCACAGAACATACCTGAGCCATGCGCGGGGGTGGTATCCGCTTCGAGCGGTACCGAGCCTCCGGCATCGGCACCGGTGTCGAGTACTCCACTCTTCACCAGGGATCGTCATCGGGCATCCTCGGTACCTTCGGGACCGATCGATACGCACCGCATTGACTTCCCTCAATCTCAGCCATGCTCCGGGACGGTACCGACGTCGTTCGGTTCCGATACCCTAGCATCGGCATCGTGGATGGGTGCTCATCGGGTATCCTCGGTACCGTCGGTATTGATCGATGTCACCCAGGCTGCCTTAGTGGTATCGGCATCGCCGATACTACCACTGGCGTCGGAACTGTCGAGACATGCATCGCTAGTCTCGCTCTCTTCGATGCCGAGTCTTGAGTCGATATCGAGTCTCGAAGACTGCGTACCGACACGTCCTGGAACCGACTCCTGTCGTTTCCCAATAGGTAGTTCCGAAGACCATCCCTCATGATCTCGGTACCACTACAGCAGTTCCCGATGACTACTTCACCTGCTAGTCCCTTATCAGTAGCGAGGTTGATGCCTGTTCTTGCACCGCTGCCTAGTTTAGAACCGATACCTGGCATTGGTGCAGTACCTTGTACGTCCTCTGATACTCAGGCTCTTTCTTTAGCCTCACCAGGAATAGTTCCCATAGGAGATCAGTCTTTTCAGACTATTCTCCTGGATATGGCAACCTTTCTTAATATTTCTATCCCTGGTTGTGATCCTACCCATGGCTCACCGGCAAAAATGCAACATATACAGTTTCCTTTACATCCTGCTCTGCAGGATCTCCTTCTTAGGGTATGGAAATCACCCTTACGACTTCCTCAAGTTTCTAATGACATTGAGGTTAGGTACCGTGTGCCACCCTCTCCAGGGTTCCAAAAACCTCAACTTTCTCATTGTTCCCTTGTAGTGGAATCAGCACTGAGGAAGGTTAAGAGCAAGAAGAAGCATTCTTCTTTTCCGCCAGGTCGTTCTTCAAGAACACTTGATGCTTTTGGCCGTCAGGCCTTCCAAAACTCTATGCTGGCTTCCAGAGTTCTCTCATATATTTTTCACTTGAGTCTAACACTCCAGGAAGTCACAGAGAAATTGTCTCTTTTGACCCCTTTTTTACCAGAGCCCAGGGCTACTGATTATACCTTACTCATCAATCACAGCCGGAATATATCCTGGTTTCTGTCTCGTGCTTCTATAGATTCTTTTGAGTCCATTAGCAGATCCTCTGCTATTGCCATTGCAGCACATCGCAGAGCCTGGCTTGAGGCTTCAGACTTGAGCAAATGGGCACAAACTATACTAGCTCATTCTCCTTGTACAGGGGAAGGTCTTTTTAATAAGGAGGCTTTACGTCAGGTTGCTCAATGCTCCCCTGACTCTTCTTCCACTAGAAACCATTCTAAGCCACCTCCTTCTTCAAATAGTAGGAAATGTCCTACCAAACCTTCTTTTCCTAAGAAAAGAAAGTTTCATTCCTCTCCTGCCCATCATTCGGCTGTACCTAAACAAGAGACGCCTCAGCCTAGTCTGAAGTCCTCCAGTTCTGGCCAGTCTCAACATTCCCAGCAACCATAGGGGCCGGGAATTGTAACTTACATATTAAAAGATTATTCACTGTGCTTTTCTTTTTCAGTGTACTAACCTGTCAAAAAAATTATTTTGTTCAGGTACTACACACTTCTCCTCTTCTTACTCTCCAGAAGAGCAGTTGCAACTATCACCTGATAGTTTCTTTCCCAACTGAACATTTTTCCTTCAGTTGACTTACCCCATGGGTACGTCACCCTCCAACTACTTGAGGGCTACCATACTGAACTACTTCTCTGGTCGTTCCCCAGACAGTGAGAAGAGATATCCCCTCTCTGTTCTTGTCTGTTTTTCTTGATTCAGCACAGGACAATCTCTCTGCTGTTTCTCTCAGCAGCTCTGCCTGCAGGAGTTATAGTAATTGTATTACTGGGACATTCCAAGTTCCAGTCCCTTGTTCAAAATTTTTGTCTAGCCTCAGTAGTGATTCCAAACTATCTTGGTTCCTCCTACTCGTTAGGCTTTCTCACATTACTCTAACCATCTCCTTTTCTAGGATATGGCAACATAACTGACTTTCAGTCACTTTATCTCATAGCTCTCCTGCACAATGCTCTCTGCAGTCTTCAGAGAAGCTTTCTACTATGAGGGCTTTGCTATAGAGCATTGTCCTTGTCTCTGAAGTTCCTCTATTATTAGAGAGAAACTTATCAACCCTTCCTATACCTGTAAGGGTTCTCCACACCCCCTCTAGCCTGGGGTGTTAACACGAGATAGCAGTTCTTCTGCGTGAAAATCCAAGGCATCTACCATGTCAGTGTTCTGTAGAACTCCCTGCCTTGTTCCCTACAGATTCATATCTTCATCTGTTCTCACGCGAACATCACGGTCATCTCACTGGATTGCTTTCCTGCATCCCTCAACCCACGAAAATAGATTCTCTATGCATATCCCAAGTGGGCTCGCCCTCTTGTAGAACGCAGAATCTTTTTCTTTTATATTCCCCATGTACAATTATGGGGCTGGGTGGTAGACATGTATCTCAATCTGTTGTCTTGTATGTAGCATCTCCATATATGTCTACATACTTATATCATTACTCTGGTGGTGCTAAACCATGCCCCACAAATTTCCATATATATTTAATATATTTCACCACCCATATCCTAATATACAAATCTGGACATATGCATATTTCTATATCTATATTTATATATGAATATATACATATCTATTCCAGCCACATATATATATGTCTCCCCATATGTATGTGTTTGATGGGAGGCTTCTTAAGGGTTGGTCAATCTTATTCACTATCACCCTTACTGTCTATACTACATGATTTACCTCTTAGAGGTTTTAGACAGATTGTTGCCCTACGTCCCATACCAAATTATGATACAGGACCTGTTCAGCACCAACAACCACTTTGGTGCTAACATCTTCCATTTTTTCTTTATGTCCTTGAAGCATCCAGCTCCAATATTTTTCCTATCTCTCGCCAGCTAGGAAAAACAGTGTACATCTTTATCTTCGAGTACACAACTGTTTTCCGTAGGAATAGGGGTTTTCCATTCCCCCTTTCCCGCCAGGACTGGGCTAGTTCTTCAGCTCCGTCAGTCTTCTTCCTTTAGTCCTGAATGTTCATGATGCCTAAAGGACTTTTCAGCTTTTCCCATAAAGCTTTCCATTGAAGACCAGACGTCTACTCCTACCCAGTTGACACCTGGCTCATCTACTACCTCCAAGTCTGGACCTTCCTCCTCACTACTGAGAGGTCACCTTGAAGATTCACCCCCTGCTTATCCAGTAGACTCCATTATGCTTTCTACTTCCTACAATACAGTAGGTAAGCTGCATATTTTAAGTGTACATTAAATGTGTTTTAATGCTACTCATCATATCCACCAAGGACTCCTGTAGTCTGTAGAACACCTAGTCCTTGGCTATGCTGTTTCTTTCCTCACAGCTCCTTTATTGTCAACTCCTACCCTCCATCCCACATTGGATGCCGGGGATTCCTGGAGACAAAATGCACCCCTGACCCGGGCACTTGCATTTTTATGGGATCTCCCCCTGGCATCTCCAGCTAGGGAGTCCCCATATGTGAAGACTCATTCCTGCTTGTTCCTGGAGATAGCACAGGTGATCTCTGGGAACAGCAGGAATTAGTCTTCACAACCCTCCCACCTCCCCTAGGAGTTGCATCTTTTTTATTTTTTCCCTTTTCTCTCCTCGCCTTTGTCTCAGCTCTGAAACTCAACTGAAGAGAGGCTGTGGAGAAGGCGGGAAGTCACTGCGCAGGCGCGAGGGATGCTGCCAAAAGCTTTCTAATTGAAAGCTGGGCAGCATTCCCGTGCAGGCTCCGTCGGTACCGACGTACCCATATGTGAAGACTAATTCCTGCTGTTCCCAGAGATCACCTGTTACAGGTAAGTAACTGTGCTTTCCAACCCCCTCTCTTCCAGGGTTTCCCCTGCTTGAGTTGGTACCATACTGACACACTTCTCTTTCTTTCCAGTGTAGACTTTTTGTTCTCCTTCAATGCATGCTCTGAACAACATATCAGACAGGGACGGGAATATCTCCGCTCCCTTTGTCTGTTTTCTCTCTGTTTTATACAGGAGAATCCCCTCTGCTGTTTTGTTCAGTTGCTGTATATGCAGGAGTTCCAGTGATTACTTTAATGCTTATTGCAAGCTACTTTCAACTATCTTGCATAATACTATTCACTGCAGGTTATCTTCTTCTAGCCATATCCACCTGTCAGTTTTATCTTATAATTCTCCTGCACAATGCTCTCTGCAATCTTCAGAGAAGCTTTCTACTATGGGCCCTTGCTACAGAGCATTGAACTTTGTCTCTGAGGGTTTTTCCCATATAGTAGAAAAAGTTTATATAATCATTCCATGGCGTGAATGTCCAAGGAGTTCCCAATCTTGCAGGAATCTAACCCTTTTTTCCTTACAGCTTGGCATTATGCTTTTCTGCTTCACTTGGACAACGCATACTCTTTTAGTGTATATGATACCCCCATGTCCCTTGGCTGGGTCATCCTGGTGTCTTAGTCTATGCGTTTTTTTGTCCTTTGGACATGTCAGAGTCCTAAAGTACTTCTGACGTGCTCTTGCCAGACTGCTATTACCCTCTGTTTTTTCACGCAACCATACTGGTTATTCCACTGAACTACATTCCTGCACCGCACAAATAGATTCTCTATATATCTTCAGGTGGTTTTTACCCCCTCATTATTAGATGAATCTTTTCCCATCACATTCCCCATGTGAATGTTTTTGTGCGGCTCAGTTGCAGGCATGTATCCTCAGGCTTATATTCATGTATGTATATGTCCTATACATACATATTTCTGTAGTCTGTGTGGGCATAACTCATGCCCATCTCTCTCTCTCTCTCTCTCTCTCTCTATATATATATATATATATATCACACATATCTAGACATATATGCACATATATATAGATCTGTATGTCTCTCCATATATATATATATATGTGCCATTGGGAGATGTCCATAGGACGCTAAGTATTACCTACTATCTCCCTAACTGTCTGTGCTATAAAGCCTTTCCCTTCTTAAGGGGTCCAGACAGTCCACTTGCCTATTCTCATATGGCTTAGTAAGTGGCAGCGGTTATACACAATATTATTGCTGTGATGTCAACAGCTTCTATTTTTGTTATAGATCTCCCTATCTATGAAGTATCAAACTTTAATGTCTTCCTATCTCTTACCAGCTAGGAAAGACAGTGTACATCTTCAGTATTTCTGAGTACACTTCTCTTCTCCTTGGGAATAGGGGCTTTTTTCCATACCCCCTCTTCCCTTTAGGACTGGGCTAATTCTTCAAATCGGTCAGTCTTCTTCTTTTAGTTCTCAATGTCAATAACTCTGTACCTAAAAGAGTTTTCAGCTTTTTCCCATAAAGCTTTCCATTGAAGACCTGCCGTTCTTCTCCTACCCCAGTTGACACCTGGGTCACCTGCCCATTCCAGGTTTGGGACGTCATCCTCACTGCTGTGAAGTTACCTTGAGGATTCCGCTACTGCATCTACAGTACACTGCATCACAGTTCTACTTCCTACAATCCAGTAGGTAAGCTCTATATTGTACTAGTTCATTAAATATTTTAATGATACTTGACATACATCCTAAAGACTCTGTTTCCCTGTAGTCTTTAGATTCGCTGTTCCTCTACAGCTTTTCTCTATTCAACTCCTACCCCCCATCCCTCAGGGGATGCCGGGGATCCAGATTTGGGAAATGCCGTCCTGTTCCAGGGATACGCATTTTATGGGATCTCCCCTGGCACCCACAGCTAGGGAGTCCCCATATGTGAAGACTCATTCCTGCTTGTTCCTGGAGATAGCACAGTTACTTACCTGTAACAGGTGATCTCTGGGAACAGCAGGAATTAGTCTTCACAACCCACCCACCTCCCCTAGGAGTTGTATCTATCTATCTCCTTTCCTCTTTCTCTCCTTCTGTCTCAGCTATGAAACTCAACTGAGGAGAGGCAGTGGGAAAGGCGGGAAGTCAGCGCGCAGGCGCGAGGGATGCTCCCAAAAGCTTTCTGATTGGATGCTGGGGAGCATTCCCGTGCAGGCTCCATCGGTACCGACGTACCCATATGTGAAGACTAATTCCTGCTGTTCCCAGAGATCACCTGTTTCAGGTAAGTAACTGTGCTATCAGAGCATAAAGAAAAATTCAGACTTAATGCTTCTACAGCAGTTTGGTTTCTGCCAGCCTCAAAAGACCTCTCTAGGCTGCATTTCTACGTGAAACCAAACTTAGAACAAAACAAACATTCCAAGCTGTTATCAAAACTCTTAGTAGGCTTTTCATATAGGAGAGGAGCAAGCAAAAACTCTTATAGCAGCTAACTTGGCTTTTCTTGCCGTTGCACAGTTCAAACACAGGTGACAAACAAGCATGAATCAGAGCTTCCTGATCAGGCTTACGTTGCAGTAAATTTCCCTTTTAAAACAGACAGGAATTTACCTCCATACTTCTTCTGCCATATGGTTAACTTCCAAAGAGAATTACTTCTTTCAGGGCTAGATTTTCCTCAAGACCTCCTGTCTAGAGCTTGGCATAAAGAGCAATCTATAAAGCAATCTTCTTCCCCCGATTCTGACACTGGTTCTCCCAACTGCATGGGTTCTGACTCACCGACCTGGTCAGACTGCTCAGCTGACAACCTCTCTGGTGGTCTGAAAGCTTCTCCACTTCCTGGTCACCACCTCTGTTGCCAACCTGTTGCAGGGAATTCAGTTCTCTCAGCTTTGGGTAGCTCAGCTCTTCTCCAAGAATCCACCCCTTCTCTCTGCTTCTGTTTCAGCTGCTCTCCCGGCTGCTCTCCTTCTCATCTCACTCTTTCTCGTCTCTCTCCTTCTCATCTCTCTGCATAATCTAACCCAGGCTTATACCTCCAGGGTCTTAACCCCACCTCTTTCTTTCCCAGGTGTTGGTAATCCCCCTGCCTCCTGATATTAGAATAATCAGTGCACTTGTTAAAGTAAAGGGCTTTGGTCCTCGTGCTTGCAATCCCTCTTTCTTACTTTATCAGTCATTGGCTGAAACCTGTTCCAGCTGGGGGTTTTCTGTCTTTGAAACCTGGCTGTGGCTTTCTCTCTCTGCACTCCTAGAAGGGGACCCTTAACTAGGGTGAATTTGCTATGCTTCTCACCTCCCCCACTCTCAGGATAGCTGACTTTGCCACAATATGTAGGTCTTCAAGTCTCTTCTCATATATCTTCTTGCGCAGGCTCCAAATCATTTTGGTTGGTGTCCTCTGAACTATTTCAGGTCTTGAGATATAAAAAGACTTGAACCGGTTCAGTGCTTCTGGAGTTCCTTGGCACACTTGCCACTGTTAACAGTACCTAAACCATGCATTCTACATGTCCACACAGAATGTGGACCATAGTGGCATGCACAGTATGCCTGAGAGGTCAGCTATAGGATGGCCAAAGTAAACACTTGCCGCACTGTGAAACAGGTCAGGTTGTTAACCAGGAGGTTTTCTGAGATGAGTCCCTATGTGTGTGGGGGTGTGGATGTATGGGTGTGCACAATTGACTGCCCCTGCCAACCACATGGGACTCACAGATGCATCATGGATATCACAGTACTCCGTCCTGAGCATTATTACAACTCAGAGATTACAGCTAGATATGCCACAGCCATTATATGATAGGTCCTTGTGGAGTCACCAACAGCAAAACAGTGGCTTGCCCACTATGGTGTGGGATGTGACTCAAACTGCTTTCCTTCCCATCACTAGGTAACCAACCTTCTGCTGTATGGTGAATGTGGACATACCCAGGCTCTATGTGCTATTGGCACTCGATCATACAGCAATGAATAAGAGGCTTGATGTCACAACAACCCTTCCCCAGATGAGGCATGTCGTGTCTCTGCAGTCTATGTAGAACACAAGTGCACCAAACCGTCATCCATAACATCAAAATCAGGATGTGAGGCACAGATCCCACTGCTCAGGATAATGTACTTCCAGTACAGGATATATTTATTTATTTAAAATATTCTTATATACCGGCTTTCATTATATCAAGGCAGTTTACATTGAACAAACTGAAATTACATTGAATAGGGCATTATAACTTGAAGATAACTATTTTACAGGGAACATATATGTCACATGGGACCACATCCAGCACATGGGCTGGTCAAGGAAACCCTGGAACACAATCCATGTGGTCTCTCTAACAGCAGGTTTTGAATGGTAGGCTCTAGAGGGTTCTGATGGCCCATCGGAAACTGCACCAGTGCAGCGTTCACCAAAATGCATGAAGGAATATATGGACATTCAATTTGAGACAGCCACGTGTAACCCCGAGTACATGGATTCACAAGGTCATCCAACTGCTGAGGATTATTGGTGCCCCCAAAATCTCAACCACTTGGGCTAAGGCTATGGAAACTACTTAGAACACATGAGGTCAGAATGGGGATCAAACCAGCATGCATATGAGACCTACCATCTCACCATCAGGCTACAAGTTGTCCCCTTTTGTGGCTGCACCCCCACACAGCTATCATAGCACTCCCTACATGCACTGACTGACACCCTGGCCTGACACCTAGTTGAGAACCAACTGTGTAGCCTGGTGGCCTGACAAAGTTGTCTATGGGCACCATACCAGCAAGGTATGATAGTGCACTATCTCTGACCTGTACATTTATTTATTTTATTTATTTATTTGGGAAACATTTGTATACCACAGCTTCCAGTGATCAGCTGCGGTGATTTCACACAAACGGTTACAAGTTATTCAAGCTAAAAACAGTGGTTACATAATTATGACACATAGAATTATATACATTAGGTCAGAAATCAAGAAATATACATTTCGATTTGGGGGGAGCAAATATATCTATATACAATAGTTCTGAAATGATGCAAATGTATGGGATTATGGAGTATGATAGCTGGTGGACTTGGGTTATACCAGGTTGTAGTACTCTTGGAAGAGGTGTGTTTTTAATTTTTTTCTAAAGTCGGTTAGGTCACTGTTTGATCGCATGTAACTTGGTAACTGATTCCAAAGTATGGGGGCAGAGAAGGTGAATGCCCTGCTGCTTGTGCATTGTTGCATCAGTAGCCAGTGCATCCACCTAGATCAGAAACATGTCAAGGTGAATCATTCTCAGGTGGATATCAGTGATCCCATATACATGGGTTGAACATCATCCACAGCAAGATACGCTGACCAGATGTGTGTCCCTGATTGTGCCTGTGGCACAGCAACAAGGTCTCAATTAAGCTGTGAGGGGCACTCCAGTCAGCAGGATATAGGCCCCTCCAGATGCCCGTACACAGAAATTTGCTGTACCTAAATGCCCTCCATGGGGCTCATAGCAAACATTCTTCATCCTCCTCCTGCTACTCAGGGACTGTGGACAATGCGACCAAACTACTCTGGAAATGCAGCATTCTGTTATGATGGTCATAAGAACATAAGATATGCCATACTGGGTCAGACCAAGGTCCATCAAGCCCAGTATCCTGTTTCCAACAGTGGCCAATCTAGGTCATACTTACCTAGCAGTATCCCCAAAAGACACAGGTTCCACAATGCTTGTATTGGGTCAAGCATTTATATCCTGGGTCCCTTTTTAATAATGGTTTATGGACCTTTCCTCCAGGAACTTGTCCAAACCTTTTTTAAGCCCATCTACACTAAAAGCTCTTACTACATCCTCCGGTAACAAATTCCAGAGTTTGATTACACGTTGAGTGAAAAAATATTTTCTCTTATTTGTCTTAAATAGTTTACCCTGTAGCTTCATTACATGTCCTCTAGACTTTCTATATTCTGATAGCGTAAACAATCGATGTACGTTTACCCGTTCCACTGCATTCATTAATTTATAGACCTCTATCATATCTCCCCTCAGCCGTCTCTTTTCCAGGTTGAAGAGCCCTAACCTTTGTAGCCTCTCTTCATAGGAGTAGCCTTCCATCCCCTTTACCATTTTGGTGGCTCTTCTCTGTACCTTTTCTAATAACGCTATATCCTTTTTAAGATCCGGCGACCAGAATTTCACACAATATTCAAGGAGCGGTCGTACCATGGAACGATACAGAGGCATTATAATATCATTTGTTCTATTTTCCATTCCTTTCCTTATGATACCTAGCATTCTATTTGCTTTCTTGGCTGCTGCTGCACACTGGGCGGAGGGTTTTAACATGTTATCCACGATGACTCCTAAATCTTTTTCCTGGGTGGTGGTTCCCAATGTGGAACCTTGCATCGTGTAACCATAGTGTGGGTTGTTCTTTTCTAGGTGCATAACTTTGCACTTGTCCACATTAAATTTCATCTGCTTTTGGATTTATTATTTATTTTATTTATTACAAATTCTTATATACCGCACTATTTAGTATCAGTGCGGTTTACATTGTAACAACATTTTGCATTAGAACAAGATCTTTTGCTTACATTAGAACAGGGATTGTAACTTGGAAGTAACAGGGTAACTATATAAAGTTCAAACAGAGGGATTTATAAATTATTTAAGTTATATTATGTAGTAGAGTCGTAATGTAGTCATGCTGATTGAGAATGTTCCTAATGGTAAGTTTCGTTTGTAAATCACTGGGGGTTATGTTGTTGGTACATCAGATGCTGTGTGGGTGAGATTAGGTGTTGGATGTGAATGTATTAGGTTAGTGTGGGTAAAATAAAGGCAGAACAAGTGATGTTTAATAGCTTTTCTGAATTGCGAGAGGTCAGTAATTGATCTTATATGAGGTGGGAGATTGTTCCAGCACTTAGGAGCATATAGTGTAAATGCTCTGTTGTTAGTTGTTTGGGTACATTTAATGGACTCAGGTGGTATAGATAGCGTATTGCTAGTTGTTGACCTTCTTAACCTGTTGTAGGGGTACTGGTAAGGAGTGAAGAGAGGGATGTGGAGGATATCCTGTTAATTGCTTTAAATGACAGGATTAACGCCTTGTAGGTGATTCTGCATTCTACTGGTAGCCAGTGTAGATTCATCAGTATTGGTGTTATGTGGTCTTTTCTGGAGATGCCCAGTCTTCCAATTTATCCAGATCCTCCTGCAGTTTTCCACAGTCCTCTTGGGTTTTAACAACTTTAAACAGTTTTGTGTTGTCTGCAAATTTGATAACCTCTCTAGTTATTCCCTTTTCCAGGTCATTTATGAATATGTCAAAAAGTAGCGAACCCAGTACAGATCCCTGGGGTACTCCACTATTCACCTTTTTCCATTGGGAAAATTGACCATTTAGCCCTACCCTTTGCTTTCTATCTTTTAACCAGTTCCCGATCCACAATAGTACACTGCCTCCTATCCCATGACTTTTTAGTTTTGCCAAAAGTCTCTGATGAGGGACCTTGTCAAAGGCTTTCTGAAAGTGCAGATACACTATATCAACCAACTCACTTTTGTCTACCTGTTTATTCACACCTTCAAAAAAAACATATCAGATTAGTAAGACAAGATCTTCCTTGTCTACAGCCATGTTGGCTGTCTCCCATTAGGCCATGACTATCTACATGCTGTGTAATTTTGTTCTTTATGATGGTTTCTACCATTTTCCCCGGTACTGACATCAGGTAATTTCCTGGATCACCCCTGGAACCCTTTTTAAAAATTGGCATTACATTGGCGATCCTCCAATCTTCAGGTATTAGAGATGATTTTAATGAAAGTTCACAGATTACTAATAGCAGGTCTGCAATCTCATATTTCAGTTCTTCAACACTCTTGTATGTATACCATCCGGTTCAGATGATTTGCTACTATTCAGTTTATCAAATAGTTGTAATACATCTTCCCGGTGTAGCGATATTTCTCTCAATTCCTCTGCAGTATCACCTTTAAATACCACTTCAGTCTTGGGTAACATCCCTACATCTTCCTCAGTAAAGACTGAAGCAAAGAATTCCTTCAGTCTCTCCGCTATAGCCTTGTCTCCTCTTACTGCCCCTTTTACCCCTCTATCATCTAATGGTACAATTGACTCTCTCACAGGCCTTTTGCTACAAATGTACTTGAAAAAGTATTTCGTGTTTTTGCTTCTGTAGCAAGTTCTTTCTCAAATTCTCGCTTTACCTGCCTTATCAATGCTTTGCATTTAACTTGCCAGTGCTTGTGCTGTTTCCAGTTTTCGTCATTTGGCTTTTTTTTCCATTTCCTGAAAGATGCTTTTTTGGCAGCAACAGCCTCTCTGACTTTACCTTTAAACCATGCTGGCAGTTTTTTGGACTTTCTTCCACTTTTCTTAATACGTGGAATACAGCTGGTCTGGGCTTCCAGGATAGTATTTTTAAACAACACCCAAGCTTTTTCTTAACTATATTCCTCATTTTATCATAGTCTCCCTTTCGAAAATTAAAAGGTAGTACTGTGGATTCTCTTTACTATCCCTCCTCCACTAATTAAATCAAACATGATCATGCTATGATCACTAGTGCCAAGTGGTCCCAACACCTTTATTTCTTGCACCAGATCTGGTGTTCCACTAAGGACTAGGTCCAGTATGGCTTCCCCTCTGGTCGGTTCATGAACCAGCTGCTCCAAGAACCAATCATTTATTTCATCTAGAAACTTTATCTCCCTAGCATGTCCTGCCGTGAAACTGACCCAGTCGATACCAGGGTAATTGAAATCACCCATTATAAATGCTCAAAGAAATCTAGGAAGCTAACAAAAGTCACAGCAGAGTATTATTACTACTCTGCTGTGACTTTTGTTAGCTTCCTTGATTTCTTTGAGCATTTCATCATCCATTTGTTCATTCTGGCCAGGCGGTTGATAGTACATCCCCACTGCCATCGCCCTCCCCTTCATACATGGAACTTCAGTCCATAGAGATTCTACAGCAAATTTTGTTTCCTGCAAAACTTTAATCCTTTCTGACTCAATGCCCTCTCTAACATAGAGCGCAACCCCTCCACCAATTTGATCAGATCTATCATTACGATATAGTTTGTATCCAGGTATCAAAGTGTCCTACTGGTTATCCTCCTTCCACCATGTCTCTGAGATTGCAATCATATCTAACCTCTCATTTAGTGCTATATATTCTAACTCTCCTATCTTAATGTTTAGACTTCTGGCATTTGCACACAAGCATTTCAGAGACTGTATTTTATTAATATTAATCTGGCTATTGGTAGGCATGGGTAATTTGGAATCTTTACGCTCTGTCTGCACCATACTCAAGGGCATTTGGGCTACTTATTCAGCTTGCTATTGTGGCCATGTGAAGCCTCTCACAGGGGTCAGCTCATTTCCCATGATCCCCCTCAGCATGGGAACATAACCAAGCACTGGAGATGATGTGCCTGATGCACATATTCCTCTTTGGAGCACATAGATATGGTGGGGGCTCATTGTGCAGTCTGAACATTATCCCAAGACAGGTGGGGATGCTACGTCAGGTCACCCTGACCTAGACGGTGTGCCCATATGGCCTAGTGGCCCTCAGCAGCAACTAAACATATGGGACACCCATGTTGTGGTACATAGCCCAGTCATACACTGAGTATAGCAGGGACACTCTGGTAGTTGCAGGGCTCGCTGCTGCCCAATGCAGTTTCATGCAGCAGTAGCTAGAAAGGGACTGTGGGCCACTGAGCAGATGCAGTTGCTGCTGAACACTGTTATATCTCACTGTTTGGAGTGGCGCCATTGCCCAGGATGATTTGGACAAGGGCATATCAGTATGCAGAATGTGAACATATTCAGGGGTAGTTGCTCAGTGGCTCCCATGGGTAGGGAAGACTGTGATGTCTCAGCCAGACACCTTCATGCAGACCAGCCTCTTTCTGACCACCTCTTTCTACATGATCTGTAACAGGCAGCAAGGCCATCCCCATAGGCATCTCTGGGATGGCCCCACACTCACGGGGACTGGTGAGGAACGTGGCTTTTTCAACCATCCACCCACCCACCATGTAGGTACTGCCAGCTGTACATCATCCAATGAGTGCACATAGTCACCATGATGTTGTGGCTGATGTGAAAACGACATGGAGATGAGGCAGCCAATTCATTGAGAGCCCAGCCAAAATTTGGCTGAGTCTGTATCACTGTGGTAACACTATATGCCTAACAATGTAGATGCATTGGCAGCCACAGGTTCACATATCTATCAGAATGATAGACATCCTGTGGCTAACTCTGTAGCATGGGAACCAAAGAAGCCTCTGCCTTAGCAATATCCATAGTCCTCAACTCCACCCAACACCCCCACATTGTGTACATGATGCCCAAAGGGGCACAATTAGTTGGCATCCAGGATGCATTGCATCTGCACAGACACCACATATTCTGTCAGGAACAAAGCAGCTGGAGATGACTGCAGGGAATAGATACTAGCCTTAGAGATATGCAGCTCAGTGGGGTAGTCCACCACTGGAACACAGCTGCCACAGTCTGGGATGTCATTACCCACCAGGGCAATCATGTGGTCAACCAAAAATCACCACTCCCCAGCCACAGAGTGTGAGCCGTGTGGTCCAGATACATGTAAACAGTATGCCCAGGCCCAAGCAATAACCCTGACTGCCTGCACATGCACATCCTGGCCAAAGGTATGCCTAGCCCTACCCGTTGTCATGAGCATTCATCCACTGATTTGTTCTGGACCCCACAACTTGCATCAGCCTAGATATCCACACCAACCCTTACTCTCTATCTGTCATCTCCCTTCCCCCCATCCTCCAGTAGCATAGATGTCACAGCTGCAGCCTACATCAGATGTGCAGTGCAATTGATGTGCGAGTCGTGCCAGACATGCCCAGCAATGGGGCTGTGGCCTTGTGTCCAGGGGTAATGCATTGTTCAGCCCCCATTTGCAAGGGGCCTCTAAACCCATGGCCCCAAGAGAACTGGGTCAGCTTCCACAGAGGTACCAGGACAGTACTGATACACAGTCATTGCAGTACCCATCTGAAACTGGCAGTAGTTGTGGCAATGTTATCTCTGTGGGTTGGGCTGCAGATAGCTGGTCCCATCATTAGCAAGTCTGGATACAGCTACCCAGCCTCCCACAAGTATAGGGATCCTGTGTGCCTCACTGGGTGAGTGGTGTTGCCAATGTGCATGGCTTAGGGTACAGGGCCAGTGTACACAACCATCTCAGAGACAGCTATAGGACGATATTGTAGGCCTGTTCCCCAATGTGCTGTGTAAGGGGATGGGTAGTGAAATATCATACAACGCTGTGCCAAAGAATTGTGGGCGACAGCTGTGCACACTGCCACTCTCTTGTTATTTATACCTACTGCTACATCTTATCCATGGCTGTCTACAGGAGTCCACTGCCATGTGAGATCAAAGGCCCACCCTACACAGTTTCCACCAAGAGCCATTTGGTAGAGTCACATCTCTATGAGCATGGTATGCAATGGGCAACCCCTACGCTCTTTCCTCTCTGACAGACCTTGCATGCTCCTTGGCAACATATGTCTATTCAACCACTAATGAGATATCACACAGAGCCACAATGGAAGGGCACTAATAGTTAATGTTATGCAGGCCATGTCTCTGACCATTATGGGTGTCCATAGAACATCTGCTGGGGGAGGGCAGTGGCTGTAAGTGCGACTTACAAAGCCCATGTTGGATAACGCCCAATCCAGTGTTTTCGCCCACATAATGGCTGACGCCATGCCATACAGTCACTAAAGAAGCTGCTGTGTAGACTGCCAGGGTCCACAGGGCTGGTGGTTTTGAGGACTGTCTGGTGCACCCACAATGTTATAATTGGAAGGCCAAGATTAGGCGTGCAGGACTGCTGGTGGAGTGGTGTTGTGGAGGTTGGAGATTGGTGGAGCTTAGGAGATGAGGAGGAGGGCTGGGACTCAGGAAATGGGAAGGAGTGGAGATACTCAGGAGTTGAGGAGTAGTGCTGGAATTCAGGAGATAGGGGAGAGTGGAGATACCCAGGGGATGGGGAGGAGTGCTGGGACCTGGGAGATAGGTAGGAGTGGAAGTACTTGGGAGCTGAGGAGTGGCAGCAGTATTCAGGAGATGGGAAGAAGGAGGTACTCGAGAGCTGAGAAAGAGTGGCAGTATTCAGGAGAGCAGAAGGATTGCTGGGACTCAGAAGCAGGGGGGAGTGGAGGTACTCATGAGTTGAAGAGAAGTGGCAGGGTCCTGGCGGCCACCCGTAACCAGGTGCTTGGCCTGGTGCGGGGACCGTGCGCGTGGCCGTCGGCAAGGGCGGCTGCAGAGGGTTGGCATGAGGAGGCGATTTTTAAAGTCATTGACTCCCCCACGGGTATGAGCGCAGGGGAACCAATGAGGTAGGAGGAGCGGCTCAATTGGAGGTGGGAGGAGTCAGGCATCCTCAACAGCTCGCCTGCTCCACTGCATCCACTGGGCTCCTGGTGCCTGCTTGCTGCTTGGTTTGTGACTGGGAAAGGAAAGAACTTTTGAGAGCGGAGAACGCTGCGGACGCAAGAATCGCAGTGCTGGTGGCGGCATCAGGAGCGAGGAGCAGAGCTGAGACCCACGTACCAGCGAGAGAATTGCAGTGCTGCGGGGCCAGTCTTTCGTTAGCGATCCGTGGGGAATTGAGGCAGACCCCTGCCTTCCAGGCATTTCCCGAAGTATTCAAGGAGAGCAGAGTGTAGCAGACGAAGACTTCTGGTTGCAAGACGAGTGTGTTCGTAGTAGGTTTAAAAAGTTGGATTGGGGGTGGATATTGCTGTTGTGTGAGCTGTGTTTGGATTCTTCAGTACCGGTTCCATTCTCACATGCTCCTTATGTAGCCTGGGGGACAGACTACTGTTTGCTAGCCAAGGGATCGGGGTCAACGCCCACTAGCAATCTTTTGGGCCTTGGGCTAGTCAATTACCCCTACATTGTTTAAAAAAAAATGGCCTTCCAATTTATTTTTGGAGGAAGAGGTTTAATTTAAAAAAATAAAAAGTCTAGCCAGATGCCTCCAAGCAGGGGATGGCAGGGCCGGCTTGGAGAGCCTGGCAGGGCGGGTAGGGCATTGGGACGGCATGCCACCCATCCCATGGTGGACTTGGGGGGACAGGTGGATAGAGGTACTGCGGAAGGGAATTTGGGTGAGGCGGAGAGTTACGAGGTTGTAAGGAGTCAGTTGGTTCTTGTGGCCGCGCATAGAGGATCCACAAGAGCTAAGGGGCCTGTACGAGGGTGAGGGGGGTCACTAGCTCTACGCAAGTCGGGTAGGAGTGGAGTTAGGTTGCATCGGGCTCAGGCTCAGGGACATGATGGGCCACGCAGAGGTGGGTTGGGGTCTCCTCAGAGTGTTTTGCTGGCGAGCGGTCCTCAGAGGGGGATGGATGGGGTAGCAGAGGAGGACAATGTCACGCATAGTGAAGGACCGGGTGTTAGCAGTGGGGAGGGCTCGGCCGACAACTCTAGTGGATGGGGAACGGAACAAAGGCAGTTGGAATCTATGCATTCCGGATGGGGATGGGATATAGGTGTTGGGGGCAGGGTCATGTCTGTGCAAGGGGCCCTCAGTTTGGGAGGGCAAAGTATAACCTCCTCTGTAGGCTGGACGGCAGTTCAAGGTGGCTATTTGCCAGTAAGGGGACCTGCATCATGGGAACACTGGCTTGAGGGGGGGGGGGCCAAGGTCCGTCCAGAGCTGAGTGGGTGGGGGCTTGGCAACCTTCGTGGTCTATGGCTGTCCCCCACCCCCTGTTTTTTCTTTTATGTCTCCACAGGTACCGGCAATGAATCAGCACACTGCGGGGCATGGAGTGGGAAGCCAAGGAGGAGCTGCGAATATGGATGTAGGAGTAGCATCAATGCGGGATTTTTAGGAGGATTCGACCAACGTGAGACTGGACACGCCGCATCAGCAAAATGAGGATGTCTGCCATGCTGCCACTGGTCCAACAGTGGCATTGGCATCGAATATGGTGGTGACAGGTGAGTTACAGGCTGATCACGGAGAAGTGTTGCAGCGGAGTTACTCGCGGGAAGAAAGGGGGGGGTAAAGCGCGCAAGAAAAGGAAGCATTCCTGTCGGCAGCGTCATAGCTCGGAGTCATCCTCATCCTCGTCCTCCAACTCTTTGTCATCATCAGCCGGATCCGAAGGTGAAAGGCAGGGAGCAAGCAGCAGTGTGGTGGCGGGGACCGGGTCAGGGGGCGGAGGCCCTACCTTAGTGTCTTTTTCACAGTTATGGGAGGGAGTTCTGAAGAAGTTGCACCGTAAGATTAGGAAACGATGATATATAGATATTTTCCACCTGCTAAAAGGCAGGAAGCGGTCAGGGGAGAGTAAGAAAAAGACAAGAAGGCAGGCCGAATCAAAGAGGTCTCGCAGAACGTAGTAAACTTGACGAGAGCATTTTTGCGCTTAGCAAGTGTTTGGGGTCATCACTCTCCTGAACATTATGGGATGCTGCCTGCGTACGCGGATTCAATTCTGGAGGCATCACAGACCCATGATGGTTGGCATGGTTAAATTATGATGAGAAGTTTCGAGACAAAATGGAGGAGAACAAATTATTGTCCTGGGGCACGCAGGATATTAACCTTTGGCTGACACAAATATCAGCAAGGGCAGGTTTGGGGGGAGGGGGTGGGGTGAAAGGGGGGACAGTGGTCAATGCAGGTGTGGGTCGTTCCTTTCATGCAGGGGGCGTCACGCTGCAGCAGAAATCGGGGGGAAGCGGAGCCGGTGATGTATGCTGGAGGTTCAATAAGTCCTCCTGCCCGTTTCCTGACTGCAAATTTAGACATGTATGCTCAGTCTGTAGTAGAAGACACTCGGCTGCAAAATGCATTACAAAATGGGCCTCCTTGGCCCCTGGCCTGGTCCCCAAGCAATAATGACGTATTTGGCCAGGCCCCGACACCAATAGAAGCTTTGCGGACTTGGCTTCGACAGTACCCAAAGCGGGGGGATAAGGAGGTACTACAGTTTGGTTTTCAGTTAGGTTTCATTATACCAGTACACGGAAAAGTGTTAACGTCTAAAGCGTGAAATTCGCCCTCAGTTTGTCGTTTTGATAACATAGTGAGGGATAAGTTGACGGTAGAGCTGAATTTGGGCAGAATTGCGGGCCCGTTTATGAAGCCGCCTTTCCTGGATTTGGTGATATCACCTTTGGGAATCATACCTAAAAAAGAGCCAGGGAAGTTCCGGCTAATTCATAACTTGTCTTTTCCGTTGGGAGCATCGGTAAATGACCATATCCCTCAGGAGTTGTGTACGGTTCGATATGCTTTGTTTGATCGGGCGGTGGAGTTGGTTAGAAAATCGGGTCACAAGGTTTTAATGGCCGAAGTAGATATTGAATCAGCTTTCCATTTGTTGCCAGTGTACCCATCAGCTTTTCATTTGCTAGGTTTCCACTTCGAGGATGGAATTTATTTTGACAAATGCATGCCTATGGGCTGCTCAGTCTCTTGCGCCTACTTTGAGAAATTCAGCACCTTCCTGCAGTGGGCATTAGTACAGAAGGTTGGCTATGCAATTGTTGTTCATTATCTTGATGACTTTTTGTTCGTAGGAACAGCTCAGTCAATGGAGTGCCTTGAGCTATTGGAAGGTTTTGTGGAACTGTCTCGCGAATTGGGTGTGCCATTGGCAGCGGGTAAGACAGAAGGCCCGGCGACGAGGATCTTTTTTTTGGGTGTGGAGTTAGATTCGGTGGAAATGGTGTCTCGTTTGCCTCTAGAGAAGATGTCAAGATTATGTGGTTTTAGTCGCTAACGTGTTGGCTTCAATTAGTTAACGCTGAGGGAGATGCAGGCATTGATAGGCTCCCTGAATTTCGCATGCAGGGTCATACCGATGGGCTGGGTGTTTCTGTGGCAGTTGACGGCTTCAACTTCTGGAGTTCATAAACCACATCACTGTATTAGAGTCTCAAAAGTTATGCGGGCGGATTTGCGGGTCTGGAACATCTTTTTGAAGGACTTTAACGGGACATCAGTGTTGATGGAGGTTGAGATCTCCAGTGCAGACTTGCAGCTATATACGGATGCAGCGGGAAGTATAGGTTTGGGAATTTATTTTGGTGGAGCGTGGTGTGCTGATGGATGGCCGCAGTCATGGCATGAATCTAGTCTAACCAGCAACATAACCTTCTTGGAACTGTTTCCCATTTTAGTGGCATTGGAGTTGTGGCCTGATAGGCTTTGCAACCACAGGGTGATGTGGTGGTACGATAATGCAGGAGTTGTCAGTTTGATTAATCATTACACATCACGATGTTTTCGGGTGGCGGCACTAATGAGGGAAGTGATATTAGCATGTTTGCGGTTGAATGTGTCGGTAAAGCCCCGGCATATCCCGGGTTGTACTAACAAGATTGCATGCTCTTTCCTGTTTCAAATGGGACCGGTTCTGGATGCTGGCTCCAGAAGTGGACACAGAAGGATTTGTGGTCCTGGAGAAATTATGGAGTGTTGGCCAAGGGAGATGCTGAATTTACTGCGGAGTTTGGTATCGATGGGGACATGGTCAGCATATCAGAGAGGTTGTGACAAAGTGGTCGACTTTCTGGCGGCTCATGGATGGCAGCCTAGTTTGGTGTCCGATCAGTTGATGGGACAGTACATAATTTAGGCCAAAAGAAATGGGTTCTTCAGATCATCGGTGCTTACCCACTTAGTGGGCTTTGCCTTTTTCGCTAGAGCAGTGGGCTGGGGCTCGTCAGCAGGGGGATTCCTAGCCCGCAGGCTACTTCAATGGTGGGAGCGTTCGAGGCTAACACCTCGTGACTCCAGGCGGCCGATAACACATGAATTGCTCATGAGACTCTGTGCGGCGTTACCCATGGTAGCGGTCTCACGGTATGAAGCCACCCTATTCCGGGTGTTTTTTTGTCTGGCATATTTCGGTGCTTTCTATATTGGAGAGTCAGTAGTGAACTCCAGCAGGCCTGGGGTGGGGGGCGGTATGCAGCGCCAGCATGTGCGGGTGGAGGAAGGGCAGCTACAGGTCCTACTAGCTAAATCTAAGATGGACCAGCAAGGAAGAGGATTGTGAGTGGTCTTGAGGGAGAGTGTTGGCCTTATAACATGCCCGGTGGCCACATTGAGGCTGTACTTGCGGGTGCGTCCCATGCCAGATGAAGGGCTCTTCATACACGAGGATGCATGGTTGTTGACGCGTTTTCAAGTTTCAGCAGTGTTGCGGATGGTACTGTGGCACGTAGGCGAAGACCCACGTCTGTTTGCCGTGCACTCCTTCCACATTGATGCAGCAACCAGTGTGGCCATGGCAGGATTGCTCGAACAAGACATACAAAGCATTGGCAGATGGCATTTCTGGGCTATGTTTGACTTCAAGGGGCAGAAAGGACTGGCAATTCGGTTGATACTAACTGGTATTTTCTTTTTCAGATGGGGGACTGAGTCCTTGGGGATGTTGGCTGATTGGTCATTCCTTCGTTTATTGGACGGGTCAGCTAGCAGCAATGCGGCCGGTGGGGCCTAATCTGGGACTCGATCCTGCGATGGTGTCTGTTTTATGGCTTGGCGAGCGCGGTCTCCGCTGGACACAGCTTATGCCTTTGCTTAGGCACCACGAGCGACTAAGAAGGAGGCCTGCATTGATACTTTTACACTTGTGGGGCAATGACCTGGTATCATGGATATGCAAGCAATTGATAAGGGCGGCGAAGAGGGATCTTGCTGTGGTTCTGAGAATGTTCCAGGGCGTGGTGTTAATGTGGTTGGACATCATTCCAAGGCCTGCATGCTGGAACTAACAGCGTTGGTCACGGGGACTGACAACAATTAATTGCCAAATTGGCCATTGGATCTGTGAGCAAGGAGTTTATCAAATCATGCATTCCTGGGTAGAAGTTGATTGTGCAGGGTTGTATAGGCGGGATGGAGTGCACCTATCCCCAGTGGGTGTTGATTTGCTCCTGAATGACTGGCAGGAGGCCTTGGAATGTGTTATTCAGCAGGATGCTCAGTGGTCGCAGCTTGGTGGTGGGGGAGGGGCGGCTCAGGGACATTGATGTCACCTGTGCTGGTGGCGGGATCCCGGAGGTTTCCGGGGTCCAGAGCCTTAGGCTATACCTGGGGCGGGGGTGGGATGCCCCCGACCCAGACAACCCCTGGCCGACTTTTGCTAATTACATGGCGAAGTCGGGGAAAAGTGGGTAGGAAGCTTGCCATTGGCATGACTATGGCAGTAGCGGAGGCAAGGTCACCTTGCTAATTGCATGGCTGGTGAGGCATTGCTCCATTATTTGGATTGTTAAGAGGTCTATTATTGGAATGTAATGTTAAATTTGTTATAAAGGTTAATAAAGCTGCGACCAGATGTTTTTCTAAGAACGGTTTGGGTGTGTGTAGTTTGTGGTAAAGTGGGGGGGGGGGGGGGTTAAGGGGCAAAATGAAAGGGGGGGGGGGAAGGTTGTGTATATTGGGTGAGGCCCGGAGCGCCGGGTCCGATCTACCTCAGTTAGTGCAAGGCCGCGGGCAGGGTCTCGGCGGCCGCTCGTAACCGGTGCTGAGCCTGGTGCGGGACCCTACGTGCGGCCATCGGCAAGGGCGGCTGCAGAGGGTGGGCGCGAGGAGGCGATTTTTAAAGTCATTGGCTCCCCTGCGGGTATGAGCGCGGGGGAGCCAATGAGGTAGGAGGAGCGGCTCGATTGGAGGTGGGAGGAGTCAGGCGTTCGCAACAGCTCGCCTGCTCCCCTGCATGCACTGGGCTCCTGGTGCCAGCTTCCCTCCCTCCCTCCGTGTATTGAGGATGTTTGGTTGGGTGAAGGGGTGTTGCAGCGTTGGGGGGGGGGGGGTGGGATCCTGGAGGTTTCCGGGGTCCGGAGTCTTTGGCTATACTTGAGGCGGGGGTGGGGTGCCCCCAACCTGGACAACCCCTGGCCAACTTTTGCTAATTACATGGCGAAGTCGGGGAAAAGGGGGTAGGAAGCTTGCTGTTGGCATGACTACGGCAATAGCGGAGGCGAGGTCACCTTGCTGATTGCTTGGCAGGTGAGGCATTGCCCCACTATTTGGATTGGTAAGAGGTTTATTATTGGAATGTTATGTTCAATTTGTTATAAAAGTTAATAAAGCTGCGACCAGTTGTTTTTCCAAGAATGGTTTGTTGTGTGTAGTTTGTGGTAAGGGGGGGGGGGGGTAAGGGGCAAAATGAAAGGGGGGGGGGAGGTTGTGGATATTGGGTGGGGCCCGGAGCACCGGGTCTGATCTACCTCGGTTAATGCATGTTAATTGTAATGTAGATTTTTACTAAAGAAATTTAGCTATAACTCAAGAGGTGTATATTACATACTTCCACAGAAGAAACTATCAAATTATTGCATTCTAATATGACGGCTGTTTTCCCCACACATGGCAGGCATGTCCCCTTTTACTTTAAATCATTATTAAACAAGGTTCTCCGTTAATGGACTCTAAAATTGCTATTAATATATGTTAGTGGCAATGCATTACCATGGTTTAGGAAATGATCCCCAAAATTAGGAGTATAAACCCTTTGAATATCAGCCTCAAGGTATTTAAAATGTTGTGTTTTTAAAAATTCAAAGCATTATAGAATAAAATGAATATTTTCTAAAAGTAGTCTTAGAACAAGAACCATAATTTACCGCCTTTCTGGGCACCAGTTGCAGGAATCAAAGATTTACATAATTTATAGTATGATGCCTATGTGGAAATAAATCCAAAAAGGTACCTATTTTATAAATTTTAGGCCACATGCTACTTAACTGCCTTTATAAAATAGGCTGACAGGACCAGCATCAAGGGGCATGTTTACTAAACCTTCTTAATGTGCGCTCTGCGAAGTTATCGCGCGATAAGGTACCTTATCGCGCGATAATGGCGGTTTATCGGGCGCACAGGTACCTTAGCGCACGATAATGCGTGCAGCGGCGCAAACGAGCGCTGAAGGCAGAAAAAGGCTCCCGGAGGGCGGAGGAAGGCTCCCCAGGGGCGGAGAGAAGGGGTCAATGGGTGTAGAGTGGGAGGGGAGAGGCTCCCCGCACACTAACGCTGTGAAATCTGAGGCCAAAACTAACGCCAGTGAAACCCTGGCATTAGAGCTGATTTAAAGGGAAAAGAATCCATTTCTGTCAGTAATGTACAGCAAAACCAGGGAAACCTACAAAACGTGATAAGTGTGATACAGGTGCACAGAACAAAAGGGCAAATAAACAATGAAAATGAACAGAAGGAAATGTAGAACAAACATAACCAAGCTGGGCAATAGTGATAGCAATGGTAAATATCAAAAAACACTCCCAAGAAAGCTCCAAAAAAAAGAAATGAAGTTTGAAAGGATCTATGCTCCGTCCCCATACAAGGTGAATGAGCCCACAGTGAAATTGCGCTGAGCAGAGTTTCCGACTCCATTGGCCAGGTTTCCTATGGCGTGCACATGTTCCACAACAGCAGGACAGGCATGTTGGAACGGGCAACTGGACAGATGCTGGAAAAGGGGACACAGAGGGCTGCAGGCGGCACATGCTGTGGTGCAGCTGGGCTACAGTGCGGACTAGGGTGATGCCTAGCTGGCCCATATGAATGCTGAAACAGTAGAGCAGCCAGACAGCAACTGAGGAGGGCCCAACATGGGCACAACTGTGTTTCCCACAGTGTCACAGGGGATAGTACCCAGCAGGTACCCCCAAGGGCACGGAACATTGGCATGTGGTGCTGGGGGGAAGCGTGGACAGCTATGCAGGCACCCCTACCCCAGAACCCGCACCATAGGCAGTTGCCTACCTGCACACTGGATGGCCTGAGACTGCACACCACCAGCACCACCAGCAGAAGGGCATGTCATCATTGGGGCGGAGGAGTACTGGTGGTGGAGGGGGCAGTGGCTGCTGCCCACAGCAGACCGTGGCCTAGCCCTGTTCAGGTAGGTGCCGTGCACGGCAACAGACAGGCTGTGTCTGACAAACAGCCATGGTATCTCCAGGGACTTCACTGTCTCTGTGGCCACAGTGTGGTGCAGTACACACAGACAGTGTGTTCAGGAGCAGAAGGTCACAGGTTCAAGTCCCAGCTGTGGCTCCTGCCAACCCAGTCCTCATATTTTACCCACTACTAAACTGTGGTAGTAAAGACCAACCTTTATTGCAGAGAATGTAAGCATGGGTCAAACGCCTATATTTTACCATACACAGCACAGACACCATAAACATGCACATTACCTAGAGCAGAGTCCCCCAAATGCAGTCCTGGAGGGCCACAAATCATTCAGGTTTTATGCTGTTTCTAATAAAGATGTGTGTGCTGCATTTCCATGCGCCGCCCCCATGGTATGCAGATGTATCTCATGCATATTCATTAGGGACAGCATGAAAACATGAACAGTGTTTGGCCCACCAGGACTGGAGTTGGGAACCTCTGCCCTAGAGCAGTGGCCAACAGGAGCAGAAACAACCGCACCCACAGGCTCCATTATCCAAAGCCTCATGGAGAGGCAGGATATCAGGCCTTGCGTGCATCTCCCAATACTAGTACTTGCATACCTTAGCAATGCCACCCTAAATCTGGGAATACGGTACACATATATCAAAAGGCTGCTATGATTACTGGCAGATAGCAATTCCTAAGTTAAGCACAATATGCTCATTGAGCTGTATCATACCAATTTCTCTGATGTCTGTGGAGTGTGTTTCAGGTCTGGTGTCTGACAGTGTTCACTACCCCGGGGAGTGACCCCAATAGTATTGCATACCATAGCCATGCCTGCTCTGTGCCCAGGACTGGTGAGGTGGCCAGGGCTGCCAAAAGCCTCTATATTTGCACAATGCTGGCATAGGTGTGGGAGTGTGTGTCTGTCCATCCAGTGTGTGGTGGTTGCCAACACCTTACTCAACCCACACTGTTTGCACTGTGTCCAGTGTTAGCTTGCCAATGTGCATAATGAGGAGCAAGGTACTGTGGGTATAGCTTGGACAGGGCGGCCTGGGAGGATGCATGAGCACAGGGCATAGGGCAATGGCTGGGACATTGTAGTGGCCAGCCACCACCTGCACGGACAGGGTGGCCACAGCATGTCCTGCTGGGAGGTCACTCTCACCCTGACTGAGCAGTGACCATGGCATGGCTAGGTCCCCCATAGAACTCTATAGCATTTCTCTCAAGTGATATATATGGGTTCCCTTTTTTGGGGACCAATCACTGACTGACCTATCTGCTTGGTGGGTGTGCTGATATTCTAGTTTTGGGTGCACACATTTCCTCCAGTAATATGGACTAGCTAGCAGACTGTTTGCAGTTAGTGTGTGTATGGCTGGGAACATTTTGCAGGGTGCAGCGGCTGCAGATTTACTGTGCTTGCTGCTGGAGAATGTCAGCTAGTGGTGAGGGGTAGCTGAGCATTTCCAGGCCTCCCGACTGTTGGCTATCACCTTATGGATGCCTACAGAACTGCATGGACTGCCCTCTATGTTGTCTGTCCCCCAGCTGGACTGAGGTTGATGGTTTCCTCTACTGCCACCATTCCAGTGATGTAGAATGTAGATCTGTTGGTGGGAGATCCTGAGCTCCAGGGGGTAGTTTGGGTGGTACTACATAATCCGCCTATGTGTCCAAACAGGCCTGCCCCGGCCCGCCCCCACCCCCGGCCCGCCCCCTCCGCCCCCGCCCCCGCCCCCGCCCCCAACCCCTGCCCCCGCCCCCGCCCCCCCCCGCCCGCCCCACCCCCCCCCGCCCGCCCGCCCGCCCCCACCCGCCCCCCCGCCCCCACCCCACCCCCCCGCCCCCACCCCACCCCCCCGCCCGCCCGCCCGCCCGCCTGCCTGCCTGCCTGCCTGCCTGCCCCCTTCCTTATGCGGCACCTTATGTTACGGCACTTTGAGGGTGTGTTTGCTGGCAGCACAGATTTAAATAAAACTGGCACATGCCTCAGACAGCACTGGGTAAAAGTATTATTATTCATCTGGTCCATTTGGGAGTTGAACTCATGACCCCTGTAGTATCAGTCAGTGTATTAACCATTGTACTACACCTCTATTGCTATATTGGCAGCTCAGCGCGCCTACTTAAGATTTATGCACGTTGACGCACGCTGCTCCCTTTCCGGGCGATATTGTGCGCGGCGCACATTAGCGCGCGTTAATGCGCGCTTGCTACTTTTTGCCCGGAATGCCCACTCCTTTTATGGCATACTGCACACTAACGCCACGCGCACGTTAAGAAGGTTTAGTAAACATGCCCTCAAGTGTGCAAATGCCCATGCACAAAATAATAGATTTCAATATTATTATTAAATCGAGTTAATATTATTTGTGTTACTATTCAAAAGGACTTATTTGTATAGCAACTGATTGTATAGCAATCTGTGGATTTTCAGCAGCACTAATAATCCCAAAAGTAGTAGCACTCACACTCACAACACTAGGGGCTATGTTTACAAAGCAGCGGTAGGCCGCTACTTCTGCTTTGTAAACATACCCCTTGGAGTCCCTCAAGAGCGAGGTGAAATGAATCTTCGATACCACACAGAGTGTAGATATAACAAGAAGATGGTTTATTTCTTTAAATAAAATCACTTTCAATAACCCTACATGATTGTGTTTTGTCTAAAAGACTTCTTCAGGGATGTTGATCTTAAAATACATTAAAAATGAAAAAACATACTCCATGTCAACAAAATAAATCCAAGCATGTTGAAAAGAATTTAAATTATAAACATACAAATTTATATCAATCAATAAAAATAAAATCACCAGAACATATATCAATACACTAACAATTAAAAAAAGTAATAAATAACATTCATAAAATGGGACTCATATAAATGTATAAAAACGCTAATAAAAAAACTAATAAAATAATTGTTTACCACACCCAGCTCATACCTACCACCCACAGGACAAACAGAGCCTTCTCACTTTACGCTCCCAATATATGGAATGCACTCCCACAAGACATTTGGATCACGCAGGAGCTCAGTGAATTTCGCAAGAAGTTAAAAACCCACCTATTCAGGGAATACTACCCCACACCACAAAGCTAACTTCATCTTTACAGCTCCCACTCAAGCCTCCCCTCCCACAATTACTTAATGATACAGCTAAACTGACTGTTAAAACAACTTCATCCTCATCCTATGTTAAAGTTAAAGTTCTACCATGTAACGTTTACTCCATCGTTCAATGTACATCTTAACATTATGCTTCTATGTTAAGATATCGTTACATGTTCTCTGTAACCTGCTTTGACTTTTAGATAAAGCAGGATATAAAAACAGTTAAATAAATAAATAAATAATTGATGATATTAATAGAAAGGAACAAACATAATCATAAATAAAGATGTAAAACATAATACGAATGGAATTGAATATATGTATCATTGCTATCTAATTCTAAGAATCAGGACAGACCATCGAGAATGAAAGCATGTGATTATACAGTATCTTAAAAAGAAAATTGTGACCCAATAAAAACAAATAATTGAATGGACTTATTGAAAGGTGTGTCACAATATCATAAATCCACTCATTTTCTGCTTCTCCATCGTAGTATCATACTTAATATATTTTTGTGGTTTTCATTAGATTAGAACCTGCTTGCAGAGATCATTTTTAATTGTAATGTATTGGGTATTCGTAGGAATGTGAGGATGATCCATGCTGCGAAATTAACTGTAAATTGAAGAAAGATGTAGACTGTCTTTCTGGAACATGCTGCACGAAATGTAAGGTAAGGCAAAGGTGGGATTTGTTTTTCATAAGGTTGATTTTTTGTGACATTTTTCCCTAGTACATTAGAATGTTGTTTTAATTAAATCTACTGTGAATTTCATGATCAGAGCTTAGCTACATTCTTATAAGAATACTTATTTTTAAGTACTAATAGGTGTATACAGCTCTATAAGTGGTGGACAAGAGAGATGTCCTCACGCATGGGTGACATCACTTTTGGAGCTCTCATGCAGGATCCCATCCCAGCTCCTTCTAGAAACATTTGGAAGGGTTTCACCGCACATGTGCACACCAGCCCACCTGCAGTCACCACACCATTGTGCTTCAGTCTTTTTTAGCTGTGGTGCCCACTGGTCATGTTTTTCAGTCCGTCTCTACCTCATCTCAATATTTTTTGTAAGTTTTTTTTCCATTTTGCTAGCACCTGCATATGCATGCCTTACTCTCTCCTTCTTAGTCAGGTTTTTCATCCATTGTTTTAGATATTTTTTCTTTTTTGAGCATTGTTGTCACTGGCTGCATCTGTCTCCAGCATTCCGGCTATATTGTATATTTTTTCACCATTAACTAATTTCGCAGTAGCTATTTTTCCGGATGACATGTCCCAAAAATTCACCAGTGGGTTTAAATAGTGTGCCAGATATACTAGGACCATGTTCCTTACAGACACTCACAAATGGTGCTGCAGTGTCTGGGGCCTGATCATAAGCCACCTTCTTGCATCATTGGCAACATCCATCTCCATGGACTTACAAGCTGCACAGGGTGCTGTCAGAGCTTGGGTATCATGGGGTCCTTGAGCTCAATTGGAATTGATCTCTCACACGTTACTCTGGTATTGGTCACCAACCGATATCAAATAAGAACACAAGATATGCCATACTGAGTCAGACCAAGGGTCCATCAAGCCCAGTACCTTGTTTCTGACAGTGGCCATTCCAGGTCTCAAAATATACACATTCCATTCTCAGTGGCCATTCCAGGTCTCAAAATATACACATTCCATTCTGCTTGTCCCAGAGGTAAGCAGTGAATTTCCCCAGTCCTCTTTAATAATGGTTTATGGACCTTTCCTCCAGGAACTCGTTCAAACCTGTTTTGAACCCACCTACACTAACCGCTTTTAGTAGATTCCTTGACAACAAATTCCAGAGTTTGCTGAGTGAAAAAAATATTTTCTTTTATTAGTTGTAAATGTGTCTCCTAGTCTTTATACTTTTTGAAGGAGTAAACAACCGGTTTATGTCTACCCGTTCCACTTTATTCTTTATTTTATAGACCTCTATCATATCTCCCCTCAGCTGTCTCTTTTCCAAGTTGAAGAGCCCTAACCTTTTAAACCTTTCCTCATAGGGATATCCTTTCATCCCCTTTACCATTTTAGTCACTCTTTGTATCTTTTCCAATTCTTTTTAAGATAAGGTGACAAGAAATGCACACAATATTCAAGGTGGAGTCGCATCATGGAGCAATACAGAGGCATTATAATATCTCCCCTCAGCTGTCTCTTTTCCAAGTTGAAGAGCCCTAACCTTTTAAACCTTTCCTCATAGGGATATCCTTTCATCCCCTTTACCATTTTAGTCACTCTTTGTATCTTTTCCAATTCTTTTTAAGATAAGGTGACAAGAAATGCACACAATATTCAAGGTGGAGTCGCATCATGGAGCAATACAGAGGCATTATAATATCTCCCCTCAGCTGTCTCTTTTCCAAGTTGAAGAGCCCTAACCTTTTAAACCTTTCCTCATAGGGATATCCTTTCATCCCCTTTACCATTTTAGTCACTCTTTGTATCTTTTCCAATTCTTTTTAAGATAAGGTGACAAGAAATGCACACAATATTCAAGGTGCAGTCGCATCATGGAGCAATACAGAGGCATTATAATATCTTTGGTTTTATTTTCTATTCCTTTCCTTATGATTCTTAACATTCTGTTCCTTATCGTCCTGCCAGTCCAGTCCCACACCATAGGGTAGTGCACCTCTTTCAGCAGCTTGGGAGACTGAGCATGTCACAACTTTGATGACATCAGGGAGCAGCGAAAGGTTACATTTTAGACGAGCCCCCATAAAATGTAACCTTTCGTCGCTCCCTACTTTCAGTTACGCTCCATTTGGTCTTGGGTCCACTTCACAGAGGCAGTAGGGTTTGTAGCACAATAAGACAACCAAAACTGGTGTGGCTTGGAAAAAGCTCTTTATATAGAAATAGGCTTATTACATAGGTATAGAACAGAGGTGGGTGCATGTGTGTGTGTGAGAGAGAGAGAAAGGGGGGGGGGGGGATAAAGAGAAGTGTGGGTCAGAGCCCCATAGTAAGAAGTATCAGAGGAATCAGACAAAGAAGAGAAAGAGAGCACAAGGGGGGGGGGGGGTAAAAAGAAGTGTGTGTGTCCAATGAATAGGAAGAGAGAGCGAGAGAGAGAAAGAGAGAGAGAGATTTTTGTCCTTCTCTGTATTTTATAGTGAAATACTCCAGCACCTCCCTTTTGTCATAATTTGGTCTGTTTTATCTGATCTCTCCTGATTAGCAAGGAGGAGCTGTTGTCTTACAGACTAATCAGGCAAACTAGGCCCATCAAGTTCTCTCCTGATTAGCAAGGAGGAGATGTTGTCTTGCAAACTAATCTCATCAGGTAAACTACGCTCATTAAGTCTGGAGACTGACATCATCAGGGGGTCAGAGCTGCCTGCAATCCAAGGTCTGGGAAAAGCCATGACACCTGTGCTAGACATAATGTCATGCTGATGTATGCTGACAGTTGGGGTGCCAGGGTCATTCTGGGCTGCTGTAGCAGGATAGGTTTTCAGGGTTTATTTCAAGCCGTTTTTTTTCCTGAAAAAAAAAAGAAAACAGTTGTCTTTGCAAGAGACAGCATGCCTTCCAAGCCACAATGTGGAGCTTGTGGGCAGCGCAGGATCTCGTTGTCAGTGGAGCGAGTCTGCAAAGGGTGTGCAGCAGAAACTCACTCCACGGAACAAAGCATTCTGGAGGACGCTGTTTTGGTGTCTGGGCCAACGGAGCAGGGGCCGGGGGCTTCTTCTCAAACGGAGGATAGTCTTGTACTGCCTTCCCTAGAGGGGCAGCCGGGATCTTCTTTGTCAACGTCCTTTCCAGGTGGATTTTCCCCCGAGTTTGTTTTATTGCTACATAATGCCTTTTGTCTGAAGCAGCAGGAGGAGTCTAAGGGCCCAGCGTCTAGGAGGAGGAGGGCTCCAGGAGACATTCTAGAGGAGGAGCCTGGTACTTCTCAGCCCTCAGTCAAGGCACGTCGGCAGGGCCAGTGGACTGCTGAGGTTGGCTCGGGTTCCTCAGAGGAGGATCGGGACCAAGAGTTGGAACAGGAGTTGAAGGAAGGGTCGCTTCCTCTAGATGAGGAGTCTAGGATTGTTAGGGTTTTCCATAAAGAGAAACTGGCAGGGCTCATTTCGGAGTCACTTGAGACACTTAATATGTCACCGGCGGGAGCGCTGGAGGAAGATGCGTTGGAGGATCCCATTCTCCAGGCAGTGCAAAAGCCCCAGAAGGTTTTTTCTTTGCATAGGGTCATTAAGCAGATGATACTAGAAGAATGGGAGCTTCCTGAAGCGGGACTCAAGGTGTCTCGTATTATGTCTCGTTTGTACCCTTTGGTGGAGCAGGAGAAGGAGATGTTTCGATCACCTAGAGTGGATGCTGTGGTGTCAACAGTGACTAAAAAGACCACTATCCCAGTGGAGGGCAGTGCTGCTCTTAAGGATGTTCAGGATAGGAAGCTTGATACCCTGTTGAAACAGGCTTTTGATGTGAGCGCGGTCTCGCTTCAGGCCTTGGCTTGAGGGGCTTTGGTGGCACGGGCCTGTTTGCGCTGGGCGCAGGGGCTCCTGGGTATGGCGGGAGTGCATAGGAATGTAGAGTCAGCAGCTAGGCTCGAATCAGGTACGGCTTACCTGGCAGACATATTTTATGATTTGGTAAGAGCGCTTTCGAACAGCATGGGATCTATGGTGGCGGTGCGCCGTTATCTCTGGTTATGGAATTGATTGGCGGATGTGTCTTCTAAGACCCATTTGAGTAAGTTGCCATTCAAAAGGAAACAGTTGTTCGGGGAGGACCTCGATAAGTTGGTTAAGGATTTGGGGGAGTCCAAGGAGGGACGTTTTCCAGAGGATAAGCTGAAGCAGGGTTGGGCTCCCGGGCCAATTAGGGGTCAGTCTCGGGAGTTCAGGCGTTTTCGGTCGGTGAGGTATTCCCCTTTCCAGAGGGGACATTTTGCGACTAGGTCTCATCCCTTTCAGGGGTTTTGGGGTGCGGGCAGGGGATATTAAGGTACCACTGCCTCTACCTCGGATCAGCGAAATCAACAATGAAGTGAAGGGGACCCAGGCAGGGGTGGATCCCGTGGGAGGTCGGTTGAGGGATTTTTACCATGTCTGGGTCCGAGTCACGACGGATCAGTAGGTTCTGCGAGTAATTCAAGAGGGTTACGCACTCGAGTTTGCAAAACCCCTGTCGCAGGCTTTCGTTCGCTCGCCCTGTCGGGCGAGGTCCAAGGCGGAGGGCATGCGGCTAACATTGCAATGCCTTTTGCAGATGAGGGCGGTAGTCCCGGTAACTGCAGACCAGTGTGGTACAGATCAATACTCCATCTATTTCATAGTGCCAAAGAAGGAAGGTTCTTTTCGTCCTATTCTCGATCTCAAGTGGGTAAACAGGTGTCTTCGCGTTTCTCGTTTTCGTATGGAGACTCTTCGTTCATTGATGGTGGCGGTCAGAGAAGGGGAGTTCTTGATGTTGCTAGACCTCACGGAGGCTTATCTGCATATTCCTATTCACCCAGATTACTAGCAGTCTCTTCGCTTTGCAGTCCTGATGGGTCATTTCCAGTTTCCAGTCCAGTTCCAGAACCCTTCCTTCAATAGTTCTGTAATTCTGCATGTGGTAGCGATCCCGGGCAAAAGAAGTAAAGTTATGATGTCTTGTCTGGGGTTTCTGATGTTCCCACCGCCGGCTGGGGCTGGGTAGATTAGCGGTTACAATTGTGTTTTCTCCTCAGAGCTGTTGCACTCTACCTTGCAAGGTTTTTTTGTTTGACAATTTAAAAAAAAAAGGAAAGTCAATAAGTAAGGAAGGACAGGGTTTTTGGTTTATCATCATTCACTTCTTATTTGTTGCTCCTATGAGTCTGCTTTATCAGTAGGTTACTGGAGGGCTGGGGGTGGTGCCAGCTGCCTAAGTAACCTGATATCATCAAAGTTGTGACATGCTCAGTCTCCCAAGCTGCTGGAAGAGGTGCACTACCTTATGGTACAGGACTGGACTGGAGTTCCTCAAGGAAAGCCAATTAGCAGGTAAGGCCTAATTTCACCTTTGCTTTCTTGGCTGCAACTGCAAACTGGGCAAAGGGTTTCAACAATGACACCCAGATCTTTTTCCTGAGTTGTGAATCCTATTGTGGAACCTTGCATTGTATAACAGTTTTTTGGATTTTTCTTCCCTAAGCCAATTCCGATCAGAGCGTGTCCTGCACATCTGGATGTCCAGAATTTGGGCAGGCCAGACTTGCACCCAATTCTGATCCTGTGGGGGTTATATTTCTCAAAGTCCTCTTGCAATTTTTCACAATCCTCTTGTGTTTTAGCAACCTTGAATAATTTTGTGTTATCTGTAAATTTGATCATCTCATTCATTATTCCCATTTCCAGATAATTTTTGAATATGCTAAAAAGCAGCTGACCCAACACAGATCCCTGGGATACTCGACTTTTCACTTTTCTCAATTGAGAAAATTGTCCATTTAGCCCTATTCTTTTTTCTATCTTTAATCATTTCCTAATCCATAATAGTACATTGTCTCCTATTCCGTGGCTTTTTAATTTCTGCAAGAGTCTCTCATGAGGGACCTTGTCAAAGGCTTTCTGAAAATCCAGAAACATTATCAGGCTTATTCCATCCGGGACATACACCCCTTCTGTATGTCCTGTCTGACCGGACGTAAAGAGGGGGCATGATTCTGATCCCGCAGGGCACGTCTAGCCCCATGGGATCAGAATCGTGATCAGTCATGTACATGCAGGCCGGGACTGCAATTCAGCCCGGCCTGCACATACATGACAAGCCCAACTAACTCAGGGCTTTTAAATGGAGCCGTGGTGCAATTTAAAAGGCACGATGTCGGGCGCTGGAAAAAAAAAGCTTATTCCCTGCAGACCAACCCCCAATCTGGCCCCCTAAGGCAGGGTCGGGCTTCAGGGAATGTCTTCTCACCCCCCTCCCCCATCCTAACTGCTCCCCGGGCACAACAAAAGAAAATGTCCAGGGAAGGTATTCCACCTCGGAGGTGGAATAACTTTCCCATACAAATCACTGGCCCTGGACGTACAGGGCCAACATTAAAATTGACCCTGTACGTCCAGGGCCAGCGACCGCCCACCGTCCGCCCAGACTACACCCCCGAGCTGCCCCTTCCCCGCCCCCGTCTAAGGGAGGGGGAGGGGAGAGGGGGAGGGGGAGAGGGGGGAGGGGGAGGGAGGTTAGGGGGGAGGGGGAGGAAGAGGGGGAGGGGGAGCAGAAGGGGGAGGGGGGAGGGGGAGAGGGGAGGGGGGAGGGGGAGGGGGGGAGGAGGGGGAGGGGGGGAGGGAAAGAAAGGTGCTGCTTGGACCCATAGGCGGAGTGTGTCAAACCACTGAACCTGCCCTCTGGAACTCAGGATCCCCACACAACGGATCCACATTCTATAGCCCTGCAATGGTGGCAGCAGAGGGGACCATCAACCTCAGTTCGGCTGGGGTACAGACAACCTACGGGCACGCCATGCAGTTCTGTACGCATCCATACTTCAATAGCAGACAGACAGTAGGGCCTGAAATGCCCAGCTGCCCCACCACCATCTGACATTTTCCAGCAGCGAGCACAGTGAGTCCCCAGCTGCTGCACCCTGCACTGTGCTCCAGCCATACACATACCAACTGCAGACAATCTGCGAGCTAATCCATAGTGCATATTACCAGAAGGGTTATGAGCACACCCACCAGGCAGATATGTCAGTGATTGGGCCCCAAAAAAAGAGCACCCACATATATTTATTTATTTATTTATTTATTTATACATCTCTTCTATACCGCCACTTCCAGCGATCAGTGGCGGTTTACAAGTAAACAAAATTTAATAATAGCATGCTATTATTTTACATAGAACGGGTTTAGAAACTATTTTACATAGAACAGGTTTTGAACTATTTTACATAGAACATTTTAGTAAAAAGAACAGTAAATACAAAGAATAGTAAATAGAGAACAAGGGTTTTTACATAGAACAAAATTATAAACGTAAACATTTAACTATTAAATTGCAACTCAATAATACAATGAAATAACTGGCTATCAATAGTAAATCATCGGCAATGGAATATATTACATTAATTATACTTATTCACATTTTGCTTTCAAAGGGAAAGTTTAATTAGGTGAACAATGTGAATGAGTGAAGGGTTTTATATCACAAGACAGATAGTCTTATATAGCACTATGGTGGATCCTAGCCATGCCGTGGTCACTGCTCAGTCAGGGTGAGAGTGACCTTCTAGCAGGACATGCTGTGGCCACCCTGTCTGTGCAGGTGGTGGCCAGGCACTACAATGTCCCAGCCATTGCCCTATGCCCTGTGCAGATGCATCCTGCACAGGCCGCCCTGTCCGGGCTATACCCACAGTGCCTTGCTCCTCATTATGCACATCGGCAGGCCGATACTGGCAACAGTGCTAGCAGTGTGGGCAGAGGAGGGTGTTGGCAGCCACCACACACTGGACAGACGGACACACACTCCCCTCACCTATGCCAGCATTAAGCAACTATAGAGGTCTCTGGCAGCCCTGGCCACCACACCAGTCCTGAGCACAGTGCAGGCATGGCTATGGCACGCAATACTGTAGGAGTCACCCCCCAGGGTGGTAAACACTGTCAGACACAGGACCTGTATCACACTCCACAGACATCTGAACGATTGCTATGATGCAGCTCAATCAGCAAATTGTGCTTAACTTAGGAATTACTATCTACCATTACCCATGGCAACCTTTTGATAGATGTGTACCGTATTCCCAGGTGTAGGGTGGCATTGCTAAGTAATGCAAGTGCTAGTATTCGGGGAAGGAAACAGGGTCCGAAGCCCTGTCTCTCCAGGTGGCTTTGGATAATGGGGCATGTGGGTGCAGGCGTGTCTGCCCCTGTTGTCCGCTGCGCTGGGGCAGAGGTTCCAAACTCCGGTCCTGGTGGGCCAAACACTTCTCGGGTTTTCATGCTATCCTTAATGAATATGCATGAGATACATCTGCATACCATGGGGGCGGTGCATGGAGATGCAGCACAGACATATGTATTGGAAACAGCACGGAACCTGAATGGTGCTTGGCACTCCAGGACTGCCTTTGGGGGACTCTGCTCTAGGTACTGCACATGTTTATGGTGTTTGTGCTCTATGGGGTAAAATATAAGCATTTGAGGCATGTTTCTGTTCTCAGCAATACAGGTTCAGTCTTTACTACCATGTTTTCTTCATGGGTAAAATAAGGGGACTGGGTTGGCAGGAGCCACAGCTGGAACTTGAAACTGTGACCTTCTGCTTTTGAACACACTGTCTATGTGCACTGCACCACCGTGTTGCCTCAGATATGGCATATTCCCTGGGGAGTCCATGACTGTACATCCGACAGAGCCTGTCTGTTGCAGTGGATGGCAGCCACCTACACAGGACTGAGCCTGGACTGCTGTGGGCAGCAGCCACTGCCCCCTCCACCACCAGTACCCCTCTGCCACCATGCTGACATGTCCTTATATTGGAGACAGCATAAAACCTGAATGATTTGTGGCCCTCCAGGACTGCATTTGGGGGACTCTGCTCTAGGTAATGCGCATGTTTCTGGTGTCTGTGCTCTGTAGGGTAAAATAGAGGTGTTTGAGCCATGCTTATGTTCTCTGCAATAAAGGTTAGTCTTTACTATCATGGTTTAGTTGTGGGTAAAATATGGGGACTGGATTGGCAGGAGCCCCAGCTGGGGCTTGAACCTGTGACCTTCTGCCTCCAAACACACTGGTTGTGTGCACTGCACCACCGTTTTGCCACAAAGACAGTGCATTCCCTGGTGATACCATGACTGTTCCTCCGGCAGGGCCTGTCTGTTGCAGTGCATGGCACCCACCTACACAGGGCTAGGCCATGGTCTGCTCTGGGCAGCTGCCACTGCCCCCCTCCACCACCAGTACCCCTCTGCCAACATGCTGCATGCCCTTCTGCTGGTGGTGCTGGTGGTGTGCAATCTCAGGCCATCCAGTGTGCAGGTAGGCGGCTGCCTATGGTGCGTGTTCTGGGGTTGGGGTGCCTGCATAGTCGTCCACGCTTCCCCCCAACACTGCCTGCCACTGTTCTGTGCCCTTGGAGGTACCTGCTGGGTACTATCCCCTGTGACACTGTGATAGACACGCTCATGCCCATGTTGGGCCCTCATCAGTTGCTGTCTGGCTGCTGTACAGTTTCAGCATTCCTATGTGCCACCTAGGCATCTGCCTAGTCCGCACTGTGCCCCAGCTGCACCACAGCATGTGCCGCCTGCAGCCCTCTGTACCCCCATTCCCAGCATCTGTCCAGTTGCCCATTCAGACATGTCCGCCCTGCTGTTGTGGAACATGGGCATGCCAGAGGAAACCTGTCCAATGGAGGACGTAAACCTGATCAGTGCTATTTCACTGTGGGATCATTCACCTTGTATGCGGACGGAGCGTAGACCCTTCCAAAATTCATATCTTTTTTTCGGAGCTTTCTTGAGAGTTTTTTCTGATGTTTCCCATTACTATCCCCATTGCCCAGCTTGGTTATGTTTTTCTTTTATTTTGTTGGGGTCATTTTCAATGTTTATTTGCACTTTTGTTCCGTGCACATGTATCACACTTATCACTGTTTTGTAGGTTTCCCTGGTTTTGCTGTACATTGCTGACAGAAATGGTTTCTCTTCCCTTTAAATCGGCTCTAACGCGAGGTTTTCACTCGCGGTATTTTTTGCCTCGGATTTCAGCCTCGTTAATGTGCGGGGAGCCTCTCCCCTCCCACTCTCCACCCATTGACCCCTTCTCTCCGCCCCTGGGGAGCCTTCCTCCGCCCTCCGGTGGCCTTTCCCCGCCTTCAGTGCACAGTAGCGCACCACGCACTTGAGCGTGCACATTAGTGCCCCGTAAAGCGACATTAGCGTGCGCTAAGGTACCTTAGCGCACGCTAATGTCGTGCAGCGCACATTAGCGCACATTAGCGCTGTTTAGTAAACATACCCAATAGTAAAACATTGCAACAGAATACCTAAAACTTTACCATTCCTTGTAAACTTATTTATTTATCTATTTATTTAGCATATTTTTTATACTGCCTTTCAAAATTATCAAGGTGGTTTACAATGAACGTACCTAGAACTTACATAAAACAATAAATAATGGATCCTAACTTAGGCATTATATGGGAATAGTAGATTGTTAATTACACATGCAATCTATAGGAAGAGGAATGATCTAAAAGCAATAATGGAAGGAAACTAAAAAGAGGAAGTACATGTGGAACATTATGAGGAGCAATAAAAATGATATACCAGATAGTTTGTGTTTAAACTTTCTCAGTGAAATCACAGGTAAAACCCACTGTATCTGGAATGAGGGGAAATAATCATATATTATACAGGGTGGCCCAAAAAAGTGAGAACATCTTGTAAATTAAAAGCTTAAATAGTTTACTTATTTACCTTTTTTAGCTTTATAATGTCTTTATTTTGACAATTTCCGGTCGCCATCTTTTTTTTTAAATTTGTCAATCGTTCACATTTGTCTTTTTGAATTTTTAAATAACTTAAATGCTACGAGATGTTCCCACTTTGTTTGGGCTACCCTGTATATTATAACCTTAGACAAATGATAAAACTAACAGTCTAAAATGGTATAGCATAGCCTGCCCAGACCTTTAATACATTAGGAAGCAGTGTGCTTTGTAGTAACCGGGTAAGGCGGACATGTTGCTCCTGTCCCCACCCGCCCCTTTCACCCCACTCACCACCACCCCTGCCCTACAAATAACCACAATGCAACAATTGGGAATCAACTGGTCGCAGCTTTATTAACCGTACAACATTACACAGGTACACTAAAAAAATTTTTTTTTAAACTGCCTCTAATGTTTCGATTGATTTTTACGTTTTTTGGTGCGCTGAATCCAAATCTGGTAACCAATTTGCTCCATCACGTACAGATTTTTTGCTACATTGGGTTAGCAGTTTGAGGTGAACGTTTCAGATTGAGTGCGATCGAGATAAAAGTTTCTCGGATGAATTCTTTATACTAATTGTTTAGTAGTTATTCAAATAAGAATAAAGAAAATTGTAACAAGGCAGCACATAAGAATAGAGTAATGTCAACAAAACACACTGTGATTGTAGCAAAATTGTCTGCACTTAAAACAGTCACATACATGTGCACAAACATTGAGCATATAAGAGCGAGGTTAGACACAAAGCAAAGCAAAGAAATGTGCAAAAAATGTTGTACAGGTATGTATGTAAGAATAGAAAACGCAAACCGCACCATTGCAATACATGAAGACAAACACCCGATGGTGTGAAAATAAAATTCTAATAAATGAGATCCGACACTGTGGTAATAACTAGCAAATTTTTATTTCAAAGTTTAGTAAAAACACGATATTTGTCAACACAGTTTAGATTTTAAAGTCATTCTTGGGTCAATCAATCTCCTGGTGGGCCCGTTTCTTCTTCCCCCGAATGCTTCTCTTGGTGCGCTGCTTGGCGTATTTTTCATCTGGGGTTTCCCGCAGCAGCAACCAGCAGAAATCAGCCATCATAGTGGTTTCCATCTTCCTTGGTACCTTCTCTCTGCGTCCTTGATGTCCTGGTGCAACCTTTCATCTTGTTCTTCACTGTACGCCCCCAAGTTTTCGGGAAAGTCTTTTTTCCCCCAGTGTAGGTCGCGGGCCCGGCTATCCCACAAGCAAAGGAAGCAGGGATATTTGGTGAAACCGGATTGCTGCCCTAATAGCATGGATAGAATTTTAAAGTCTCCACAAATCATCCACTTATGCTCATCATAACGAATCTTCTGAAGAATCAGGGCCAAATTCTCGTATTTTTCTTGGAGAATAACAGAGTGAGCAATAGGAACTGAAGCGAATGTGTTGCCATTATGAAGAACACCTTTTATGCTGTCTTTTGACGAATCAATGAACAGCCGCCATTCAGCAGGATCATACTTGAGTTTAAACTTTTCCATCACTCCGTATATATCGTTGCAAAATACCAAATCTTCCTCTTTGCTGAAATACTTCAAAAATTGTGTCTCGCGGTTGCGGTACCAATAAAAAGTTGTTCCTGGTGACAATAGATTTTTCTGTTTAAGCCGAGAACCTAGCAGTTGGGCAGCATCTTTTGGGAGTCCTAAATCCCGGACTAAATCATTCAATTCAGCTTGAGAGAAAAGTTCAGGTTTCGGATCTGGTTCAGTTTCAAACTCGGAAGTACTGGACTCATCGGGAAAAGCCATAAGCGTAGATCTTCCTCACATGTCTTGCACACTTTGTGAGGAGCCCACGGTTTGTCTTGATCGCCTAACTTCAAACCGAAATAGGCGAAATATACTTTTTTAATAAATGCAGAAATGTTCCTCTGCCGCTTTTTCACGGTATATTCCCCACAAATAAAACAAAAACTGTCCGGAGAGTTGACGCAACCTCTGGCTCTGTGAGCCATCACAAATACACAGCACTGCAAACTACAACTGTAGTGAACCACTTCGGAATAAAGCTGGATTACGACTGAGCAAACAAAAGGTAATAATGAACTTGCAAGAAACTGAAATTTGACAGGAACGTTCATGTCGCAACCACCGTGTTTGAGCGAGCGAGCGAACGAGGCGAGGCGAACAGGAAAGAACATGCGCCAGCGCGAGTACTGGATTTAGCCCCCCACCTCCCAATTGTCCTGTTAATGTATAAAATGAATACAAAACACTCTAAAATATCATGAGGGAGTGTTTCTAGTTAGTTAACCATTACAACCTCTATTTTGAGCCAAGAAAATAAACTGCAGTCGGCTAAAAAGAAATTATGTGAACATTCCTTATATGGGTAAGAAATCTAATTTTGCAAGAAAACGTGACGTGATGGAACATTTTGGCTATTTTTCCTGGATTCAGCACCCCAAAATCTATAGGAATCAGTTGCAAAACTGGAGGCAGTTTTTTGGTAGTGTACCTGTGTTATCCATCAACAACAACTAAGAGCAAACCTTCATCAACTGAATTCCGGCCGTGGAACGAATCCTCACCAGCCGTATGAGTAGCAAGGTGAGTTCCGCCCGCTTCCGCCGTGAACCGGCCCCAGCCCATTCCATCCCCCCCTCTTCCGGCTCCGCCATATTATTAGCAAGAGCCCCGAGGGTTTCTCCGGGTCGGGGGTACCCCACCCCCGCCCTGCATCTCACCAAAGGCTCCGGACCCCGGACCCCTCCGGGATCCCGCCTTCCCCCTCCAGCTGCAACCCCCCTCCCCCATTCGTGCCCAACCCTAGGGATGGGAGGGTGGGTTGCCAGCCACCTTCTTGCCCTCCTCCGATGACTGACGACCATCCGGCTTGCTCCGCCCTCGCCCCGCCTCCCCCCCAGACCTGCACGATCTCCCAATGGCTCCCACACTCCTCACTCACCCGCGGGAGCCAATGGGGTCCAACTAAATGCCCCACACTATCGCCGGCAGCCTCTCCTCTCCACGTGGGGCAGGGACCACGCACCCGCTACCCCCCCGTTAGCGGCGGCCAGCGGGCACGTGGACCCGCAGCCTTACAGTAACCGGGTAAGGTGGACATGTTGCTCCTGTCCCCGCCTCCCCCTTTCACCCCACTCACCACCACCCCCGCCCTACAAATAACCACAATGCAACAATTGGGAATCAACTGGTCGCAGCTTTATTAACCATACAACATTATCCATCAACAACAACCAACAGCAAACCTTCATCAACTGAATTCCGGCCGCGGAACGAATCCTCACCAGCCATACAATTAGCAAGGTGATATCGACTGCGCTTCTGCCGCGGTCATGCCAACGGCAATCTTACCTACCCCCTTTCCCCGACCTCGCCATGTAATTAGCAAAAGTCGGCCAGGGGTTGTCCGGATCGGGGGCACTCCACCCCCGGCCCAAGCATAGCCTAAGGCTCCGAACCCCGGAAACCTCCTGGATCCCGCCCCCCCTAACTGTGCGACACCCCTTCACACCAATTGAACATGCCCCATACAGGGCGGGAGGGTGGGAAGCCGGCACCGGGAACCCTCGAGGCACAGAGGAGCAGGCAACCGTAGCTGATGCCTGACTCCTCCCACTTCCTCCAGTACGCTCCTTTGTTCCCCCCATTGGCTCCCTCGCACTCGTGCATGCGAAGGGAGCCAATTAATTTAAAGAATGCCTCCCAGCAACCCCCACGCCACTGTCACCCCCCCCCCCCCACCATTGGCTGAACTCCGGGGTCCCCGCACCAGGCCGAGCACCCAATTACAGGTGGCCGGTGAGGACCCGGCCCTGCGGCCTAGCATTAACCAAGGTAGGTTGGACCCGGTGCTCCTCACCCCTCACCCACCTTCAAAACCTTGCCCCCCCCCATTTTCCCCCGCCCACTCTTACCCACAAACAAAACACAACAATTCTTTGGGAAACAACTGGTCGCAGCTCTATTAACCTTTCTAACATATCAAACATTACATTCCGACATAATCCACTTAACAATCCCCATAGCGGAACAATGCCTCACCAGGCATATAGCAAGGTGACATCGACTCCGCTTCTGCCATGGTCATGCCAATGGCAATCTTACCTACCCCCTTTCCCCGACCTCGCTATGTAATTAGCAAAAGTTGGCCAGGGGTTGTCTGGGTCGGGGGCACCCTAACCCCGATCCAAGCATAACCTAAGGCTCCGGACCCCGGAAACCTCCGGGATCCTGCCACCGGCACAGGTGACCTCAGTGTCACTGCACCGCACCCCCACCACCAAGCTGCGACCAGCGAGCATCCCATCGGACCACATATTCCAAGGCCTCCTGCAAGTCATTAAGTAGCAAATCTATACCCACCAGGGATAAATGCACACCATCCCGCCTATACAATCCAGCACAATCAACCTCTACCCAAGAATGCATGATTTGATAACCCCCTTGCTCACAGATCCAATGGCCGATCTGGCGATTAATTTTTGTTAATCCCCGCAACCAACGCCGCTGGTCCCAACATGCAGGCCTTGGAATGATATCCGACCACATTAAAACCATACCCTGGAACATTCGAAGAACCTCAGCGAGATCCCTCTTCGCTGCTCTTATCAATTGTTTGCAAGTCCATCATACCATGTCATTGCCCCCCAAATGCAGCAATATCAATGCAGGCTTAGTCCTTACACGCCCGTGGTGCCGGAGCAAAGGCATAAGCTGTGTCCAACAGAGACCATGCTCGCCCAGCCATAAAACGGACACCAACGCAGGATCCAGTCCCACATTAGGCCCAACCGGCCGCACTGCTGCTCTCTGACTAGCCCAATAAACAAAGGCATGACCAATCAACCAACAGCCCTGAGGACTCTGCCCCTCATCTGAAAAAGAAAATATCAGTTAGTAAACATAGCTTGCCAGCCCCTTCCCCACTCAAAAATGCACATAGTCCAGAAAAACCCGAGAACGCTATTTGCCGATGTGTTGTATCTCTTGTTCAGGCATTCCTGCCGCAGCCACACTGGTTACTGTGCCAGTGCGGAAGGAGTGTGTGGCAAACAGATGCGGATTTTTGCCAATGTGCTGAAGTGCCATCCGTAGCACTGCCAGAACTTGAAAACGCGTCAATGGACGTGAATCCTCATGTATGAAGAGCCATCCATCTGGCAACGGTCGCGACCGCAACTACCGGGCATGTTGACAGGCCAACAATCTCCTTCAAGACTACCCACAATCCTTTTCCTAGCTGGTCCATCTTGGATTTGGTTAGACGGACCAGTAGTTGCCCTTACTCCACCTGCGCATGCTGGCGCTGCATACCGCTAGCAGCCCTGGACCTGCTGGAGTTAGCTATCAACTCGCTAATACAGAAAGCACCGAAAAATGCCAGACAAAAAACCACCTGGAACAGTGTGGCCTCATACAGCAACAATGCAACCCTGGGTAAGGCAGCACAAAGTCTCACGAGCAAGTCATGTGTAATCAGCTGCCTGGAATCACGAGGCATTGGCCTCACACGCTCCCACCCTTGTAGCAGCCTGTGAGTTAGGAACCCCCCAGCTGAGGAGCCCCATCCCACTGCTCTAGCAAAAAAGGCAAAGCCTGCCAAGTGGGTATGGACTGAGGATCTGGAGAACCCTTTTTCTTTGGCATCAACTACATACTGACCCATTAGCTGATTAGATACCAAACCAGGCTGCCATCCACGGGCCACCAAAAACTCAACCACTTTTTCGCACCTCGCCAATATGCTGACCATGTCACCATCGACACCGAACTCTGCAGTAAATTCAGCATCTCTCTTGTTCCATAATTTTTCCGGGACCACGCATCCTTCTGCATCTGCTTCTGGTGCCAGAGTCTGAAACCGGTCAGCAATCTCGTTAGTACATCCTGGAATATGCCGGACCTTTATAGACACATTCAGACGCAAACAAGCTAAAACTACTTCCCTCATTAACGCTGCCACCTGAATACATCGTGGTGTATAATGATTGATCACTCTGACCACTGCTGCATTATCGCACCACCAAACCACCCTGCGGTTGTGAAACCTATTGGGCCACAACTCCAATGCCACTAAAATGGGGAACAGTTCCAAGAAGGTTATATTGCTAGTTAGGCACGATTCGCGCCACGACAGCGGCCATCTATCAGCACACCATGACCCCGCAAAATAAATGCCCAAGCCTATACCCCCCACTGCATCTGTGTATAACTGCAAGTCACCACTGGAGATTGCGACCTCCATCATGACCGACGTCCCATTAAAATCTTTCAAGAAGACATCCCAGACCCACAAATCAGCCCGCATAACCTTCAACACCCTAATACAGTGACGGGGTTTATGCACTCCCGATGTTGCTGATGCCAACCGATGCATAAGCACCCAGCCCATCGGGATGACCCTACATGGAAAATTCAGAGAACCTATCAAAGCCTGCATCTCCCTCAAAGTTATTTTAGTGGAAGCCAACACGTTAGCGACCAACACTTGCAATCTCGCCATTTTCTACGGAAGAAGACGAGCCACCATCTCCACCAAATCCAACTCCACTCCCAGAAATGTGATCCTCGTCGACGAGCCTTCCATCTTACCCACAGCCAATGGCACACACAAGTTGCGGGACAACTCCACAAACCCCCCTAAGAGTTCCTTGCACACCGCTGTCTGTGCTGTTCCAATGAACAAAAAGTCATTGAGATAATGAACAACATTCGCACAGCCTACCTTCTGAACCAATGCCCACTGCAGGAAGGTACTGAATTTCTCGAAGTATGCTCAAGAAACGGAGCAGCCCATAGGCATGCATTTGTCAAAATAAATTCCTTCCTCAAAGTGGAAACCTAACAAATGAAAATCTGATGGGTGCACTGGCAGCAAACAAAAGGCTGACTCAATGTCCATTTTTGCCATCAGAGTCTTGTGACCGGATTTCCTAACTAACTCAACCGCCCGATCAAATGAAGCATAGAGAACCGTACACAACTCCCGAGGGATATGATCATTTATTGATGCTCCCAACGGAAAAGACAAGCTATGAATCAGCCGGAACTTCCCTGGTTCTTTCTTTGGTATAATTCCCAGAGGTGAAACCACCAAATTCGGGAAAGGCTGATCCTTAAAAGGGTGCCAAAAACAGAACCACGAATTGCAAATATAAAGACCAATATCAAAAACACAGTGCAATAATTAGTAATTCAAATAGATAAAGAAAAATCCCAAATTCATCATATTTCCAATGTGAATCACATTCACTTTTCTTAGAAAATGAATACAGATACACTTAATATGTTAAGCAATAAATGTTTATTATACATATATATGTAAATATTTTATAAATAAATGTAAATCGTCTCTTTTCATAAGCAGCATAAATATATTGTAGTATAGTATGTAATATTTCATAAACAGCATCCAGCTAATACAACAATTTGCTTATAAATACTCCCAACAACAAAATACAAAGACCACATATATTATACACATAACAAAAACTATCACATTACAAAAATGATAAGACTAACCACAAAAATCCTCATGACAAAAAATCTCATATAAACATTCTTATTTCAAAAGACCTATTTCAAAAACCTTAAACATTCTTGTTCCAAAACCTTATTTCGGAACCAAATTGGAAATATGATGAATTTGGGATTTTTCTTTATCTATTTGAATTACTAATTATTGCAATGTGTTTTTTATATTGATCCTTAAAAGGGCCCACAATTCTGCCTAAGTCGAGCTCTACCTTCAACTTATCCCTCACAATAGTTGCAAAGTACTGAACAGAGGGCGAATTTCGCACCTTAGACGCTACAACCTTTACGTGTACTGGTATAATGAAACCACACTGAAATCCCAACTCTAATACTTCCCTATCCCCACACTTCAGGTATTGACGAAGCCAGGTTTTTAAGACCTCTGCCCGTATGGTTGTATGGGTCAGGCCGAATACATCATTATTGCTTGGGGATCAGCCCTGGGGCCAAGGAGGCCCCTTTTTTAATGCATTTTACAGCTGAGTGTCCCCCACTACAGACTGAGCACACATGTCCGAATTTGCAATCGGGAGCTCGAGGACTTGTTAAACCTCCAGCACACGTCACCTGCTCTGCTTCCCCCAGATCTCTGCTGCAGTTGTGGCCCCTCCTGCCTGAAAGGAATGACCTAAACCTGAACTGGTCACTGTCCCTCCTTTTGCCCCACCCATTCCACCAGAACCAGTCCTGGCTGACATCTGCGTCAGCCAAAGGTTGATATCCTGCATTCCCCATGACAATAATCTGTTCTCTTCCATTTTGTCCCGAAACCTCTCATTGTAATTCAACCATGCCCATGCATCGTGTGTCTGTGATGCCTCCAGAATTGAATCCGCATACACCAGCAACATCCCATAATGCTCAGGATAGTGATGACCCCATACACTTGCTAAGCGCAAAAAAGCCCTTGTCCAGTTTACCACGTTATGTGATACCTTTTTTATTCGGCCCGCCTTCTTGTCTTTTCTTTTTTTCTTACTTTCGCCTGAGCGCCTCCTACCTTCTAACAGTCGAAAAATATCCATATATCTCCGCTTCCTAATCCGATGACGCAAATTCTTCGGAACTCCCTCCCATAGCTCAGAGAAGGACGCTAATGATGGAGCTCCCCCTCCTGTTCTGTTCGGCGTCGCCACGCCTACAGTCTGCCCCGCGCCCTCCATTCCCGAGGATGATGATGAAGAGTCAGAGGACGAAGAGGAGGATGAGTCAGAGCCTTGATGCCGCTGACAGGAATGCTTCCTTTTCTTGCACACTTTACCCCCCAATCCCCCCTGCGAGCTATGTCGCTCCAACACCTCGCCATATTCTGCCTGTAACTCACCTGTCGCTACCCTATCCACTGGCAATGCCTCTGTTGGATGGGTCGTGCACTGATGCAGTCCCTCTCTTTCCGCATTGTTAGCCTCCTCTGAAAATTTTTGCCTTGCCGTTCTTCCTACGTCCACACTCTCTGCTCCCAATTGGCCTCCTATTCCATGCCCTGCAATGGGCTGATTCATCGCCGGTACCTGTGGAGACATAAAAGAAAAAACAGGGGGGAAACCACCAGGGACCATGAAGGTTGCCAAGCCCCCAACCACTCAGCCCTGGATGAACCTTGGCCCCCCCCAAGCCAGTGTTCCCATGCCGCAGTTACCCCATCAGACTGTAAACTCCTTGAACATTTGGCCACCCCATAGGGGATGTTATACCTTGCCCTCCCAAAACTGGGGGCCCCTTTCCCAGGCATGACCCTGCCCCCAACACCCACATCACCCCCCCAGCCAGAATGCATGACTTCACACTGCCCTCGCTCCGCTCCCCTTCCCCAGAGGTTGTCTGCTGCTGTTAACACCTGATCCCCCACTGTGCATGGCATTAGCATTACCAGCTACCCCACCAGTCCCCCTCTCGGGACCCCCATCCAGCAAATCACCCAAACATGACCCCCTCTCGCTTCTGAGTGTCCTTCCTTGTCTCCGAGCCCGCGCCCGAGTCCCTTGAGACCTGACTCCACCCCCACCCATCTTATGTATATTTTGTTTCCCCCCTCACCCTCTTACAGGCCCCTTAGTTCTTGCTGAGCCCCGACGCAAGGCTGCAAGACCCAGCTGCCCCCTCACACCAGCAGAAGTCTCCACCTCCTCCGAATTCTCCTCTGCCGCTCAACTTTACGCTCGTCTCTTCAGCTCCCCAGGGAATGGATGGCCTGTCGTCCCGCGGCCCTGCCCGACCTGCCTGACCCCCCAACCGTCCCTGTCTACCTCTATGCTGACACACTTCCTCTTTGGTCAAATTACTGAACGTCTGGATCACAGCTTACACAAGAAAATGCGTTCACGTATAACTGGATGCTTAATTTATCTTCAAAAAAATTGTTATAACAAAGAATATATCTACTAATTTGAACTATTGAGGTCTCAGACTTATTATAGCTCTGCCATAAGGACTAAAGCGTCCGTTATCGTGGCAGCGAGCCCTTTTGCATCAACGACCTCGTGAGTGTGAGCGGACAAACAAGCACAGCCCTACAGACCCTAATAAATTATTTAAAAGTCCAAAACTCGTGTTCTTATCTGTGCTAAAAAGCAGCCCACTCTCATGGATTTGAGTGTTGATCCCGACGCCTCCCTTTGGTACCAGTATAGCGTTTCACAACGCCAACTTTCATCAGGGGATCTGTCCACTACTCCGATCCAACTCTGCCGTTCCTTTTAAAACTCCATAGCTGCCCACGTTTCACCAGCGGCGGCGTTTCGTGTTACCATTTCATTGACTCGGAGATTCTCTTGGTGAAACGTGGGCAGCTATGGAGTTTTAAAAGGAACGGCAGAGTTGGATCGGAGTAGTGGACAGATCCCCTGATGAAAGTTGGCGTTGTGAAACGCTATACTGGTACCAAAGGGAGGCGTCGGGATCAACACTCAAATCCATGAGAGTGGGCTGCTTTTTAGCACAGATAAGAACACGAGTTTTGGACTTTTAAATAATTTATTAGGGTCTATAGGGCTGTGCTTGTTTGTCCGCTCACACTCACGAGGTCGTTGATGCAAAAGGGCTCGCTGCCACGATAACGGACGCTTTAGTCCTTATGGCAGAGCTATAATAAGTCTGAGACCTCAATAGTTCAAATTAGTAGATATATTCTTTGTTATAACAATTTTTTTGAAGATAAATTAAGCATCCAGTTATACGTGAACGCATTTACCTCTATGCTGAGGCATCAGGTTAGCTTTAAACCATTTTTCTCACTATTAATATTCTGCCATCTTTTTTTCTTTTTTTTATCCGAATACCCAATCTGCAACCATACTTGCCTGTTCCCCCAGGAAGTCTTGCTGTGGCTGCATGCTGCCCTCCTCAAGTTTTCCTAGAACTGTGAGGAAAAGGTGGCCTGCCTCCAGTCCTCTCTGTCAGGCTCTTCCACTCCCGATACTCCTACCGACACACCGGCTCCTTGACCGTCCTCCATCACCTGTCCTCTCCGTCAGGCTCTTCTGCCCCAATACTCCTACCGGCACCAGCAGTCTGCCGCACCTCGCCTCTCCTAACAGCCGCTTGCTGCACTCCGTTTCCTCTCCCAATATCCATTGCAACTTTCCACTGCAAGCCAGCACCGCGAACCCTCGAGGCACAGAGGAGCAGGCAACCGTTGCTGACGCCTGACTCCTCCCACTTCCTCCAGTCCACTCCTTCGTTCCCCCCCATTGGCTCCCCTGCGCTCGTGCACGCAAAGGGAGCCAATTAATTTAAAGAATGCCTCCCAGTGACCCCACGCCGCTGCCACCCTCCCTCCCCCTGCCGTCAGCTGAACTCTGAGGTCCCCGCACCAGGCCAAGCACCTGGTTACGGGCAGCTGGCAAGGACCCAGCCCCGCGGTCTAGCATTTCTTTCTACAATATCATTTGAAAGAAATCAAGTTATCATTCCAAGTTATTGTTCCATTCAAAGTTATAGTTTCAAAACAGCGCTATGTTTCGGACCACTCTAACTCTTATTAATCCTGCATCAGGGAATCAGTACTTATCCACTAACAGCTTCCAAGTGTCCCGAACTGAAGATGATGTAAAATTTCCAAAATAATTTTGATCCGTACAGTAATGCTAATTCGTGGCTCTTCCATTCAGCTTTTAAAACAGTAGCCATTCCCTCAAAAGATGTCTGATGTCAGATATCTAGGAAATCTGTTGTCCTTTATACAGAAGGTCTCAATCATGATTGAAGTGCAACAACCAATCAAAAGGTTATTCATAATAGTGTTCCCCAATCAGTATCAACATTCATCCCATTAGGAGTTTGTGGATTCAGAAAAAAATCCAATGTTGTTCTAAAATGTTAAGTGTTCTCTTCTGATCACCTCCAAAAGAAGAAATTGGAACACATTCCAATACCCTCCACTTTAAGGAGGTGAATTCATGAGCTTTTTCCAAACACTGGGCCACCATTAGGGCCGTAGTCACCTAATTCTTCAGATGGGATTTATGTTCAGGTAATTGCTTCTTAATGGATCAGTTAGTTCGCCCAGTATAAAATTTAGGAAAATCACATAATATTAAATAGACAAAAAAGCAGATAGTACAATATCTAGACTGAAATATATACACGCTTTACCCACATTTATTACACATCCCACTTCAACATATTAAGAAGTCACAAATGGACCGTCAGCAACACCAACATGTCCTGAAGTGTGCACTCATCAACGCCAGGTCAATACGCGCTAAATGGCCAATAATTACAGATCTGGTCACACTCCATGACCTTGACATCCTCATGATCACACAGACTTGGCTATCTGAATGTGACAATGCAATCATCAACCAGATGCTACCCACAGAGTTTTCATTCCACGCATGCCATAGAACTAATCAGAGAGGAGGCAGAACACTCATCCTTGCCAAAACTAGCCTAAGCTTCAAGATGAGCAATGCAACCAGCACAGCCCACCTGGACTCACTTATTATAACAAACGACATCTGCACGATCAGCCTACTGTATCGAGCGCCAACACCATCTTCAGAGGATCTAGCAACGAAATTGGCCTCGCCTGCAACACGAACAGACCACGATCCCAAAACTGGATTCAAGGCAACTTCAACCTGCCTACTCTGCAAGAATCTCAAGCCACTGCTTTCCTAGAAGCACTACACGAGCTGGGTCACTCTCAGCTAGTCGACAGGCCCACTCACGTCAAGGGAAACAAACCGGACCTGATCTTTGCCCCACAGACAGACACAGAATCCACCCAACCAATGATACCGACCATAACTCCTGTGCCATGGTCTAACCATAGCCTGCTCAAATTCCACATACCTATTAACACCTACAACCGAAACTCCAACAAAACCAACGCTGCTCCTGAAACATCGTTGAAGCGCATCCGCCCCTTTGATAAAGAAGAATTTCGAGAGAAGATCCTCCCACTCCTCAACAATGCAGCACACGACCTAGATGCTCTGGTATCCACCTGGGACAATAGCCTCAAGACCATCGCCTGCATACCAGCCACACACAAAAAAACAAAGAATTGAGAGCACGCACCATGGTATACTAAAGAGCTCCGAGCATCACTCCTGTACATGTGCAAGCTCGAGAGAAGATGGCATCGAGCACGCTCTACCGAAGCACAAAGTACTTACAATGCTCACTTAAGAGTACACCGAGATGAAATAATGAAGAAGCGGAAACAATATCATTCAGACATCTTGAAGCGATCATTAAACAAGCCCCACGACTTGTTCAATATAGTGAAATCTCTTATAAGAGAACCACCTGCAGACCAATCACATATGCCACAGCCCCAGGCATACTCCAACTACCTACAATCAAAAATGGTCCAGACTGGTGTAACCTCAAGCCCCGCTGACAACACCCTACTGCATAATCTGTCCCAACCATCGCCACTATCCAAATTTGGCAAAATATCACGCAGAGAGATTGAAGACACTATCGCTGCAATCAACCACACCACCGCACCCAATGACCCATGCCCAGCTCTCTGGATAAAGGAGTTACGCTGCGACTTAAGCCAATATCTGAGCAAGTTAGTAAACCAATCTCTCACAACGGGATCGTTCCCACAGAGTCTGAAACAAACATCAATCAGACCACTACTGAAGAATAACAGGCTGGATCCAACGAAAATGGAATCATACAGACCAATCTCAAGTATCCCCATGCTTACCAAAGTAATTGAAAAGATAGTACAGTGCCAAATTCAACAGCATATTGACACTGAAGCCCCACTGGATCCATCACAACATGGGTTCAGAGAAGCACACGGGGTAGAAACCCTCCTCACCACCCTATTTGACAACTTAGTCTCTGGAACCGACAAAATTCACCAAGGATTTCGCCCTCATCTTCCTGGACATCGCAGCTTCCTTCGACTCGGTGAGCCACGAGATCCTCATACAACGCCTCAGCGAGACAGGAATACAAGGAACTGCTGTAGACTGGTGCAAATCGTACTTGACTAATAGATGGCAACATGTAAGGTCTGGCTCCACGACCTCAGAATCATTTTTGCAAAATCAGGGAGTGCCACAGGGTTCGTCACTATCTGCATTGATGTTTAACATCTACATGCAGCCCATATGCACCCTAGTGCGCTCGTTCAAGGTCAACTGTCTGGCCTACGCAGATGATATCCTGCTATACATCCCATTCAGGACCGACCAACCAGATTTCTCCCCTCTAACAAGATGTTTTGAGGCAGTAGCAGACTGGCTCAGTATGCAAAACCTGCGAATCAACTACAGCAAAACAGATGTTCTTTTCATTTCAAGGAACCAGGACTTCACCCCTCCACCCTCTTTAAAAATCGGCAACACAGAACTGAAAACTAAGCCCACAATACGCTACCTTGGTGTTACCCTGGACCAACAGCTGGACTTAAAAACCCACATAAGAAACACCGTAAAAACAATATATCTGAAAATAAGGACCTTAAAACACCTACGACCACTACTCGACCTCAGCGATTATCGATCAGTATATCAAGCCTTAATATTACCACATTTCAACTACGCCAACGTAATTCTACATGGTCTCCCTCAAGCAACACTAGCCCCGCTCCAACTCGCAATGAACACTGCTGCGAGAGTATTAACAGGAGCTTCACGGAGAGAGCATATAACTCCAGTCTTGATGAACCTCCACTGGTTACCTGTTCAAGCAAGAACCCTCTACAAAGTACTAACCCTGACCTTCAAAGCCTTAAACATTCAGACCACCACAGCCATCAGCAAGATGATACACAACGTACCACATAACAGAAACAGAAGACCCACAATGCAAAACACCCTAGAGGTCCCAAAAGCGATGACGAAATGTACAAAAGCAACAACGAATAGGGCCTTTACGATTTATGCACCTAGAGCATGGAACGCCCTCCCCACTTATATTAGAAACAGCACCGACCTAACCCACTTCAGGAAGGCATTAAAGCATCATCTGTTCACTATATACTACCCCGAATCCAGCCTTAGTAAACATGCATGGTGCTCCTCAGACAATCACTCACCGCACCTGACTAATCAGACCCAGCATGAAAAAGGATAATCAGCTCGGTCCCCCAACAGTACTCCCTGAAATAGAATTTAGGCACCCAGCGTAAATAAGATGTAGATAGACCCCGTCTGAAAGTAGGTACCAGTGTAAATATGATGTAGATAGTTTCCCCCAGTTACTTCCAAGTTGATCTCTCCATTCATTGTAAATACAACGCAGAGTGCCTGCGTTGTATAGTTGATGTTGAATGTAAAACGCACTGATCTAAATAGCGCGGTATAGAAGAAATGTTAAATAAATAAATAAAATAAATCTTACCAGTTAATATATTGGTCCATGCAGGACCCACTAGTTCTCCTCTCAGTATTTACATTGGTCTGAAAAAAAATGCTGTTGAAATGATAACTTGGAATAGAATGATAATTTAGAATTATAATTTGATTTAAAAAAAATATATTGTAGGAAGAAACAAATGTTCTCAGTTGGGGTTTTTGATTTTTTTTTAGGATTTAGTTTGTTGGACTCCATGCAATTAGTGTGGATAAAAGCAGATTATACAGCAATTCAAGAAGAGTAAAATGGGATAGAGCATTTAACACTACCTTATTATCATGGTGGGTTTGTGAGTTGGACAATAAATAAAGAAATTTATTATCCCCAGTAACCAGAAAGTATCAAAATTAAGCTGGTTTTTAGATTGTATTGTGTAAATATTCTAAGGGCCCGATTTTAAATTAGGCAGGCTTTGTGCCACTGCGGCGCATAGCCTGCCCGCCGACCCCCTTAAACCGGATTTTCATTTACGTGGCTGCGGAAGTGAAAATCTGGATTTGTCTGGATGTGCCAGCAGCCACCGAGGCTAAACGGGTAGCAACATTTTTTATGCTACCTGCTTAACCTCTGTGCTTTAAAGATAGGTGAGGAAAAATCTTTAAGGCACAGAGGGCTATGTGGATAGCATTGAAAATCAGTGCTACCCATTTAGCCCTTCCCTCTGCCCTTGCTCTGCCCCAGAACACTCCTAACACGCCCTGATGTTACCCGCATAGCATCTGAGCGCATTAGGGACTTACCAGGATTTTCTAAGGGCACTACCCATGTAGGTGCCCTTCAAAAATCCCAGATAAGGCCTTTAGATGGGTAATCAGAAAAGTTACCCGTATAAAGGCCTTTGAAAATCGGTTCCTAAATCTACAGGATAGAGGCCACTTTTTTCCCTTAATTTCTTTCACCATTTCATCATATTTCTGTTCATTCTGACCAGATGGGTGATAGTACAAACCCACTGCCATTGCCTTCTCCTTTTTAGATGGAATTTCTACCATAAATATTCTACAGTGGATTTTATTTCCTACAAGACCTTTATCATGCTTAACTCAATGCCCTCTTTTTAAAATATAGCACCACCCCTCCATTTATGTAATCTACCCTATCCTTACAATATAGTTTGTAGCCTGGTATCACAGCGTCTCATTGGTTATCCTCCTACCAGGTGTCTGAGATGCCAATTATATCTAACCTTTGATTCAGTGCTATATATTCTGACTTGACCATCTTATTTTTTAGACTTCTAGAATGTGCATACAGGCATTTCAAAATTTGTTTCCTAATCGTCCCTCCAGTCCAGTCCCACACCTCTGGGTAGTGCACCTCCTCTCGCAGCTTGGAGACTGGGCATGTCAGATTCTGAAGCCACTCACTCATATACTGCTGGCACCTCCCACCAGTTTCCAGTGTGCTCAGTCTCCAAGCGGCTGGAGGTAGTGATCTCAAGTGCTGGGCTCACTAGAGGGCAGATAAAGAACATTGTAGTTAGTGTAGCTGGGGTTTTGGTAAGTTGTTTTTGCTTAATTTCCCCTATACTTTATTTTATTTGGGCAGGTTATGACTTTAAAGATTGTCAGGTTAAAGATTTTGAAAAAAAAAAAAGACCCCAAGGGCAACCGGGAGCACCGGGTGGAGAATCCTTCCTTGGCTGCCAGTGATTTAGCGGTTTCCTCTTCTTCACTCCCCTCCTTGATTGTTCGGAGGGGAGCTGAGACTTGCAGGTGCTCCCGTAGTGACTGATGGCTCCCGATCTCGTCGGGGAGTGAGGAGCCGTCAGTGTGGCTTCTCCCTAACTGCTGCAGCCGGTGCTTGACTGTTTGCCGGCATTTTCAGTGCTGCCACGATTCTCTGCATTTTAACTCCGTTTAAGTCAGAGGTGAGTGCTGTGGGTTCGGGGAACAGGGTAGACCTCTGCCGCGGTCTGCTGCCTCCTGGGAGTCTCTGCTACAGTTTACAGTTTTCTAGGCCCTGATTTGGGCTAATGCTGGTGCGTCCGCAGTGTCTGGTCTGCAGATCCCGTCGGGGGCGGTCTCGGACACTGGTGTGTACTGCGGCTGTGCGACAGAAGTGCTGAATATGGAGCAGGAGCCCCAGGATAAAGCAAAAGAGGCAGCTTCTTTGCCTGTGCAAGGTGCTCCAGTTGTTGCGGAGGTTATTTCTCTGCAGGAGGCTCCTCCTTCTCCACAGACTATGGCTTCGTCAGCTCTGGGACCCTCAGGTGTGCCTAGTGTGGGGGAGGGGCGTCTCTGGTGGGATTTTCCCCAGAGTTTGTCTTTCTCTTACATCAGGCCTTTTGTTTGTGTCAACAGGGCGCCGCTTCGGATATCTTGATTCTCGGAGCCGCAGCGGGTAGAGTGTCCACGGAAAAGGTTGAGGTCTCGACAGTGGGACCAGCTAAGAAGCCTCATACCATGGAGGAACAGTCTTTTCTGTCTGATTGGCTTGAGGGTGATGAATTTGACATGGAGCCAGAGGCAGGTGTGGAGGATCTCGAGGAAAGTGAGCTTCCAGAGCCAGAGGACCAAGCTAGGATCATCCGTGTATTTCGGAAGGAGGAACTGACTTGCATTGATCACGGAGTCACTTCAAGCACTCAACCTAGCAGTGGCTCAACTGGCAGAATATGAGGCAATGTAAGACCCTCTCATTTAGGTGGTGCATAAGACACAAACGGTGTTCCCGGTTCATCGGGTCATCAGACTGATGATTCAGGATGAGTGGGATCTGCCTGAAGCAGGTTTACGGGGAGTACGAACCATGTCTTGTCTCTATCCCTTGTCCGACCAAGAACGAGAGGTGTTTCGGTCTTCATGCATGGATGCGGCCGTGTTGGCGGTTACCAAGAAGACTACCATTCTGGTAGAAGGCAGTGCGGCCCTAAAGGATGGCCAGGGCAGGAGGTTGGATTCTTTGTTAAAGCAGGTCTTTGACGTTAATGCTCTATATTTACAAGCCTCTATATGTGGAGCTTGGGTGGCAAGGGCCTGTCTTCGCTGGTCACAGCGTCTACAGCAGCCAGGGAAGCAGACACAGGATCATGTGGCGGACGTAACTAGACTGGAATCTGGAGTGGCTTATCTGGCCGATCGGCATTATGATCTCATTAGGGGATTAGCTAACAGCATGGCATCGTTAGTAGCGGCTCGGCATTATCTTTGGCTGCGTAATTGAGTGACGGATAGTTCCTCCAAGTCACGTCTTAGTAAGCTCCTGTTTAAGGGTAAACTTTTATTTGTAGAAGACCTTGACAAGCTAGTAAAGGACTTGGGGGAATCGAAAGGGGGTCACTTACCAGAAGGTAAGCCAATGCCCGGTTATACAGTGACGCCTTCTCGGACCCAGTCGAGGGATTTCAGACATTTTCGAATCGCTCAGCTGGGAGGATTCCAGAGAAGGAGATTTCCTTCACGCAGCCAGAAGACGGTCAACCTCGTTAGCCTATGTCCGCGTTTGGCGTATCTTTGCGGATTGGTGCACAGCTCGGGAGGTGCAGCCGTCATCCGCGTCTATTCCAGACATTTTGAATTTTCTACAGGATGATTTTGACAAAGGTCTAGCAGCCAGTTCTTTAAGGGTACAACTGGCAGCTATTGCTTGCTATCGTGAAAGGTACAAGGTGTAGCTTTAGACTCCCATCCAGATGTGTTGCGTTTCTTGAGGGCGGTTTCTCGACTGCATCCTCCAAAGAGAGTAGTGATTCCTCCTTGGGATCTCAACTTGGTTTTGACTGCATTGACCAAGGAGCCCTTTGAGCCGTTGCGACAGGCTTCATTAAAGGATCTGACGTTGAAGATTGTTTTCTTGGTGGCAATCTGTTTTGCACGTTGGGTTTCTGAGTTGCAGGCCTTGTCTTGTCGGGAATCTTTTTTGACTTTCTTTCGGGATAAGGTGGTTTTGCATCCCGTTCTGTCGTTTTTACCAAAGGTGGTTTTCTCCTTTCTTGTGAATCAGTTGGTGTCCTTACCAGTTTAGGATCTTCGGGGGAGAATGTTTTTGATTGCAGTTTACACAGGCTAGATGTCAAGAGGGTTCTTCGTCATTACTTGAAGACTTTGGAGTCTTTTCGCAAATCTGATAATTTGTTCATCCTGTTTGGAGGGCCGCAAAAGGGCGAAGCAGCGGCCAAAGCTTCCATTTCTAGGTGGATCCACGAGGTGATTTCTTCAGCTTATATTTTGCAAGGTCATCCGGTTCCTTTGGGGTTGCGAGCTCATTCTACTAGAGCTCAAGCAGCTTCTTGGGCAGAATATACTCTGGTTCCTCCGCTTGAGATTTGTAAAGCGGCTACTTGGTCTTCGTTACATACATTCAGTAGACATTATTGTCTGGATATCCAGGCGGTAGGGGATGCCTGTTTCGGGTCTGTGGTTTTGCGTTCCGCTTGGGCAGGTCCCTGCCATTAATTTACTGCTGTGATACATCCCAGAGGTGCGGGCCTGGACTGGAGGGACAATAAGGAAAGAGAAATTAGACGTACCTGCTAATTATTGTTCCTTGAGGAACTCCAGTCCAGTCCCGAATCCCACCCTGTTTTCAGTTGTAGAATGTGGACTGTGGGCGTGCCTTCGCAGCAGCAAGTGCGAAGGGTACTGGTGAGGCCTCAAGCTATTGTTCTCTCTATGTTTTCTTGCTGTTCTTTATCATTCTATCTCTCATACCTGGAGGTGTATTCTTTCTGTTTTTTCTTCTCTATCCATGTCTCCTTCGGCAGTGGAGGGAGGAATTTTTCGTCTGTGTGCAGGGGGGGACAATTGTGGGATAGATATACTTAGTTGCCTATGTGGGTTAACCGATTAATTATTTAGTTTATTGATGTGGTAGCTACTTATTTGTTGCTCCTCTTAGTCTGCTTTGTCAGTAGGTCACTGGAAGCTGGTGGGAGGTGCCAGCAGTATAGAAGTGAGTGGCTTCAGAATCTGACATGCCCAGTGTCCAAGCTGCGGTAGGAGGTGCACTACCCAGAGATGTGGGACTATGCTTGGAGTGCGTGGGATTGACCTATATCTATCTGTGCTTCTAAGGCAATCTCTTAATTTCCTGGGTGATTCACACTGCTCTGGGTTTGATAGAGGGAGCCTTTCAAGTTGCTCCTTTGATCTGTCACTTGTCTTTAACACCTAATTAAAACACTTTAACAGTTCTCTTGCCTCCTAACTGGAAGGCCTCTTCATAAAAGGTCTTCTAGAAAACAATTTCTCTCAATATACTCAAAGAATATTTATTCTATTCTACTATCTCTGTTAAGATATACCCTAACTGGCTTTACATAGTAACATAGTATATGATGGTAGATAAAGACTAGTATGTTACATCTATTCTGCCCAGTAAGGTGGCTAGGGTAGGTATACCTGCTGCTCTGTGCAGTTCACCTCCCTCTATGCCTTTGTTTAGGGTTGTACCTGCCATTCCATGCAGGTAATCCCTGTCTATTTGTTGAAGTATAAGAAATAGTTACGTTTATTTTGATATTATCCTTTTGCTATAAAGGGATCCACTGTGTCTGTCTTATGCCATTTTGAATTCCATCAATGTATTTGCCCCTACCACCGGTCACAAGGGAGCACACACGCTTGCAGTCATAAATGGAACAAAAGGGAGCGAGGTGTAGAGAAAAAGTCCTTTATTAACAAGAATACCCCAACACGGTTGCATTTTGGCACATTGCCTTCTTCAGGGGGAACTGTGGTGTGGTAAGGACTTTGTATAGTTAGATAAAGTGCACAGGCACCTGGAGTGCTGCAAATATTTCTGTCAGTAACCTGTGAGCGCGGAGACTGCGTTCACAAATTGCTGACAAAAGATATTTGAAATACATAAGGTACCTGCACACTTTAGCTTTTAAATTCTACGGAGTCCTTACCACACCACGGTTCCCCCTGAAGAAGGAAGTTTGCTCCCACTACCTCCATCGGGAGGGCATTCCAAGCATCCACCATCCTTTCAGTGAAAAAGTATTTCCGGATGTTGCTTTTAAGTTTACCTCCTTGCAGCTTCATTTTATGCCCTCTATTTTTACTGATACCCTTTCTTTGAAAAAGGTTTGTTTGTTCATTAATACCCTTTAAGTATTTAAAAGTCTCAATCATATTTCCCCTATCCCTACTCTCTTCTGGGTTACACATATTTAGGTCAAGTCTCTTTTCATATATCATCTGGAGCAAGCTCCAAATCATTTTGGTCACCTTCCTCTGAATCGTTTCAAGTCTTTTTTTATATCCTTTATGAGATATGGTCTCCAAAAATGAACATAATACTCGATGTAAGGCCTCACCAATTCTTGTGTAGGGGCATTAATACGTCCTTTCTTCTGGTTATTCCTCTCTGTATGCAACCCACCATCCTTCTGGCTTTGGCCACTGCCTTGTCTCATTATTTTGCCACCTTGAGATCCTCAGAAACAATCACTCATAATTTAATTGAAAACTGGTTTGTAGTACTGTGCCCTAACTGACTTAATAAAACACTGAATTTTAAAATACATAGATTTTATCAGTTTTAATTCAAAGAATTCCATTTTACCTAAGATTTAGAAGTACTTATAAGGGCAGATTTCTTCTCAGCAGTAATAGCCCTCTTAGTAGTCCTTCAAGACTCATCTAGAAGAAGAAGGATTTGTCCTTGTCTTCTTCAGCATTGAGGACTAAGGCTGTTGAGGATTGGGTGGAGGCTATGCTGCATTGATGCTAAAGTTTATCGGCGTGTGATACTGAGAGCACTGACAGATTGCAAACTTGAGTTTTGAAGCAGCCTCAATATGAGGAAAGCTCAACCTCCTTATTTATTTATCCAGTTTTATATATCACCTTTTCCTTCAATCAGAGTGGTTTACAGAGTGAGGTTAGCTACATTTGAAGTAGAATGAAGGGGTAGGGGGAAGGGTACATATAAATGTGGAAGGCTTTAATTGACTGTAGCTGGTTATGAGCTTTGGGGGAGTCCTTAATGTATTTTGTGGTTCTCATTAATTCAGGTAGTGCGTTCCATAGTGCAGGTACCACAAGTGACGGAGCTCTTCTGGTTGTAGACTGGTTCGATCATTGGTATTCGGCAGGTGTGATGAGCTTATTCACCATGATACTGCGTCTGGGCCTCGTGCTGGAGTCTTTGGTTACCAGATTCTGAAGAGCAGTAGCCGACAGATTGTGGATGATTTTGAAGATGTTTAGGGTTGCTTTGTATCTTGCGCATGAAAAAATGGACAGCCAATGTAGTTGTTAAAGGATTGGGGTGATATATTCATTTCTCGCTGTATTTGTAATAATCCTGGCCGCCATGTTTTGAATCAGTTGGAGAGGGTGAAGGATTGTTTGGGTAGCCCCTGGTACAGCGAGTTCGCATAGTCCAGTATTGGCGTGATTATTGCTTGGCATACCGAGCGGAAGTGATCATTGCTTAAGATGGGTTTAATTTGTGGTGCGCTTTGGTGGTGGTTTTGTTAATGTGAGTCTAAAGAGTCAAGCTTTTGTCCAAAGTGATGCCCAGGTACTTCACTTTTTCTTTCACTGATATGGATTTGTTGTGGATATTGATTGAGGTAGAGAAAAGGTGGTGCTTCTGGTGATGAACATCGCTTCCGTCTTGTTGGCATTGTTGGTGAGCCATGTAATCATGTCTTCTAGGTACTGGGTTATGAGGGACAGGTCCAGTTCATGTACTTTGATGGGAGTGTAGACCATGATATCATCCACATATAGGTGGTAATGCACCTTATGGCAGCTGATGATGTTGAAAATGGGCTGTATGTATATGTTGAATAGGATGGATGACAACGCGGACCCTTGAGGGATGCCATACAGTACACTGAACTTTGTAGATTTGTTTTCGCCACATTGACTTGCTGGGTTCAGTCATTGAAGTAGGATCTGAACCATTTTAGGGTGTTGTTGCGTAAGCTGATTTCTTGTAGTTGTTGTATCATTATGGAGTGGGATATTGTATCAAAGGTTGCAGAAATGTCCATGATGATTAACAGGAATCCTTTTTTGGCATTGTCAATGCCCCTTATGAGGTTATCTAATAGGGAGGTTTAGTAGGGTTTGACGTCATGCTGTGGCCTAAATCCATGCTGGTGTGTGTTCAAAGGTGAATTTAAGTCAATGTGATCCTGTAATGGAAGGGCCGTGCCAGCTTTCGTAAGATCAAGTACAACCTGCTGATATGCTCTGTCAGAGTCTGTGAACAACAGCTGAAATTGCTATAGGTGAGAACACCCTAAAATGGTTTACCTCCTACCTGAAGGATCAGATGCAGCAAGTCAAATGTGCTCAAAAGAAATCACTTCAGTTGCTCATTACACAAGGAATACCACAAGGTTCAGCTCTTTCATCTATACTCTTTAATATATACATCTAACCCATATGCAACATCATCAAATGCCACAAACTACATTACCACCTGTACACTGACGATATCATGGTATATGCCCCAATCAACCTGCAATCACCTGACATGACATCGATGACAAGCTGCCTTGAGGACATGGACACCTGGCTCACCGCTAACAACCTGATAGTCAACTTTGATAAAACAGAGGCTATGTTCATCACCAGAGACTCCACATTCAAGCCGCCCCAAACAATCAGCATTCTAAACAAAACTATAGCAATCAAGGATGAAGTGAGGTACCTGGGAACCACCCTGGATAGATCTGTGAACCTGTTGTTGTTGTTGTTAAGTGCCATCGAGTCGGAGTCGACTCATGACGACCCTCTGGATAGCTATCCTAAATTGTGTTCGGTCTTCAGTCAGGCGGCTCATTGTTGACAGACTGGTACCCGTAGCTGCTGTTATTGTATCGATCCATCTCATTGCTGGCCTTCCTATTTTGCATTAACCTTCTATCTTGCCAAGCATAATGTCTTTCTCTAATGATCTCTCTCTTCGCATGATGTGTCCAAAGTATGAAAGTCAAAGTCTTGTCATCTGAGCTTCTAAAGAAAGCTTAGGTTTGATCTCCTCTAGTATTGACTGGTTTGTTCTTCGGGCAGTCCATGGTATACACAGTATTCGCCGCCAGCACCATAATTCAAAGGCATCAACTTTCTTCCTATCTGTCTTTTTCACTGTCTAGCTTTCACATCCATATGATGTTATTGAAAATACCATGGCTTGAACAAGTTGAATCTTTGTATGGAGAGAGACATCTCTGCTCTTGAGAATCTTATCTAGGTCTTTCATAGCCATTCTGCCAAGAGCAATGCGTCGTCTGATTTCTTGACTGCTTGTTGCTTCTTTATTGATAGTTGATCCAAGTAGGTTAAAGTTGTTCACAATTTCAATTTCTTCTCCTTCAACGATGAACCTGTTGATTATGCCAGTTGCCATGATCTTTGTCTTCTTTACATTAAGGTGCAGGCCCATTTTGAGACTATGTTCTTTGATTGTGAGAAGCAAATGTTTCAGATCATCTTCACTTTCAGCCAGTAATGTGGTATCATCAGCATAGCGAAGGTTGTTGATGAGTCTTCCAATCTCACATTACTAAAACTGCAGCAAAAGCCTACCACTGATTGAGGGTCATCAGAAACCTCAAACCAATCCTTGACCAAGACCACTTCCGCACAGTTTGCCAAGCAGTCATCACCCCACTGCTAGACTATGGAAACTCACTATACCAAGGCCTCCCCCAGCAGTCTATTCACCTACTCCAAATGGTGCAGAATACTGCAGCACGCATCATCACAGGCACTGCAAGATCTGAACACATCACCCCCGTCCTGCGACAGCTGCACTGGCTCCCAATAATTGCAAGGGCAAAATTGAAATCAATCCTGAACATTTTCAAAATCTTCCACCACCGGGGGGGCATGACGAGTTAGCGTCAGGACGCTCTGAACTGTGAAGCTGCAATACCTGGTTGTACTGGAGCCGGGTCGCCTTTTTTCCTTCCTTGTTAGGATGGGGAGGAGGAAGTGAAAGCAGGTTGCAGATCCTCCTGGGGTGAGCATTCCGCCTCTATCGGCACAGCGAACCTTGGGTGATTGTGGCTTCCGATTCGGAGGAGAAGCTGTGTCTTCGGCAGTGCCGGTAGATGGAGCATCGGTGCTGAGTGCGTCAGGGGTTTGGTTATCGCCTGAGATGCGAACTCCCCCACCACGACCCGGAAGTGTAACACAGTTCGAAGCTGTATCCCTTGCCAGCAGGCCGATGAGCACGCCAAAGGAGGGGTCTTCGCGAGGAGTGTCGGCTGATGGTTCTTCCCTTGAGGCATTGGTTCAGCAGCGGAGAACAACTGAAGCTGGGACAGCAGTAGAAGGAGAGAGGGCTGTGGAAGCTATCCAAGGAGGAGACCTTCCGGGGAAATTTATGCTAGTAAAACCCACGGTTATAACTTTGGAGACACTGTGGGACGGCTTGGCTTCGCTCAGCTTATCCCTTAAGACTATGTTTGGTGCTGTGAATGAAGATTTAGTTGGGGTTAAGACTACTTGTGGAACTCTGACTAGCACTTTTTCTGGTCAGGAGGAGAGACTATTTAAGCTTGAACAAGAAGTTGTGCATTTGCAAGACCTAGTGAATGCCCAGTCTTTGGACAGGACTGTGTCAGCTAGAAAAATGGAATATTTGGAAAACCAGGTTAAACGCTGTAACCTTCGTTTTCTAAATTTTCCACGGTCTCCCTTACTGTCTCCATTAGAGATGGTTAGAAAGTATTTTGGAGAGGTTCTTAAACTTCCCCAGGACCAGTTTCCACCACTGGTTCGGGCACAGTACCTTCCCTCTGGGTTTAGGGATGGTGATCCCAACACTTCTATCGTTCTTGCTGGAAAGGGTGACCTAACAGGGTTTTTAGAGTCTTCCCTGGAGGTCATCACTGATAAGTCTACTCTACTGGTCACTATGGCGCTGGAATCAGATAAGTTTTTTATTCTTCGAATGTATTTTAAGAATATCAATGTAGACTTCCTGGGCTCAAAAGTACGAGTCTTTCCTGATGTTTCACGTAGTACGCAGTTGAGAAGGAAAAGTCTTTTGGCTCTTCGCCCTAGGGTATTGGCCCTAGGAGCAACTTTTCAACTGAAATTTACTGCCAAATGTTGTGTGGTGTATAAGCAAAAAGGTTATGTTTTCTTTGAATCCAGGCAGCTTATTGAGTTCTTGATAGAAAGGGAGGAAGTTGTTGTTGAAGTGTCTAAAGCGTCCCATCTGGCTGACACTTAAGTCTTTACCTGTTCGCTTGGTATATTTGTTTAGGTCTTGGTGTTGGTTATTTAACCTTTCGCCTGGTGTTAATTTCCTAATACTCCCCCTTATATTTCTTCTTTCTTGAGGTCTAAATGATATGGGTGTGATATTATCTTTGTTAATTTTGTTATGTTTCTTGATGTTTTTTATTGATATCTTTAAACCTATTGTTTTCTTTTCATTCAAGTGTTTACCTGGATGTAATAGTTCATATATTGTTATAAATAAAAAATTTAAAAAAAAAATCTTCCACCACCGCTCTGCAGATGGGCTCCAGGATGTAATAACTAAGGATGTCAGTAACAGGCCTAGAAGAACCAACAATGACAACAGGATCACCTTACCCACAGGTTATCACAAGACTAAACAAGTAACATCTAAGAGAGCTTCCTCGCTACTAGCACCTGCATTATGGAACTCCCTCCCCATGGCCTTAAGGACCCTAAATTATACCAAGGACTTCCGCAAAGCTCTCAAGACCCATCTCTTCAGCGAGGCTTATGAGCAACCACCTTAAGTTACCAAGCACTAGATACCACCCAAGTTGCCCACTAGCTAACCTCACCACTTAGCCCCAACTGCCCATCCCCATTTAGACCTATAAATAGATAGCCTTTTATGTATGTGAATCATTTCCCCTCATGTTGAATGTATGTTTCCCAATGTCTTGTTGACCACTTTGATTGAAGGATAAGGTGGTATACAAAACTGTCTAAATAAATAGGTCTTCTGTCTTTTGAGATAGCAGCCAAAGAGAAGTGACTGATGGTGTCTCGAGGACAGAATATTGATGATCTTCACCATATGCAAGTTTAAAGTTCTGTTGGCATTGAGCACGGTGCATTGAGAAATTGATCTTATCATTGTGACTCACTGCCTGCCTGCTGTAGAGGTATTGTCATTGAGACATCAAAGGGCTTTGATACAGATACTTGACGGTTGATATCACAATCCAGCACATCGGGAGAAGGACACCTCCTGATGCATCAGAAATAATCAATGCATTGGCACTCCAAGAGGAGTTCTGATTCCCCTAAGGGACAGAGAGCTATCCAAGCAGAGACTCAAATATCTTATGAGCAACCCTCTGAGTCAGTGTCTCTCTGCTGGGATTCTAAGTATGGCTCAAAATAATCTTTTGGAGGACAGTTCTCTGGGGTTGACTTCAGATCCCTCTTCACCCCGTGAGAGAACCAAGTCTCCTCTTGAGAAATTATCCTTCCTCAGTTTTGTGAAGAATGTGGCTAAGGTCATCCCATTTCCATTAGAGATGGAGGAGGCACACAGGACTAAGTATTCCATTGCCCCAGAGGAAGCAGTGACACTGCCTGTGCAGCACATCCTTCAGAGGTTACAGATAAGAATGTGGGAGACAGCCCCTTTCTGCATTTTCTGTTAGTAAGAAAGTTTACCCTGTGTACAGAGTGCAGAAGGTTCGGGAATTCAAAATGCTTCAGTTATCACAGCATTCTATGGTTGTCAAATTTAATCTCATGAGAGCCAGGAGTTCCAAGTCACACTCCTCAGCATTCTTGGGAAGGGAGGCTTGGAATTTGGATTCTTTTGGGAGAAAATTCTTTCAGAATGTCATGCTCACGTCCTGTGTAGCATCTTATCAGTTCATCATGGGTATGAACTTATGGAACATCATGCACAGCCTTAATGATAAGTCAGCCTTTCTCCCTCCACAGAAAATCAAACAGTATCTCTCCCTTTTGAGCAAACAGAAGAAGTATGAGAAATACAATATATGTATGACATATGATATTTTCAATATAACATTGAGAGCTCCTCTGTTATTGGTGCATGGAGACTCTCATGGCTCTGGGCTTCAGAAGCAGCTCGTTGATGTGCCGTGCTCAGGAGACAATCTTTTCGGAGATAAAGTACAAGAAGCTGCTTCTATGATCAAGCTGCACTCTGATATTCTTTCAGAATTCTCTCCAGGTGTACAGCCAACCTGATCTCCTCAGCATCTCAGAGGTATCAGCCGTGTGTGGGGGGGGGGGGGGGGGGGGGGGGGGGGGGGCGGGGGGGGGCGGATGGTGGCAGGGCTAAGCCACCGGAATGGGGTAGAACAGGCAGTCCCTCCTACAGCAGAGTAAAATGTACCTCTTTCCCCAGCACTCCATTGCTGACATGATTAGAAACAGAAAAACAGCAAGCGATGGAGCAAGGGTGGTTTCTGGAGTGTCTGGGGATGGGGTAAACCCCCACAGCTACCTATAATAGAGGATCACTTAGGCTCAGAGGGGGAGGGCATCTGATTCACTGAGAGAAGTCAAATGGGGAAGTAGGTAGGATGCTTAGCTGCTAGAAAACGGGGTTACTTACCTGTAACAGGAGTTCTCCGTGGACAGCAGGATAAGTCAGCCACACCTGGTGACGTCCTCCGGGCGGTGCCATGCATACGGAAGTGCTCTCTAGAGCTAAGAAAGTGAACCTTTCTGAGCATGCCCAGGTAGCCCACCTTACCGGTCCGCCCCCTAGTCTGGCCAGTGAGTTCCTAGCTAGCTATTGACCGGCTAGGGAGCGGTAGAGGTAGGCCTCCTCCAAGGGAGGTGGGTGGGATTGTGTGGCTGACTTATCCTGCTGTCCATGGAGAACTCCTGTTACAGGTAAGTAACCCCGTTTTCTCCATGGACCAGCAGGATTGCGTCAGCCACACCTGGTGCCTCCCTAGCTGCCTGTGCATACTGAGGTGGAGGAGGCATACATACAAGGCACACAGTATAGGGTGCATGAAATAATGCAACACATCTTTATTAGCAGCATTAGGGTCGCCGGAGGCAATGTGCAATAGGATGTGCAAGATACAACGGTGCTGGCAGGCAGAGCAATAGTGCAAAACAGTGCAACAGAATTCAGGTGCAACAGTGCAACACATTTAACTGTGCAACAATGCGAACAGCGCAAACATGTACGTAATCAAGGTGCAAACAGTGCAATACAGGATGTAATCAAGGTGCAAACAGTGCAATACAGGATGTCAAAGACAGCAACATAAGCAGACATAACATAAGGAGTCTATAGTCAGGTGCATCTCGCGGCCTCCCTTCCCTCGGATGCCGTGGAGAGGACGGCCGTGCCGAGGGCAGAGTCCTCCTGTGCCTTGAGGTCGAGGCAGTAGTGTTTGAGGAACGTGTGTGGGGAGGACCAGGTGGCCGCTCTGCAGACGTCAATTAATGGAATAGAGCGAAGGTTGGCAATGGAGGTGGCCAGCGCTCTGAGTTGGTGAGGGCCCACTCGCGGCTGTTGCTGGGAGCCTGAAGGGTCAAGGCAATAGGAGATGCAGGAGGCGACCCAGTGGGAGAGAGTCCTCTTGTTGACTGGTTTTCCCGGCTTGCTTGGATTGAAGGACAAGAACAGCTGTTCACCTTCACGGGTGGGTTGTGTCCTGTGTAGATAGATCCGGAGGGCCCGGAGACAGTCCAGGGTGTGCAGGCGCCTCTCCTCGTCTGATGCATGTGGCTCCAGAAAGAAAGAGGGGAGCTCGATAGACTGATTAACGTGGAAAGCTGACACCACTTTGGGAATGAACCTGGGGTTGGTTCGCAAGGATGCGTGGTTTGGATGCAACTGCGTATATGGGGGATGTGCTACCAGCGCTTGTAGCTCACTGATCCTTCTGGCGGACGTAATGGTTACTCGAAATAACTAGTAACCACCTTCAAACTGATTCATAACATAGCACCATCCTTTCTCTCCACCCTTATCAGCACGCAACCACCCAGCAGAAGCAGGCGAACAGTCCACTCAAATACACTCCATGTTCCCCCGGATATCAGATCTGTAAATACCACTACTAGCCAACGAGCATTCTCCTATTCGGCCCCGTCCATCTGGAACCAACTACCACCGGAGCTAAGAGCTGTCAAAGACCTTATGGAATTCAGAAAGAAGCTCAAGACACATCTTTTCCAGTGCCAATACAATCTGTTATAATCCCAGGGGTAGAAATGATACCCCCCAATGAAACATGGTGGCAATTTATGTAAATAAGTAAATATGTAAATATGTAATGTCTGAATCATTCCCATATGACCTTCCCACGTGTGCTGTGCTTTCTCCGCCAAATCAATGTGTGTATATTTCTAAATTTTGACATGATTGTACAAATCCATTTCGTTAATCAAGCCGCTACTGATCGCTGGAAGTAGCGGTATACAAATGTATGCTAAATAAATAAAATAAAAATAAAAATAATGTTTTCCAGATGACGTACTTCATGTCCGCGGACTGCATTGGTTCGAAGGGCTCCTGCGTCAAGCGTAGCAATACCAAGTTGAGGTCCCAGGGTGGGACCGGATGTCTGATCGGGGGTTTTAGGTTTGTCAGTCCCTTCATGAAGTGGGACGTGAGAGGCAGTACCACAATCGTGGTAGCTCCCTCCGGAGGTGCGTGAAAGGCCGCAATCGCCGAGAGGTGCACTCTGACAGATTGTGTCTGCAGACCAAGGCGAGATAGAGAGCTAAGGTATTGCAGGACATCGGAGAGGGGACACCTAGTGGGTTCGAGGCCTTGAGCTGTGCACCAGGCGCTGAAACGCTTCCATTTGAGACCGTAGGACTTCCGGGTCGAGGGTCTCCTGGCTGCCAGGACCACGTCCTGTACCTCAGTAGGTAGCTGTAGCGTAGTTAGGTTTAACCGCTCAACCTCCAGGCAGTGAGAGCCAGGGCTTTGAGGTTGGGGTGTCGTGTTCTGCCCTCGTCTTGCGTCAGTAGGTCTGGCCTGAGGGGCAGGCGCTTCGGAGCCTCTTGTGCTAAGCGTTGGAGAAGCGCAAACCACATCTGGCGGGGCCAGTGGGGAACCACCAGGGTGACTCGGGCTTTGTCGTGAATGATCCGTTGAAGTGTTGCAGGGATGAGGGGGGTCGGCGGGAAGGCATACACCAAAGACCACTCCCCCCAGCACACGTCGAATGCATCCGCTGCTAACCTGTTCGCTGATGGATGCCTGGAACAAAATAGGGGGCATTTCGCATTCTGCTCTGTGGCGAATAGGTCGATGTCCGGGAAGCCCCAAATTCGGAAGAGACTGTCGGCTACCTCCGGAAGGAGTGTCCACTCGCGCGGTTGCAGCTGTCTGCTGAGTTTGTCCGCCAATGTGTTCTGGTCTCCCGGGAGATAGGAAGCGCGGAGGCTGCACTCGTTCTTCAGGGCCAGGGACCAGATCTGAATCGCTTCCTTGCAGAGGGAGCGAGAGGCGGTGCCTCCTTGCTTGTTGATGTAGAACATTGCAACTTGGTTGTCCGTCTGGATGAGGACGGATTTATTTATTTATTTATTTATTTATTTCAGTGCTTTTCTATACCGCCCCTTCCAGAGATCAGGGGCGGTTTACAAGGAACTTAAACAACAATATAGCAGAACATTGCAATATTGAATTACATTAAACTTTAGTTGAGTAAAAACAAGGAACTTAAACAACAATATAGCAGAACAGTGCAATATTGAATTACATTAAATATTGGTGAACATAAACTAGGTTACATAATAACTAGGTTAAGTGGAAAACAATGTGAGGGTTATTAACATAAAAGGAAGTATAAAACTATGTTACAAGGAGTCATAAAACTATGTTACAAGGAACCAGAAGGGTAGATTTACATGGTTAGTAAGAGACTATAATAGTTATTTGTGATCATAAATAAAGTATTGGGAGTAGACTAACTTGAGTGGATGAGAAATGAAGTCCGGCATTAGGTGGGGTAGACCTGTGTTTGGTTTGTTGCATGTTTTTGTGTAGTGAATTTGGTTCCAGGTTGTAGGTTGCTATAGTGTTGACTAAATAGGTAGGTTTTAAGTTCCTTCCTGAAAGACGTAAGGTCTTTAATCTCTCTGAGGTATAGTGGGAGTTTATTCCATTGGCTGGGAGCATAATATGAAAAAGCAGTGTTGGTGGTTATTTGCTTTGATTTTGTTACTGCAATGGGAATTAATAGCATGTTCCCGCGCACATGTGTTAGGAACGCTTTGAGAGCGTACTTGATGGCCTTTAGCTCGAGAAGGTTGATGTGGAGTAGCCTCTCCTGCTGCGACCAGGCTCCTTGTGTGTTGAATGTCGAGATGTGAGCACCCCAGCCTGAATTGGAAGCGTCCGTAGTGAGGGTTACTTGGTGCTCGGGTGGATGCATGTCCTTCCCCCCCCAAAGATTCCCGGGGACCGTCCACCACTGGAGCTGAGCTCTGATGTGGGGGGTCATCGGGATGCGGGTGGAGAGTGGTTGCAAATGCTGACTCCAATGGGTACGTAGATGCCACTGGAGGGCGTGCATCTTCAGCCTCGCAACTGGAAGGACTGACGTCGTGGCGGACATGTGGCCCAGAAGATGTAGGATGGAGCTTGCCGAAGGGGTCCCTTTTGAGGCCAAGGTGGACGCTAGTGAGGTGATTGCGACCAATCTGCGCTCGGGAAGGTAGGCCTTCGAGAGTTTGGTGTCGATCACGGCTCCGATGAACTCCAGTCTCTGGAAGGGAGTGAGGTGCAACTTGCTGAGATTGATGACAAACCCCAGGGATGAAAGCAGGGTTTTGGCTACCCGCAGGGATTCCTGCAGTTCCGTTGCAGAGGGGGCTGTGAGGAACCAATCGTCCAGGTATGGAAAAACCGAGATGTTCAGCTTGCGGAGATGTGCTGCAGCAACGGCCATGCACTTTGTGAACACCCGTGGCGCTGGCGACAGACCGAAGGGAAGTACTCTGTATTGGTAGTGCTGCCCCAGAACTTGGAAGCGGAGGTACTTCCTGTGAGACTCGTGGATGCGGATGTGAGTAAAGGCGTCCTGCAGATCGAGAGATGCCATCCAGTCGCCGGGTTGTATCAGAGGCAGGATGGAGTTGAGGGAGTACATCCAGAACTTCTCTTTGACGATGAAAGTGTTCAGTTTGCGGAGGTCGAGGATAGGGCGAACACCTCCAGTTCTTTTGGGAATGAGAAAGTACCTTGAGTAGAAGCCAGAGTTTCTTTCGGCAGAGGGTACCTGTTCAATTGCCCTGGAGACCAGAAGATGGAGCAGTTCTGCCGCCATGGCCACGCATAAGTGTGGTGGCGTGTCGCTGACGGGATGAGTGCTTTGGCGGGGCGTCGCAGCGAAGCGCATGCGGTAGCCTTCTCGGATGATCTGTAGAACCCAGGAGTGTGAGGAGATCCGTTGCCACTCTGGAAGGAAGTGAGTCAGGCGACCCCCGGTCCGGGTGGCCACCTTTGAATCATTGTCAAAAGGAGGGCGCACATTTGGTGGTGGGCACGTTGTTGTTCTTCTTTTGCTTACGGTCCCGCTGGGAGTTGCGCTGGTGCGAAGGGGCGTGGTAGGAGTTATTCTTGCATTTGTTGTATTGCCATCTCCTGTTGGAGGGGTATTTTTTATTGGAGGCGTAGTAGGACGTCCTTTGGAAGCTACCTTTGTGAGACCCGCTGTGGCGCTCGAAGCCGTCGTCCGCTAGAGTTTGTAGCGTGGTGCAATGTTCTTTCATATTGTTGACTGTGTCCTTTACCTTGTCACCAAAGAGTGATTCACTCGTGCAGGGTGCATCGGCGATCCCATCGTGAGTGTCTTCACGCAGGCCGGCGGCTCTTAGCCACGCCCACCTTCTCACCGAGATGGCAGTGCCCGCCGTGCGTAGCGCTGTATCGAAAGAGTCAAAGGTGGTGCTAGCCAGGTGCTTGCTGCACTCTGACAGATCCAGGAGGGCATTGGAGAGCAGTGCCTGGGACTCCTTAGGAAGGGACGCGATGCCGGCTCTGAAGGACGCTGTGCAGACGTCGAGGTAGAGAACTTTCTGGAACTGGTGTGCCGCAATCCTAGCATTGAGCATGGATCCTTGGAACACCTTTTTTCCGATGTCATCAAGTAGCTTGTGGTCTCGGCCCGGGGGGCTATTGGCGTGAGTACGTGAGGACTTCACGCACTTGAGAGCTGAAGACACCACGATGGAATGGTGCGGTAGCTGCAGCTGCGAGAACCCCGGGGCAGGTCTTACTTGGTACTTGGAATCCAGGCGTCTGGGAAAGGGCCGGCCGGAAGCGGGCATCTGCCACAGGCGCAAGTGATTGTCCAACAGCGTCTGGTGGATGGGCAGCACAAAAGCTGGTTTCGGGGTCGCCAGGTACTTCAGAACCTCGGGCACTGGTTCTCCCCCCTCCTCTGAAACTTTTAGAGCCAAGGTGGATGCAAGCTTGTTCAAGAACTTTGGGTAAGTGAGATCCTCCGGGGGGGGGGGGGGGGTCTTCCCGGTCTGGGGATTGCCTCGGCTCGGTGTTTTCGTGCCCTTGTGATGCTGACCCCACCACCGCTGCTTCGATGTCATGTTCCTCCGCGGTGCTGTCCAGGGATGGGTTCTCCCATTGTGGATGAGGCGACGGCCTACGGGAGGGTACTTCAGCTGCCTTGTGCAGAGTGGATGCCATGCACTGAATGGGAGCTGGCTCGGCGGGAGGAGAAAGATGCACCATGGGTGCCATGGCGGCGGGTTGCTTTAGCAGCTGAGTTAATAAGTTGATGATCTCAGAGGTACTGCGGCTACTGGATTTCCTGGAGCAGCTGTGGTGGTGACTGTAAATGGAGGAGGAGCTGGAGGGACTCCGGCGACTCTTGTGCCTGCTTTTGCGGTTTGCTTTGGTGTCTCCTATGAGAGTGAGAGTCATGGCGTTTTCCCTTTGCTCCGCGGCTGTAGCTGCTGTTGCTGCTGCTGGAGCCGCTGTCACTGTGAGCCCTGGACCGCTTGTTTCTGCGGTGTCCGTGAGCCGAGATGCTCCTGCTTCGTCTACTGCAGGAGTGCCTTGTATGGCTTGGAGAGTCAGCTCTGCGCTTGCTTTTGGAGTGCCTTGTAGGGCTTGGGGAGTCATCGCGGCTGGATTCATTGGCGCCGACAGAGCTGGCAGCGCTGGACTCTTTGGCGCCGACAGGGCTGACCGAGGTGTTTGCCTGCCGGCACGGGCTCATAGCGCTGATTGAAGTCCGGCGCTGAGAACTGCCTCCCCCGATGCTGCACAGCTCCCATTGGCCCGAGGCGGAGGCTCCGCCCCTGGAGGGAGCGGTATCAGAGCAATGACACTGGGAGCTTGGTGCAGAAGTAGAAGGCTTGCTGGAGGGGGCGGAGTTGGAGGACCGACGCTGAAGCTGGGAGGACTGAGCCCCGTCGCCATTTTGAGCAGCATGGCTGTGGTCATCGGAGATCCCGGGCTGGGAGACAACCAGCCCCGGGTGGCCCGTCGGTGCCAGGGACTGCAGGAAGCACGTTGAAGGCCCGGAAGACGCATCGATAGCACGGCTGGGGATGGAGGCCGTAGCGGGCACATCCAAAGCCGGCGGCTCAGGCAGCACAGCTGAGGTACTTGCGTTTTCTGCGATGAAGTCCTGCAGAGTATAGCCTCTAACTCTTAGCGCTCTGGGAGACATTCTGCCACAATGGATACAGTCCTGCACGATGTGTTTTGGCCCCAGGCAGCGTAGGCAGAACTTGTGGTTGTCAGCGCTGCTCATCTTGCACTTGCAGTGAGAGCATTTTTTAAAGCCAGGCTTTGGCATTGCTGGGAATAGTAGAATTTTCTTGTTGTGTTGCAGCCAATCAGCTTAAAGCTCTAATTCTCTCCCACCCACAGAAGGAATACTCACAGACAGGCTGGTATGCAAACACAGGATCTTTAATGTGCGCACAGGCCCAGACAGAGAACCAGCAATCTCCACAAGAATCTGAGCCCCGAGGGACGTCTTACAATGCCTTATATACAGTACAATTTTAAACTCATTCTATAATCCCATTTGCCACAAGTATTTCCTGTCCACCAATCAGCAGCCCCTGGGGAAGGTACCTGGGTGACCTGTCCAAACCGGTGTGCTCTGGTCTGTTGATTTCTGGGCTAGGGGATATTGTGCTCAGACCTGGAGTGGGGGAAGGGTGTCTACTGAAATCTTAATGCCTTCTCTTAGCAGGCTGATTACTTTATGTAAGAGCCTCATGGCTTGGGGGAAGGGTCAGGCTGATCACTTGTGTAAGAGCCTCATGGCTTGGGGGAAGGGTCAGGCTGATCACTTGTATAAGAGCCTCATGGCTGCCTCACTCCCCCCTTTTTAAGTGAGACCTCAACCACTAGGGGCGGTAGAGGGCAGTATTACTGGAGGCAAGCCGCAGAGGAGTGTATTGGGTCAGGGCCATGACGGTGGTAGCAGCCTTGCGTTCTACCAGGGTGTCAAGGGTGGTGGTAATGGAGCGGTGGAGAATGGGGATACAACATGGTATGAGGGCACATACTAGGAAGAGAAGGAAAACTCCTATAGCCAGGGTTTTAAGACCCCCCAACCAACCAAACAATTTGAAGAACCACCCCGTCCCCAGTCCCATGGACGGGTCCGAGATTTGCTTTGCTAAGTCACGTAGATCTTGGATTGAGCGTTCAATGGACACACTTTCATCTGTGAGGTTAAAACAACACATTCCTTCGAATTCCTCACACCCATGGTTGAGGCGTAACAGCAGGAAATCAATGGTCATTCTATTCTGTAGGATCGCTGTACATAGGCCGGACAGCTCGTAATTTATGGAAGCTAGTATGGTTGAGGTGAGGTTAATGGTCTTGGCTAGAGAACAAGCGAGTCGGCTTATCTCCATGGAGTTGTGTAGGGCTAACCCAGGTGTCCCAAGGATTGACACTGACAGTCCAAGAGCTGTCTCATCACTGTAAGGCTCTACGTTTGAATTACAGGTCGAGAGCATGGGGGCAGAGCGGGGATAACTGGGGGGGGGGGGGGGGGCGGACGAAAGCAGCAGTTGTAAGCCTAGCAAAAGTGCACGGACCACCAGTGGCATTTGCGGGGACGTAAGTATACGTCATTCTGCCACATACTAAAAACCAGCCTAAGGGAAGATACATTTCTGAATGTGAATAGGATACCTTTGTAACAGAGCTGCATGATAATACAGTGTTTGATACATTGAACCCTCCCCCCTTGGCATTGACAAAAAGGAAACAATCAGTAGCATTTAAAGTGGAAACTACCTGTAAGGAAAAAGGCACTTGGTTGAAATGTGTAGAAGTTGGTTGGGTAACCCCAATATGGTAGAAAAATGTAGAAAAATATATTCCAGGTTGTTTACAGTTTAGATTAGCAAGCATAGTGAAGTTCTGCATCTCACACAAACTAGACGATACAGCAATAAGAGAGGTTGACAGGAACACCCCGATTTGTAGAGAGTTACGTATACAAAGGTTTGTCATGTTCAGAGCAGTTTGGGCAAGTAATACTGCTGTGTTAGTAGTCTCTGCACTTGTTTGAAGGCGGGTCCATGTCAGGGATAGGAGTAAGGCTAAGGCACCGCTTCTCATTCTGCTCCTGGCTCTGAAAAAGGAGGTCTCGTAGATCAGTCTCTCCGGTGGTCCAGAGCTCGTCGGCAGTCTGTTAGAGCCCCTTACTGGGCAGAAAAGTCCCTCTTCAGTTTCAAACGCAGGGGTTGATCTGAAATCGGGACTGCGGTCCAGGCTGGAACAACTTCTGGTGCAGCGGCCTTGACACGAGAGTGATGGATCCACGGAGCGACTTCAGCCACCTTAACAGCCTTGGGGGTGGTCAGCAGAACGGTATACGGGCCTCGCCACTGGGGGGTCAATGGATCTTTCTTCCACTCCTTGACCCACACTTGGGAACCAGGCTGGTGCGTATGGAGCGCTTCAGTCAGGTTGATGGGGAGTCGCTCCTGGATCCACCGGTGCAATTTCTGCAATACAGAACTGAGAGCCGACAGTTCCTGCCGGGTTATTTCTGAACCTATCTGTATTAAATCTCCATGGACGCCCTATATGAGGGGTGCAGGGTGACCATACACAGCTTCAAAGGGGGAAACACCGATACCCTTTCGTGGGGCTGACCGTATGCAGAGCAGAGCTATAGGGAGCAATTGGGGCCACTACAATGAGGTTTCCTGACACAATTTTGCTAACTGGCTCTTTATGGTGCGATTCATGCGTTCTACTTTCCCTGAGCTCTGCGGGTGGTAAGCTGTGTGTAGCTTCCAATCGATCTGTAAGGCCTTGGCTACCTGCTGTATCACTTGGGCCACAAATGCAGGTCCATTATCTGATCCCACTACTACTGGAAGCCCAAAGCGGGGAATGATTTCATGCAGCAGCACCTTAGTCACTTCTCTGGCTTTTTCTGTGCGGACTGGGAAAGCCTCCACCCATCCCTTGAAAGTACAGACTAATACCAGCAGATACCGGTACCCATTTGCTCGGGGCATTTCTGAAAAGTCAACCTGGATGTTTCCCATAGGGGTGACCCCACAAGACTGGACCTCTGGGGGTTGGCTTGGACCTTGACGGGCATTGTTTTTAGCACATGTGGTGCATTGCCTAGCAATTGTAGCTGCCAACGAGGATAAGCAGAAAATGAAGAAAGATGGGCGGAGGGTAGTTTCCATTGCTGTCTTGCCCATATGAGTGGCCTGATGAAAGGATGATAGGAATGCTGGGGCAAGGCTGTCTGGGATGACTATCACTGGAGCTGTCTCTATTCTAGGTACCTTTATCCAACCATCTGTGTGTAACACCCCACCCTCCTCCTGGCAGAAAAAATCTAGCTCTCGTGTAGTGTACCTCTTGGCTCATTGGCTTAGTGGGACCGGAAACAGGGGGGCTTGTAGATCCTGGGAGCTCTCTGGGAAGGACTGGGACAAAGATGTAGTTGCTACCCGCCGGGCTTCTATATCAGCCCGTCTATTTCCCTTAGCTATTTCACTGTTCCCTTTCTGGTGGCCTCTGCAGTGCATTACGGCTTCTGTTTTTGGACGCCAGACTGCTTCTAACAGGGCCAATATCTGGGGGCCATTCTTTATCTCAGAGCCAGCTGCAGTAACTAACCCTCTTTCTTTGTACAGGGCCCCGTGGGCATGGAGAGTGGCAAAGGCATACCGGGAATCTGTGTATATATTTACATGACGGTTAGTCCCAAGGGTTAAGGCACGGGTAAGGGCAAAGAGTTCCGCCTTCTGTGCGGAAGTTCCAGGGGGCAAAGGCTGTGCTTCGATTATCTCTTCCATCGTCACCACCGCGTACCCCGCACACCTGCGGCCCTCCAATACCAGACTGCTTCCATCTACGTAGTAGGTCTCATCCGGATTGCTTAACGGCACATCTGTCAGATCAGGGCGACTGGAGAAGACTGTATCCATCACTTCCAGGCAGTCATGATCAGGTGGTCTCGGGCCAACAGGCAGGAATGTAGCAGGGTTCAAGGCTTGGCTGGTAGTTATCTGCACCCTGGGATTTCCCCATAACATGCTCTGGTATTTCAACATCCGGGAGCTGGTGAACCAGTAACTTCCTTTATGCTCTAGCAATGTTTGGACTGAATGCGGGACGGTGACTAGAAGGCCTTGACCCATGGACAGTTTATCAGATTCTTCCACCAACAAGGCTGTTGCTGCTATTGCTCTCAGGCAAGCTGGCCATCCCTTGGCCACTGGATCCAGCAGTTTAGACAGGTAGGCGACTGGTCGCGGCCAAGACCCCAGTTGTTGGGTCAAGACCCCCAAAGCTGTTCCTGCTGCTTCGTGCACATAGAGGGTGAAAGGCTTGGGGACATCCGGAAGGCCTAGGGCTGGTGATGACAGTAATGCCCTTTTCAAATGTTCGAAGGCCTCCTGTTGGTCACGACCCCATTCAAGGGGGCTCTTCTCTGGGCCCTTTGTAGACTCATAGAGGGGCTTTGCGATCTTTGCGAAGTTGGGAATCCAGATACGACAGTACCCAGCGGCCCCGAGAAAGGCACGTACTTGCTTGCGGGTTGTTGGCACTGGGATCCGGCACACTGCTTCCTTCCTCTTGCTCCCCAACCGTCGGCTTCCTTTTGACAGATGGAATCCCAGATACTTCACTTCCGACTGACATAACTGAGCCTTTTTTCTGGAGACTCGGTATCCCGCATCGTACAGAAGTTGGAGAAGCTCTGTGGTTGCCAGTACACATTCAGCCTCAGAGTCAGCAGCGATTAGCAGGTCATCAACGTACTGCAGAAGTACTCGTCTGCCGGGCTCCCCCGGAGGGAAACTAGCGAGATCTTGGGCCAATGCTGTGCTGAAAATGGTAGGGGAGTTCTTGAACCCCTGTGGTAAATGAGTCCAGGTAACTTGGGACTTTCTGCCAGTAGCAGGGTCCTCTTTCTCGAAAGCAAACAGGTGCTGGCTTGCAGTAGCCAGGCGTATACAAAAGAAAGCATCTTTTAGGTCCAGTACTGAGAAGTGAGAAGCAGTCGCCGGGATGAGGCCCAACAGTGTATAAGGGTTTGGTACTACTGGATGCAGAGTCACAGTGGCCTCATTGACACGACGGAGGTCCTGAACAGGTCGGTAGTCGGTGGTTCCAGGTTTTCGAACTGGCAGCAAAGGAGTGTTCCATGCCGATTGGCAGGGCCACAGGATACCATGCTGTAGTAGCTGCACCAGATGATGATGAATTCCTTCCACAGCTGCCCGCGGCAGCGGGTATTGTCGCACATGTACCGGGGAAGCTCCCGGCTTCATTTCAATGCATACGGGAGGGATGTTAATGGCCATTCCGGGGGGGGGGTTTCCTTCAGCCCATACTCCAGGGGGCACTGATTCCCACGTATCCAGGGTAGCCACATCAGATTTGGGCCTGTTCTCATATAACCGCCATTCTTCTTCTCGGGGGACGGACAGTACCAAAACTGTTGGGCCCAGGCTGGGTATTTCGAGCTCAGCCTGGCCGTCAGACCCGAATGAGATTTGGGCCTGGAGTTTTGCCAGAACATCCCGACCCAGCAAGGGTATGGGACATTCAGGCATATACAGGAACTGGTGAGTGATGGTCCGTCCCCCCAACTGGCACGTGCGGTTTTGCAGGAAAGGTCTCTGGGCCCTCTCCCCCGTAGCTCCCACAACAGTTACTGACTGGGAGGAGATCGGGGCCACTTGTTGGGTGACCACTGAGTGTGTTGCTCCGATGTTGACCATGAATTGCATTTTCCAGTCCCCTAAATTCATGTTGACCATAGGCTCCTGGGGACCCAACAGAAACTTGGAGCCCGGTCTGGCCTAGTAGCCATCTGAGTCATAATGTTCTATAGCTGCAAGGCCTACGATAGCTGGAACCGGTGGAGGCGGGAAAGCATCATGCTGATCTTGCTCCCGTGTAGTTCGTACGGGAGCTCTTACACCCCTCGTGGATGGATATCTCCCTCGCCTTGTTTTGCGATTTGGACAGTCATTCTTCCAATGTCCCTCCTCTTTGCAGTAGGCACATTGAGTGGGGCCTAGGGGAAACCTCGGCCCCTCATATCCGCGGCCTCATCCTCGTCCCCTATTTTCTCCTCTGGCCCAGGCTGGAACTGGTGGTCGCTCGGCTAGGGCGGCTGCTAGGAAGTCTGACTTTTTCTTCATCCGACGCTCCGACTCTCGCTTCTGCTCCTGGTCACGATTTACATATACTTTTTGTGCCACTTCCATCAATTGTGTTGTATTCATGCCCGCAAACCCTTCCAGTTTCTGCAGCTTCCGCCGTATATCACCTTGTGCCTGTGCCACAAAGGCATTATTCACCATCTGAAGATTCTCAGGGGCCGCTGGATCGTAGGGGGTGTATAATCGGTATGCTTCAGTCAGACGCTCATAAAATACCGCCGGACTTTCATCAGGAAGCTGGAGAACTTCTGCGATTTTACTGATGTTCATAGCTCGTTGCCCCCCCTTCTTAAGGCCCTCAAGGAGCGCAGTCCGGAAACAGGTGAGAGCCACTGCTTCAACAGGGTTGTTCGGGTCCCAGCGGGGGTCTTCATTCGGGAAATCTGCCTCTGCCTGCTGCCGTGAATTTATAACTCCCTCACGGGCAGGATGTGTCTCCAGCCACTTGAGGGTGGCCCGTACAATGTGCACCCATTCTTCTGTATTGAATAAGGTGGAAAGCAATTGTTTAGTGTCCGACCAGGTAGGCTGGTGTGTTTGCATAATACTGGTCATAAGATCTGTCAGTTTTTGGGGCTTTTCAGTATATGAGGCATAGTGGGTTTTCCAGTTCAACAGGTCCGTAGTGGAGAAAGGGACATAAATCAGGCTGGATGGTCCCACTGCCACCTTTCCAGTAGCATCAATATACGGGAGCCCCTGTACTTGTCATAGTGGCAATTGGAGATCATGCAACCGCAGGCGGCAGGCTACCGGGGTGGACGATTCAAGCTCAGCCTCTGTGCTCTCAGGGGAGGAGATGGTGGCACTGGTGGTGGCATCAGAAGTGGGAGGGGAAGATGAGGGGCCGGAATCCATAGAATCTTCCCTAAATCTGGCATCACCCACCCCGAGAGGAGGTCTTCCTGTCCCTTCAGCTATGGGCGGACTCTGCAGTGGTGCGGATGGGACATGGGATTGAAGCAGAGGGAGGGGGCGTGGAGGAATATCTGGAGAGTCCCGCCCCTGGTAGATAGGGGCGGGCGTCCGTCCCTTTTGGCGACCAATGGCTGCCACCATTATTCTACACTGATCCTCGTGACAGCGCTGGAACCATCTTGGTCTGAGCTGGCATATGGCCAGCCATGAATCAATATATGGAAACTGATCAGGGTGCTCTTTTGCTACAATTTGATGGACCAAAGACACAGTGGCCAGGTCAGTGGACCCCTGGGGAGGCCACAGCTTAACTAAGGCTGGCCATTCCCTCCCACACAGAAAGGATAATCTCGAGGCGGAGAGGGGTACCCCATAATCCTCTCTAAACCCAGATTTAAAATTGCGAAGCATGCACTGTAGGGGCGTTTTCACTTTTGACTTTCCCGACCCCATGCTCCGATCCTAGTTCAATAACTAAATGCAGTATACAATGTGGATCAGATGTTCTAACCTAATCTCAATTCAGGAAAATACAATTTACAATACAGATCTTATCTGATCTCAATTCAGGAAAATAAAAAAACAATTTACAAAAATATACAGATCTTATCTAATCTCAATTCAGGGAAAGAAAAAATTTACAGATATACACTTCAGCTGCAGCATGAGATTTGATTTGGATAATAGAGTTAAAAAGTATAGCTAGCTATTTTTAAAATGTCCACTAGATGGAGCTCCAGAATCACTTTAACCATGAGGAATAGTAGTAGGAGAAATACAGCTAATGTCCACTAGATGGAGCTCCAGAATCACTTTAAGTGTATCTCAGTGTAGCTTACACGTAGTCTTCACAAGATGGCTGCCTCCACGTGCGTTCCACTACCCGACAACGATCCAGCTGCTCCTGAGCTCAAAAGAAAGGAGATAGGCATCGGGTCAAACAGCTAACGGAAGCAGGGAACAGGAGAAGAAGGGAAAAAAAAAAACAAATCAAGGGGGAGAGCCAGCCGGCCCGCGGCACACAAAAATCAATGGATGTTAAAGGGGAGAGCCAGCCGGCCCGCGGCACACAAAAATCAACGGATGTTAAGAGGAGAGCCAGCCGGCCCGCGGCACACAAAAACCACAAAAAGGAACAGTTTAAAGGGGCCAGCTGGCCCGCAGCATGCAGAAACCACAAAAAGGAACAGTTTAAAGGGGCCAGCCGGCCCGCGGCGTGCAGAAACCACAAAAAGGAACAGTTTAAAGGGGCCAGCCGGCCCGCGGCGTAAAAAGGAACAGTTTAAAGGGGCCAGCCGGCCCGCGGCGTGCACAAAGGGGAAGAGCCAGCTGGCGTCCACGGACAAATTGCGGTCAGTACGAATTTTTAATAATTAGCTTGGGGCAAAATATTTTAAATAGCTTTGGCAGCGCTGCGCTCTAGATACCTTTTAAAGGGGCCCAAGGTGGCAAAGTTAAATTTTTACTGCAGTTATTTACCGGTACTCGCAAGCGCCCCCCCCCCTCCCTATTCCAACCAGATTTACCAGATACAGATACAGACAGGACGAGCAATGGTTTCAGGGTCACTAAGACCCCTATTCGGACTGCTCGTTGCGGGTGATCGGGCCGCTACAGGTTTATAGAATTTACCAGGATTTACAGATACAGAGTACAGAACTAGCCAAAACAGTAAGGTAGCAGTACTCACCAGAACTCTGATCAGACAGAAAGTTTGGATGCCAGTCTATCCAGCTGGTTTTCAATCGGGGGTCAGCCACAGGGACCGACTGACCAGACAAATCAAGGTGTCCTTCCGGAGCACAAAGTGGCCCGGGGTACCAAGGACCGTTAATCACCTGGAGGGGCCGGTCCCTGACTGGTAGAGGCCCGATCCTGCAAAAAGCAGTAGTCTTCCCACCGTGAGTGTGATGAGAGAGGCTTTTCTTTTAAATTAATTTAATTTTGGGTCCCACCTGGGGTGCCAGAATGTTGCAGCCAATCAGCTTAAAGCTCTAATTCTCTCCCACCCACAGAAGGAATACTCACAGACAGGCTGGTATGCAAACACAGGATCTTTAATGTGCGCACAGGCCCAGACAGAGAACCAGCAATCTCCACAAGAATCTGAGCCCCGAGGGACGTCTTACAATGCCTTATATACAGTACAATTTTAAACTCATTCTATAATCCCATTTGCCACAGGTATTTCCTGTCCACCAATCAGCAGCCCCATGGGGAAGGTACCTGGGTGACCTGTCCAAACCGGTGTGCTCTGGTCTGTTGATTTCTGGGCTAGGGGATATTGTGCTCAGACCTGGAGTGGGGGAAGGGTGTCTACTGAAATCTTAATGCCTTCTCTTAGCAGGCTGATTAATTTATGTAAGAGCCTCATGGCTTGGGGGAAGGGTCAGGCTGATCACTTGTGTAAGAACCTCATGGCTTGGGGGAAGGGTCAGGCTGATCACTTGTGTAAGAGCCTCATGGCTGCCTCAGTTGAATGGCAGATTGTGATTGATGAGAGCAGGGTCCATCTTGCTGGCAAGGCGGAAGGAAGAATACTGGCCAGACTAGGGGGCGGACCGGTAAGGTGGGCTACCTGGGCATGCTCAGAAAGGTTCACTTTCTGAGCTCTAGAGAGCACTTCCGTATGCATGGCGCCGCCCGGAGGACGTCACCAGGTGTGGCTGACGCAATCCTGCTGGTCCATGGAGAAAGTATAGAGCTGGGTTGTTGTTTTTTTTTAACCACCTGCTGAGACAGAGTTCATGAACATAGAGCAGAAGCCACTGCCAGCAGAGAAACAGGATGAAATGGAATGTTGCTTCACAAGGAAGAATGTAGGAATTCCCTGGAAGTGATTTGCAATACCTAACTGAACTTTTTATGACAGAGTTTGGGGGAGGGGGATGCAGGAATGATGAAAGGCTACAAGCATTAATAAGCAAAGAGAGGAGCTATAAACCCTAGTTTTCTCAGTACACATGAAAGAACTGCAGAAAACATAAGGGCAAAATTAAGTTGTGTGTCGAGACTTGTGAGAAATGAAATTTATGTCGAGTACTTTGTTGGCTGATAATATTGAACTGCTAAGCACTGCACAAGAAGGGAGAAAGTAGAGTTGTTTTGTTGCAATGCTGGAAGCTTGCTTGCAGATGGCTAATAAGCATACAACCAGAGCTGGCTATCTGGTAGCCACAGAGCCAGATACCTGGAGCAGCAATACTGGGACTGTGTTAACTAATTCTTTGCTGTTTTGAAAGAGGAACAGGAACCAAGTGGAGCTCAGCTCTAAAAGGAAGCTCCAAGTAACATTAGCTGTTTGTCCTAAGAATTAAAGCTTGTTGGTGGAGTGGAGAAGCCAGGGCTGAAGTTTTATCCCAGGTGCAGTCGATTACTACGGTAAAGTCAGAGTCAACAGCTTGCATGATGCCCAGGAAAGTTCTGTGACTTGTGCTGTAACTTTGGCACTAAACAGGTTGTTATTTCTTTTCTCATGGAACCTTTGGTGAGAGCAAAGTCCTTTAGACTTGCTATACTTGGAACTTTCATTTTCTGGACTACATTTCCCAAAGTGCATTTTTCTACAGAGCACAAGCTTGAAGGTTTACCATTGTTTCAGGGGGTTTCCATAAAAGCTTAGGGTGTGACTGAGCTGATGAACTGTGGTTAAAGGGTTATTTACAGTAGTTGCTGAGACAATAAAGCACATTTTGTCTTTTGAGAGACTGTCATAGGTCTTAATTAGAGCAATCTTGACCAAGAATAACATTGATAAGGTTCACCAAGGACATCAAGCAAGGCATCCAAACAGAAATCCTATAACTCTCAAAGGCATAGGTATTTTCCTCCCTTCCACCATACTTAGTCAAAACAGCCTGCCTTTCAGATACTCCAGCCTGCATCCCCGCCCAAATTGGTGACATGGTTTTGAGTTACTCCTTGAGAACATAATCATGATTCTCGTGCCTCACTCAGATGGCCTTCCATTCGGAGTGAGGCTCATTCTCTTAGCTCAGAGATGACCCCTTTTAAACTCCATCTCTTGTGTGCTAAAAATTGTCTGAGAAGGGTGCAAACTTCAACTATTCGTACTCAAATTATCCTCCGAGTGACCATTCCACTTCCCCTTAACATCAGGAAATGTTTCTAAAGAACATCTCCCCCCTTACAATTTGCGAATTGAACCCATGCCACAAAGGCAGGACAAGCAGGGGTTTTACTCAAGATACTTAATGAGTGGCTTCTGTACAGTCCTAGACCTCAGAAATCTGTGCAAATTTCTAGTCAAAGAAAAGTTCAAGAAGGCTTCTCGAGGCACCCTTCTACCCTTTCTTCAAAAGAGAGATTGGTTATGTTCTCAGGATCTAAAGGATGCTTACATCCACATACAGATACCTCCTGTAATTAGGAAGTATCTCAATACTCTGTTCTGCCCTTTGACCTCGCATATTCATAAAATTTATTTAGTAGTATTTAGCTCATGCCTTTCCAGTAATGCACCTAGGGAAGAACAACCCAAACTATGGTTACACGATGCAAGGTTCCACATTAGGAACCACCACCCAGGAAAAAGATTTAGGCGTCATTGTGGATACCATGTTAAAACCCTCAGCCCAGTGTGCAGCGGCGGCCAAGAGAGCAAATAGAATGCTAGGTATGATAAGGAAAGGAATGGAAAATAAAACAAAAGATATTATAATGCCTCTATATCGTTCCATGGTAAGACCGCACCTTGAATATTGTGTGCAATTCTGGTCGCCGTATCTTAAAAAGGATATAGCGATTTTAGAAAAGGTACAGAGAAGAGCCACCAAAATGGTAAAGGGGATGGAAGGATACTCCTATGAAGAAAGGCTAAAAAGGTTAGGGCTCTTTAACCTGGAAAAGAGACGGCTGAGGGGAGATATGATAGAAGTCTATAAATTAATGAACGGAGTGGAATGGGTAAACGTAGATCGATTGTTTACCTTATCAGAATATAGAAAGACTAGGGGACATGCAATGAAGCTACAGGGTAAACTATTTAAGACTAATAAAAGAAAATATTTTTTCACTCAACGTGTAATCAAACTCTGGAATTTGTTACCGGAGGATGTAGTAAAGGCTGTTAGTGTAGCTGGGTTTAAAAAAGGTTTGGACAAGTTCCTGGAGGAAAGGTCCATAAACCATTATTAAGAAGTGGCCGAAGATATCAATGCTTGACCCAGTACAAGCACTGTGGAACTTGTGTCTCTTGGGGAAACTGCTAGGTACATGTGACCTAGATTGGCCACTGTTGGAAACAGAATACTGGGCTTGATGGACCTTGGTCTGACCCAGTATGGCATATCTTTTGTTCTTATGTTCTAATAGGTCAAAGCAAATTACACTCAGGTACAGGAGGAGTTTGTCTGTCCCCAAAGGCTCACCTGTGGCAATAGAAGGTTAAGTGATTTGCCCAAGGCCACAAGGAATGCCAGTGGGATTTGAACCCTTGTCTCTTAGGTTGCAAACCATTGTTCTAATCATTAAGCCACTCCTCCTTGTAGCTAGTGCAACATTTCTATGCAGACTGTGATTGCACATATTTCCCTACTTAGAAGATTGATTGCTCAAGAGCACCTCCCAGGAGGAGGTTCAAGAATTTGTTCACATCATATTCAGGTGTTCGAGCTGCTAGAGTTTGTCATCAATTTTCTCAAATGCAACTTAAGCCTGTCACAACAATTGGAATTTATCAAGGCTCTACTAAGACAAAAAACCTTTCTTCCATATGACAGGCCCCTCAGCTTGGTGGCAATAGTGTTGGATATACAAGAAATGTCAGCAGACATCGGCGTGAGCTATGTTGAAGATGTTGTTGAGCCATATGTTTCAACTGTTCATTTCATTCCCTTGGCACATCTCTGTATGAGACAGTGGACTCTAAGAATTCAGTGGATAGAGGCTATGAGCAAGCTCAGTGACACTATATCTGCCACTACTCCCCAATGGGTTTCCCTATCCTGGTGGATGGATCATTCCAATCTGGCCAGAGTTCTCCCTTTTCAAAATGCCTCACTACCAAAAACTACTCATGACAGATGTGCCAAAACTTGGTTGCAGAGCTCATGTTGATGTGTTCCATACTCAAGGAACATGGTCTGTCCAAAAAAGCCTCCATCAGATCAACTTCTTGGAACTGAGGGAAATATCAAATGCTCTAAAAGCTTTCAGAAATCAGTTAATCAACTAAATTGTTGTGATTTAGGCAACCAAGTATCCATGATCTACATTAACAGGCAGGGAGTAATGGGCTTGTACCTCTTGTGTTGAGAGACAATCAGGATGTGGAACTTTGCCATCTCTTACTGTTGCTCTGCAGGGGGCACTCAGCATCACATCAGCTATTTTCACTCATGAATTCACTTCTCTGTCTGAATGGCTTGAGCAGGCCTAGTGCAAAACATCCTCTTTATTAGTCAAGTAAAGTTCAAAATCAAAGCAGTTTTTCTGCAGGTGAGCTTTAAATAGTAATACAACAAATTTCATTCCTCTTCTCCAAAGTCCTGGCTTCCAGCCAGATTGTGCCTCTGTATTGGAGCCAGAGTCCAGGGACTGTCTTTTCCCTACAGGGCCTATAGCTTCACTCATTCAGTCTCTTTGTGCACCAGCACTAATCCCGTGCTTCACCACAGTCATGTTCTATCTCCTCAGCTGCAATATAATTAGTCTTTCACAGCTTTCCTTCACTCTGGCATTGTCAGCTGCAAAAGTAGCCAGTTTATGCAGCTCAATTAAATTCCATAAAGTTCACTTTCCAATCTCCTGTTCAGTACAGTGCTGCAGCCTTGTGAACCACAGTCTGTTATATCCCCCAAACTCTCCTATAACATTCTTCCTGAGAGTGGGAGTGGGCAGCCCCTCCCTTTGGCAGACTAATTGTGTTTTACAGCCACTATTCTTCCTCCCTCCAAACACTGTCTCACTTTCTCTTACATTTAGCCAAGAAAGAATGCTTGGAGTTCTTACTTCCACTAGACCTCATTGCCATTACTTTGGGCTCTTCTCATGGTTCAGAAACATAGGCTTGGTTTATCTCCAATTTCATGTCCTCTCCATTATCTGTTGGTGCTGTAGAACCTGAGCATCTCAGCTCTCCGGCAGTTCTGTGTCCTGCCCCTGAGCAGCCAGTTCGTGCTCAGTTGTGCTCATCAACTCCCCCTCTGTGTCTGGCAAGGGAGGATATGTGGGAGGCCTTCACCCAGTCCTTTGGCTCTCAATTTCATTTTCATCCTCTCCTGGGTTTAACCTCTCTCTGAGTAGCCTCAAGAGCTTTCTCAGTGACAGGGGCTTTCTTAGAATTATATCAAGGTATTTTGGGATTTGTAGTGTTTCTCATATTACTAACCCTGCCACATCACAGGATGGAGATGAGGGCCACTTATCTGTCTGGCAAGGACAATGCCCTTGTAGACAGACTGAGTCAAGTACTTCAATCTTACGAATAGACCCTAAATTGGACCTTCTCCATCTTTCGAGAATGGAGCACTCCCTCAATAGATCTATTTGCCACTCTTCAGAATACCCAGGTGCCTAAGTTCTGCTCCAAGGCTGGAACACATGGCAAACTAGCCTTGGGTACCTTCCTCCACCACTGGGGGGAGCGTCTTCTCTACATATATTCTCCTCCTGCTCTATTACAAAATTCTCCTCTGAAACTCAAGAGTGACAGAGGTATGATAATTCTTATCACTTCTTATTGGTCCTGGCACCCATGGTTACCGCTTTTTCTCAGATGTCCATTCGTAATCCGGTTCACCTGGGTCACTCACCAGCTCTCGTTATGCAAGATCAGGGAATAATGCTTCATCCCAACATAAAGTCCCTAGCTTTCAGAGCTTGGATGTTGAGAGGTTGACTTTGTTCTCTTATAACTTGATGTTACCAACTGCCTGAATGCCTTGTACACTTGTCTGAGTCTGGCTTGAAAACCAACTCTGTAAGAGTTCACATCAGTGCAACTGGTGCTTATCACTATCAAGTAGAAGGTTAACCCCATCTCGTTGCAGCGTTTAGTTGTTCATTTCATGCGGGGTTTGCTTCTAATGAACAATCCCCTAAAGCCACCTGCAGTGTCTTGGGACAGAATACTGAGCTTGATGGACTTGGTCTGACCCAGTATGGCATTTCTTATGTTATTATGTTCCTGGAGCCATTTTAGAAACTAGGTATATGGATGTTCCTAAACTGAGGATGCCCAAGTAGAATGGGGGCAGGTGGAGGTGTGGTTTGGGCAGAGTAAGACAGATGCATGTCAGGGTGCAATTTCGGAATGGCACAAACATGTATGGCCTGGTTAATGGGGCATCCATGCCTATACTGTACTTGCTCCTGACCATGACATAAACTACCAAGTCAGCCCGCACCAGTGGCCTGGGACCTCAATATTGTACTCGCTCAACTGCTCAAACCTCCCTTTGAATGCCTAGTCTCTACTTCACTGAAATTTCTAACCTGGAAGGTCTCCTTCCTAGTTGCACTCACCTCAGCTCGCAGGGTCAACGAGTTGCAAACTATACCAGATTCCACCATGACCTGCGCATGCATCTGTGCTTCCTGCCGAAAGTGGTTTCCCCCTTTCACTATTGGTAATCACCAAGTCCAGTATGGCCCCTTCATGTGTGGGGTCTGTTACCAGTTGCCTGAATAGTTCTCCCTGAATAGTTCTCCAGGATTTCCTTATTTCTAGATGTTGATTGGCACATTCCTGCTGCAGTATCATCTGGCATATTGAAATCCCCTATGAGTAGCACGTTCCCATTCACAGAATAATCACTCAGAACCGACACTATATCAATGCCGTTTTGGTATTCTTCCCCTTTATCACTATGCCAGGTTTCCTGACATCCAGTTTCTTATCCATTAGAATGAGAATGTCCCAGGTGATCATAACCTCTTCATTCTCTATTATTCTCTTAAGATCATGATCCCAGTGCTTTTCAGGAACAGTGATGTTATAGTGTTTACGGAGTTCCCAGTGGAGGAGGCGTGCTACTTTTGTGGTGCCTTTCTGTATAGACATTTTCCACCATTAGAACTTCACAGCCTGCAATTAGGTGAGTCACTGTTTCCAGTTCTTTCTTACAGAATGGGCATGTCTGTTCTGCCATTTTTTTTCAGTACTTGCTATAAACCATCTTGTCCGTAATCCACTGTCCTGGGCTGCAACTATCAGTCTTTCATCCTTTGTTTCAGTTCCCCTCTCCTCAACCATTCATATATCCATTCTTGATCGACAAAAGGTTCTTGGAGTAACACCCTGTATTTTCCACTTTATTTGTGCATTTGCCACTTGTTTTTCCTCCACTGCTGATCTAATTCTTTGAAGATTTTTCTTGTTTTGCAAATTCTGTTACTTTCTTTCCCATGCAAGCCTGTGGATTCTCACTCATTCCTTCTAATCGTCAGAACACTTGTCCAAGTTTTATGATGGAGACAGATTCTGGGCTTTTACTTCATATTTCAGTACTTTTTGCATATTTGGATCTGATGATGCTGTCAAATAAGCTTGGAAGCCTCCCTTGTGAAACATGGAAAGCACTCCTTGAAGTTCATAGTCAGAGCGGCCTATAATATCTTTGAAATGGTATCAAGAGTTTCTGCAGTGGGTACTGGTGCCCAGAGACTCTCCTGGCTCTGGTCCTCAGACCTGGAACAATCAGTGCAGGACAAGCTTGCTGATGTACCATGCCGAGGAAGGAATCTCTTCAGAGAATAAGTCAAAGAGAACGCTGGCTTTATTGAAGAGAAGCACATCATCCTTCAAAATCTCTTAAGGCACACATCCGATCTGATCTTCTACCGCAGGAGGTTTCAAAGAGGTAACCAGAAAAAGATCTGCTACTACCATAGGTGTAGGTACTTTCCTGGTTCCTATTCTTCCCAACAGAAGCAGGTTCTTTGAGCATAGGTGAAGCGAGAGAAACCTCAGAAAACCCAGCCTGCTTTCATCCAAAACTGGGAGTGGGATTTTGATTAGTTCCTGAAGTCTAGCCAATCTACCTGTAACTGCAATGGAGAACTTTCCCATCAGAGGGAGGCTCACTCTTTTTGCCAAAAGGTGGCCCCTTATAACCTCGGACTTGAATTTTACAAACTATCCAAAGTGATTACAAATTACATCTATTCAATGAAATGATGTTGCATCCCAACATCAAGTCCTTGACCCTCATGGCTTGAATGTTGAGAGGCTAATGCTGTCTAAGCTCAATCTGCCAGCAGGTGTAACCAATGTCTGTTTGACTTTGAGGAGGGCCTCAATGAGAAAATCCTATTACAAATACTGTAGAAGAAGTTTGCTGTCTGGTGTGAGGACCATTCCTTCAGATCCCTTTGCCTGTTCCATACAAAAACTGCTTGAATATCTTCTACATCTCTCTGAGTCTGGACTTAAGTCCAACTCCACTACAGTTCACCTCGGTGCAACTGGAGCTTACAGTCGGGATATAGAGGGAACTCCATCTCTGTAAGCCTTTAATTGTTTGCTTTATGCATGGTTTGCTTCCGTTGAAACCTCCTTATAAACATCCACGGTATCTTGGGACCTCAATGTGGTTTTTACAAAGCTGATGAAAGCTCCTTTTGAGTCACTCAGTTCATGTCTCCAAAGTTTTTGACCTGGAAAGTTTTGTTTCTGGTGGCAGTCACTTCAGCATGCAGGGTGAGTGAGCTTCAAGCTCTGGTACTTCATCTACCTTACACTAAATTCCATCACAATAGAGTGGTCCTCACACTCATCCCAAGTTCCTTCTAAAGGTGGTATCACATTTCCATCTTAATCAATCATTTGTTCTACCAACATTTTACCCAACACCACATGATCATAAAGTGAAAACTGCACTGCACATGTTGGACTGCAAATGAGCCTTAGCTTTTTACTTGGAGCAGACAAAAGCCTGTAGAAAATTCATCCAGCTTTTTGTTTCTTTTGACCCTAATAAGCTAGGGGTTGCCATCTCCACAGTGCTCATTTTCAATTTGGTTAGGAGCCTTGAGGGTCATGTCACGGCTCATAATGTTAGGGCCATGGCTGCATCGATAGCCCACTTGTACTTGGTCTCCATGGGAAAGATTTGCAAGACTGCATTTTGGACATGAGTCCACCCATTCACATCTCATTACTGTCTGTAAGGAGATTCCTGATGTAACAACAATTTGGGTCAGTCAGTACTGAGGCATCTTTTTGAGGAATAGAATCCAATTCCATACCCCCTTGGTCCATTATCTTCTGTTAAGGCTACCTATAAAAAAATATTATATATATATGTACTGTATATATAAAATACAAAATGCCTGTGGCCAACAAAAATATTGGTGGATTGCCCCTGTTGGGGTTCTCTTGTTTTCCTCTTTTTTGGTTTAAGGTAGCCTGTAGCTAGGGAGTCCCATATGTAATGACTTTTTTTCTGCTTGTCCACGGAGAAAAGTTACTCACTTGTAGCAGGTGTTCTCCGTGATCAGCAGGAAATGTCATCAGAACCTTTCCACCCCTCCTAGCAGTTGAATTCTACTATAGCTATAGAATCAAACTGAGGTAAAATGGCATGCATGCACAGAAGAGGCTCCCACAAGCTTTGAGTAGTAGCTGGGGATTACTCCTGCGTGGTCTCCATTTGATGACATCACCCCATACATGAAGACTTTTCCTGCTGAGAATGCCTGCTATAGATGAGTAAAGCGTAGTAACTCACCTGTAACAGGTGATCTCCGGGAACAGCAGGAATTTAGTCCTCACATATGGGTATCATCGGTACCGATGGAGCCTGCGTGGGAACACTCCCTAGCATCCAATAGGAACGCTTTTGGGAGCATCCCTCAGCACATGCGCGTTGCCTTCCCGCCTTTCCAACTATCCCTCTTCAGTTACGTTTGTAGCTGAGTGAAAGGATAGAGGGATAGAGGAAACAGACAAAGAGAGAGAGACAACTCCTAGGGGAAGTGGGTGGGTTGTGAGGACTAAATTCCTGCTGTTCATGGAGATCACCTGTTATAGGTAACTACGCTATCTCCAGGAACAAGCAGGAATGTAGTCCTCACATACGGGGACTCCCTAGCTGAAGATGCCAGGGAGATAACCCCAGGAAGGTGCCACCGTCTAAGGTGAGAATCCTTCCTCCCATGGATCTCTGGCATCCCACCAGGGTTGGTGGGTAGGAGTTGATTTAGGTTTGAAAGAGATTTTGAAGAACAGCTTGGCCAAAGAAGACATCCCGACGGGAGGCTCTATCTAGGCAGTAGTGGGCTGTGAAGGTGTGTACTGAAGCCCAGGTGGCTGCTTGACAAATGTCATCGATAGACACAGAGTGGAGATTAGCCATAGAAGCTGCCATGGCTCTCACATTATGAGCTGTGACATGGTCCTGAAGAGGAAGACCCTTACTCTCATAAGCAAAGGATATGCATTGGGCAATCCATTTAGATAAAGTTCTTTTGGAGATTGGAAGTCCCAAATGACTAGGGTCAAAAGCTATAGAAAGTTGTGCGACTTTCTATGTTGCTGTGTTCTCTGTATGTAAAAGGCCAAGGCCCTTTTACAATCTAAAGTATGAAGGTTTCTTTCTGCATTAGAGGCGTGAGGCCTCGGAAAAAATACAGGAAGGTAAAGTGATTGATTTAAATGAAAAGGCAAAACCACCTTTAGCATAAAATGTGGGTGAGTTTGAAGAACAACCTTATCATGATGAAACCTAGTATAAGGAGGATCAGCCACTAAAGCTTGCAATTCACTAATGCGACGGGCAGAGGTGATTGCAATTAGGAAGATGACCTTCCAGGTCAAAAACGTAAGGGCTGCAGTGGCTAAAGGCTCAAAAGGCGGCTTCATGAGCTGCCCGAGAACTAGATTTAGGTCCCATGCCACAGGTGGTGGCTTGATGGGAGGTTTAGTTAATAAAAGGCCTCTCATAAATCTTGATAGGAGTGAATGAGAGGAAATTGGTTGTCCATTTAGAGGCTTATAAGAAGCTGCAATTGTACTAAGATGGACTCTTACCGAATTGGTCTTTAACCCAGAATTCGATAAGTGAAGGAGATACTCTAGTATCGATTCTAAGGGTATGACTAGGGGGATCAATCCCCTCTTGAAGCACCATATAGTAAAACATTTCCACTTGAAGGCATAAGATCTTCTTGTGGAAAGTTTCCTAGAAGCCTGAAGGATATCTTTTACCTGCTGGGGCAGGTTGAAATCCTGGAGGTCTAAGCTTTCAGCAACCAGGCCGTGAGGTGCAGGGACTGGGGATTCGGGTGCCATAGCGTCCCGTTCTCCTGGGAAAGGAGATCTGGAGCATGCCCTAACTCCAGAGGTGCCGCTTGCGAGAGATGCAGAAGCAGAGAATACCACGTTTGGCGTGGCCATCGTGGTGCTACAAGAATCTTGTGACCCCTGTCTCTCTGAAGCTTGAAGAGTGTTTTGGGGATGAGGGGAATGGGTGGGAAGGCATAAAGGAAGTCCTGACCCCAGTGAAGGAGGAAGGCATCCCTTGCCTGACAATTGTGCGCCGGAATCCTGGAACAGAACCTGGGAAGTTTGGCATTCAGTGGACTTGCAAAGAGGTCTATGTCTGGAGTGCCCCAGAGATGAAATACCTTTGCCACCTGGTCTAGGTGGAGTGATCACTCGTGAGGTAGCAGTAGTCGACTGAGTTTGTCTGCCCAAAGGTTTTCAATGTCTGGAAGATATACCACTAGAAGGTGAATTTGATGCTCTCTGGCGAGGGCCCATAGTTGTAAAGCTTTGTTGCATAACGACAGAGAGCCCGTTCCACCCTGCTTGTTCACATAGAACATGGCTACCTGATTGTCTGTCTGGACTAGGACTGTCTTGTAGCTGAGCTGGGTGTGGAACACTCGAAGAGCTAAATAAATTGCTCTTAATTCCAGGAGGTTTATGTGTAAACCCACCTCCTGTGGAGTCCAGGTGCCTGGGAATAGAGAGATGATTCAGGTGTGCTCCCAAACCCACCTGTGATGCATCTGTTGTTAGGGTGGCCTGAAAGAGGGATTAATGGAAAGGAGAACCCACTGTCAGATTTTCTAGTGATTGCCACCATTGGAGGGACAAAATTAGTCGTTGAGAGATTGTAATTTTGTCCGACAAATGACCCGTGGCCTGTGTCCACTGTGTGGAGAGAGTCCACTGAGCTACTCGCATGTGGAGGTGAGCATATGGGACTACATGAACTGTGGATGCCATGTGTCCCAGTAACTGCAGTAGCTCCCGAGCCATGAGGGAGGATTTGCCTGCTGCAGGGGAAGCTAGCTGCATTATGCGAAGACACCGGGCTTGTGGAAGGAAAGCCCTTGCCTGTCTGGTATCCAGACAGGCTCCTATGAATTCTAGGCATTGGGAAGGAACTAGTTGAGATTTCAGGAAGTTTATTACCAATCCCAAGTATTGGAGGATTCGCATTGTACGGGACAGTGCAGTGCTGGCCTCTGCAACTGTGGAGGCTCGAATGAGCCAGTCGTCTAAGTAGGGGAAGACGAAAATCCCCAGGGTTCGTAGAAATGCAGCTACTACTGCCATGCATTTCGTGAATACCCTTGGTGCTGAAGCCAGACCAAAAGGAAGAACCCTGTACTGGAAATGTCTTCCCCTGAAAAGGAAACGTAAAAATTTCCTGTGATCAGGATGGATGAGAATGTAAGTGTATGCATCCTTTAAGTCTAGAGAGCAAAGCCAGTCCTGGCTTTGAAGGTATGGCAGAAGAGTTCCTAGAGAAATCATTTTGAATTTCTCTCGAAAGAGAAATTTATTCAATTCTCTGAGGTCTAGAATGGGTCTGTGTCCTCCTGTTTTCTTTGGAATAAGAAAATAGGGGGAGTAGAACCCTGCACCCTGTTGAAGAATGGGTACTTCCTCTATTGCCCCTTGGGCAAGAAGTGTGGAGACCTCGTGATCTAGCAGATTGTCTGCAGAGGTTTGTGAATTGAATTGCTTTAGAATTGTAGGAGGGTGTATGCTGTGAAAATGAAGTTTGTACCCCTCTCCTACAATGGACAAAATCCCATCTTCTGCTGTTATCTGATGCCATCTGTTGATAAAGTGGCATAACCTGCCTGGAATATTAGGGGGTTGGGGACCCCTCAGAGGCAGGAAGGCAAAGCTCTCTAGGAAGGAGTCAAAGCCCTTGAGGGGGCTGAACCTGGAGAGCTGGTTGGGATCTCGGGCCTTTTGGTTTCTTTTGCTGTCTAGTTTGTCCCCTTTGGGTAACCTGACCTGGAGTCTGACTCTGCTGGGTATAGGAAGGATAAAACTTCCTCTTTTTGCTAAAAGAGGGTTTTTTTTATAAGGCTTCCTTTTGGCTGGAGTGGCTGTAGACTTTGACAATCTATCTAAGGTAGAATTGTCAGCATCTAACTCGTTAGCCTTTTCCTGCCAGTTCTTGCCGAAGAGATTCTCTCCCGTGCAAGGAATATTGCCTAACTTGTCCTGTACCCAAGTCTCCAAGTCTGATGCCTGTAGCCAGGCAATCCGTCGTGCACCAATGGAAATAGCAGAAGTTCTGCTGATGCATTCGAAGTAGTCAAAGGCTGCACGATTGACAAACTTGGAGACATCCTGAGCATGCTTAACTAGAACAAGAAAATCTTGTCTCTTATCATCTGGGAGAAATGGGCTCATAAGTTCCAAGTCTCCTGTGACTTCTTTGAGGAACATTCCCATATATAGGATATATGAACTGATCCTATCTGAAAGCATGGAAGCTTGAAAGGTTCTGCACCCAAAAGCATCCAGAGTCCTGCATTCATGACCTGGAGGATTGGATGCATGCCTCTTTGCACTTTTCATCCTACACATGGCTGATTCCACTACCATTGAATGGTGTGGCAGCTGAGTTTTCTGAAAACCAGGACATGGTGGAACGCTATACATAGTATCAAGTCACCTAGAGTGAGGAGAAGTGATCAGAGGTGTCTCCCACATTCTGAGCATCAAGCTATGCAGAATTTCATGGATAGGCAGTGTGGCTGCCTCCTTAGGAGCTTTAGGATATTGGAGGATTTCCATTTCCTTTGCTCTGGGTTCCTCTTCAGGAGCTACTGTGATTGAAAGACCTTTGGCCATATCATGGATGAAATCCTGAAAAGACATGTTCTCCAGGACCAAGCAGGAAGTCAGTCCTCACATATTGGTGTCATCGACGCCGATGAAGCCCTAGCGGAGCATTTCCCCAGCTTTCCATGAAAGCCTTTGGGAATGCAGGCACGCATACGCGGTTCCCTTCCCGCCTAAAGGTGCCATCTTACCTCAGTCTCTCTTTTTCCGAGAAGCCCACCGGACGTGTGTCCTGTCATCCCAGATAAAAGTGTGATTTTTTCGGCGTTTTTCGCTCTTTTTTCTCCCGGTTCGACGCCGGTTCCCCTCCCTCCGGGTTCGGTACACTGGTATCGAGCCCGTTTCTTATTTTTCGTTTTTTGCCCTTTGTGGCTGGCGTTCGTGCCCTTTTTTTCTGTTTTCCCTGGAAGGCCAGGTCTTTGACCTCGCGGGGACTCTTTTTTCCCCGATGGCTTCCAGTGGTTTTAAGAAGTGTGATCGGTGTAAGAAATTAATGTCTCTCACCGACACACACGACTGCTGCCTTCGGTGCCTCGGTCCTGATCACGACCCTAAGACGTGTGGACCATGTGGGAAGATATCTTCCAAGGCACTACGGAGTCGACAGCAGCAGAAAGAAAGGCTTTTTTCTGACTCGGCCTCCGGCCGGGCCCGGACCTCGTCTAAGTCCTCGACATCTCGGGATTCCGATCCCGAGCGCTGTCGGGGCTCCTCGGAATTGACTCGCCCACCTTTTGAGCCGATGGCTACTTGTCCTCTCCGCTTCCTGTCCTGGAAGACTCTCTTCCTGATAGCCCTAACCTCGGCCAGGCGAGTGAGTAAGCTCCAGGCCCTGGTCTGTGACAAGCCTTACACCAGAATCTATAGGAACAGAGTAGTCCTCAGGACTCACCCTAAGTTCCTCCCAAAGGTTGTCTCCTCTTTCCACCTCAACCAGGAGGTGGTTCTTCCAACATTCTTCCCTAGGCTTCATGCAAGCCAGGCTGAAGCAGTTCTGCATACCCTGGACTGTAGGAGGGCCTTATCCTTCTACCTTGACCGTACGCAGGGGCATAGAAGGGCTACTCAGCTCTTTGTATCTTTTGACCCTAATAAGTTGGGGTCAGCTGTGTCCAAGCGTACCTTGTCCATCTGGGTGGCTAACTGTATCACCTGGGCTTACAAGGTGGCTGACCTTCCTTTGCAGGGTCGGGTCACGGCCCATCGTGTCAGGGCAATGGCTGCCTCAGTGGCTCATCTCTGCTCTGTGTCTGTTGGTAGACATCTGCAGGGCTGCAACTTGGTCTTCAAGCCAGACTTTTGCGGCCCATTACTGTCTGGAGAGGGAGTCCCGTAGGGACAGTGCTTTTGGCCAGGCAGTACTCCGGAATCTCTTTGAGGTTTAGGCAACTCCTGCCCTCCTGCCCTCTGTTGGGCTACCAGTGGAGGTTCTGTCAGTCTAAAGCCTTTCTATGCTGCTGGGACTAGAGGGAGTTCTCTTGTTCAGCCTGGGTTCCTTGTAGCCCAGAGCTAGGGAGTCACCCATATGTGAGGACTGATTTCCTGCTTGGTCCTGGAGAAAGAGTAGTTACTCACCTGTAACAGGTGTTCTCCAGGAGCAGCAGGAATCAGTCCTCACAACCCTCCCTCCTCCCCTGGGAGTTGCAGTTCTACATAGTTTGTTTTTTCTTTTTTTGTGTGCTGTTCTTAATTATGTCATTTGACTGAGGTAAGATGGCACCTTTAGGCGGGAAGGGAACCGTGCATGCGTGCTTGCATTCCCAAAGGCTTTCATGGAAAGCTGGGGAAATGCTCCGCTAGGGCTTCATCGGCATCGATGACACCCATATGTGAGGACTGATTCCTGCTGCTCCTGGAGAACATCTGTTACAGGTGAGTAACTACTCTTCCTCTGGAGGTGACATTCTGCATTGGGATGAAGATGGATCTTCTAAGAGCAACCCTCTAGTACCAGCAGAATTGTCTGAGTCTTTGAAATCGGAGGAATCAAAGTATTCCTGACCCCAATGCTCTTGCAAAGCACGATCTCGGTACCAATCGAAGTTGGTACCGAGGTGACTTGGTACCAGTTTTTCAACTCCAGCCAGAGATGGCATGGGAAGAATTCCCACCGGGGCTGGAACCGTCGGTACCGGCATCGTCGGTGTCGGTACCAGTGTCTGTACCAGTGTTGGTACTGGCATCGGTGTCGATGTCGGTACCTGTGCCCTTGGGAGCACCGGTACCGCAGCTGAAAGGAGAGCTGCAATACTGCGCTCGATAGCCAGAAACCTCTGGTCTATTGACGCTGCCGATGCTTGGGTGTCGGTACTGGTAACGACGGCCAGGACCCCTGAGCATGGCACAGGTAGTTCTTGCAAGGTTGAGGCCTCGACAACATCCTGAAGCCCCATTGATGCTTTGGAAGCCGAAGCCTCCCGCCGGGGCTGTTTTGCCGGTGTAGTTCCCTCAAGGGCAATGCCAATGGCCTCTCGATGCTTAGCAGGAGAGCTACCCTTTGAGGACCGACTTTTATGTTTAGTTTCCTGAGATCCATGGGAGGAAGAAGAGGCCCTTGACGATGTCGATGCAATGGATCTGGAATCTGAAGAAAAGAGGGTACTGAGCTTTGCGGCCCAGTTCTGTCTTCCTCTTTTGGTCATCCCCATTCAGGAGAGACATTCAGTTGGAGAATGATCAGGTCATAAACATTTTAGACACCAGTCATGGGTGTCAGTGACGGAAATGATACCGCCACACTTAGTACATTTTTTAAAACCACTAGTTGGTTTTTCCATGATTTAGGAAAAATGGGACCTAATGCCCAAAATGGCGCCTAGCACCAAAGGGAAAAGTTTCTGAAAAGAAACAGTCTAAGTTGAAGTTTTTTTTTTTTTTTTAACAAAAGAAAAGTAAAGTACCGGCGGTACCGGTAAGCGTCATGCGGTAGGGAAACACGACCACAAGAAAGAAATGTAAAGACGGAATTTTCTGCGGTGACAGGGAATAGATCCTGTTGGCTCCGCGAAAAATGAAGAACTGAAGAGGGACAGTTGGAAAGGCGGGAAGGCAGCGCGCATGTGCTGAGGGATGCTCCCAAAAGCGTTCCTATTGGACGCTGGTGAGCGTTCCCGCGCAGGCTCCGTCGGTACCGACGATACCCATATGTGAGGACTACATTCCTGCTTGTTCCTGGAGATATAATTTTTCTTAGTGTATTTATGCTGTAAATACTTGTTTTTCCTTATTTGCTGGGCCATTTTTTTTTATTCCATTGCACCTTTCTTGCCATATCCCCATTGGGACATTTGGTCAAATTTAATGGTGGAGGCTCTTTCATACTTCTGTACAATGTTGTGTCCCAAGGAAGCACAGGTAGGCAGCAGCAGGCAGTAGAGACAAGAAAGAAGCAGAGCTGATGATATCTGGATGATTTAAAGTCACCAATCTATTCTTAGCAGTTATTCTTTTCTCTTTTATCACAGTTTGTGAAGAAAGGACAACCTTGCAGAATACCTATTAATGAATGTGATCTTGCAGAGTACTGTACTGGGACATCAGATATTTGTCCTCCAGATGTATATATGCAAGATGGGACACCATGCAATAAGGGCTTTTCTGTTTGTTATAGAAAGAATTGCTATAGTCCTAACCGACACTGTCGTGCCATGTTTGGCAAAGGTAAATGTTATCTTATCTTTTTTAAATTTTTTATTCTGTTCAAACATATAGTATTGCCAATATTGCTGAGATAAAAGTAAAAGACTTTTAGGTTTAAAAAATATCTTTGCTATTTTGTTAAAATAATGCTGGGGAGGAAGTGCCATCACTGAGATCGATGGTGGCTTGAGCTGATCGTTCTGGTGCAGTCCCCTGCAAAAATGCACAGCTTTCCCTCACCGAGGTTTGAAAACTGCTAGGATTGGAAGCTAAGGCTCCAGAGAGGGCAGTGGGTGATACGAAGGCAGACAGCAAATCTCTGGGAGTTCGCAGATGATGGAGCCCACATGGAGACAACAAAATGGTGGCCTAAGGTGCATGGGGCTCCAAAGCAGAGATGGATGAGGACTGCCTGAAGAAGGGAGCAGTGACACTCACTCAGGTGACATGTAAAGAATTGAGAGAATGGTTTAAGGAGATAAAAATGGAGTTGACAACAGTGACTATAGAGTTGAGGAGACTGGTTAAAAGAGGAGCTGGTGGAACTGGGTTGGAGAGTGGGAGACTACGAGGAGTGCCTGGAGAAATTGTGGAGGACCAGGCAGCCCTATCCATAGCAGTGCAAAAAAGTGAGGAATGGAAGGAGAGTTTCAAGATGGCGGTTTGAGTCGCGTCCGAGTTAGCACGCCGTTTCTTTCATGGGGAAGAAGCGTAAGGGGAAAGCTGGGCAGGAGCCCTCGCAGCCCGCTCTCACCTCAACGCCTCTTGTTTCGGTATTGGGCCCTTTGGATTCCTTCGTGGTTCGTGCTCCTCGGGATCCGGACCTTGCTGGTGGAGAGTGCCGGCTGGCAGCGTCATTGGAGTCGGAGTGCTCGGTGGATGCCTCGGTGAAGTCCTTCTCCCCAGCTTTGAGCCCTGCGCCTAAGATCCTCTGTGGTGATTCGCTGCCTGAAGGCTTCCTGGAGGTTTCCCCCCCCTGCTGAGACAGGAGGGGGTTTCACCTCGCGAGTGCCGGGAAAGAGCGGAGTGGAGGAAGTGGTGAGTGGGGTTGGTGGATCCTCCCACTCTCCTTTGCCATCGGCGCTTGGTGGAGCTGAGAGCACAGGGAAGGTTTCCTCTCCTCTGTGTCAAGAGGTTTCTGAGCGGCTGGAAATGGCAAGTGCAACGACGTCTTCTCCGGATGGAGCTTTCTTTCTTCAACGTCCAATAAATTTTACACTTGAAGCAATTTGGGACGCTATTGTTTCCCTTGGAGGAGTTTTACTCCCGCAAATTACATCTTTATCTACTAAAGTGGGGATTGCGATGGATTCTGTAGTAGAATTAGAGGAGAAGATTACTGGAATCTTTAAGGAACTTGAAGCTGACCGGAAGCGTATTACAAGCTTAGAAGATCAAGCTGAAGCCTTTCAAAAGAACTTTTCATCGGTCCAGGTCAAATTAGAACAGTTAGATAACTTTTCACGTTTGAATAATTTGTTGTTAATTTTCCTAGAGTTTTTTCTGTCTCTGCCAAAGATATGTTTAAAGAATATTTAACTAAGATACTGGGAGTCTCCCCTGACCTGATTCCGCCTCTGGTAAAAATTTATTATCTTCCCAAAGCTAAATCTGTTCCCCTTACAGGGAGCTCTGGGGGTGGATTGGTGCAAGGAGAGGCTCTCAATGTTACGGACTTATTGGAAAATTCCGGTCTTGACTCTCAGGAGCCTTCTACTTTATTAATAACTTCTGCCCTATTATCTGATAAAGAGTGGATGTTGAAATTGTTCTTCCGGAAGAGGAAGCTCCTGTTTAGGGGTCTGGCTGTTCGTATGTACCCAGATTTGGCACGAGACACCCAGAAACGGCGCAGAGAGTTTCTACTGCTCCGTCCTGGGATCTTGCAGCTGGGCGGGCTATTTTTTCTGAAACACCCGTGTAAATATTGATTAAGTATCAGTCTGTATCTTATGTTTTTTTTGAGCCCTCTCAGCTGTTAGCTTTTATAACTGCTAGGCGCCTAGAATCCTCTACCAACTCCACTTAGGCTCATGTTAGTTGTTGGTCTGGATTTAGACTTAATCTTTTCTTTATTTATTGCGTTTATTCATTTGCGAGACGATCCCCTCTATGTAGTGGACTAGAGAGGGTTAGCACATTTAAATTATACTTATGTTTGTTTGCTTTGATATTGTTTATATCTTGATCTCAAGATATTTTCATGTGTTTGCCCTGTTTCTTAGAAGTGTTTTTGTTTAAACCTTCTTGAATTTATTGTAAAATTGCATAAAAAAAAAAAAAAAAAGTGAGGAATGGAAAGAGAAACCTCTGCTGAAACTTGAGGATTTGGAGAATAGGTTCAGACACAACAATTTGTGCATATAAGAGATCCCAGAGGAGCCTGAATTTGCAGACTGCAGGAGGGTGGCAAAGGACATATGTAAAGAGGCCCTGTATAGAGGAGGAGAAGGGGACGTACCCATACATAGTCCGGGCCTATAGAGTGCTGGGGCCATCCCGAGCCAATGTCCCCTGAAATATAGTGATTTGCCTGCATGAAACAGATTGCAGCCAAAATGAGAGCCATAAATATGGTTATGGTTATGGTTTAGGCACTTGATATACCGCCCTTTACTTACACATCAGAACGGTTTACATGTATGTATATACTATAAATAACTTTGAGTGGTAAGGCTATCTTATAGCCCTCTTCGCCAACCTAGCAGCAGGTATTCTGCAACGGTGCAAGGAAATGGCAAGCATTACTCAGAAACAATGACAGGAGCAGCTAAAATATCAATGGCTATACCCCTTTGAACTTGTTTTTACTAAAGACTGATGCACTTGGCATGTCCGCACAGCGACAGATTTGATCTGAGCCCCTGGAGAAGTTGGAAGGCAGATGGAGGGGGCTGGAGCAGTGGAGAGGTGGAAGATAGAAGGCCTGAAGCAAGAGGGCTGATCAGTTATGACAACTGAAGGCACCAAGAAGGGTTGGAATGGACTCCTGAAGAAGCTCCAGCATGAAGACAGTGAACATTGCATGGGTGTTTATGCTGAGTGTTGTGGTTGGATAATGCTGATATTATGGTAGAGGGGAGCCTGTGGGGAGGGGGGGGGGTGTTGTGTGAATGGAAGAATGAGTGAGCCTGTAAAGCAAGGGGGAAGAGAGATAAGGGAGGGAAGAAATGGTGAAGGGTGTTAAGAGGGCAAAGGGAGACAAGAGGCATGAATGGGGAGGAAGAGGGGATCAGGTAAAGAAGGTCACTATTATGGTGGTAGTGCCTCAGGAGGAGATAGTATGGGATAAGCAGGGTAGACATTTGGGGGTGTGGGTGGCGATAGAGGGGGCGGAAGTAGTGGTGGTATGCATCTATGGTCCATATGGAAAACAAGGGGAGTTTTATGATGGGCTGCTGGGCAAATTAGAGGAGTTTGGGAACCTTCCTATTATTGTGGGAGGAGACTATAGTTTGACCATTAATCCAAGGGTGGACAATAGTGGGGGAGGGGGGACCATAGGAAAATGATCTAAATGGAGGATATATTGGGATTGGTACAATTTTGGCGAATTTGGTATCTGGGCGAGAGGAGATATATCTTTTACTATAAACCATACACCTCATATAGTTTTTAGATATGGAAGGAGAATAATGTTTCAAAAAGGGAGGGAAGGGGGCATGGGGGTGCCAGGTTTTTGTACATACTATAAGGTGGCCCAACTAGGTGCCCTTTTCATCTGGTAGGGATGAGGAGAAACAGTGGATGGAGATGGAGCATGGAGCATGGGATGGTGGGAGGAGGGGCATTGGAACAACTAATCTTGGGTGCGGAAGAATGGGATCCAGACCTGGAGGGTGGTAACCTTCACATCCAACATACCCTGTTGGTGTGGAGTAGATGTAGGGAGCAACTTTTAGGGGGGAAAGCCTATACAAGATAGGTGTTTATCATGGGGCTGAGGGATTTCCACCCAGGATGAGAGGGAGGTCGATTTTGGCAGTGGGAGAGGCAGGGGTTGTGGAGGATTGGGCAGATGTTAGATGGAGGGGGAGTTCTGTTGAGGTTTGAAGCTCTACAGGATGAGTATGGTCTTGGTTAGGCAGACTGGTATGCTTATTACAATTAAGCCATTATTTAGGGCAAAGAAAGTTACAGCAGGATTTGAGGCGAGAACTAATGCCCTGATGTGGAAGGCTAGAGGCAGGGCTGGTGTCTACCCTGTACAGATGGTTGTTGGTGAAGGATGGGGCACACCACTACACATAAACAGGAGGGAAGGGAGGGGTAGCTACCAGGAGATTGGGGGCATGATGATGAAAAGCTATATATATGTCCACTAGGGAACTGGCGTCAGTGACGGTCTTGCTGGAGAATAGTTTAAAAATCCAGTTTAGAATACACTTGATTCCAGTTTGTCTGCATGCTGTGAACCGTAAAAATGGGATGGAATGCTGGAAAGAGTGTGGGGACTTAAAACACTTCTTGTAGGAGTTCTCCAAGGTGAAGGCACTATGGACAGAAGTTGAGGGGATGTGCACAGAGATAACCAGAGTACAGGTCCAACTGGGACCTGCGCAGGTCCTCCTCAATGAGCAGAAAGAGGGGGAGGAGGGAGACATGGGCACATTTATAGGGTACTGTGTGATTGCAATGAGATTGGAGTTGGCTGTATGGTGGAAGATGCCAGATTTACCCAACAGGAGTATGGTGGTTTGGCGATTGAATCATATCTTCTGTATGTGTTAGATAGCGGCGTATAAGCACCATAAGGTTAGTGCATTTGAAAAAATTTGATACTGGTATCAAGACTGGAGAAGCACACAACTCCCAGCTATATTGGGACACACATGACTGAAGTTGATTGTAAAGGGTGGCTTATAGGCGGAATGCACAAAGCCCTGGTATTGGGTGCCCGAAAATTCAGTAAAGACATATGCTGAAGAGTCTGGGGAGGGAAGGAAGAGGAGGGGGGAGGGACTCCAAGGGTAATATGGAGGTGATTTTGGGGTTATGTTGAAAGACTTTCAGATTCTGATTTCTGATCTCTGCCTACTCATTTTTGCAGTTTGATGTTTAGGAACTGGGGAGAGGGGTAAGAGAGGGAGCTGATAGTGGGAAGGGATTTGTGGGAATAATGATCAAAAGGAGAATGTATAAATGTTTTTGGAATTAGCAATGTATGGCTGTTGATGTATCATTGTTTCTGTGGTTTTTGGAGTTGTATATGTGTATATCTGTTAAAAAAATTTAAAAAGTGAGTAAAAAATGTAATTAAAAAAATAAAAACTAATGCATGATTAAAACTCCTTTCTGTTCCAAAGTTTCCATTTGCTTATACAGTACTTGGCAAGAATGGGGAGAACTGACATGTAAAAAGGGATATTTTTGTACTTCAGAATTAGGGTTCCCAAAGCTAAGGAGCATGTTTACTAAGCCCCATGCTAGTAATGTGGTTTGAGCTGCATTACCATTGTGGGGCGCTACTTAAGATGCAGGGGGGCGGGACAGCTGTCTCCCTGAATTTGGCACAGCCAGCCACATTAAAATTACTGTGTGGATCAACTACTGCCACCCATTTTGCTAGTGATAGTTGCTCCCCACCAAGCGCCAGCAGCACAGGCTTTCAAAGCATGTCCTCGCAGCGCTATGGCAGGAACGCCCATGCCCCACCCATAAACTGCCCATAGACATGCTACCCAGCAGTGCAGGTTTTTAGCACAGGGCATTATGTTACTTTTTAGAAAGGTAATGAAAATGCGCATTTACCCCACACTATTCAGGTAGCGTCCTTTAGTAAACGTGCCCTTATGTTGTTATAAACGGACAAAGGAGAGCAAGGTGTAGAAATAGTCCTTTTATTGATAAAAGAACCCTTGACATGCTGCCTTCTTCAGAGGAAACCTCAAAAAGTAAAAGCTTTTAACTACAATCTCTCTATCTGAAAGCTCTTAAAGGGGGGATGGGTGGGGAGGGGGGGTGGGGGGTGGGGTGGGGTGGGGGGGGATGGGGGTGGTGGGGTGGGGGTGGGGGGTGGGGGGGATGGGGGGGTGGGGGGGATGGGGGGGGTGGGGTGGGGTGGGGGGGGACAGCTGAGCATTTCCAGGCCTGCTGTCTGATATTGCTTTATGGATGTGTACAGATCTGCATTGCCTGCCCTGTTGGGTGTCTATTCCCCAGCAGGACTGGGGTTGATGGTCCCCTCTACTGCCACCATTGCAGGGAGGTAGAATGTGGATCTGTTGGTGGGAGATCCTGCTTCCCACCCTGAGCAACGAGGGTAGGGTGGGGGTACATAATCCGCTTATGGGTCCAAGCACCCCCCCTCTCCTCTCCTCACCTCATCTCACCTCACCTACATCATGTAACCATGGCACTGACATAGGATATGCACTATTCACATAAGGGCTAGACATGACTGAGAAATATAGATGGACACAGACGCATTCTAGGTGTGTCTGCAGGAACTACCTATCACACACACTATCACTGATGGGGACCTGCAGCATGGTGTATTTTAGATATGAAAGGTGCTGTGGACCTGGTGCTGGGCGCCCCACCTCACCCTCAGGGTGAGCACAGTACCTGCATAATGTGACGGTCTGTAGCTACTCTGTGCCAGTAACACACACGGTCAGTACCCCCTACCAGGCTGAGGTGCTGTGGGGGTGCACACGGTCAGTTCCCCCTACCAGGCCGAGGTGCTGTGGGGTTGCATACCCCATCTTGTGATCATCTGTAGACTGCTGATTTGCGTGTGCAGTGCATCATGGGTATGGATAGGTTAACCCTATCCTGGTAACCACAGCAGACAGTTTGTGTGGTGACCTTCTGTAGCCAGCCAGGGGTTTGTTAGTAGCTGTAGCCTACTGGTTACTTCACTGGTTACTATACTGTACTATCGAGCACCTGGCCAGAATGACCAAATGGATGATGAAATGCTCAAAGAAATCAAGGAAGCTAACAAAAGTTACAGCGCAGTAATAATAATGGGTGATTTCAATTACCCCGGTATCGACTGGGTCAGTGTCACGTCAGGACATGCTAGGGAGATAAAGTTCCTAGATGAAATAAATGCCTTTCTGTTTCTTGAGAAGAGCAGTGCTTACCAGGGCTCTCCCAAAAGGTGATTTTTGCTGAATTTGCTGCTAAATTGTGAGTTTTGTCTGTTTGTCTCCACATATTTATCTATCTATTTGCCCTTCTGGGTGGGTTCCCTTACCTACTCCCTTGCTGTGTGCCCACCGTTCAGGAACAGCCTCCATTGCTGTAGAGTTTTAAACTATCTTTCTCTTAGTCTACCTGAGTGACTGCCCCTCCCCCCTGCTGAGGCATTGTTGTAGACCTCCATTTCCTGTTGTGCATGTGGGTTTGCTCAGATTGCCTTTCTGTTTCTTGAGAAGAGCAGTGCTTACCAGGGCTCTCCCAAAAGGTGATTTTTGCTGAATTTGCTGCTAAATTGTGAGTTTTGTCTGTTTGTCTCCACATATTTATCTATCTATTTGCCCTTCTGGGTGGGTTCCCTTACCTACTCCCTTGCTGTGTGCCTACTGTTCAGGAACAGCCTACTGGCCAGAGACACTTAGGTTCCCGCCCACCCTACCCCTCACCCCACCCACCCCAGGGGCTACATTGCCTATATAGTGGTCACATAAGAGCCATCTGTCGTTCCTAACTTGGGTAACGCCCACATCTTCAACTTTTCTTATTATTCTTCCTCTTCTGGGACTGCTTAATCAACATGTCGTGTATTCAGTGCAATAACTGTGGTACTTTCATTCAAAGAAGAATCATTTGGAGCCTAAGAGCTTGTCCTATATGCCTAAAGTCAGCTGCCATGCATGAAGAACTGACTCTACTAAGGAAAGACCTAGCAGCCATGCATAAAGAAGTGTCTCTACTGAGGGAGGAACTGGCTGCAATGAAGCACACCTCTTCTAGGATACAAACTGAACAAAGTCCACCACCGCTCCCACAAAGAATCAAACACCCCAGGAACAAATGGATCACAGTGGGTTCCGGAAGATTGCGACCTGTAATGCAGAGACATCCTACACATCAAGAGATATCCCTGCAAAATGCCTTCTCTGCCTTGGCTAATGAGGATGCCCAACCCAAAGAAACTGAAGGGCTCTTAAATGAGTCAGACAATGCCCAATCTCCTGCTAAAGCACCAAATATGAAGAAAACCTCACCAAACAGAATACTATTACTACTTGGAGATTCCATCATCAGAGGCACCAACTTGGGAACACAGTTCAAAGGAGAGGAGATAGTCATATGCCTACCAGGCTCTTAAGCCAGCAGGAATACAAACCAAGTTGTTGAAATACTTAGCGCAAAAAGTGAGCACTCCAAACCAGATGTTATTATCCACTTGGGCACAAATGACCTGGCTATAAAAAGTGCCTCTACAGCCCAAAAGGACTTCCAATCTCTGGGAGAGAAACTCAAGCCCATTGTTAACACTGTTGCATTCTCAGAAGTTCTACCTGTTCTTGGTAAGGGGACAAAAAGGCTGCATCGCATTAACAACTTTAATACATGGCTCCAGACCTGGTGCAAACAAGAAGGATTCAGATTTATTGGCAACTGGGGCAACAGATGGACCAACAAGAGACTATACTGTGCTGATGGACTACATCTCTCTGTCGCAGGGAAAAGAAACCTACGTGAAAAATTCAGGCAGTATGTGGATATGCATTTAAACTAGGAAAAGGGGGTGACGGATGTGGAAGGTCAACATCTGCATGCCACCCCCTGCAAAAGCAGAACATCATCAGAAACAGCCACACACTTAAATCACACATCAAAAACAAGTGGGAAGAAGTGGGCAGAATAAAATCAATGCAAAATACACACAAGCCAGGTAAATGCTGGAAAGCAATGAGCACAAATGCTCGAAGCTTAGCCAAAAAAATTCCAGACCTGGAAGCCCTAATGGTGGAAACGGATTTGGACATCGTGGCCGTTACGGAAACATGGTTTAATGAATCGCATGATTGGGATATAGCCATAGCTGGCTATAATCTATTCAGAAGAGACAGAGAAAATGGAAAAGGAGGAGGAGTAGCCTTGTATGTCAAAAGCAGTATTAAAGCTACTGAAATGCAGGGAACATGGGGAAAAGAAGAAGCGCTCTGGATTGCGTTGAAAAGAGGAGATGGCACTGTCATCCATATTGCTGTAGTCTACAGACCTCCGACTCAAATTGAAGAGAGAGATAACGAATTGATTATAGATACTGCCAAGATAGCAACAAAGGGGGAAGCGATCATATTAGGTGACTTTAATCTACCTGATGTGGATTGGATTACTCCTTCTGCACATCTGGAAAGAAGCAAAAAAATTGTGGATGCTCTCCAAGATGCATTACTTAGACAACTGGTGATGGAACCAACCAGGGAAAGCTCAACGCTGGATGTAGTGTTTACCAACAGTGATAACGTGTCGAATGTCTGCGTGAGTGCCCCTGTGAGCAATAGCGACCATCACACGGTGTGGTTTGAGATAAAAGCCATGGTACAGGCCAATCATAGCAAGCTCAAAGTCCTAAACTTCAAAAACACTGGACTTCAATAAAATGGCCAAGTACTTAAAGGAGGAGATGACGGGGTGGAAGAAGATAAGGGAAGTGGAATTGCAATGGACCAAACTAAAGGCGGCAATAAAAGGGGCAACAGATAAATATGTAAGAAAAATAAATAAAAACAAGAGGAGAAGGAAACCTATTTGGTTTTCCAAAGAGGTGGCTGCGCAAATAAAGGCAAAAAACACAGCTTTCGCAAAATTCAAAAGCTTGCAAACAGAAGAACACAGAAATGAATACAGGATCCAACTCAAAGAGTCTAAAAGAGTAATAAGGATAGCAAAATCAAAGGCAGAAGAAAAGATGGCTAAAGATATTAAGGGTGGCAACAAAACTTTCTTCAGGTATATTCAGGAAAGGAAGAAGATCAGAGTTGGAATTGCAGGACTCAGAAGTGCTGGGAAAGGACTCGTGGAAAGTGACACTGAAAAAGCGAAATTGCTAAACAAATACTTCTGCTCTGTTTTTACTAAAGAAGATCCTGGAGATGGACCAGCTGTGACTCCCAAATATAAAAATAGGACTGAAGTAGATACCACACCATTCACAGAAGATGAGGTGTTAGAACATTCGTAGCAAAAAACCTGTGAGAGAGACAGTTGGTCCATTAGATGATAAAGGGGTTAAAGGAGCACTAAGAGGCGACAAGGCGATAGCGGAGAGACTGAATGAATTCTTTGCTTCGGTCTTTACTGAGGAAGATGTAGGGATGTTACCCATGACTGAAGTGGTATTTAAAGGTGCGGAAGAATTGAAGGAAATATCGATACATCGGGAAGATGTCTTACAACTATTAGATAAACTGAAGAGTAGCAAATCACCTGGGCCGGATGGTATACATCCAAGGGTGTTGGAAGAACTGAAATATGAGATTGCAGAACTGCTATCAGTAATCTGTGAACTATCATTAAAATCATCTCTAATACCTGAAGATTGGAGGATCGCCAATGTAACACCAATTTTTAAAAAGGGTTCCAGGGGTGATCCGGGAAACTACAGACCGGTGAGCCTGACGTCAGTACCGGGAAAAATGGTAGAAACCATCATAAAAAATAAAATTACTCAGCATGTAGATAGTCACAACCTAATGGGAGACAGCCAACATGGCTTTAGACAAGGAAGATCTTGTCTTACTAATCTGTTATGTTTTTTTGAAAGAGTGAATAAACAGGTGGACAAAGGTGAGTCGGTTGATATTGTGTATCTGGACTTTCAGAAAGTCTTTGACAAGGTCCCTCATCAGAGACTTTTGGCAAAACTAAAGAGTCATGGGATAGGAGGCAGTGTACTATTGTGGATCAGGAACTGGTTAAAAGATAGAAAGCAGAGGGTAGGGCTAAATGGCCAATTTTCCCAATGGAGAAAGGTGAATAGTGGTGTACTCCAGGGATCTATGCTGGGTCCGCTGCTTTTTGAAATATTCATAAATGACCTGGAAAGTGGAATAACGAGTGAGGTTATCAAATTTGCAGATGACACAAAACTATTTAAAGTTGTTAAAACCCAAGAGGATTGTGAAAAATTGCAAGAGGATCTTGATAAATTGGAAGACTGGGCATCAAAATGGCAGATGAAATTTAATGTGGACAAGTGCAAGGTTATGCACCTAGGGAAGAACAACCCAAACTATGGTTACACGATGCAAGGTTCCACATTAGGAACCACCACCCAGGAAAAAGATTTAGGCGTCATTGTGGATACCATGTTAAAACCCTCGGCCCAGTGTGCAGCGGCGGCCAAGAGAGCAAATAGAATGCTAGGTATGATCAGGAAAGGAATGGAAAATAAAACAAAAGATATTATAATGCCTCTATATCGTTCCATGGTGAGACCGCACCTTGAATACTGTGTGCAATTCTGGTCACCATATCTTAAAAAGGATATAGCGATTTTAGAAAAGGTACAGAGAAGAGCCACCAAAATGGTAAAGGGGATGGAAGGATACTCCTATGAAGAAAGGCTAAAAAGGTTAGGGCTCTTTAACCTCGGAAAGAGACGGCTGAGGGGAGATATGATAGAAGTCTATAAATTAATGAACGGAGTGGAACGGGTAAACGTAGATCGATTGTTTACCTTATCAGAATATAGAAAGACTAGGGGACATGCAATGAAGCTACAGGGTAAACTATTTAAGACTAATAAAAGAAAATATTTTTTCACTCAACGTGTAATCAAACTCTGGAATTTGTTACCGGAGGATGTAGTAAAGGCTGTTAGTGTAGCTGGGTTTAAAAAAGGTTTGGACAAGTTCCTGGAGGAAAGGTCCATAAACCATTATTAAGAAGTGGCCGAAGATATCAATGCTTGACCCAGTACAAGCATTGTGGAACTTGTGTCTCTTGGGGAAACTGCTAGGTACATATGACCTAGATTGGCCACTGTTGGGAACAGAATACTGGGCTTGATGGACCTTGGTCTGACCCAGTATGGCATATCTTATGTTCTTATGTTCTGCCTGTGGAGCCAGAGATCATGGGTTTGATCCCACAGTGGGGTTATTTGATAGGGCTGTCTGAGGCATTTTCTTTTTTAATTTAAATTAGTGCTGCCAGCAAAAACATCCTCACAGTGCTGTAGCCTTAAGGCGCCCTCTCAAGCGCTCTATAAGGCAACCTATAAAGCGCTTTATAAGGCGTCCTATAGGGAACATTATAAGGTGCCTTGGCGGACAGTGCACTTTATAATGTGCCCTCTGGAGTGTCTTATAGGGCGCCTTATGCGGCACCTTAGGTTACGGCACTGTGAGGGTGTGTTTTCTGGCAGCACTAATTTAAATTAAAAAAGAAATTGCCTCAGACAGCACTGATTTAAAGTAAAGGGTAATGCCTCAGACAGCCTTACTCATCAAGCCTGCTGGGGGATCAAACTTATGACCCCTGTTTCATCAGTCAATGCACTAACCATTGTGCTACACCTCTGTTGCTATGTTTGTAGGTCAGCGCACCTAATTAAAGCTAACGCGCATTAATGTGCCACAGCTCCCTCTATCGCTCAAAAAGTACCTTATTGCACTATAACCCTAAATGCTACCTTAATACCGGAACGCCCACTACCTTATATGGCATCCTGCACACTAACGCCGGCTGCACGTTAAGACTCCTTAGTAAGCATACCCCTTAGAGCCCAAAAAAAGAAAAGGGACACCCCAGGACTAGGCACCTCAGCCCATCTGGGGATCAGGAGCATACCTGGGCCATGGTATTTCCAAAAAGATTAAAAAAAACTATACCTATTCATAAAAATGCAGAAAAATCTTGGTCTAGGTTAACACCAGAGGTTGTCAAAGTGCCTAAATTAAAAATGTATTTCTTTTCAAGCTATAAGAGAATTTTATCGATATCGCTATTCCTCTATGTGGTCTCACAACCCTGATAACAAAAAAACTTCAAATCAGAAACCTCATGACATGCCACTATCCAGTGGACAACAAGTGGTCTGTCCTCAACCCTCCTTCTAAGGCAACTATGGTGCTCTATTATCCTGGTGATTATGTTGCATTTGGTCTTACCCACATAGAGAAGATTGCAAGGACGGACTGCTGTGTAGATCACATTTTGGGACTCACAGTTTGAAAAATCAGTTAGTAGTATTTTTTTATTTGTAATCGGATGGATGAAGAATTTTTTTGTAGCAGGACATGATCGCAAACCGAGTAGTGTCCACATTCGAAGACCCACTACCCTGGGTTTCTGCTTGGGAACTGATAAAGCAGAGAAACAAGGAGTTTAGCAAGGTTTGTGTTTCTGTGCTACATGAACTGACTATGACTGAGTGAGGGAACGATGGAAAGGATATGCCATTCTTCTCTTAAGATTTTTTGAATGTCCTTTGACAAATTAGATAATACCAGGGGACAAATTAGCTAGTCAGTTTCTCTTTGGTCAGCTCTTTGTAGGAACACTGAGAGTTCAGAGCTTTTTGCCTGTTGTAGGCACATGTAGTGCACTCAGATGGATATTTTCTTTGTTGAAAGCGTTTAGCATGTATCTCATAATCACTTGCATATCCTTAGCACGTTTCTCAAAATCACTATATGAGGAACAAATCCTTTGTAGCCTAAGGAACTGACTAATAGGTAAGTAGTTTTGAGAGATCTCGTATGGAAACTCTCAAAGTGTAACAAATTGTTCCAATCTGTTGGCTTTCTATATAAGTCTGTCATAAAGCCATCCAAACTCTTCTTAACAAGGATATCCAAACAGCAGACCTGATTCAACTGTACGTAGTCTGAAATTGTACATTCAAATCCAACGCATTGATCCATCTAAAAAAATCATTAAGATCACTTTCCTCACCGTCCCACACCATAAAGATATTGTCAGTATACTTCAATATACCACAATTTGATCTTATCAGTGAATGGATAATGAACTAAAAACATTCAAAATCAGCAAATTCAAGTTGGCAACATTAGGAGCCATAGAGGACCCCATGGCAACACTCTTAATCTTTTTGTAAAACATAATTCTCTGGGACCAAGCAGGAAGTTAATCTTCACATATGTATGGGTGACGTCACCGACTGAGCCTGCCTTGGAACAATTCCTAGCTTCCAAAGAAGCTTTGGGAATGTACTCCAAGCATGCATGCTGGTCTTCCCAACCGAAGAAGCTATCTTACCTCAGTCTTCTTTTTTTGCGGAGCCCTTCGGATGTCTATCTGAATCCTGGAGATAAGTTCATTTTTTACCGTCTGTTTTTTGCCATTCCAGTATCATCTTGTCTCGATTTGCATCGCCCTTCCCACCTTCGTCGATCCCAGCAACTGATGGTGCCTCAGCGCAAAATTTTTTAGGGGTTCTCTTTTCTTTTTCTGTGTGTGGATTTTTCTCTTGCACCCCCTGGTTGGTGAGGACATTGGAATCCTTTGACTTGGCAGGAGCTGTCTTCCCAACCATGCCAAATCAAACCAGAGATTTAAAAAAGTGCACTCAGTGTGGTCGGACCATCTCGATCACCAACAACCACAGTTCATGCCTTTAGTGTCTCAGGGCTGATCATGAGCCTTCTACTTGCCCTCTCTTCAATACCGGTCTAAGGCAGACTGCATGAGCTCTGGAGTGCTCAGAAAGCCAAAAGTTAAGACTATAATTTTCTTTATTATCTCTGCTGGTTTCTAGCTACTTATATAGAGTTTAATTGTTTTTTTTTTGGGGATATCATGAATATAAGGTTTAACTGTGACTATACATTAAGTATGGGGATATTCAGACTGACTGCTTTCCTGTGTAGCCTTGGAGCAGATATCTGTGGGTGCCCCAGTTCAGGAACAGCCTACTGGCCAGAGACACTTAGGTTCCTGCCCACCCTACCCTTCATCCCACCCACCCCAGGGGCTGCATTGCCTACATAGTGATCGCATTCGTTGCCATCTATCCTTTCAACTTGGGTTAAGGCCCGCCCCTTCTTCTTCCTTTCTTCTTCTTCTAGGATTGCTTATTCAGCATGTCGTGTATTCAGTGCAATAACTGCAGTACATCTATTCCAAGACAAATCATTTGGAATCTGAGAGCTTGTCCTCTGTGCTTCAGGTCAGCTGCCATGCATAAAGAACTGACTCTACTATGGGAAGACCTAGCTGCCAAGCATAAAGAAGTGACCCTACTGAGGGAGGAACTGGCTGCAATGAAGCGCACCTCTTCTAGGATACAAACTGAACAATGTCCACCACCGCTCCCACAAAGAATCAAACACCCCAGGGACAAATGGATCACAGTGGGTTCTGGTAGATTGCGACCTGTGACACAAAGACATCCTATGCATCAGGAAACATCCCTGCATAATGCCTTCTCTGCCTTGGCTAATGAGGATGCCCAATTCAAAGAAACAGAAGAGACAGAGAAAATGGAAGAGGAGGAGGAGTAGCTTTGTATGTCAAGGGCAGTATTAAAGCTACTGAAATGCAGGGGGCATGGGGAAAAGAAGAAGTGCTCTGGATTGTGTTGGAAAGAGGAGATGGCACTGTCATCCATACTGCTGTAGTATACAGACCTCCGACACAAACTGAAGAGATAGATAATGAATTGATTATAGATATTGCCAAGATAGCCACAAAGGGAGAAGCTATCATATTGGGTGACTTTAATCTACCTGATGTCGATTGGATTACTCCTTCTGCAAATCTGGAAAGAAGCAAAAAAATTGTGGATGCTCTCCAAGACGCATTACTTAGACAAGTGGTGATGGAACCAACTAGGGAAAGCTCAACGCTGGATTTAGTGCTCACCAACGGTGATAGCATGTCAAATGTCTGCATGGGTGCCCCTGTGAGCAGCAGTGATCATCACACGGTGTGGTTTGAGATAAAAGCCATGGTACAGGCCAATCATAGCAAGCTCAAGGTCCTAAACTTCAAAAATACAGACTTCAATAAAATGGCCGAGTACCTAAAGGAGGAGCTGACAGGGTGGAAGGAGATAAGGGAAGTGGAATTGCAATGGGCTAAACTAAAGGTGGCAATAAAAGGGGCTACAGATAAATATGTAAGAAAAGTAAACAAAAACAAGAGGAGAAGAAAACCTATTTGGTTTTCTAAAGAAGTGGCTGCTCAAATAAAGGCAAAAAACACAGCTTTCGCTAAATTCAAAAGCTTGCAAACAGAGGAACACAGAAATGAATACAGGATCAAACTCAAAGAGACAAAGAGAGAAATTAGGATAGCAAAATCAAAGGCAGAGGAAAAGATGGCTAAAGATGTTAAGTGTGGCGACAAAACTTTCTTCAGGTATATTGGGGAAAGGAAGAAGATCAGAGATGGAATTGCAGGACTCAGAAGTGCTGGGAACGCACTTGTGGAAAATGACATTGAAAAAGCAAAATTGCTAAACGAATACTTCTGTTCTGTTTTTACTAAGGAACGTCCTGGAGAAGGACCACCTGTGACTCCAAAATATAAAACTGGGAATGAAGTAGATACCTCCTCAGGATCATAACAATTATCAACACCACAACCTCCCCACTCGATCCATGCCCTGTGTCATGGATCAAAAGTACTAAGGAAGAACTAGCTGGAAACATTCAATACATAGTAAATCAATCCCTCTCCCAAGGCATTATGCCTGATGCCCTAAAACTCACAACAATCCGCCCAATAATAAAAAACAATAATCTCGACCCGAAAGACACAAACTCATATAGACCTATAGCCAGCATTCCATTCATGGCTAAAATAATAGAAAAAACTGTTCAACTACAACTGCAAGAACATATAGACGAGCACAACTCCCTTGACTCCCACCAATTTGGCTTCCGCCCCTTCCATGGGGTAGAAACCCTCTTAATTACTCTGATGGACTTCCTCATAAGACATACAGACGATAACACTCAAGGCCTCCTACTCCTTTTCATAGACATTTCCGCCGCATTTGACAACATCAATCACCTTACACTGATTAACAGATTAGAAAACTTAGGAATAGGCGGGACTGTCCTCAATTGGTTCAAGTCCTACATCACACACAGACTAATGCGAGTTCAATTAAACCAGGAAGCATCAGAAACCTTCCCCCAAGGACAAGGAATACCCCAAGGATCAGCCCTTTCTGCTCTCCTTTTCAACCTGTACCTACAACACATCACAAAAATATTTAAAAAACACAAAATCAGTCATTTTATCTATGCCGACGACATCATGCTCGCCCTCCCCATAACCACGAAAAACCCTAATTATAACACTCTATCCGAATGCATGGCGGAAACCTCATTCTGGATGGAAACCAACTTCCTCAGCATCAATCTCAAAAAAACTGAGGCAATGTTTGTATCAAGATCACCTGTGGCTGAAGATACCTACCCAACAACTATCTCCATCAATAACACAACGATACCTGTTAAAAAAGAGGTAAAATACCTAGGCGTTATAATCGATCACACACTCACCATGCTACCACACATAAAGCAGACGGTAAAAACTATATTCTACAAACTCAAAACTATTCAACACTTAAGGCTCCTTCTTGACACGCATGACTTTAGATCAGTCGTAAGTGCACTCATAACCCCTCACTTTGACTATTGTAATAGTCTCCTAACCGGCCTCCCACAAAAGAATATCTACCTATTACAAAGAGCACAAAACATTTGTGCAAAAGTAGTCACTAAAGCCCACCTAGCAGACCATGTAACCCCTATACTGCTAGAACTACACTGGCTCCCCATAAATAACCGAATCAAATACAAAATACTACTAACAACCTTCAAACTACTAAACGATATTGCCCCCTCCCATCTATCCACACTCCTCCACGCCCCAAATGATTCAAGAGCCCGCAGACTAAATGCAACCCTCTCACTAGAGCTGCCAAAAACATTCACGAGGACTAAAAACTCCACCAGTGCTAGAGCCTTCACATTCACCACTCCCACACTCTGGAATGACCTCCCAATAGACATCCGAATCATAAAGGACCTCTCCCAATTCAGGAAAGAACTCAAGACATTTATTTTATTTATTTATTTATTTATTTATTTAACAATTCTTTTATACCGCGCTATTATAATCAGTGCGGTGTACATAGAACAAGAACATACTACAATGCATACAAGTAACATTGAGTTTTACATTGAACAGGGAACTTCAACAATAGGACAACCGGGGGAACTATGTACAGATTAACTTAATGGTATATACAGTAATATCAAACTCGATTGGATGTTACAATGTGGTTCACTAATAAGACTAGAGAGAAAGGTTGACCAACTAGCCCTTTTCAGGTTGTATTGAGGTGGTAGTTTTGTTAGTGACTAGGTTGACTTCTGGGTAGCATTTTGTGAACAGGTGGTATTTCAATGCTTTTCTGAATAGGATTAGGTTTTTGACATACCTATTCTCTGAGCATTTCAGAATCCCCTACCCTCCAAGTCCAGCCACACAGCATCCACAGGCACACAAACAAAAAAACCTGCAGAAACACAATTAACTGAACACACACAACTCCTCTTCAAACAGCCCCCCCAAAGACACCCCAAACAACCCACGAAAAATGGAAATAAATTCCACCACACACACACACTCACACACACACTTGAATAGTGAATTCTATACACCATAAATCATGTATCCTAACCTTTTGTAAATAACATCTATAAATAGCAATGTCAGCTCGCTGACATTCCCCTGTAAATCCAGTAGTATACAAAAGTATACACCCTGTAAATAGTTTTAACAACTTACTGTTCTGTTTTATGTAAAAAGTTAAAAAGTTATATGTAAAAAGTTAAAAAGTTCTTGTTCTATGTAATGTTATACGAACGTATACAATTGTTCCATGTAAACCGCCCCTGATCTCTGGAAGGGGCGGTATAGAAGAAATAGATAAATAAATAAAAATAAATAAATAAATACCACACCATTCACAGAAGATGATGTGTTAGAACAACTTGCTAAACTGAAAGTGGACAAGGCCATGGGACCAGATGAGATACATCCCAGGATACTGAAAGAGCTCAGAGAGGTTCTTGCAGGGCCATTAAAGGATGTTTTCAACAGATCCTTGGAAACAGGAGAGGTTCCTCAGGACTGGAGAATGGCTGATGTCGTACCTCTACACAAAAGTAGTGACAGGGAAGAAGTGTCAAACTACAGGCCTGTGAGCCTTACCTCAGTGGCGGGAAAAGTAATGGAGGTGCTCCTGAAAGAGCGAATTGTGAACTTTCTCAAAGCCAACAGGTTGCAAGATCCGAGGCAACATGGTTTTACCAAAAGACGATCTTGCCAAACAAATCAGATTGAGTTCTTTGACTGGGTGACCAGGGAACTAGATCAGGGGCATGCGATGGATGTCATCTACCTGGATTTCAGCAAAGCCTTTGATACTGTTCCTCATAGGAGGCTTTTCAATAAACTCAGTAGCTTGGGGATAGATCCCAAGATGGTAAATTGGATCAGAAATTGGTTGACTGACAGACGACAGAAGGTGATGGTACAAGGAGCTCATTCGGATGAAAGGAAGGTGATTAGCAGGGTGCCCCAGGGGTCGGTCCTGGGCCCGGCACTGTTCAATGTATTTGTGAGTGATATTGCTGAAGGACTACATGGAAAAGTCTGTCTTTTTGCAGATGACATGAAAATTTGCAACAGAGTGGACTCCCCCGAGGGAGTGGTTAACATGAGGAATGATCAACGAAAGCTGGAAGAATGGTCTAATGCTTGGCAATTAAGATTTAATGCGAAGAAATGCAGAGTCATGCACTTGGGAAGCAGAAATCCAAGGGAAATGTACACGATAGGGGACGAGAGATTGGTGTGTATGGATCAGGAGAAAGACCTTGGAGTGATTATTTCTGAAGATCTCAAAGTAGCAAAACAGTGTGACAAGGCGATGGCAAAAGCCAGGAGGATGTTGGGCTGCATACGAAGAGGAATTACCAGCAGAAAGGAAGAGGTACTTATGCCACTGTACAAGTCGCTGGTGAGGCCTCACTTGGAATACTGTGTTCAGTTTTGGAGACCATATCTTGCAAAGGATGTAAAAAGACTGGAAACTGTTCAGAGGAAGGCGACCAAAATGATTTGGAGCCTGCGACAGAAGCCTTATGAGAAGAGACCTTAAGACCTAAACATGTACACTTTGGAGGAGAGGAGGGACAGGGGAGATATGATTGATACCTTTAAATACTTAAAGAGAAATAATGAACAAACAAACCTCTTCCAAAAACGGAGAAGCTGCAAAACTAGAGGGCATAACATGAAGCTACAAGGTGGTAAATTGAAAGGCAATGTCAGGAAATACTTTTTCACTGAAAGGATGGTGGATGCTTGGAATGCATTCCCAATGGAAGTGGTGGGGGCAAATACGGTGACGGAGTTCAAAAGGGCATGGGACAGACACAGTGGATCCCTTTACAGCAACAAGAAAATATCAAAATAATCGGAACCATCTAATTCCTTAACAAATAGGGGTATCCTACATGGAGTGGTGGGATCACCCCTGGACAAAGACATGGGGAGGGGGTCCTGCACGGAGTGGCAAGTGTACCTACTCTTGGCATCGTACTGGGCAGACTAGATGGACCATACTGGTCTTTATCTGCCATCATTTACTATGTTACTATGTTCTTGCAGATGATGCACAAGGTCTCAAGAATCGAGAAAAGTAGCAGGAATCATTGATTGGTTCCAAGGCCTCAACATCATCCTTGGCATCGACCTCTGCTTCGATGCCCTCGAAGTCCTTATCTGAGGCATTGGCTCCAAAAGGGGACTGGTTGACCTCCGAGCCTGGAGGTCATGGGACATCAGACCGGAGGCTCTCCTTTGATGAGGAGTGCCCCCAGAAAAAACAGACCCTGTCCAAATTGGCATCAAAGGGCGATGCCAATACTAGAGGGAAAAACCCAGGACATCGGCATCAGAGCCCTTGATGCAACTTCAAGAGTGAAGGCCAGGAATGGCCTTCCAAACTGCTCTGGCAGGAACAGTTGCCTCCAGAAACCTTGGAGGTTTGGCACAGAGCTCCTGAGGCTATAATCCTCATGGAGTCCTTGCCATAGGAATTGGCATAGGCATCATCGGTACAGGCACCAATGCCAACACTGGCAGCTGCGGAGCCCTCCCTCCTGGTGGAGAGGATGCTGACTCTTGAATGCAGACTGGTGCCTTCAAGGTGCAACAACCCCATGAGGACCAGGTAAGTCTGCTTTCTAGGTGCCAGTGACGGCTATGTCCATGGCCGAGTGTCTCCCACTAGATGTCATCGAGACATCCCCTCGGGCCCGTCTCACCCAGTGCCTCGGCGCTATTCTCTCCAGAGGAGACCCGCACACCAAAGAACTGGAGATTCTCCAGTATGAGTCTCCACCCAAGGAAGCTCTCACAGTGCCGGTGCAGCCGATCCTCGAATGGCTACTACTTAGAATGTGGGAGACCCCAGCGTCAGTGTCGGTGGTTAGCTGACACCTCTATGCCATATACTGCGTCAAGAAAGGGCTGGGGTTCCACAAGCACCAACTCCCACATAACTCCATGGTTGGCGAGTCAGCCATGCAAAAAATTAAGAGCCAGAAGACCTATTCTTCCGTCCCCCTGGTAGGGGGGCTAGAGTCCTCTATGCCCTTGGGTGCAAGTGCTACCAGGTTTCGATACTGGGGTGTCGAATACAGGCCTTATGAGTTATACATAGGCATGTATCTCAAGGCCCTAACCCAGGAGTTATCAGGATTTTCAGCAGGGCTTACCAAGGAACCCCTTCAACGGTTGCAATCCCTGACTTCTGGGATCAAGGACTGCTTTAAGTTCCTTTTCTGGGTGGCCTATGATGGATTTGAGTCCATGGCTCAGGTAGCAGCGATGGGTATCCGCACCCGGCACCAGGTCTGGCTGCAGTCCTCGGACCGTGAACAATGGGAAAAGCTGCTCAATGTCCCTTGAACTGGGGAGAACCTGTTCAGCGAACCCATGGCCAACAAAGCAGCCGAGATTGAGGACGACGTGGTGACCCAACAGAGGCTATCCAGAAAGACTTTGTCTCTTCCCCGCAAGAAACCATTGGGGAAAAGACCCCTTTTCCCGAGGAAAAAGGGGTCCTTTCATCAGAGTCACCACTACCGGCCCTTCTCAGACCAGCAACAAAGTTCTCACTACAAAGGTCAGGGCTGTGGAGCCTGGAAACCTAAGAAGCTCCAGACCCAACTCCCGCCCAGTCTATGGGGAGCTTTTGACTCCTGGGGCAGGGCTTCCCCTCCCCCAGGAGACCCTTACCAGCCCACAGGGGGCTGCCTGGAACCTTTTACCCACAGGTGGACTGGTGTCACCTTGGACCAGTGGGAACTGCAAATGGTAAAGGAGGGATAGCTCATCTACCTACAGCAGGTACAACCCAGGTTCTTTCCAGGAGAGCCTGTGCAACTTCTCCTTTACCAGACCCTCCTGTCACAGAGCTTGCAGGTCTACTCAGAGACAACGCAGTAGAGCCTGTACCCCAACATCTATGGGGAAAGGGTTTCTACTCCAGATACTTCCTGGTCCCAAAAAGAACTGTGGGCCTCAGGCCCATACTAGACCTGAGAAATGAACAAGTTTCTGATGAGGGAGAAGTTCAAAATGCTCTCCCTTGGAAAACTGCTGCCTTACCTCCACCAGGGAGATTGGCTGTGCTCCTTGTACCTAAAGGATGTGTACACACACATCCTGATCCACCCTACCACAGGCAGTACATACTGTTCATGGTAGGAGGAGGGCACTACCAGTACAAGATGCTACCCTTCAGCTTGGCCTCCTCACCAAGGGTCTTTACCAAATGCCTTGCGGTGGTAGCTGTCTACCTGCATCTGCAGGGGGCTTTTGTCTTCCCCTACTTGGACCACAGAGGTCAGTCAAGCTGCAGACCATGCAACCCTCTTCCTGCAGCAAATGGAGTCCGTCATCAACTACCCCAAATCCAATCTCTCTTCAGCCCAAAGTCTGGAGTTCATAGGTGCCCAGTTGGACACGTTACAGTTCAAGGCCATCCTCCCAAGAGAAAGGGCAGAATGCCTCAGGCAACTGGCAAGAGATGTACAATGCCGCCAGTCAGTGCTGGCTCGTCTCCTCCTCTGCTTACTAGGCCACATGGCCTCCACGGTCCATGTCATACCTTCCTCCCACTTACACATGCAGACAGCCCCGTGGTGCTCACAGTAGGCTGAGGCAACAGGCAGCTATGGGACAAGGTCAGGGTTATCTGCCAACTGGCGGAATCCCTCAACTGGTGGCAAAACATGCACCACCTCCAGGCAAGAGTGCCCTTCCAGGCACCTATGCCACAGAGGAACCTGACCACAGACGCCTCCCTCCTAAGTTGGGGGGCACATTGTGAAGACCACCACACACAGGGCAGTTGGTCTCAGGCAGAGTCACTCCTACAGATCAATCTACTGGAGCTCAGGACAATCTTCCTGGCCCTATGAGTGTTCCACCATCACCTGCGACACCGGCCTGTACTGATCCAGACAGACAACCAGGTTGCCATGTTTTATATCAACATACCGGGGGGGCACGGGGTTGTACTCCCTCTGCCAGGAGGTGATGGCCCTCCTCTCCTTCGCAGCACATAACGACATGCCTCTGCAAGTGATGTGCCTCCTGGGCCAGGACAACAGCCTAGCAGACAGGCTGAGCAGAGTCCTTCACCCACTTGAGTGGCGCTTAAGCCCCAGAGTAATGAAGCAGCTCTTCCAACTCTGGGACAGGCCCGTGATGGACTTGTTTGCCTCTGCGGACAACACGCAGCTATCCTACTTCTGCTCCCATCAGCTAAACCCAGAGAGATTGGCGTCAGATGCCTTCATGATCTTGTGGTCCTAAGGCCTGTGCTATGCATTCCCACTGACCCCTCTGATCTCTAAGACCCTCTTCAAGGTTCAGAACAAAAGGGCATCAGTTATACTGATTGCCCCAGGTGGTCCAGGCAACCTTGGTTCCCTCTGTTGCTTTTCATGTTGGTGGTACTCCCAGTCCTTCTGGACCATGCCCCAGGAGGAAGGTTCTCTCCTACACCCCAATCTGGGGTCACTAACACTAACAGTGTGGCTACTGAAAGGGTAGCGTTAGCCTCTGTCAATCTTCCAGGAGAGGTGGAGGAGATCCTACTGGCCTCCCAAAAATCCTCCATCAGGCGGGCTTTTGCCTTTAAGTGGAGAAGGTTCTTCACCTGGTGTGTGGAAAAGGAGGAGAATCCCTTCTCCTGCCTGGTGCAGCTGGTCCTGCAGTACCTACTGCACTTGTCACATACCGGGCTGAAGTTCAACTTGGTGAGGGTACATCTGAGCACCATAGCCACTCACCACCACCCTATCAAGGGAAAGCCCCTCTCAAGCCAGTCCCTGGTCTCCAGGTTCTTCCGGGGCCTGCTGTTGTCCAAGCCCCCTCTCTATCCTCTGGCAGATGAATAGGATCTCAATGCGGTACTTTCTCAGCTTACCAAACCACCGTTCGAGCCCCTGGCCATTTGCCACCTGCGGTACCTGTCATGGAAGGTGGCTTTTCTGGAGGCCCTCACATCTGCTCGAAGAATGAGTGAACTTCAGGCCCTGGTGGAAGATCCACTGTATACGAGATTCTACAAGAACAAGGTAGTGCTTCGCAAACACCCCAAATTCCTCCCAAAGGTGGTGTCCCCTTTCCACCTCAACCAAGAGGTGGTCCTCCTTCCTGTGGCCTCACCCTGGCAAGGGGGAACTAGTACTTCATACACTAGATTCCAAATGGGCACTGTCTTTCTATTTACAGCGGACTCAGGCCCATTGGAAAGCTCCTCAGCTTTTCGTGTCTTATGACCCCAGCAGACTGGGGCTCCCTGTGACTAAGCAAACTCTGTCCATTTGGGTGACAGACTGTATTGCCCTCGCATATGAGCAAGCTGGCCTCTTCCTCAAGCACCATATCACAGTGAGGGTGATGGTTGTTTAGGTGGCCAACCTCCGCTTAGTGTCAGTGACGGAAACCTGCAGGGCCACCACATGGTCTTCAATCCATATGTTCACAGCTCACTACTGCCTGGATAGTGAGTCCTGCAGGGACAGGGCTTTTGGCCAGGCAGTACTCAATAATATTTTCGAGGTGTAGGTAACTCTTGGCCTCCAACCCTTCTGTGTTCATATTACTGGACTGATAGTGTCACTGGAGCCTAAGGTCTGCAGAGTCTTTCAGTGGGACACATCTTCTGCAACTCACAGCTACCTGACTTGGTCGCTGTTGATGCTGTCATGGTTCAGTCCTCAGCAGCCTGGAGCTAGGGAGTCCTATATGTGAAGACTGACTTCCTGCTTGTTTCTGGAGAAAGCATAGTTACTCACCTGTAACAGGTGTTCTCCAGGGACAGCAGGAATCAGTCCTCACAATCCTCCCTCCTCCCCTGGGAGTTGCCTCCCTACCTTATTTTATTTTTTACTACCATCCTAGCTATGTCATCTGACTCAGCAATATGCACCCTTGGGCGGGAAGGGGACCACACATGCATGGTAGCATGTCCCAAAGACTTTCTTTGAAAGCTGGGGAAATGCTCCACCCATATGTGAGAACTGATTCCTGCTGGTGAGTAACTACGCTTTCTCCTATCTGTTCTAAATATACTACTTTGTAACTTCATGGCATGTCCCCTAGTCCTTAAAATTTTTGAAAAAGTAAACAATTGACTTGCATCTACCTGTTCCACTCCATTCAAGATTTTATAGATCTCTCTCATATCTCCCCACAGCTGTCTCTTCTCCAGGCTTAAGACTCATAGGTGAGTCATTCCATCCCCTTTATCATTTTGGTCACCATTCTCTGTACATTTTCCAATGCCACTATATCTTGTTTGAGATGCAAAGACCAGAATTGCACACAATAAACATGGAGCAATACAGAGGCATTATGATATCCTTTGTTTGATTTTCTATTCTTTTCCCAATGATTCCTAACGTTTTCTTTATTTTTACACCCACTGCACATTGAATAGATTTCAATGTAATCTCTAGGAACAAGCAGGAATATAGTCTTCACATATGTGTGACGCCGGTACCGACAGAGCCTGCGCGGGAATGCTCCCCAGCATCCAATAGGAAAGCTTTTGAGAGCATCCCACTGCGCCTGCGTAGTTGCCTTCCCACCATTCCAGCTCTCCCTCCTCAGTTCTTCGATTTCCGTGGAGCCGACAAAAAGCAATTCCTGTCACGGCGGAAAATTCATCCTTTCTTATTTTTTGTGGTTGCGTCTGCCTTCCCGTCGATTCTGGTACTGACCCCGTTGGTGCTTTCTTTCTTTCTTTCTTCAAGAAAAGGGAAAAAATTATCTCTTTCCTTCAGGCACATCAATGCCATCTTAGGCTTAGGCCTTCCCTTTTGTCACAGACAAAATAGAAAAATCATCCAGTGGTTTTAAGAAGTGTTCCAAAGGTGGCAGTACCATTTTGGCCACAGACACCCATGACTGGTGTCTAAAATGCTTAGGACTGGATCATCAACAATCAGAATGGCCTCTTTGTAGGACAAAGAGAGGCCTACAGAATCGAGCTGCAAAGCTAGGCACCCTCTTTGCCTCTGATGCAGTATCTTTAGCATCGACATCATCGAGAGCTTCATCTTCCTCCCAAGGATCTCAGGTATCGAAACCTAGGTCTTCATCAAAGCATGGCCGGCCCTCCAAGGGTATATCTCCTTCTAAGCATTGAGATGCCTCGGGCACTGCCCTGGAGAGGGACACACTGGCCAAACAACCCCAGCGGGAGGACCTTTCATCCAAAGCCTTAGTGGGGTCCCAGAATGCTCATGAGGCCTCCACCTTTGGAGAACTCCTGGTGCCCTGCTCAGGGATCGTGGCCCACATTTCCAGTACTGATACCCAAGCATCGGCAAACTCCATGGATCAACGTATCCTGACCATCGAGCGGAGCTTAGCAGCCTTACTGGCGGCCTCAATACCAGCAAAACCTTTACAGTCATTTACGCAGGCATCTGAACCAGCTCCGATGCAGACATAACCTGCATCAACTTTTTTGCCACTTACCATGCTACCACCCATGCCGGCCCTCGAATCCGTTTCCGGTACCGAGGTGCCGGCACTGCAAGCCTCAGCTAACGGTTTTGATCGGTACAGACTACATGAAGAGTGGGAACACCCTGCCCGTCGATACTTTGAGTCTTCAGACTCCGATTTGTCATATTTCTATGTTTCTATGTTTCTAACTATCCCAGAAGACCCATCTCCATCTCCACAATTACACATGTCCCCTCCAGAGGACATGTCTTTTCAAGACTTTATTCGCGATGTTGCTTGTGGTCTGTCCATAACAGTGACATCGGAGAAAGAGCCTATGACCAAAGAACTTGAAATTCTTCAGTACTCTACAGCCCTGAAGGAGGCTGCTATGCTCCCTATCCATTGCATACTTCACGATTTTATGCTTTGTATGTGGGAGATACCCCTTACTATCTCTCCACATACCCGACGACTCGATATCATGTTGTAGCAGCAGATAAGCATGCAATAAATAAATCCAGGAGTCTTTTCAAGGATCCAAGCCAGTTTAATGTGCACATGGCTCAAGCAATAAGCAATTTCAAAATGGCTGAGCCATGGCTTCTAGTAAAACAACAACTTTTATAGCTTTCTTGTCCATTCTAAGCATAGGCAAACTTTTCATTGGTCCCAGTACCCCTCTCACCCATCTATTGGTCCCGGTACTGATATGGCTACCCAATCGGGACTCTGGTCTGGGCTCAGCACCTGGTTGCCCCCTTCTAGTCCCAATTACAATGGTCAGTGTCTCTAACTTGTTACATCTCTCCTCCAAGGTCGCTTAGCTTGTTAAAACATATGGGAAGCAGGGCACTGTAACCTTGCTTTTTGCAGAGTTAATTAATTCCATAGAAGCATAGCACACCTTATCAGTACCAATTAAACTTGTTTTTCTATATTTTCTAAGTTTCGTTTCTGCTTAGCTATGTTCAGTTAAACTGAGTTAAGTTTCAATTCTATGGTGTCATCATTCAGGGGGGTTTTCATTCCTCTGGGCCTAACTACAGGCTTCAGTTACAGGTCAAGCTGCTCAGGCCTGTCTGCTTAGTTCAATTAGCATGGATCATAGGCCGTCGCCTACCACAATGTATCGGGTACCGGAGTGTCCCGGTTTTCAAAAGGCGCAATTACCACACCATTCCATGGTGGTGGAATCGGCATTGCATCGAATAAAGAGTGCTAAGACACATTCCTTGAACCCTCCAGGTAGGGAATCGGGAACCCTAGATGCCTTTGGTGGATGTTGTTTTCAGGCCTCCATGTTATCAGCCAGGATCAGTTCCTACATACTCTATATGGGTATGTTCCTTAGAGAAGTGTCTAAGGTTTTGGAGTTAATGTCTCCTGTTCTCCCTGATGATAAGAGAAAAGATTATCTCACCCTTGTAAAGCATGCTCAGAATGTTTCAAACTTTGTTAACAAGGCAACTTTTGACTGTATTGAGTGCATCAGCGGAACATCTCATCCATCTGCATCGGTGCACGCAGGATTGCTTGGCTCCAAGCATCAGATCTTGAACAATGGGTTCAAGATAAGCTGGGTAATATCCCTTGCACCGGTAAAAACCTTTTTGGCAAGGATTGACAGGACAAGGCCTCTAAGTTAGAATCTGCAAACACCACTCTTAATAGACTATCTAGAACTACTGCCAAACCAGTTTGGAAAAAAGCAGCAAAGAAAGCTTTTTTCAATGAGAAGTACTATCCTTCTTACATCCCTGCTGTACAGTGTGAATACCATGCGCTCCTCAGAAGGGGCAGCAGCCATCAAAGCAGCAAAAGAAGGCTCAGACTCCTAAGTCACAGCCACCTCAGCAGACCCAGCCTCCTCGGGGTCTTTGACTCCTTTCTGAAGAACATAGCCCTTCTGCCTCTGGAGATTCCAGATCCCGCCCACATCCTCGGCAGACGCTGTCACTTTGCCAACAGGTGGCATCTTATCACATCAGAGCAGTGGACACTGTCCATAGTATGGGAGGGATACAAGCTTCATCTACAAAGTCTATCCCCCCGGACTCCTCCAAAAGAGTTCCACTCTCAGCCCCCTCTCACTGTTCTGTTGCTGCAAGAGGTCAGCTCCCTTCACTCACAGGACGCAATAGAGGAGGTTCCACTATCCCAGCAAGGAATGGGCTTTTTTTCTACATACTTCCTCATTCTGAAGAAAACAGGAGGGTACAGGTCCATTCTGGACCTCAGAGAACTGAACAGGTACCTACTATGGGAGAAATTCAAAATGATCTCCCTAGGGGCCCTTCTCCCCTATCTCCAGAGTCAGGATTGGCTCTGTTCTCTAGATCTAAAGGAGGCATATATTCTCATACTTATTCACTCACAGCCCAGAAAGTTCCTGCGCTTCATATTCCAAGGGAGACATTATCAATACACAGTCCTGCCTTTCAGCCTCACCTCTCTCCCAAGAGTGTTCACAAAATGCATAGCGGTAGTAGCCACATTCATAAGGATTCTCAGGATATTTGTCTTCCCTTACTTAGACGACTGGCTCATTCGAGCAAATACCTCTCTAGAGGCCAGCCTTTCCCTCTTGCGTACCCATTGCCTGCATTGTACTTTGCTTGCTTGCATTGAACTTTGCTACCCATTACTTGCATTGAACCTTGCTGCACAGGCTATAGACTCCCCACTACCCATTGCTTGTATTTTAACCTACATTGCATAGCAGGTTGTTCCCACTTGTAACTCAACATATACTGCATAGTGTGTAGAATCCTTAGCCACCTCATTGCTTGTAAGATAACATATGCTGCATAGCCCCAACTATTCCTCTTCTATGGCCCCACGCATTGTCCTTCTCTTCCTCATACTCCCCAACTGCCTCCCCTCCTACCAGCACCCTCACTCCTCTCCCCCCTATTCTCCCTCTATCTTCCTCACTTCTCCCTCCATTCTGTCTTCTAACCTAGCATCTGCTCTTGAGCTTCATCACACTCTCCCCCTCATTCAACCAGCCCCTCTCTCTTTAAGGCAACCCCACCCTCACTTCCGCCGCACTGCCTCTGCTTTACCCCACTCTCTACTACTCCTTCTTCTTCTCTCATCAGGTAATATCAACCCCAACCGGGGGGGGGGGGGGGGGGGGGTGGGCGCTAGTGAGCCCGAACGAAAATGGCCCCTTCTCCTTGAAGCTCTGTGCTTGGCATCCCACATGTGCTGGTGGGGAGCCCATAAACCTGTGCCTGCGGCGAGAAAATTGAGGGCCGAAAGTGGCGGAACACGGGGTGCAGTGAAATAGCCGGTGAAAGCTGAAATGCAATTGCCGCCAGCCTGACTATGCCCCCTAAACTGCAGAACGTGTGAGGCCTGGTAAGAGCAACCCCGGGAGCAGAAACAGATCCATGAGTCTGAGTGGTGAGCAGTGCGAGTGCGGGCTGCGATGTCCGGCCCTTCCCCCTGAACACTAGAAGTGCAGCGCATATAAGTTTCTATGCTGAGAAAATTGGTGCCGCTTTAGTTCCCCGCAGAGGATTCCCGCCAGTGTGTGCATGCTGTATTCAATGAATGAAGAACCGTGGAAGCCCTAGAGGACCGGAGAGAACCCAGCTGAGTGACCCTGTAAGCGGTGGAAGGAGCGGTGTCGGAACTGTGGCTAAGCCTGGGACTGCGGTGGAAGCAATTACCCGCTGGGAACGGAGTGATCTGAAGTGATCCGCGGTGGGATAGCTGTCTGAAGTGCAGTGTGAGAGCGGAGGAAACGGTTGGCTGTGGGGGTGTCTCCTGGATCGGTAATCTGTGGAAGCTGCAGGGGTGAACAGTGCCTGAAGTAAGGAAAGGCTCTGGAACTTTAACCTTGTGGGGAAAGAGGCCTGTTTTTCCAGCAGTAAGTTTAAACATGCTTGGGGGGTATTCCCAACTTCTTTCAAGGAGCACATGGCTCAGCAAAAGTGAGTGTGTGGCGCTATCTGGTGGTGGAACGAGGAAGCAGGGTCCCAGCATTGTAGCAGAGGTTAAAAAGGCTCTGGAAATAGTAGTGGAGGTGAGAGCCAACAGCTGAACTCAGAGATGGCATCTACCAGGAAAAAAGCAGCGGATCTGAAAGAGTTTGCCTATGGCAGTGGTCGAGCAGATCTTCAAGAGAGAGAAAAACCAACGACTGAGGACTTGCCAGGGAGCTTGGAAACATCCGAAACTGGTAAGAAGGAAGTACCTGCTCCGAGTGCCCTGGTGGACATTACAAAAGAGGAGCTAAAATCGTGGTTTCGGGAGATTAAAAAGGACATTGCTGGGTTCAAAGGAGAAGTGGAAGGGATGTTTGAACAGTTGAGAGCTGATATAACTGAGGTCGGCTGCAGGGTGGCGGAAGTGGAGGGCCGCCTAGAGGACCTGGAGATGCGCACCGAGACGCTGGAAACGGGTATGAAGTCTTTGGAAGATGTTAGGGAGAGTATGACCCTGAAGCTGGAAGATTTGGAGAACAGAGCCCAGCGTCAGAACCTGCGCATAAAAGGGGTGCCAGAAGTGGGTGAATATCTTGATTGTATGAAAACAGCAAAGGCTATCTGCGAGGCGGTCCTGCAGGAAACTGGCGAGGAAGTGGAGGAGGTTGTGCTGGATCGAGCACATAGATCACTTGGAGCAGTGCAGTGGGAGCAGCCTAGAGACATTATTATCTGTTTCCATGATTACCGGATTAAGGACAAAATAGCCAGCAAGATGCGTTCTATGGGAAAGTTCAAGTGGCAAGGAACTGAGATTGCTATCTATGCGGACTTGGCCGCAGCCACGTTGCAGCGCCGGCGATCTTGGAAGGAGTTCACAGCACGACTTCAGGAGGAAAATATAAGTTATAAGTGGATGTACCCTGTGGGACTTGCTTTCACTGTCAATGGGACGACCCGGCGTGCAGAGACCCTGATGGCACCGAAGGAGGCTATGAAAGAGGCGGGCATCCAGCGGATTCCAGAGCTGGAGCAGATGGGGAGCACGTAGCGACGAGTTCCGGCTGAGAGGTGGAGTCGGGTGGACAGGCGGGAGAAGAAATCTGCTTGAGGAGGAAAGAAAGCGCCCTTCCGAAGCTGAGGGATATATATGTTTGTTTGAATAAAATATGGGAGGGGTAGCTGGGGGCACTGTGTGTGGGGGGGGAAGGGGAAACTGACAATGTTTTTTGGATAAATGTATGTGGCTCTGCGCCGGGGGGTGGCGTGGTGGGTATGCTGGCCTGGGGAGGAGGGGCAGGTGTGGGTGAGGGGTGAGTATGGGTTTTTGGGTTAGGGGTGAGGGAGTGGGGTGGATGTGGGAAGTCTGAGCACAGTAGTGGGCGGTAGGGGTGGGCGAAGAAGGGGAGGGAGTATGGGGGGTGTTGAGAAGGGGGGGAGTGGGCATAATCTTAAGTGGAGCGGGGTTGTGGGGATGAGGGGAGGGAGGGTGGGCGGGGGGGGGGGGGAGCCCGCCATGGAAGAGAGTATATTGAAAGTAAAAGAGATTCCTGATAATGGAGCGTGAATTAAAGATTCTCACGCTTAATGTGCGTGGGCTAATTCCTGGCAAAAGAGAAGGGTGGTAGTAAGAGAGGGGGCCCGAGCTCAGGCAGATGTAATCCTTTTACAGGAGACCCATTTAAAGAGTTCACCTGGGGGGGGGCTGTATCAGGGCAAGTATGATAAAGGCTTTTTTGCTGCTAATCATAGAGCTTATAAAAAGGGGGGTGTGGGGATAATGTTCTCAAAGGGCCTACTAGTGGATACTAAGGAGGTTATTAGCGATCGGGATGGGAGGTATGTCATTTGGTGCGGGATATTGGAGGGGAAAGAGGGTACTATCTGTAGTGTTTATGCGCCTAATATAGCCCAGGGCCCTTTTTTTGACAGAGTTCTTCCACTTCTCGAAGAGCATAGATGGGGGTGCTTGGTGGTGGGGGGGGGGGGGATTTTAATGTGGTAGTGAACCCCCGCCTGGATACCTCGGAGAGAGTTAGAAGGTGGGATAAGTTGGGGAGAAAGAAGTTGGTTAATATGATGTCTGCATTGGGGCTAGTGGATGCCTGGAGATATAATCATGTTGGGGAAAGAGCATATACCTTTTTCTCCCATCCGTATAACTCGTATAGTAGAATAGATATGCTGTGGATAGATTCGCAGTGGTTGGATAGGGTGGGTGCAGTTGATATTGGGGCTGTGTCTTGGACAGACCATGCGCCGGTAAGCCTGGTTCTTGCTCTTTGTAAGGAAAGAACTGGGCTTAGATACTGGAGGTTAAATGAATCGTTGTTGATGGATCCGGAGGGAGTGGCCAGTTTGAGAGATTGTATTAAGGAATATTTCCAATTAAATGGAGGAGCGGAAGTTGCCCGGGAGATAGTGTGGGATGGTATGAAAGCAGTGGTTCGGGGGCGTTTAATAGCCCTGGCGGCAAAAAAGAAGAGACAGGTGGGTGCGGTGGAAGGAGGGTTGAGAGATCAACTACAGCAATTGATCAAGGAGCATCAAAGGAAGGGGAACAAGGGGGTGTTGCAACGGTTGACTAGGGTGCGGGAGGAATTCGAGGCGTTAAGACTGGGTGAGGTGGCCTTCCAAATGAAGAAGCTGCAGCAAGCCTATTATGTGGGGGGAAATAAGCCGGGAAGGTACTTGGCACGGCAGCTTTGAAGAAGGCAGGTGCAGCAGAAACTATATAGGCTGAAGAATGAACAGGGGGAATGGGAACATGGGACGGTGAAGGTTCAAGAGATTTTTTGTAAGTACTATAGAGCCCTGTATCGGGTGGAGAGAAGGGGAACGGAGGAGGAGATTCGACACTATTTGGGAAGACTTTGCCTCCCGACTCTGGATGGGACGGAACAGGTATGGTTAGATAGGGCGATTGAGGAAGGAGAGGTGAGAACGGCAATTAATGGTCTTCAGGAAGGCAAAGCCCCGGGCTTAGACGGTCTTACGGCCCGGTTCTATAAGATTTTTAGTCATGAAATTTGTGGCAAACTCACACGGGTCTTTAATGGGGTCCAGCAGGGGGGGGCTCTCCCGCGATCTATGTTGGTGGCGGGGATCGCCTTGGTACCTAAGCCGGGAAAGGACAAGGGAGCGAGTGAGTCATATCAGCCAATATCTCTCATTAATCTGGATGCGAAGATTTTGGCAAACGTTTTGGCTGCCCGCTTGCAGAATTTCCTGCCGAAGTTGATAAACAATGACCAAACGGGCTTTATCCCAGGAAGGCAGGCCAGTGATAATATTAGAAAATTGTTAAATGTTATATGGGTTGCTCGGACAAAGGGCATAGAATCTCTGGTTGTGGCGGTGGATGCCGAGAAGGCGTTCGACAGAGTGGAATGGCCCTTTATGTTTGCTGTGTTGCAGAGAATTGGGATCGGGTGGGGTTTCAACAGTGGATTGGTGCACTCTATGATAAGCCGAAGGCTAGGATTCGGGTGAATGGTACTTACTCTGCTGAGTTTGAGTTGGAATGGGGGACTAGACAGGGGTGTCCTTTGTCACCTTTGTTATTCGCATTAGTCATTGAACCACTAGCGCAACGGATAAGAGAGCATGAGCGCATTAGGGGCATTCAGGTTGGTGGAGGAGATTATAAAATTTCGCTATTTGCAGATGACATCATCTATACTGTGAGTAGGCCGGTAGAGACGTTACCAGTTTTGGTGGAAGAAATAGGGGAATATCGTCTAGTATCAGGATACAAAATGAATATGGGTAAAACTGAGATTTTGAAGATTGGACTGGGACTTAATGCGGAGACCCAGTTGAAGGAGAAGTATCCCTTTCGGTGGGCTAAGCTGAAGTTAAAATATTTGGGGGTCTGGATCTGCTGTGATTGGATGCAAATGAGAAGACTGAATTATGACCCCTTAATTGCTGAGATGCTGAATGATCTGGTGAGATGGGATAAGGATACTTTTTCGTGGGTAGGCCGTATTGCCATTGTTAAAATGAGCCTGTTGCCTAGGATACTGTATCTGTTTGCGGCCTTGCCCATTAAGGTGTCAGTGGCGCAATTGCGGATGTTGAAGCAAAGAATTTTCTCCTTTATTTGGAGGCGGCGTCCGCCTAGGCTGAATAGAAGAGTGATGTGTATGCATAGACGTGAGGGGGGAATGGGGGTCCCAGATTTGTTGCGATACTATAGGGTGGCGCAGCTGCGGGCACTGGTACACTGGCGGGTATGTCCGGAAGCCCGTGGGTGGGTGCGAGTGGAGGAGGTTTTAAGTGGGCAGTGTGAGTTGTCAGAACATCTGTGGGGCTCCGACCGGGGGGGAGGGGGGGAACTAAGGCTGGGGAGGAGCAGGAGATGAGCCCATTTACGAAGCTTACTTTGGAGGTATGGAAGTATGAGAAAACACACTTGGTGGGAAAGAGGGTTTCAATCCAACTCCAGAAAATTAGGAGATGTAGTGGATTTTCTGAGGGGGGGCGAGCTGCGGTCTATAAAAAATGGGAAGACAAAGGCTTGGTGTGGATGGGGCAGTTATTCATGGAGAATGGTCAACTGGGTACTTTTGAGGCGTTGCAGAGGAAATATGCCCTGGGGAAGGATGACTGGTTTGGTTACCGTCAAATAGCGCATTTCGTGTAGAATAGCCTGAAGGGGGCGGTTGGGGGTAGGGTGTGTACCCTTTTTGAACGGGTGTTACTCCAGGGGGGGGGCAATGCGGGGTCTGGTCTCGCTGTTCTATAAGGGCTTGGAAAGGGTGGGGGCGTGTACGGCGTACCAGGTGGCGTGGATGTGCGACCTGGAAGGGGTATGGGACGAGGAAAGGTGGATGTCGGTTCATGAGGCAGTTAAGATAGTGTCCAGCTCGGCATCAGTGCAGGAGCATTGTTACAAAATGCTGTACCGCATGTATATTACACCGAAAAGACTAGCTGAAATGGATAAAACAAAGGAGCCATACTGTTGGAAAGGATGTGGGGCTTTGGGTACGTATTTACATGTGTGGTGGGAGTGCCCAATGATTCAGGGAATCTGGGGTTGGATGCAGGAGGATATGTTGGGATGGAAGGAGAAGTTGCGGCCTGAACAGGTATTGTTGGGGGAATGGGGGGAGTTGGAGTATGAGGTGGGGTATTTATTGAAGATGATCTCCATTGCAATTAGGATGGAGATAGCGGGGGGTGGAAGGGTACTCGTGGGCCGGAAGTAGAACGTGTGCTGAGGCGTGTTGTATTTATTTGTCAAATGTCGGAATTACAGGCGTGACTGACTAATAAATTGAGTCGTTTCTATAGTAAGTGGCAGCCTTTCTTGAGGTGGCGGGGAGGGTGCTGAGAGGGGTGTGTGAGCTGGGACGGGGTTGGTTCCAGACTGGGGGAGGCAAGGGTAAGTTGAGTGGGGAAGATGGGTGACGGATAAGGTGTGGTTGGTTCCATGGTGAGGGTTTGGGAGGGAGGGGAAGGGGGGAGGGGAAGGGGGAGGAGGTGATGGGGGGGTTCATGGGGGGGGCGGATGAGGGTCAAATCTGTGGTTTGTTGAGGCGGACCTGGGGTTTGTTATTTGTTATTGGTTAAATATTGCACTTCTGTTTCAGCTGCTATATGGCTCCGGGTTACTTGGGTAGGGGGGGATTAGTTTGTGAACGTATTTATGTAATGCCTTCATTAAGTAATGAGATATGTATGGGCTGTGACCTGGGGGTTGAGTCAATGTTGCTGTACTTTTCCGATATGTACTGTTATGTTTAAATGAGTGTGCATTAATAAAAACTTTAATACAAAAAAAAATATCAACCCCAACCCTGGCCCCCCTCGATTTCTTTCTCACTCGAAGAAGAGTTCCTCACGTAACTTATCTAATCTCATCCATATTCCTCTCCTTTCTCCTTCCACCCTCCCTTACTCATGCCCCAATCACTCATCCAGAGATATCAACCCCAACCCTAGTCCCTTTAGAGTTCTGTCTCACTCTAAGAAGAGAACTTATCTAATATCATCAACATCCCTTTCACTTCCCCTCCCTCATGTGCCTCATGGAGGGCACACTCATCCAGAGACACCCACCCTTACCCTGGCCCCTCTAGATCTCTGTTTTACTCTGGAAATAGATCCTCACATAACGGCCCCCCTAGACCACTGTCTTACCCTGAAAAGAAATCCTCACGTAACTTTTCCAACCTCATCCATATCCCTCTCCTTTCCCCCTCCACTCTCCCGTTCTCATGTGCCTTATGGAACGCATGCTCAGTCTCTAATAAACTTGCTTTTACTCATGATCTCTTTATCTCTAATGCACTACATCTTCTTTCCCTAACTGAGACCTGGCTCCTCCCAGACGAAACTGCATCCACTGCTGCTCTCTGCCATGGGGGCTACCAGTTCTCCCATACACCTCGATCCACTGGCTGCAGTGGTGGTGTTGGACTTCTACTTTCTCACTCTTGCCAATTCCAACCCCTCCCGCTGCCTCAGTCACACTCCTCCCTCTCTTTTGAAGTCCACTCCATTCACTTTTTCATACCACTTCCCCTCCGAGTAGCTGTTATCTATCGTCCACCCGACAAATCCACATTCACTTTCCTTACCGACTTCGACTCCTGGCTTTCCGTCTTTCTGGATCCCTCTTCCCCCTCTCTTATTCTTGGCAATTTTAACATTCACGTTGATAACCCCTCCGATCCCCATGCTTTAAAGCTCCTCGCCCTCACCTCCTCGTTTGACCTCCAACTTTGCTCCACTGCCCCCACCCACCTGCACGGCCACTGCCTTGACCTGATACTTTTCTCTAATTCCTCTCCCTCAAACCTCCGTAACTCAATCCTTCCCTCATCTGACCTTCACCTTTTAACCTTTAATCTTCATCTTCCGCCGTCCCAACCTCATCCTGTCTCCTCCGACCTATTTAGAAACCCTCATAATATTGATCCCTTGACTCTCTCCTCCACCATTTCTCCATCTCTTTCCTCCATTATGTCCTCCAAGTCCGTCGATGAGGCAGTAACCTCTTATAATACTGCACTATCCTCAGCTCTAGACACTCTTGCCCCATCCACCCCACATTCTGTCAGACGTTCTGCTCCCCAGCCATGGCTTTCATTCACAACCCGTTATTTACGCACCCGTGCCCATTCTGCTGAACGTGCTTGGATCAAATCCTGCTCCTCAGAAGACCTTCTACACTTCAAATTCATGCTTGGCTCCTTCCAGTCAGTCATAGCACTTGCCAAACAAGAATAGTACATCCATCTGACTAACTCTCTTGCCTCTGATCCTCGCCGCCTCATTAACATCCTCAATTCTCTCCTTAAGGTGCCCCTGCCCCTGGTCTCCCCTCCCTTTCTGCCCAAACCCTAGCCGACTATTTCCATGACAAAATCCACAAGATTACCCTCCAATTCCCCACTTCCTACCTCCCCTACCTCCCCCATCCCCAATTCTCCCCCCTCCCATCCATACTTCCTCTGCTACCCTCGCCTCCTTCCCTACGATCTCCGAAGAGGAAACCACACTCCTTCTTTCCTCCTCCAAACCTACCTCTGACCTCATCCCCACCCATCTCCTACACCGTTGTCCCCTCCATCTCTCATATTCTCAACCTTTCACTCTCCAGTGCAACTGTCCCCGTAGACTTCAAACATGCTGTCATCACACCTCTCCTCAAGAAACCCTCACTTGATCCCACCTGCCCTTCTAACTATCAACCCATCTCCCTCCTTTCCTTCATATCTAAACTAATAGAACGAGCAGTCTACCACTGCTGCATCGACTTCCTCACCACCCAGGCCCTCCTGGACCCACTACAATTCAGCTTCCGTCCCTTACACTCCACTGAAACGGCTCTTACAAAAGTCTCCAATGACTTGTTCCTGACTAAATCTAGGGGCCTCTACTCTGTCCTCATCCTCCTCGACCTCTCCGCTGCCTTTGACACTGTTGACCACAATCTTCCCCTCACCACCCTCTCCTCGCTTGATTTCAAGGGCTCCGTACTATCCTAGTTCTCCTCCTACCTCTCCCATCGCTCCTTTAGTGTATGCTCTGGTGGCTCCTCCTCCTCTCCCACCTCACTCCATGTTGGTGTACCCCAGGGATCTGTCTTGGGCCCCTCCTTTTCTCTCTCTATACCCAATTCCTTAGCGCGCTTATCTCCTCCCATGGCTTTCAGTACCATCTCTATGCCGATGACTCCCAAATCTATCTCTCTACGCCTAATATCTCTCCAGCAATCCAGACCAAGATCTCTGCCTGCCTTTCTGACATCGCTGCCTGGATGTCTCACTGCCGCTTGAAATTGAACATGGCCAAGACTGAACACCTTGTCTTTCCCCCCAACTCCTCCCCTCCTCTTCCCCCTTTCTCAGTCTCCGTGGATGGATCTACAATCTTTCCTGTTCTCTTGGCCCGCAATCTGGGGGTTATCTTTGACACCTCTCTCTCCTTCTTCACACATATCCAGCTCGTAACTAAGACCTGCCGCTTCTTTCTCTACAACATTAGTAAAATCCGCCCCTTCCTTTCTGAACACACTACCAAAACGCTTATCCACTCCTTAATCTCCTCTCGCCTTGACTACTGCAACCTACTCATTGCTGGTCTCCCCGTGTGCTATCTCTTTCCCCTTCAATCTATACAAAATTATGCTGCTCAACTAATCTTCCGCCAGTCTCGCCATGCCCACATTACTCCTCTTCTCAAGTCGCTTCACTGGCTCCCTATCCAATTCCGCATCCAATTCAAACTTCTCCTACTGACCTATAAATGCATTCACTCTATGGCCCCTCAATACCTTTCATCTCTTATCTCTCCCTACATCCCCTCTTGGGAACTCCACTCCTCTAACAAATTACTTCTATCTAGGCCTTTCATTCGCACCGCCAACTCCAAACTTCGCTTCATTCACCTTGCTGCACCTTATGTCTGGAACAGCCTACCTATGTCTATATGCCAGGCACCCTCCCTGGCCCTCTTCAAATCCAGGTTTAAGATCCACCTCTTCACGGTCGCTTTCAGATCCTGACTTCTATCCTTTATCTTGACCTGACTTCCGTCAATTGTCATGACCAAATTGAAATACCATATTTTGTTTTGCCCCGAATTGACTAATGCTCTGTATTGTCTTGACTAGATTGTAAGCTCTGACGAGCAGGACTCTGATAAGCAGGGACTGTCTCTTACATGTATGTCTGCACAGCGCTGCATGCGTAGCGCTATATAAATGCTGAATAGTAGTAGTAACGTACCATACAAGTGCTGCAAAACTTGAGATTTGTAATAAACAAAGTCCCAACTCGTCCCCTCTCAAACTCTAGAGTTTATAGGGGCTCTCCTAGACACTCAGCAATCAAAGGCATTTCTGCCCCAACTCCGCTGCACTCGACTCTATCAGTTAGTATCTCAGGCATGCCTCAAGAACTCTCTCATTGCTCGAGAAATGCTACAACGTCTGGGCCATATGGCATCAACAATACATGTTGTTCCATATGCTTGTCTACATATGCATGCAGCTCAATGGACTCTGGCTTCCCAGTGGTCTCAGGCACTGGGTCGCCTGGGAGACAAAATAATGGTCTCTACTCACCTAATCTTTTCTCTCCAGTGGTGGCAATCCCCAAGAAACCTCCTGGTAGGGTCACCTTTTCAGATGCCAGCACATCAATTTACCCTGACAATGGATGCGCCCAAATTGGGCTGGGGAGCTCATCTGGACAATCTCTCCACTCAGGGGCTCTGGTCTCATCAGGAGTCACAACTCCACATAAATCTGATGGCGCTCCACATAAATCTGATGGAGCATTCACAATGCTCTAAAAGTGTTCTAGGACCATCTTCGATTCCGCACAGTTCTAGTCCAGATGGACAATCAAGTAGCCATGTTCTACTTAAACAAACAGGGCGGAACAGGCTCTTGGACCCTCTGCAGCGAGTCCCTGCATCTATGTTTTTTTGCCATACAGCATCGTATTCACCTGCATATGTTGTATCTTCCAGGCAAACACAATGTCTTGGCAGACAAACTGAGTCGAGTCGTTCTATCCCACGAGTGGTCTCTCCATGCACACAAAGTCGCTCAAATTTTTCAGATCTGGGGAATCCCAGAGATAGACCTATTCGTAAGTCCTCAGAATGCCAAGCTTCCTCGCTTCTGTTCCAGGACTCCTGCACCGGACAGCCAGCAGATGGATACTTTTCATCTCCACTAGTATCAAGGCTTCCTATATGCCTTCCCTCCCATTCCCCTCATCCCAAGACTCTTTTCAAACTCCAGAGAGACAGGGGCTCCATGATACTCATAGCCCCACACTGGCCACGACAACCATGGTATCCTCTCCTGCGTCTGTCTCGGACTCAACCCATAGATCTGGGGTCTGCTCCAGATCTCCTATCTCAGGAGGAAGGGATATTGTTCCATCCCAATCTGCAGTCCCTCCATCTCACCGCATGGCTGCTTAGGGCTTAGCCTTCTAGGACATTAACCTTTCCCAGGAGTTTAAGGACATCCTCTTGGCTTCTAGGAAGCTATCCACCAGGTGCTCCTATGCCTTCAAGTGGCATAGATTTACTATCTGGTGTTCTGAGAGGGATCTTCTCAGCTCCGGTGAGAGCATTACTTGAGTATCTCCTCCACCTATCTTCTTCTGGACTCAAAACCAATTTGGTAAGAGTACACTTAAGTGTAATTGCGGCTTCTCCAGGACCAAGCAGGAAGTCAGTCCTCACTTATGGGTGTCATCGACGCCGATGAAGCCCCAGCGGAGCATTTCCCCAGCTTTCCATGAAAGCCTTTGGGAATGCTGGAACGCATGCGTGGTTCCCTTCCCGCCTAAAGGTGCCATCTTACCTCAGTCTCTTTTTTTCTGTGAAGCCCGTCGGGCGTGTGTCCTGTTTTTCACGGATAAGAGAAGATTTTTCTTGGCGTTTTTCGCTATTTTTTTCTCAGATTCGACGTCGGTTCCCCTCCCGCCGGGATCGGTACACCGGTATCGAATCCCTTTTTTCTTTTTCGGTTTTTGCCCTTAGTGGCTCGGCGTTCACGCCAAAACTTTTTTCTTTTCCCTGGAAGGCCGGTCCTTTGACCTCGCGGGGACCCTTTTTTCCCCGATGGCTTCCAGCGGTTTTAAGAAGTGTGATCAGTGTAAGAAACTGATGTCTCTCACCGACACACACGACTGCTGCCTTCGGTGCCTCGGCCCCGACCACGATCCTAAGTCGTGCGGGCCATGTGGAAAGATGTCTTCCAAGGCACTCCGAAGTCGTCAGCAGCAAAGTGAAAGGCTCTTCTCGGACTCGGCTTCTGCCCGGGCCTGAACCTCGTCTGAGGCTTCGACATCTCGGGATTCCGATCCCGAGAGGCGTTTGAGCTCCTCGGACAGGGGGTCCCCCGACCGGGAACGTAAGAGGAAGAAGCGGCTCGCGAGGGCGGCGTCAGAAGAGGTCCCTGGGCCCTCGAGGTCCAGGTCTAAGACCCCTGACAGTCGTCCCGGGCCCGTGGACCAGGAGAAGCCAACCAAAGTTCCTCGTATAGAACCAGAGTCTGCTGGACACGTAAGTCCTGTTGTCCTTGTGGACTCGCCTCCCCGAGTACCAACGTCGGGCCCGGCACCACCGGGGTCCAAGTCAGGGGCTGCTGCATCACCCGAGCTGAGTCTCAGGTTGACAGCCTTGGAGAGCAGAATGTCTGCCTTCATGGATCAGCAGCGGGCACTGATGGCCAGCCTGTCTGGTGCATCTGCCCCGACCACCGGGACATCGACTTCGAAGTCGACCCCGGAGACCGAGCCGATACTCAAGTCCCTTGTGGCTCGAGGTCGTCCACGGTCGAGGTCTCCCTCAACCTCCCGTTCGGGACCGAGGGTCTCGACGCCGGTGCCGCCGGTGTCGGGGCGGGTGCCTGGCGGCCCTGCGGGGTCAGACCTCGACTCAACATCGGACGAATCTGCTTGGGAGACCAAAGATGTGGAGTCTCCCGACACTTTCAAGACTCGGTGTGTCCCTTTGGACTCACCCGAGTCTGAGCCCCGGAGTAGATCCCCTCCGGAGGATACTAGGTTCTTGGAGTTTATCCGGGATATGGCCGCTGCCCTGGCTATCCAGGCTGACCCCGAGGAAGAGCCTCGAGCCAAGGAGCTCGATGCTCTGCAGTATGACTCTCCTCCGAAGGAGGCCTTTACTGTCCCGGTTCCTCCGATGCTGGATTGGCTCCTCTTCCATCTATCAGCTCTGCAAGAGTCCTGGCTTCCAAAAAGCGCAGCTACCACACCATTCCATGGTTGTGGAATTGGCCATGCATCGTCTGAAGAGTCAGAAGATGCACTCCGCGGTGCCTCCAGGTAGGGAGGCCCGAAGCCTTGATGGCATCGGTAGAAAGTGCTTTCAGGGCTCGATGCTTGCTTGCCGTGTCCAGACTTACCAGCTGTACATGGGCATGTATTTGCGAGATCTGGCCAAGGAGTTGACCGGATTCTCTGCTGGTCTCTCCGGGGAACCCTTGCAGAGTTTTAAGTCCTTGTCTTCGAGGATACGGGAATGCTCTAAGTTCATGTCCCGCGCCGCCTACTATGGCTTCGAGGCCTCGGCCCGAGTAGCGGCTGCCGGCATTGCGGCTCGACACCAGGCGTGGCTGCAGTCATCGGACCTCGAGCCATGGGTTCAGGACAAGTTGGTCGATGTCCCTTGCCGAGGTGAATACCTTTTTGGCAAGCCTGTGGCCGAGAAGGCCGCACAGCTCGAGACTGAGCACCTCACGAGAACAAGGCTGTCGAGGAAGACTTCTGCCCCTTCTCATAAAAAGAAGGGCTCGGGTAAAAAGTCCTTTTACCCGGAGACGCTTGCCTGACTTCTCTTTGACCGGATCCTGGTACGGTGCTGTGTAGAGGAGGAGCTTGGTGATCCCGCCCACTCTCGGCCGCTATTTCAGCGTCGGCACAGCTGCTTCCCGGTGAGACGCTTGCCTGACTTCTTTTTGACCGGATCCTGGTGCGGTGCTGTGCAGAGGAGGAGCTTGGTGATCCCGCCCACTCTCGGCCGCTATTTCAACGTCGGCCCAGCTGCTGTCCGTTGAGACGCTTGCCTGACTTCTCTTTGACCGGATACTGGTGCGGTGCTGTGCAGAGGAGGAGCTTGGTGATCCCGCCCACTCTCGGCCGCTATTTCAGCGTCGGCCCAGCTGCTGCCCGGTGAGACGATTGCCTGACTTCTCTTTGACCGGATCCTGGTGCAGTGCTGTGTAGAGGAGGAGCTTGGTGATCCCGCCCACTCTCGGCCGCTATTTCAGCGTCGGCTCACCGCGGAACGCGACCCGCGGGCGCGTACCCGTGGGTGCGTGCCCGAAGGGGCGTGACCAAAGGGCAGGCCACGCCCCTTTGGAGCCCCTTCGGCGCTTTGAGGAGCTTTCTACACAGTCTCATGGGCCGACGGCGGAAGAAGGTTTTTCCTGCTACCCCTGCTAAGGTTGGAAAACTTGTGGGACCAATGGATCGTCATCTTCTAGGTCCTGGAGTTTTAGCCCCGGAGAAAGATCAGTCGGGGGCGTCTGTGAGTACTGTGTCTGATTCTTCCTCTATTACGCTGGGGGTTGCTCAACCCGAGGAGAAAGAGGTTCTGGACGTATCTTTGGACCGGGAGGGTACACCCGGGTCAAATCTCCCTATTGATCAGGAACTCCCAGTTTTGACAGCATTAGGAGAACAGAGAGTCAAACTGCCTTCCCCTGTGGTATTTTCTTCTGGACCCGTGCAGGTGGTTGTACCTGCGGAGGTCTCTTTAAAAGATATTTGGGAATTGTTAGCGCGCATGGAAGTTTCCGTTCGCACTTCCTTTTCCCAAGTTGAACAGTTTTCTGGGGAGGTGGTACAGAAGCTCTCTGAGCATGATGATATGTTGTTAAAAAATAAGAAGTCCTTAATTAAATTGGAAGGTCGGTTTACTGTTTTAGAGGCAGCTGCCTCTTCCTCTATTAGAGATAGTGCTATAATCCATCATCAATTGGAGGCTCTCGAGAATACTAATCGTTCAAGGAACTTGCGTTTTCTTAATTTTCCTTGTACTCATTATCTTTCTACATTGATTTTGGTACATAAATATTTCAGGGAGATCTTGCTAATTGATGATGTGGATTCCATAAAGTTTTCCTCAATTTATTATATTCCAATGAGTTCCACGAGTAAAGCGTCTCTCCAGCGGTAGAACAGGAGGGATGTCCCAAAGGCGCAGAGTCCCTAGATGTTTCTCAGTTTTTGGAATCTTCTATAGATTTAATTCCTCAACGTGCTACTTTGATAGTTTCTTTTCTTTCTATACAGGATAAAAATTTGATTATGAGCTTATATTTCAAAAAGAAAACTCAGGTGTTTTGTGGGGAGTCTATACAAATATGCCCGAACGTAAGTAGAATTACTCAGGTCCGGAGGAAAGCGTTCTTGGCTTTAAAAGAGCGGACTCTTGCCATTGGGGCCTCCTTTTTCCTGAAGTACCCGTGTAAATGTATTTTGATGTTAGCAGGTATTAAATATGTTTTTCTTGATGTTGGTCAACTTGAGGCGTTTTTGATCAATAAGGAATCCGTGTGAGCTGATAATTGCTTTCTTTTCTCTTCATGTATATTGGGCTAGATTGTTTTTGGATCCTTTTGCCTTATATTGCTTGTTTACAGGTGAGTGTCTCCTTGATGTGGACTTGATTGTATTCTTGCTTTATTTCAATAAAGATGTTCAAAACTTTAAAAAAAAAAAGTCCTTTTACCCGAGGAAGGGCACTGCCTACAAACAGTACCCACATTATCCGGCTGCCCAAGCTGCCCCCCAAGGTCAGCAAGCCAAGGGCCAGGGTAATGGGCCCCATAGGTAGAGGACCCCCAAGCCTACTGCCCCTGCTCCCAACAGGGTGGGGGTTTTTGACTCCTTGAGTGTAGCCATCCCTCCCTTGCAGACCCAGCCCTGCACAGGAGGCCGCCTAGCCTTGTTTGCCCACCAGTGGCCCTTGATAACCCAGGACAGTTGGGTACTGGACATAGTCAGTCAAGGCTATGCCCTGCACTTTCACCAACTACCTCCATCTCACTTCCCAGGGGAACCTTTCAGGCCTCCCCTGCATACAGACCTTCTCCTCCAAGAACTGCAAGGTCTGTTGGTGGACAAGGCGGTGGAGCCTGTGCCTCCCCACTTCCAAGGTCACGGTTTTTACTCCAGGTATTTCCTGGTACCAAAAAGGACCGGTGGTCTTCGACCCATTTTGGATCTCAGAAACCTCAACAAGTTTCTGGTAAAAGAAAAGTTCCAGATGCTTACTCTTGGAACACTTCTGCCCTACCTCCAGCAGGGAGATTGGCTATGCTCTTTAGATCTAAAGGATGCTTACACTCACATCCTTATTCATCCAGACCACAGAAAGTACCTCAGGTTCATTGTGGGAGGAAACCATTATCAGTACAGAGTCCTACCTTTTGGCCTGACCTCTGCTCCCAGGGTATTTACCAAGTGCCTGGCAGTGGTGGTGGCCTACCTGAGAAATCAGGGAATCTTTGTGTTTCCTTACCTAGACGACTGGCTCATCAGGGGCCATACTTGCCTAGAGGTTCAGCAGGCCACCTCCAGGACTATAGACCTGCTCCAAAAGGTGGGTTTTGTCATAAACTTTGCAAAGTCCATTTTGCTCCCCTCCCAGAACTTGGAGTTGATAGGAGCAAGGTTGGATTCTCAGCTGGCAAGAGCATTCTTACCAGTGGACCGGGCACAAAGGCTCATAGACCTCGCAAAAAAGTTTCTGCACAGGTCCCTGGTCTCCGCCAGACTCTGTCTTCGGCTTCTGGGCCACATGGCATTGACAGCACAGGTGACCCCCAATGCCAGGCTCAATATGAGACCTGCCCAGTGGTGCCTTCGGACTCAGTGGTCACAGGCCTCAGACAGCCTCAGAGACAGGATCAGAGTGTCCCACCGTTTTCTGACCTCCCTCAACTGGTGGTTGCACCCCCCCAATCTGCTGGTGGGGGTTCCCTTTCAGATGCCCCCTCATACAGTGGTACTGACCACCGATGCCTCTCTACAGGGTTGGGGGGCACACTGCCTAGACAAGTGCACCCAGGGCCTGTGGTCTCCTTGGGAGGCGTTCCAGCAGATCAATCTCCTGGAACTCAGAGCTATCCGCTTGGCCCTCAAGACCTTTACTGCTACCCTGGCACATCAGTCTGTCTTGATCCAGACAGACAACAAGGTAGCCATGTTCTATGTGAACAAACAGGGCAGAACTGGTTCCCAGCCTCTTTGTCAGGAGGCCCAGGACCTCTGTTCCTTTTCCCTGAAACACAACATGCTCCTCAAAGCAGTCTATCTTCCAGGCCAAGAGAATTGCCTGGCTGACAGATCGAGCAGGATTCTGCAACCACACGAGTGGCAACTACATCCTTTAGTGGTTCAAAAGATTTTCTTGCGATGGGGTCTTCCCTCCATAGACCTGTTTGCCAGTCCACTGAATAACCAGCTGCCACGGTTCTGCTCCAGGCAACCGCATCCTCTGAGGGTAGCAGCAGATGCTTTTCTAATTCCCTGGACTCAGGGCCTCCTCTTTGCGTTTCCTCCCACCCCTCTGGTGGCCCGAACACTGTTCAAGATTCTGCAAGACAGAGCCTCAGTCCTCCTGGTAGCTCCCAGGTGGCCCAGGCAGCCTTGGTTCCCCCTCCTGCTTCAACTGGCAGTGGATCTACCTCTGCCTCTGGGGTTGCAACCCAACCTTCTCTCTCAGAATCAGGGCTCCCTGCTGCATCCAATCTCAAAGCTCTCAATCTGATGGCATGGAGGCTGCAAGGGTAGTGTTGGCTCCCTGGGGCCTGCCTCTCGAAGTTGAGGAGGTTGTCCTAGCCTCCAGAAAACAATCTACTAGGAAAACCTATGCTCTCAAGTGGAAGCGGTTTTCTGTGTGGTGTCAGCTACGTGCTGAGGATCCTTTCTCCTGTACTATGCCAGTAGTGCTTCAGTACCTGTTGCACTTGTCCAATCAAGGTCTCAAGTCCAACTCTGTTCGGGTCCACCTCTCTGCTTTAGCAGCTCACCACTCACTAGTTGGGGGCCATTCCTTGTCTGTGCACCCTTTGGTGTCCAGGTTTCTCAGAGGCTTGCTTCTGCTCAAACCTCCCATACGTCCTGCTCCTGAGTGGGAGCTGAATGTGGTCTTGCAGCAGCTGACTCGCCCACCTTTTGAGCCTATGGCTACTTGCCCTCTACGCTTCCTTTCCTGGAAGACTCTCTTTCTGATAGCCCTTACTTTGGCTAGGAGAGTGAGTGAGCTTCAGGCCTTGGTCTGTGATAGGCCTTACACCAGGTTCTATAAAAACAGGATAGTCCTCAGGACTCACCCTAAGTTCCTTCCTAAGGTTGTCTCCTCTTTCCACCTCAACCAGGAGGTGGTTCTTCCTACTTTCTTCCCTAAACCTCATGCAAGTCAGGCTGAAACAGTTCTCCATACCTTGGACTGTAGGAGGGCCTTATCCTTCTACCTTGAACGTACGCAAGGTCACAGGAGGGCTTCTCAGCTCTTCCTTTCTTTTGACCCCAATAACTTGGGGAGACCTGTGTCCAAGCGTACCTTGTCCATCTGGGTGGCTGACTGTATCACCTGGGCTTACAAGGTGGCTGACCTTCCTTTGCAGGGTAGGGTCACGGCCCACCGTGTGAGGGCAATGGCTGCATCAGTGGCTCACCTCCGCTCTATTCCATTGCAAGACATCTGCAGGGCTGCTACTTGGTCTTCAAGCCAGACATTTACAGCCCACTACTGTCTGGAGAGGAAGTCCCATAGGGACAGTGCTTTTGGCCAAGCAGTACTCCGGAATCTCTTTGGGGTCTAGGCAACTCCCACCCTCCTGCACTCTGGTTGGGCTACCTGTGGAGGGTGTGTCCTTGAAAAGCCTTTTCTGTGTTGCTGAGACTAGAGGGAGTTCTCTTGTTCAGCCTGGGTTCCTGGCAGCCCAGAGCTGGGGAGTCACCCATAAGTGAGGACTGACTTCCTGCTTGGTCCTGGAGAAAGAGTAGTTACTCACCTGTAACAGGTGTTCTCCAGGAGCAGCAGGAATCAGTCCTCACTACCCTCCCTCCTCCCCTTGGAGTTGCAGTTGTACATAGTTTAATTTTTACATTTTTGTGTGCTGTTCTTAGCTATGTCATTTGACTGAGGTAAGATGGCACCTTTAGGCGGGAAGGGAACCGCGCATGCGTGCCAGCATTCCCAAAGGCTTTCATGGAAAGCTGGGGAAATGCTCCGCTGGGGCTTCATCGGCGTCGATGACACCCATAAGTGAGGACTGATTCCTGCTGCTCCTGGAGAACACCTGTTACAGGTGAGTAACTACTCTCTCTCACATGCCCTTAGATGGCCAGCCCATCTCTTCTCAGCCACTTGTAGCACATTTCATGAGGGGTCTTCTATTAACCAAATCTCCCATTAAGCCCCCTCCAGTGGCATGGGATCTTAATGTTGATTTAGGACAGCTTCTCAAGCCACCCTTTGAGCTTCTAGCCACTACCTCACTGGTTTCTCACATGGAAGGTCACCTTCCTTATTGCCCTCACTCCAGCAAGATACATTAGTGAGCTCCAAGCTGTGGTGACTGACCCTCCTTTTACAAGATTCCACCATGATAAGGTGGTCCTTAGGGCTCATCCTCATTTTAGGTGGTCTTGCTCTTCCATTTAAACCAGTCAGTCTACCTTTCTGTCTTTTTCCCTAATCCTCATTCCTGTAGGGCAGAGGCAACCCTTCACACTCTCGATTTCCAGCGTGCCTTGTCTTTTTATCTCTAGAGAACTCAAGAGCACAGAAAAGCTTCCCAACTTTTCATCTCCTTTGACTCAAGTCATCTGGGGTTGCCAGTGTCCAAACAAACTCTTTCCAGGTGGATAGCAGACTGCATCTCCTTTGCTTATGAAAAGGTAGGACTCTCTCTCGAGGGTCACTGCACATAATGTTCGGGCCATGGCTGCCTCTATGGCAAATCTACACTCTGTAGCGATTGATGAGATATGCAGAGCAGCAACTTGGTCTTCTGTCCACACTTTTGCTGCTCACTATTGCCTGGACAAGGACTCCTGCCGTGATGCCTTGTTTGGCCAAGCTGTTCTCCAGGATCTCTTTCAGACTTAGAGCAAATCCTACCCTCCATCCCAGGTTTCGATACCAGACATCCTTGGAGGATACATGCCCTCCTTAGTTACACCTGTGATTCCACAGCCGACTCTGAGGTCATCTCTCTGACATCTCCTAGCTAGGGAGTCCCATATGTGAAGAGCAGCGATCATCAGCGGAGGACATGAAAAACGGCTCCTCTGTGCTCCCTCTGCCTGCCAATCACAACGAGGCAAAAGAAGTTAAACCGCCATTGCTGGGGCGTGCAGAAAGAACGGGAGAGCAGCGATCATCAGCGGAGGACATGAAAAATGGCTCCTCTGTGCTCCTTCTCCCTGCCAATCACAATGAGGCAAAAGAAGTTAAACCGCCACTGCTGGGGCGTGCAGAAAGAACGGGAGAGCAGCGATCATCAGTGCAGGACATGAAAAACGGCTCCTCTATGCTCCCTCTGTCTGCCAATCACAACGAGGCAAAAGAAGTTAAACCGCCACTGCTGGGGCGTGCAGAAAGAACGGGAGAGCAGCGATCATCAGCGGAGGACATGAAAAATGGCTCCTCTGTGCTCCTTCTCCCTGCCAATCACAATGAGGCAAAAGAAGTTAAACCGCCACTGCTGGGGCATGCAGAAAGAACGGGAGAGCAGCGATCATCAGCGGAGGACATGAAAAATGGCTCCTCTGTGCTCCCTCTGCCTGCCAATCACAACGAGGCAAAAGAGGTTAAACCGCCACTGCTAGGGCGCACCCGCGCCTTGCGGGCCACGACCAAAGGGCCCTTTGGCGTGGCCCTTAGGCGCGGGACCATGCGGGACAAGGAAACGGCTTCTATATGGTTGGTTCTGTTCACCGGTATATTTATTATAGTTTAAATGTAATGTAATCTATGTATTGTAGTTTCATGTTGTCGTTTTTCCTTGTCTGATGTTTTCCCAGTTTTCACTGCTTTTGATGTTATGATAAAGTGGTGCATGTATCCTTACCTTTGTATAACCTTTGTATTGTTTTCTAATCGCTTTGATTGAAGGAAAAGACGGGATATAAAACTTGTCAAATAAATAAATAAATAAATCACATTCCTGCTTATTCCTGGAGATAGCGTAGTTACTCACCTGTAACAGATGATCTCCGGGAACAGCAGGAATTTAGTCTTCACAACCCACCCTCCTCCCCTAGGAGTTGTAGTTTTCTTTCTTTTTCTTCTCCTTCTCTCCTTTTATCTCAGCTATAAACTCAACTGAAGAGGGAGAGATGGAAAGGCGGGAAGGCAGCTACGCAGGTGTAGTAGGATGCTCCCAAAAGCTTTCCTATTGTATGCTGGGGAGCGTTCCCACATGGACTCCATCAGTGCTGATGTCACCCATATGTGAAGACTAAATTCCTTCTGTTCCCAGAGATCACCTGGTACAGGTGTGTAACTATGCTTTGTCTACAGTCACACTTGATCCTTTTCTTGGGTGGTGACTCTTAATACGAAAACCTGGTATTGTGTATCTGAAGTTTGGTCTGTTCTTCCCTACACATATCACTTTGTATTTGTTCACATTCAATTTCATCTGCCATTTGAATGCCCATTCTTCCAGTCTTGCAATGTTTTCTTGCAGTTTCTCATAATCCACATGCGATTTAACAGCTCTGAATATTTTGGTATCACCTGCAAATTTAATCACCTTGCTTATTGTTCCCAATTCTAGATAATTTATAAATATATTAAGAAGCATTGGTCCCAATACAGATACCTAGGGCCAGGGGCGGTCCAAGAGGGGCGCGGGGCCATGTACGGAGACTTAGTGTGGGGCCTCATTTGCATAAATATTTGCAGAATGTTACCATACACTGACCTTTAGTAAACATGCCTCTTAATGAGTGTATGGATAAAGAAAGACTAAAATATTTCTACATTACTATAATCCAGTGCCAACTGCCAGGCACATTAGGAACTACTACAAACACTGCCCATTTAGAACCCATAGCAAACCTGTCGTATCGTAACAGTACTACCAGGACTCACAAAGCACCATACTCTACCTATCAAAAGGCGACACTGCAAATATTAAACCAATACATTTCAGAGAATAACAATACATTACCTACTGGGGAAAGAGAACAAGTGGCAATGTCAAATAGGAATTACATAAACAGAATACCTCAGCTCAGTTACACATGCAGAACATAGACCATCACCAAACAAGGAATCTAGAAACAGGAAGACAATAATTAAACTGGAAACCCCAAAAGCCAAACTGTCTTTTTGCAGATGACATGAAAATTTGCAACAGAGTGGATTCCCCTGAGGGAGTGGTTAACATGAGGAAAGATCTACAAAAGCTAGAAGAATGGTCTAATGCTTGACAATTAAGATTTAATGTGAAGACGTGCAGTGTCATGCACTTGGGTAGCAGAAATCCAAGGGAAATGTACGCAATAGGGGGTGAGAGGTTGGTGTGCAGGGATCAGGAGAAGGACCTTGGTGTGATTATTTCTGAAGATCTCAAGGTGGCAAAACAGTCCCACAAGGCAGTGGCAAAATGGCCTGATGGGGGAGTTAGGACTGGGGCTGATGGGGGGTTAGAACTGGTAATGGGCTATTGGGGGGGGGGGGGGCTAGGACTGAAAAATGGTCTGTGGGGTTGCTAGGACTGGAAATGGGCTGAGTGGAAGGGGGGGGGGGCTTGAACTGCAAATAGCTGATGGCGCTGAGGGAACTGATTCAGGGAGGGCTCTGCCGGCCAGGTGGGGGGGGGGGGGTGGGCCACGGCCACGGCTGCGGGACACTTGATTCTGCTGCTGCCGTGGCGGTGGCAGCCTTTTAATGCAGAATGTTGTTTGCACGGGGCCCCCTGAAACCCGGGGCCCTGTACAAACAACATTCTTGCTCAATGGATGGTCCGACCCTGCCTAGGGCACTCCACTATTCACCTTCCTTCATCAAGAAAATTGATCATTCCATATCATCCTGCTAGACCAGTCCAGACAAGTGGGTTGTGTTCCCTTACCAGCAGATTGGTGGAGAAAAAGAACCAAAGGAAAGCCCAGGTTTCAATGACATCACTCCTATGCCTCTATTCACCTCAGCCACTAAAGGTCTCTTCGATATTTCTGTATTTCTTTGTTTCCATCAGATGGTGGATGGATTTTTTTCTTTCTGAAGAAAATCTAAAGAATTGAGAGGAAAAGATTGATAAAGCGCTTGTGACAGACCACTTTGAGGGTGACTCACTTACTTAAGTGTGACATGAGAGGCTCAACTAGACTGCAGTCTTTTCAGTAGCTTTAGGAGGAGAGAAAATTGGTTCAGCTCCATGCTTTTACCTTGGATAAGAGCCTGTTGAGCAGTCAGAAAATTGGAAGGATCTGGAAGGATGGAAGAATTCAGCAGTCTCACATAATCTCATCACTCCCTCCCTCCTCCTCTGTCCCCCCTGGTCTCTCTCGAAGGTTCAAAAGGCTCTCAAAGGAATCTGCCTGTCAGCCACCTTAAACGCAGTGCCCCCTCCCCTCCCCCTCCCCTCCCCCTCCCCTCCCCTCCCCCCGCCCTTCCCTTCCCCCTCCCCTCCCCTCCCCCTGCTCTTCCCTCCCCCTCCCTCCCCTCCCCTCCCCTCCCCCCCCACTCATCACTAAGCAGGCAGCAGCAATATTGCACTACTGCCCAGATAGTGACTGGGGGGGGGGGGGGGGTAAAGATAAGCATAGCTAAAGCTGGCCTGTCTTTACCAATGGGAGCTAACCGGGCAGCGGCTCAATATTGCCATTGCCCGGTTAGCTTCTGTGGTGTCTGTGACTGTGCAGCAGCCCCAGATATTGAATTCCGGGGCCGCATATGACCCCGGCATTGAATATCTACATTTAATGTTCTTAGTTTCTGCTTGCATCTACTTACTCACACTTTTTCCTTGGCACCAGTTAGAGCTTAATTTGGCCTGAAGCAGAGCCTTTGATATCCTAATCGGGCTCGAAACACAGTCTGTGTTGCTGCTTGCTGCACGTTTTACAGTTCTTATGCTGTCTTGCATAATTACTATCACGGTGCTGTTCCTTGGCGTTTACACCTTGGCTGTCAGCTGTATTGAACCCCGTGACAAGCAAGTCTGTGGAGTCCTATAAGCTAAGTGCCATTGTTTTTCTTACTATTTCTTGTGGTTCATTTTGTGGTGTCTCTGCATGCTTAATGCCTTGAGACGTCTTAGTATTAGAATAAAAGGGAAGCTGTTGTTTCAGGAGGAGCATTTGCTACTCCAGACAACATTTCCAACAAATAGATTGAAGCCTTATCCTACTTTTTCTTATTGATTGGCTCTTCCATATCCTGGCTTTATTTTGTATCATTTATTGTTTGTCTGGGTTTCTGGCTTTTTTGTTTTTCAGTTTGAGACTATTATGTGCAGCTCATTTTCCTACTTTTAAATACGTTTAAATATTTGTGGTGTTAATTGGGCGCTCATTTTTCTGTCTGTGTTTACATGCATGTCCGTCTGTTTTCTGCATTTAAAATGTGCTTAAACATGGTGTTATTGGTGCTTAAAGGCCACACTAGCTTTCTGCATCAGCCTGTTGGTCAGTAGCCCCAAGAACATTTAGCTTAAATTTAAACCTCAGTCAATAGCCCCAGAGAGCTTTTAGCTTAAATTCAAACCTCATTCAGTAGCCCCAGAGAACTTTTAATTTAAATCAAATTAGAGTATAGCTTAGCATAGAAGGAAGAATAGGGTAAAGAAATTAATTGTTTCTAGAGTCCTTTACAAAGAATCCTTCCAGTTAGGGAGCAAAGGATCAAGTGTAACTGTTGTAAATAGGTATTAAAGCCAAGTAATAGGTCAATGGGGCAATTTGAAAGGCTCCTTCTATCAATCTAAAGGCCGTGTGAATCACCCAGGAAATTAAGAGATTACCTGAGAAGCACAGGTCAGAGTACTGTGTAGCAATCCAGTTTTTACTAGGTGTTCTTTCCCACCCTCCCTAAACATAATCTTAGCTTTATAGGTTCTTAAACCTATTAAAGAGAAACCTTCTTGCAATTCCCTCCCTCCGACAGACTTTTCCCAACCAACTTCCTCACTCTTTCCGCAGATCTTCAGGTTCAGACCTGGAACTCTACTCTATTAGCTGCTCCAGATGAGCTGGCCCCTCTCCAACCTGTTTCACGAGCCACCATCATCCCTTGTACCATTCCAGCCTCTTCCTCCACCACTCCTACCTCCACCATGCACAGCTCTTCTGGCACAAACACTCCTCCCAAGACTCCTTAGCCCACTACTGCTATTGCCATCACCACTACCATTCTCTCCTAAACTCTGCTAAGCAAACCTATTTCTCTAATCTCATTTCCTCACTCTCCAATTCTTCTTGCAAATTCTACTCCAATCTCCATGCGCTTTCAGCCTCCCTTTCCTCTGCATCCTCTGTCCCCACCCCTGTCTTGCCCGTATTTCCATGATAAAGTTCAAGCCGAATGCCTAACTTTTCCCACCTGTCCCCCTCCTCTCTCCCCTGCCTCCCTTGATTCCCCTCCCCCTACCTTTCCATCCATCATGGAAGGGTCCCTCTTTTTCTCATCTCTGGTCCTCTTTCCGGCCCAAAACCCCTACTGAACTAAGGCCCTTGCTGATTGCCATAAAGCCACCCGCCATTCTGACCCCTTCCCCTCACCCCGGTTGGTTGAACCCTCCTTAGCTCTTGTTACTCTCTTTCTGAACATCTTCAACACCAACCTCTCCTCCGGTTCCTTTCCATCCCCCTGGAAACATGCTCTGATTCAGCCATTCTCATAAAAGCTTCCTTGGACCCCTCTGTTCCTGCAAATTTGCGTCCCATTTCTAATCTTCCCTTCCTCTCTAAACTTTTGGAAAGACTAGTCTTCACACAACTGTCTTCTCACCTCAGTGCCACTTAGCACTCCGCCCTTGTCAGTCAGGCTTCTGCCCAGGCCATAGTACAAAATCCATCCTTCTTTCTTTCCTGAATGAACTCCACAAGAGGATTGTGAAAAATTGCAAGAGGACCTTTATAATTGGAAGACTAGACGTTCAAATGGCAGATTAAATTTAATGTGGACAAGTGTAAAGTTATGCATCTAGGAAAGAACAACACAAACTATGATTACACAATGCAAGGTTTCACATTAGGAACCACCACTGAGGAAAAAGATTTAGGTGTCATCGTGGATAATATGTTGAAACCTTCCACCCAATGTGCAGCAGCGGCCAAGAAAGCAAATAGAATGCCAGGAATCATAAGGAAAGTAATGGAAAATAAAACCAAGGATATTATTAGGCCTCCGTATCGTTCCATGGTGCGACCGCATCTTGAATATTGTGTACAATTCTGGTTGCCATATCTTAAAAAGGATATAGCAGAATTAGAAAAGGTACAGAGAAGAGCCACCAAAATGGTAAAGAGGATAGAAGGATACCTCTATGAGGAAAGGCTTAGAAGGTTAGGGCTCTTCAACATAGAAAAGAGATGGCTGAAAGGAAATATGATAGAGGTCTATAAATTCATGAATGAAGTGGAACAGGTAAACATAGATCGGTTGTTTACGCCATCAAAAAGTAGAAAGACTAGGGAACATACAATGAAGCTACAATATAACCCATTTAGGACTAATATGAGAAAATATTTTTTCATTCAACACGTAATCAAACTCTGGAATTCGTTACCGGGGGGATATAGTAAAAGCTGTTAGTTAGGTGAGTTTTAAAAAGGTTTGGACAAGTTGCTGGAGGAAAGGTCCATAAATTATTATTAAAGAGGACCCATTGTATAACCTATGTGTCTTTTTGTGAACCTGCTAGGTACTTGTGACCTAGATTGGCCACTGTTGGAAACAGGATACTGGGCTTGATGAACTTTGGTCTCACCCAGTATGGCATAATTTATGTGTTCTTATGGCTTTAGGCAGTGGCTGGCTCCAAATCCCAGCACAGCATCCCACAGAGCTCTGTTATGGTATCACTGTCCAGCTGATAGCATTGGTACACCTTCTCCTCCAACAGTTGTAGGTATGTAACCCTTGATCTGTAGAGCTGTGGGGTACGGTAAGTACGCCTGTGGCGTTGGGTCACTGGCCGAGGCTGTTGATGCACATTGTGCCTCCTCCTCTGTGTCCTGGTGCGTCGATGGAGTCTCCACCTCAATTGCAGTCTGTGTAGAATCCACTTTGCACGGGCAGTTCCTTTCCACGAGTATTGCAGCTACCTGGGTTTGCCAATGCCCTGGTTGCTGTGTCAAATGCATCCAAAACCCTAGCCTAAGCTTACATAGTTTATGGCATTTTGGGTCACTGCACTACACCATTGAATATCCCTGATAAGCAGATAAGTGGAAGCCATGCCCCTGTTACGTCCTGTTATTTCTTCATGGATATCCAGTTATTTGTGCATAGTGGCCAGATATCCGATGCTACCTGGGTAGGTGAATATCGTGGATATATAGTTATGGGCCACATACATGGATAAGGCTGATTTTCAGGCATCTTACTGACACCTAAGGCTTCCAATATTGGGCCCTTTATAATTAAATTATTTTCATAAGTTTTAGAATCATATGCTCATATATTTATAAGGGGGGGGGGCAAATTCAAAGTGTTGCAGTCAGTTATCAGACCTGCTAACTGGCTAAAATGCAGTGACCCAATTTTCATAAATCACACAAATGATGGCCAGTTAAAACTGCGGCAGATCAGGAGTAGTCCTGTTCACTCTGGTTAGTGGCAATTTGCAGATGAAACAAAATTATTCAAAGTTGTTAAAACCCATGAGGACTGTGAAAAATTGCAAGAGGACCTTGATAAATTGGAAGACTTGGCATCCAAATGGCAAATGAAATTTAATGTGGACAAGTGCAAAGTTATGCACCTAGGAAAGAACAACCCAAGCTATGATTACAAAATGCAAGATTCCACATTTGGAACCACCACCCAGGAAAAAGATTTAAGCATCATCGTGAATAACATGTTGAAATCCTCTGCCCAGTGTGCAGCGGCGGCCAAGAGAGCAAATAGAATGCTAGGTATCATAAGGAAAGGAATGGAGAATAAAACAAAGGATATTATAATGCCTCTATATCATTCCATGCTGCGCCTGCACCTTGAATATTGTGTGCATTTCTGGTTGCCGTATCTTAAAAAGGATATAGTGTTATTAAAAAAGGTACAGAGAAGAGCCATCAAAATGGTAAAGGGGATGGAAGTATACCTCTATGAAGAGAGGCTATAAAGGTTAGGGCTCTTCAACCTGGAAAAGAGATGGCTGAGGGGAGATATATATAGCCCACTTTGTACATAGATCAAACTAATCTAGCACACAACACAACACGCACCCAACTAAATTTTCTCCCTCACTGCATGTATAACACACTCACACTACCAGATTGTTTGCTGTGATACCACCTTGATTATTATGATAAGGCGGTTTAGAAATACTGTTAAATAAATAAATAAATAAATAAATGATAGAGGTCGATAAATTAATGAATGGAGTGGAACGGGTAAACGTAGATTGATTGTTTATGCCATCAAAATATAGAAAGACTAGGGGACATGCAATGAAGCTAAAGTGTAATCTATTTAAGACTAATAAGAGAAAATATTTTTTTTCATTCAACGTGTAATCAAACTCCTGAATTTGTTACTGGAGTATGTAGTAAAAGCTGTTAGTGTAGCCGGGTTTAAAAAAGATTTGGACAAGTTCCTGGAGGAAAGGTCCATAAACCATTACTTAAGGGGACCCGGGATATCCACTGCTTGTCTCAATACAAGCATTGTTGAACCTGTGTCTCTTAGGGTAACTGCCAGGTACTTGTGATCTAGATTGGCCACTGTTGGAAACAGGATACTGGGCTTGATGGACCTTGGTCTGACCCAGTATGACATATCTTATGTTCTTATGTTCTCTTCTCAATGCATCATGTCAGAGCTTCAACAAATGATGCCATGCCACCTCAAGGGATTGAACCTATCCTTGAAAAACACAATTTGCCTGCAGAAGAGGCATTGACAGGGCATAAAAAGGCCCTGACACTGATTCCTCCCTGGCCAATATCATTCTCCAGTGTATCAGGGACAGATGCACCCTCAGTGCATAGGAAGTTATAGGTGCATTGATGCTCCTGGAGGAACTCCTGATCTTCACAGGGAAGGAGAGTTGATCAGGCCAAGGCTCAGAAATACTTTGACCTCCTGTCTAAGTCTGATTCAGAAAGTGGGATCACAAATGAGGAGTCTGACGCAAATCTCCATCTGAGAAAATGACCTTCCAAGATTTTGTGAGGGATATTAATAAGGCCATACTATTTTATTTCCAGACTGAGGATGACCTCAGGGCAGAAGAATTGTACATCCTTCAGTATTCTACAGCTACCAAGATGGCAGTGACAGTGCCCATGCACCTCATCCTTCATAGATGTACCAGATGTAGAAAGATTGACTCCTTTTACTAAGTTCAAAAGGCTACCAGAATAGAGAAGTCCCAGCTTCTGTGCTACTCTCTGGTCATTGAAATGGCTCTCCAAAGATCCAGATGCAGGCGTCGGCACTCCAGGGAGAAAGCTTGGACACTGGACTCTGGAGAGGAAGGTTTTTCAGAGTGCCATGCTTGCTTTCTATGTGGCCTCATACCAGCTCTACAAGAATGTGTTTTTAAAGGACATCAAGAGCAGCCTTGATGATACCGTATGTCCTTGTGTTTTCCTCCAGAGATGATCAAACATATCATTCCATAGTGTGTCACAGTAAAGACTGTTAGAAATTCATGGTCCAAGTGACCTACTATATTTTTGCTATGGTATCCAGAGCTTCTGCACGCACACAGCCCATAGCACTGAAGGGCACCCAGTCACATCCTGAACCACCAAATGACCCCCTTGAATTGCTGGATCCCAGCTTCCATGCACCTAGTGGCCCCCCCTCCCTACCCATACCCCTGGCATGACAGGACCAGAATGATTCCCTGATCAGTTTGTTGCAGGTGTCAAGTGCAAGAGGCATTTGTTGTTGAGTCCCCTGCCCTGCCATGCCCACATCATCAGCCTCTGTGGTGTCATTGTCACTTGCCACCTCAGGCTCTTGGTCAGGGATTCCACGCAGCCGGCTACAGCACTGAATCCATCCTTCTTTCCCTCCTCAATGAATTGCACACTGCTCATGATCATGTTTCCTTCTCTCTTGCTGTCGCACTCGATCTCTCCGCCGCATTCGACCTCGTCGACCATCGCACCCTTATTTCTCATCCGCATGACGCTGGCCTCTCTTGTACTGTTCATCGCTGGTTCCGCTCTTTCCTCTCAGGTCGCTCCTTTTCTGTTCACACTGGGCCCCTCTCTTCCCCCTCCACCCCTCTTCCCTGTGGTGTTCCCCAGGGCTCTGTCCTCATGCCTCTCCTATTCAATATCTTTCTTGTCCCCCTCACTCTTCTAGTTCAACAGCACGGAGTCTCTGCTTACTGCTACGCAGACAATATCTTTCTTCTTTACCACACCGACTCTGCCTCCCCCGACATCTCTCCTCTCAACGACTGTCTCTCATCTGTGTCATCCTGGATCTCTTCCAACTTCCTCCACGTCAATCTTTCCAAAACATCAGCCATCTGGTTCACTGCTGGTAGCCCCGCCCCCTCTCATTCCCCAGTTTTCCTCTTCTCCTATCCCAATAGTTTCCTCCCTGTGCTACTTGGGCGTGACTCTTGATTCCTCATTATCCTTTAAAGCTCATATTTCCTCAGTTGTCCAACGCTGCTTCTCTACCCTAAGACAGAAAGGGGGACTGTTACTTCTGGAGAGAAATCTGCAACTGTGAGTATATACTTCTGGTAATTTTCTAAAAAGAATTCTTTGTATTAAAGCTACTTAATCTGTGAACCCACTGTTTTTTTGTTGGATCAGTTAGGGCCTAGTAGCAGCAATTTAAGTATGAATTTAAAACACAGAGGAGAACTTTCTGGTTACATTTCATACCCAGCAGAGAGCTTGCAGTTTAAATTTAATAGTCACTCAGGGCCAAGTAACAGCAAAGTACTTTTAGTTTAAATTTAACATACAGAAGAGAGCTTTCTGGTTACATTTGGAACCCAGCAGAGAGCTTGTAGTGTACATTTAATAGTCACTCAGGGCCTAGCATCAGAAAAGTACTTTTAGTTTTAAAACACAGAAGAGAGCTTTCTGGTTAAATTTAGAACCCAGCAGAGAGCTTGTAGTTTAAATTTCATAAGAAGTTAGAGCCTAGCAGCAGCTAAGAGCTATAATTTAAATCAAATCAGAATTTAGCTTACCTCAGCAGAACAAGACAGGGTACTGTGTAGCAGCCCTCTTTTAATAAGTGTTATTTCCCTCCCTCCCTCCCCACACCCACCCACCCCTGGGATAATCATAGCTTTATAGGTACTTACACATCTTAAAAGACAGGAGGTGCTTTCATGTGAAGCTCATTACCCAAATCAGTCATACACTAAGGACCTGAGATTAATTAAGCTTCAGGTGAACAAGGTATATTAAACGTATTAGGTACAGTTTTATTGGTATAAATACCCATAGCAACCCCTAGTAAGTAAGAACTTAAAGATCTAGACCCAAACTTAAAACTAAGATGCAGACAGCAGTCCAGCAGCGGGATGGGGGCTTTCCAGTCTTTTGCATTGAGTGTCACATGTATGATTTTCTCCCAGTTGGTGAGAGATCTTACGTGTGCACTAGGTGCAAGGAGCTCTTTGCTCTCAGGGAACAAGTCCGTTCTCTAGAGGCTAAAGTAGCAGACTTGGAAAACATAAGACAGACAGAGAGGTACATAGACGAGACCTACAGGGATATAGTCCTGAAGTCCCACCTCCAGTCTGGCAGCACCCCTGTTGCCATGGAGGAGAGAGGTCACGTGACAGGAGAGCATCACCCTGGTGTGGCAGGAAGTGATCCTGTAACTAGGACCTGTCCTCCAGGTGATGTAAAATCCTATCGCACCGAGGAAGTTTCTCCAGGGCCATGTGCCCATGAGGGAAGGGTTAGGACAGCCGTTATAGTTGGTGATTCGATCAATCTCCAGGAACAAGCAGGAATGAGTCTTCACATATGGGTATGTCGGTACCGACGGAGCCTGCACGGGAATGCTCCCCAGCATCCAATCAGAAAGCTTTTGGGAGCTGACTTCCCGCCTTTCCCACTGCCTCTCTTCAGTTTTCGTTTTTCCGCGGAGTCAACAGGACGTCCTCCTGTCACCGCAGAAACTTTTTTCTTTAAAAATCCTTATTTTCTTATTTTCTTGTGGTCGCGGCTGTTTTTCCCGCTGATACCGGTACCGCCGGTGCTTTATTATTTTCTTTTTCAAACTTAGAGAAATATTTCTCCTCAGTTTTTTGTTTAACTTTTTTGGGCCTACCAGGCCTTTTCCAACATGGAGCCTTCTTCTCCTAAGAAGTGCCTTCACTGTGGAAAATTAGTTTTCTTTTTAGACTCCAATGCTTGGTGTCTAACCTGTTTGGGTCCTGACCCTTTTTCCCCTGATACCTCAGGCTATTTTATTGGGAAAAGACCTTCCCTTTTTCGAGTTTCCCTCAATGCCGTTTTTCCTCCTGAGGTGAGGACACTGGTTTATTCTTCTCTCCAGGATCAGGTAACCCACAAACAGTCTGTTAAGACTAGCCAATTCTTGAAGGGTAAGTCTCATGCCCAACATGATGACGGCTCCAGCCTTACCCTCAAGACCTCATTGGCAATAAAACCTCGGCAGGTGTCTTCGGGCTCCAAAGCATTCACGGGGTTTCAGGTTGTTCCTGGGGCTCACCCCTCACAGAACATACCTGAGCCGTGCCAGGGGGTGGCATCCGCTTCGAGCGGTACCGATAACCCGGCATCGGCATCGGTGTCGAGTGCTGCACTCTTCACCAGGGATCGTCATCGAGCATCCTCACTACCTTCGGGTCCGAGCGATACGACTCAAATTGACTTTCCTGCATGTGAGCCGTGCTTGGAGGTGGTATCCGCTTCGAGCGGTACCAATCCCCCGGCATCGGCACCGGTGTCGAGTGTTCCACTCTTCACCTGGGATCGTCATCTGGTATCCTCGGTACCTTCGGGGCCGATCGATACGACCCAGATTGGCTTTCCTATATCCCAGCCATGCTCGGGGTTGGTACCGACTTCGAGCGGTACCGATATCCCGGCAGCAGCATCGGTGTCGAGTGTTCCACTCTTCACCTGGGATCGTCATCTGGTATCCTCGGTACCTTCGGGGCCGATCGATATGTCCCAGATTGACTGTCCTGTATCTTCGCCATGCTCGGGGTTGGTATCGGATTCGAGCGGTACCGATACCCCGACATCGGCGCCGGGATCGAGAGTTCCTCCCTTCACCGGGCATCGTTTTCGGACGTCCTCGCTACCTTCGGTACCGATCGATGCGACTCCGATTAACCTTCCTGTATCGGCATCGCCGATACCACAAAAACGTCGGTACTTTCTAGACATGTATCGATGGACTCGCTCGCTTCGATGCCGAGTCTGGAATCGATATCCAGTCTAGATGATTTGATACTGACGCGCTTCGGAACCGATCCATATCGTTTCCGGCTTCACAGTACCGAGGATATTCATCAAGGCTCTTGGCTTACCTCGGTACCCTTCAGCAGCCCCCGAATACTGCTTCGATGACATTATTGTCCCCGATACCGATACCGGTGTCGGGGTCGATTCTTGCAGTTCCATCGGTGCCATCGATCCTTTCTATGCCTAGTTTGGAATTGATACCAGGCACTCACGATGCAGTACTAACTGCTTCAAATCAGAACTCTCAGGATCACTGTCCATCGAGCAGGATTCTTTTTCTGCACCAGTCCAGTATCTCTTCTGGTGCTCAAGCTGCTCCTTCAACCTCAGCTTACCCAGGATTAGTTCCTATTGGAAATCCTTCTTTTCAGAAGTTTCTCCTTGACATGGCAACCTTTCTTGCCATTCCTATTCCTGGATTTTCTCTTGACCAAGATCCTGTAGAAAAGGAAAATATAATGCTTCCTTTACATCATTCTTTACAGGATCTTCTTCTGAGGATATGGGAATCACCTTTGAGGGTTCCCTTGCCTTCTACAGCCATGGACATTCTGTATCAGGTACCTCCCTCTCCAGGGTTTCAGAAAAACCAACTTCCACATCATTCCATGGTAGTGGAATCAGCATTGAGAAAGGTAAGAAGTAAGAAGAAGCATTCTTCTTATCCGCCAGGTCGTGCATCTAAAGCACTTGATGCCTTTGGACGTCAAACCTTCCAAACTTCTATGCTGGCTTCAAGAATTATTTCATATATTTTCTATATGAGTCTGACACTTCAGGAGGTCACAGAGAAATTATCTCTCTTGTCTCCTTTTCTGTCAGATCCTAAGGCCTCTGACTATTCCTTGCTTCTTAATCATAGCAGGAATATCTCTTGGTTCCTTTCTCGTGCTTCTCTAGACTCTTTTGAGTCTGTCAGCAGATCCTCTGCTATTGCCATTGGAGCACGTCGTACAGCCTGGCTGCAAGCTTCTGACTTGAGCAGATGGGCACAACATACACTGGGTAATCCTCCTTGTACTGGAGAAAATCTCTTCAATAAAGAGGCTTTACGTCAGGTTGCTCATTGCTCCACTGACTTTCCTAGTTCTGGAAACCGTCCTAAGCCTTCTTTTTCCCCAGGACGTAGGAAATGTCCTACTAAACCTTCTTTCCCTAAGAAAAGAAAGTTTCACCCTTCTTCTGCCCATCCTCTTGATGTACCCAAGCAAGGGACATCTCATCCTAGTCTGAAGTCTCCAGACTCTAACCAGGCTAATCATAGCCAGCAACCATAGGTTCCTGTATGTTGCAATTCTACAGTTAACTTCTTACCAGAAGTTATTCTTCAAACTCTACACTGGTTTTTCTTTTCAGTATGCTAAGCTATTAGGATATTTTTGTCCATGGGTTACAGAATTCTCCCTTTCTTTTTATCATAAAGGGAGATTACAATTATCCCATGATAGCTTCTGTCCCCACATGGACATTTTTTCCTTCAGCTGACTTACCATATGGTACGTCACCTACCAACCCCCACTCTTCCAGGGTTTCCCCTGCTCGAGTTGGTACCATACTGAAACACTTCTCTTCTTTCCAGTGTAGATTTTCTACTATCCTTCAATGCATGCTCTGAACAACTCATCAGACAGGGACGGAAATATCCCCGCTCCCTCTGTCTGTTTTTCTCCCTGTTTTTATACAGGGGGATCCCCTTTTTTCTTTGTTCAGTTGCTGCATATACAGAAGTTCCAGTGCTTACTTTAAAGTTTCTTGCAAGCCACTTTCATTATCTTGCATAATACTACTCATTGCAGGTTATCTTCTTCTAGCCATATCCTTACCTAGGATGTGACAGCACTTCGGACTGCTGTCAGTTATCTCATAATTTTCCTGCGCAATGCTCTCTGCAATCTTCAGAGAAGCTTTCTACTATGGGCCCTTGCTGTAGAGCATTCATCTTTGTCTCTGAGGGTTTTTTCCATATAATAGAAAAAGCTTATATAGTCATTCCATGGCTATGTAGGTTCTTTCTACCCTCTTGTCTCCTATTGTGATACAGAAGACAAGCTTTTTCTGTGTGAATGTCCATGGAGTTCCCAATCTGGCAGGAATTTACCCCTTTTTTCCTTGCAGCTTGGTATTTTTTCTACTCCACTTGGACAACGCATACTCTTTTACTATACATGATACCTCTGAGTCCCTTAACTGGGTCATCCAGGTATCTTAGTCCATGCGTTTCCTTGTCCTTTGGACATGTCAGAGTCCTCCAGTACTCCTGACATGCTCTTATCAGACTGCTATTATCCTCTGTTTTTCACGCAACCATACTGGTTATCCACTGAAATGCATTCCTGCACCACGGAAATAGATTCTCTATATATCTTCAGGTGGTTTTTACCCCCTTATTATTAGATTAATCTTTTCCCTTCACATTCCCCATGTGAATGCTTTTGTGGGGCTCCGTTGCAGGCATATATCCTCAGACTTATAACCATACATATTTTTATAATCTGTGTGGGCATAAGCCATGCCCATCTATATCTATATCTACGTACCTATTGGGAGATGTCCATAGGACGCTAAGTATTACCTTCTACCTCCCTAACTGTCTGTGCTATAAAGCTTTTACCTTCTTAAGGGTCCAGACAGTCAACTTGCCTTTTTTCATATGGCTCAGTAACTGGGAGCGGTTATACACACAATTGCTGCTGTGACGTTAACAGCTTCTATTTTTGTTATAGATCTCCCTATCTATGAAGTATCAAACTTCTATGTCTTCCTAGCTCTTACCAGCTAGGAAAGACAGTGTACATCTTCAGTATTTATGAGTACACTTCTGTTTTCCTTGGGAATAGGGGTTTTTTCCATACCCTCTCTTCCTTTCCGGACTGGGCTAATTCTCCAGATCGGTCAGTCTTCTTCTTTTAGTCCTCAATGATAATAACTCTGTACCTAAAAGAGTTCTCAGCTTTTTCCCATAAAGCTTTCCATTGAAGACCTGCTGTTCTTCTCCTGCCCCAGTTGACACCTGGGTCACCTGCCCATTCCAGATTTGGAACTTCATCCTCACTGCTGTGAAGTTACCTTGAAGATTCCGCTACTGCATCTACAGTACACTCCATCACAGTTCTACTTCCTACAATCCAGTAGGTAAGTCCTATGTTGTACTGGTTCATTAAATATTTTAATGATACTTGACATACCTTCTAAAGACTCATCTCTCCTGTAGTCTTTAGATTTGCTGTTCCTTGCAGCTCTTCTCTATTCAACTCCTACCCCCCATCCCTCAGGGGATGCAGGGGATCCAGGTTTGGAAAATGCCGTCCTGTCCAGGGATACGCATTTTAGGGATTCTCCCCTGGCACCCACAGCTAGGGAGTCCCCATATGTGAAGACTCATTCCTGCTTGTTCCTGGAGATAGCATAGTTACTTACCTGTAACAGGTGATCTCTGGGAACAGCAGGAATTAGTCTTCACAACCCACCCACCTCCCCTAGGAGTTGTATCTATCTATTTCCTTTCCTCTGTCTCTCCTTTCTGTCTCAGCTATGAAACTCAACTGAAGAGAGGCAGTGGGAAAGGCGGGAAGTCACCGCGCAGGCGCGAGGGATGCTCCCAAAAGCTTTCTGATTAGATGCTGGGGAGCATTCCCGTGCAGGCTCCGTCGGTACCGACGTACCCATATGTGAAGACTAATTCCTGCTGTTCCCAGAGATCACCTGTTACAGGTAAGTAACTGTGCTTTAGGCATGTAGATAGCTGGGTGGCTGGTGGACATGAGGATCGCCTGGTAACACGCCTGCCTGGTGCGAAGGTAGCGGACCTCATGCACCACCTAGATAAGGTCTTAGATAGTGCTGGGGAGGAGTCTGCTGTCTTGGTACATGTCGGTACCAATGACATAGGAAAATGTGGTAGGGAGGTTCTGGAGGCAAAATTTAGGCTTTTAGGTAGGAAGTTGAAATCCAGAACTTCCATGGTAGCATTCTCCGAAATGCTTCCTGTTTCACGCACAGGATCCAAAAGGCAGGCAGAGCTCCGAAGTCTCAATGCGTGGATGAAACAATGGTGCAGAGATGAGGGTTTTGGATTTGTTAGGAACTGGGGAACATTCCGGGGAAAGGAGGGGCTTTTACGAAGGGATGGGCTTCACCTTAACTGGGATGGAACCAGGCTGCTGGCATTAACCTTTAAAAAGGAGATAGAGCAGCTTTTAAACTAGATATTAGGGGAAAGCCGACAGTCGCCTAAGAGCGGTTGGTTCGGAAGAATGTATCCTTGAAGGATACTACCAAAAGCAGAGAGGTTCCACAAAAGAGTAAAGTAGCCCAAATGCCCTCAAGTATGGAGCAGACAGAGCTTAAAGATCCCAATTTACCCATGTCTAACAATAGCCAAATTAACATGAATAAAATACATTCTCTAAAATGCTTGTATGCAAATGCCAGAAGTCTAAAGAATAAGAGTTAGAATATATAACACTAAATGAAAGGTTAGATATGATTGGAATATCAGAGACATAGTGGAAGGAGGACAACCAGTGGGACACTGTGATACCTGGGTACAAACTATATCGTAATGATAGAGCTGATCAAATTGGTGGAGGGGTTGCGCTCTATGTTAGAGAGGGCATTGACTCAGAAAGGATTAAAGTTTTGCAGGAAACAAAATCTGCTGTAGAATCTATATGGATTGAAATTCCATATAAAAGGGGGAAGGCAATGGCAGTGGGGGTGTACTATCGAGCACCTGGCCAGAATGACCAAATGGATGATGAAATGCTCAAAGAAATCAAGGAAGCTAACAAAAATTACAGCGCAGTAATAATAATGGGTGATTTCTATTACCCCGGTATCGACTGGGTCAGTGTCACGTCAGGACATGCTAGGGAGATAAAGTTCCTAGATGAAATAAATGACTGCTTCTTGGAGCAGCTGGTTCATGAACCAACCAGAGGGGAAGCCATATTAGACCTAGTCCTTAGTGGAACACCAGATCTAGTGCAAGAGATAAAGGTGTTGGGGCCACTTGGCAATAGTGATCATAGCATGATCGCCTTTGATTTAATTAGTGGAGGAGGGATAATAAGGAAATCCACAGTACTGCCTTTTAACTTTCGAAAGGGAGACTATGATAAAATGAGGAAAACAGTTAAGAAAAAACTAAAAGGAGCAGTTGCAAAGGTTAAAGACGTACATCAAGCTTGGGTGTTGTTGAAAAATACTATCTTGGAAGCCCAGACCAGCTGTATTCCACGCTTTAAGAAAAGTGGAAGGAAGTCCAAAAAACTGCCAGCATGGTTTAAAGATGAGGTCAGAGAGGCTGTTGTTGCCAAAAAAGCATCTTTCAGGAAATGGAAAAAAGAGCCAAACGACGAAACCTGGAAACAGCACAAGCACTGGCAAGTCAAATGCAAGGCATTGATAAGGCAGGCAAGGAGAGAATTTGAGAAGACGCTTGCTGCGGAAGCAAAAACGCGAAATAAAGACCTTTTCAAGTACATTCGTAGCAAAAAACCTGTGAGAGAGTCAGTTGGTCCATTAGAAGATAAAGGGGTTAAAGGAGCACTAAGAGGCGACAAGGCGATAGCGGAGAGACTGAATGAATTCTTTGCTTCGGTCTTTACTGAGGAAGATGTAGGGATGTTACCCATGACTGAAGTGGTATTTAAAGGTGCGGAAGAATTGAAGGAAATATCGATACATCGGGAAGATGTCTTACAACTATTAGATAAACTGAATAGAAGCAAATCACCTGGGCCGGATGGTATACATCCAAGGGTATTGAAAGAACTTAAATATGAGATTGCAGACCTGCTATCAGTAATCTGTGAACTATCATTAAAATCATCTCTAATACCTGAAGATTGGAAGATCGCCAATGTAACACCAATTTTTAAAAAGGGTTCCAGGGGTGATCCGGGAAACTACAGACCGGTGAGCCTGACGTCAGTACCAGGAAAAATGGTAGAAACCATCATAAAAAATAAAATTACTCAGCATGTAGATAGTCACAACCTAATGGGAGACAACCAACATGACTTTAGACAAGGAAGATCTTGTCTTACTAATCTGTTATGTTTTTTTGAAGGAGTGAATAAACAGGTGGACAAAGGTGAGTCGGTTGATATTGTGTATCTGGACTTTCAGAAAGCCTTTGACAAGGTCCCTCATCAGAAACTTTTGGCAAAACTAAAGAGTCATGGGATAGGAGGCAGTGTACTATTGTGGATCAGGAACTGGTTAAAAGATAGAAAGCAGAGGATAGGGCTAAATGGCCAATTTTCCCAATGGAGAAAGGTGAATAGTGGTGTACCCCAGGGATCTGTGCTGGGTCCGCTGCTTTTTGACATATTCATAAATGACCTGGAAAGTGGAATAACGAGTGAGGTTATCAGATTTGCAGATGACACAAAACTATTTAAAGTTGTTAAAACCCAAGAGGATTGTGAAAAATTGCAAGAGGATCTTGATAAATTGGAAGACTGGGCATCAAAATGACAGATGAAATTTAATGTGGACAAGTGTAAGGTTATGCACCTAGGGAAGAACAACCCAAACTATGGTTACACGATGCAAGGTTCCACATTAGGAACCACCACCCAGGAAAAAGATTAAGGCGTCATTGTGGATACCATGTTAAAACACTCGGCCCAGTGTGCAGCGGTGGCCAAGAGAACAAATAGAATGCTAGGTATGATAAGGAAAGGAATGGAAAATAAAACAAAAGATATTATAATGCCTCTATATCGTTCCATGGTGAGACCGCACCTTGAATATTGTGTGCAATTCTGGTCGCCGTATTTTAAAAAGGATATAGCGATTTTAGAAAAGGTTCAGAGAAGAGCCACCAAAATGGTAAAGGGGATGGAAGGATACTCCTATGAAGAAAGGCTAAAAAGGTTAGGGCTCTTTAACCTGGAAAAGAGACGGCTGAGGGGAGATATGATAGAAGTCTATAAATTAATGAACGGAGTGGAACGGGTAAACGTCGATCGATTGTTTACGTTATCAGAATATAGAAAGACTAGGGGACATGCAATGAAGCTACAGGGTAAACTATTTAAGACTAATAAAAGAAAATATTTTTTCACTCAACGTGTAATCAAACTCTGGAATTTGTTACCGGAGGATGTAGTAAAGGCTGTTAGTGTAGCTGGGTTTAAAAAAGGTTTGGACAAATTCCTGGAGGAAAGATCCATAAACCATTATTAAGAAGTGACCGAAGATATCAATGCTTGACCCAGTACAAGCATTGTGGAATTTGTGTCTCTTGGGGAAACTGCTAGGTACATATGACCTAGATTGGCCACTGTTGGAAACAGAATACTTGGCTTGATGGACCTTGGTCTGACCCAGTATGGCATATCTTATGTTCTTATGTAAGACAACTCCGCTCTGTCCGTCCTTTCCTCTCTTCCTCCGCCATGACCACTCTTCTTCTCTCCCTTGTTATCTCCCGCTTAGACTACTGTAATGTTTCCTTGGCTTGTCTTCCTCAATCTCAGCTTCTACGCCTGCAACAAGTTCAGAACACTGCCGCACGTATTCTTACCTGCTCTTCACGCTTCGACCACGTCACCCCTCTCCTTATCCATTTGCATTTGCTCCCGCTCACTTTTCGAATTCAATACAAGTTCCTCATCTTTGTCCACAAATCTATTCACACCGGCACTCCCATCTATCTCGTCGATTTGGTCCGCCTCCACAGCTCCCACCGCTCCCTCCGTTCCATACACGCAAACCTCATGGTCCTCCCTTCCCCACCCCAAGCCCACCTGGAATCCCCCTGCTCCTCTGCCTTCTATTTCCTGGGCCCCCTACTCTGGAACTTGCTTCCTCCAGCCCTCCGTCTTTAGTCCTCCTTTAAAAATTTCAAGGCCATCTTGAAAACCCACCTCTTCTGTACGGCTTTTGACCTTCCCCCACCCCCACCCCCATCTCCTCTCTCTCCCCCCCCCTCGCTGATGCTTAATCAGTCTGTCTCCTCCTTTTGCTTTTCTGCTCCTCATCTGTCCTCTATTAGCTACTATTCTATCCTTTCCTATCAAACATACTGGCGTTCTTTTCCTTTTCCAGCAGCCTTGTTTTATTTTTTGTGAACCGCTCAGACACTATCGTGATGGGCGGTATATCAAGTTCTCTAATAAACATAAACAATAAACACACCATGCGCATGAATATGTGCGTTAACGCCCAGCACTGCATGTCATACTCATCAGCAGCATAACCGGGGATATCAGAAATGCTACGTGGGTATGATGCAGCGGCAGGCAACACTGATATTAGGCAGCGCATTCAGAAGATTTACAAGGTAAGTACAAAATCACCCTGTGTGGGTAATCCGTCATCCCCGTTTTGCATTACATTACCCATTGTTGACGGATCTCCACACCCGGCACATGTACAACTGCAGGCATAGGTTGGTCACCTGCTCCAGGGGACTGGTGCACTCTACATAATCACACATGCTGCCATTCCAGGGGCAAGGTGCATGCTGCTGTGCACGGAGCCCCTAACTGAGCCAGATAGGCACATGTCTATGTGGACCCTTAGTTTCCAGCCATGCCCCCCTGTAGTGATGATCATGGCATCACATATATCACTGTGGGGTATGAAGTGACTGACACTTATGCGTGGCCATGTGTGGCCATGAAAGTACTGTGATGTCATCAGGGTCTGTCACGGTGCCTAGATCAGCTGTACCACAGTTGATCTGCCATCACAGTACTATCAGGGGCTGGAGGCCCAATGGACAGTGACTAACTGGTTGTGTAGTGGCTCCTGAACCACCCCAGATGACATCCACATGGGCCCAGATCATCATACCTTGTGCTCCAGTGGCCCTCGGAGCTACCTCCACCTTCCCTACCCAGTAGCATAACATATGGGCATGCACTGTCTACCCACACACACTCTGCATCTGCCAGCCTGGGTACTGGCAGGGCAGGGCCCCATGAAGTACACCCTGGGGTGTACCATGTGGGGTTAGACTGCCATATACAGCACTGTCCATCAGTTGTGGCACTCTGCCCTCACCTGGGGCATCCCTGGATGCACTGTTCATTGCCAAATGATGCCATATGTCGTGACGGTGCAAGGGTGTGTGGCAGTCACCCGGCTCTGCAATTGACTCCAATGAAAACATGCTGAGATACAATAATACAACAACATTTATTGGTTAACAACAGCAGTACAAACATGTAAATTATGCCTGACAATTTGCACCAGGTCATCAGCAGCTACTGCAACCCCACCATACGTTACTCATGTCCCCCTCCCCCCCACTGTGCACTCCCCAACTGCTACTGCTGGCACAGACATGCCCCTTTATGCTAAGGTAGCCATGTCAGCCACCGGGGCACCCCTTTCTACCTGACAGCTGGCCTCTGTGGCCCAAGTGGGACCCACCCCAGCTCCACTGTGCTGCCACTATGGCATGTAGGCCCACAGATTGCTTGGGTGGGCAGGTACATTTCCAGGCGCACCTCCTTGGCCAGGCTGTCCTGTGCCATTGGTAGTTCCTGCAGCCCAACATTGGCAGGGACTGGGCCTCTTGAAGGGTCCAAAGGGTGTGGACCTTAGACCACAGTGCCTGGGCTGATGTGACTGTAGTGCCTCCAACTTCTCCAGGGCTTGGAAGCACATAAGAATATAAGAACATAAGATATGCCATACTGGGTCAGACCAAGGTCCATCAAGCCCAGTATCCTGTTTCCAACAGTGGCCAATCTAGGTCATACATACCTAGCAGTTCCCCAAAAGACACAGGTTCCACAATGGGTCTGCATTGGGTCAAGCATTGATATCCTGTGTCCATTCTTAATAATGGTTTATGGACCTTTCCTCCAGGAACTTGTCCAAACCTTTTTTAAACCTGGCTACACTAGCAGCCTTTACTACATCTTCCAGTAACAAATTCCAGAGTTTGATTACACATTGAGTGAAAAAATATTTTCTTTCATTAGTCTTAAATGGTTTACCCTGTAGCTTCATTGCATGTCCCCTAGTTTTTCTATATTCTGATAATGTAAACAATTGATATACGTTTACCCGTTCCACTCCGTTCATTAATTTATAGACTTCTATCATATCTCCCCTCAGCCGTCTCATTTCCAGGTTAAAGAGCCCTAACCCTTTTAGCCTTTCTTCATAGGGGTATCCTTCCATCCCCTTTACCATTTTGGTGGCTGAACCTTTTCTAATAACGCTATATCCTTTTTAAGATACGGCGACCAGAATTTCACACAATATTCAAGGTGCGGTCTCACCATGGAACGATACAGAGGCATTATAATATCCTTTGTTTTATTTTCCATTCCTTTCCTTATGATACCTAGCATTTCTATTTGCTCTCTTGGCCGCTGCTGCACACCGAGCCGAGGGTTTTAACATGTTATCCACAATGACGCCCAAATCTTTTTCCTGGGTGGTGGTTCCTAATGTGGAACTTTGCATCGTGTAACCATAGTTTGGGTTGTTCTTCCCTAGGTGCATAACTTTGCACTTGTCCACATTAAATTTCATCTGCCATTTTGATGCCCAGTCTTCCAATTTATCAAGATCCTCTTGCAATTGTCCACAATCCTCTTGGGTTTTAACAACTTTAAATAGTTTTGTGTCATTTGTAAATTTGATAACCTCACTCATTATTCCCTTTTCCAGGTCATTTATGAATATATCAAAAAGCAGCAGACCCAGGACAGATCCCTGGGGTACACCACTATTTACCTTTCTCCATTGGGAAAACTGGCCATTTAGACCTATCCTCTGCTTTCTATCTTTTAACCAGTTCCTGATCCACAATAGTACACTGCCTCCTATCCCATGGCTCTTTAGTTTGCCAAATGTCTCTGATGAGGGACCTTGTCAAAGGCTTTCTGAAAATCCAAATACTATATCAACCGACTCACCTTTGTATTCCTTGTCTAAAGCCATGTTGGCTGTCTCCCATTAAGCCATGACTATCTACCTGTTCAGCAATTTTGTTCTTTATGATGGTTTCTACCATTTTTCCCGGTACTGACGTCAGGCTCACCAGTCTGTAGTTTCCCGGATCACCCCTGGAACCCTTTTTAAAAATTGGTGTTACGTTTGCCATCTTCCAGTCTTCAGGTATTACAGATGATTTTAATTATAGTTCACAGATTACTAATAGAAGGTCTGCAATCTCTCATTTCAGTTCTTTCAACACCCTTGGATGTATATCATCCGGCCCAGGTGATTCGCTGCTCTTCAGTTTATCTAATAGTTGTAATACATCTTCCCGATGTATCGATATTTTCTTCAATTCTTCTGTACCTTTAAATACCACTTCAGTCATGGGTAACATCCCTACATCTTCCTCAGTAAAGACCGAAGCAAAGAATTCATTCAGTCTCTCTGCTATCGCCTTGTTGCCTCTTAGTGCCCCTTTGACCCTTCTGTCATCTAATGGACCAACTGACTCTCACAGGTTTTTTGCTACGAATGTACTTGAAAAAGTCTTTATTATGCATTTTTGCTTCTACAGCGAGCTTCTTCTCAAATTCTCCCTTTGCCTGCCTTATCAATGCCTTGCATTTAACTTGCCAGTGTTTGTGCTGTTTCAAGGTTTTATTGTTTGGCTTTTTTCCATTTCCTGAAAGATGCTTTTTTGGCAACAACAGCCTCTCTGACCTCACCTTTAAGCCATGTTGGCAGTTTTTTGGACTTCCTTCTACTTTTCTTAAAGTGTGGAATACAGCCGGTCTGGGCTATCAAGATAGTATTTTTCAACAACACCCAAGCTTGATGTAAGTCTTTAACCTTTGCAACTGCTCCGTTTAGTTTTTTCTTAACTATTTTCCTCATTTTATCCTGTAGGGCTGGTAGGTTAAAGTCTCCAAGTATCCAATTTGGCTTGCGTGTGTTTTGAGGATTTGAGGCTAGTTCAGTTATAGTTGCCAGATCGTCAGTGGATGAGGATGGAGATCTGTAGATCAGGTTAATGGTATTATGGTTGTTAGCTATAGTAATTGTATCAAGATGAGTTGAGCTGTTGGATCTACAGATGGAGATCTACAGATCTCCATCCTCATCCACTGACGATCTGGTAACTATAATTGAACTAGCCTCAAATCCTCAAAACACAGGCAAGCCAAATTGGATACTTGGAGACTTCAACCTACCAGCCCTACAGGATACCCACTCCAGAGCTTTCCACGAAGCACTCAGCAACCTGGACTACGAACAAATAGTCGATGCCCCCACACACCAAAAGGGAAACACAATAGACCTTATCTTCAGCCCTCGACCTGAGGTCAGACCAGACCATAATTTCAATGTAACTATCTCCCCTGTACCATGTTCTGACCACAACCTAATCGGTTTTGAACTACCTATGCATCAAGACAGAGAACAAGCTTCAAAACTAACTGAAATAGGAGTAGCCCACACCAGACGCTTTAGACCTTTCGACAAAGAGGAGATCATCAAAAATGTCCTTCCCAACATCAGGACTACATCACCGAACCTTAACGACGTGTTAGCCTCATGGAATAACAACCTGAGTTCCTTTGCACACATACCTAGTTTACACTACAATCAAAGTTTACACTACAATCAAAGTTTATTTACCTGAGTTGTAAAATTACCTGAGTTGTAAAATTTACCTGAGTTGTAAAATTACCCTGTTGTCCAAGTTGTTAACCCTGTTTAATGTAACTCAGACATTTTTGTGTACTGAAATGTTTTGTTTGATGTAAACCGCGCTGATGTCAAATAGTGCGGTATATAAGAAATGTAAATAAAATAAATAAATAAATACCTATCCAAACTAAGCCACATATCATGGACAAGTAACCAAAAAAGAAAAAACCTGCATGCTGGTACACCACCGAACTAAAGACCTCACTGCGAACGCTGAGGAAACTAGAAAGAAAATGGCGATGCACTCAGTCCCCAACAGACCAGACATTCTACAACTCCCACCTGCAAGCACATCGGAATCTATCCACTAAAATTAAAGAACACCACTCTGAACAGCTAAGCCAATCCTTGAACAAACCCCATGACTTGTTTAATCTAGTGAAGACCCTAACAAAGGAACCTTCATCTTCCCAATCAGCCTTGATACACCCTCAAGACTACGCAGAGTACATGATAGCCAAAACCAACAACGTTAGCAAAGTTAAACTATCTTGCTCCACTAAGAATCCACCCAAGCAACTCACCTCCTTCTCAACACCGACGGATACAAGCATTGAGAGCATCATAGCTAACATCAACACCACCACTGCCCCTAATGACCCTTGTCCAGCTTTCTGGATAAGGTCACTGCATAACGAATTCAGCCCGATAATAGCCAAAATCATTGACCTCTCCTTCTCTTTGGGACAATTCCCTTCAAGCCTTAAGCAGACATACATTAGACTCCTCTTGAAGAACGCCAAATTAAACTCCCAGAAGGTGTAATCATACCGACCTATATCGAATATCCCGCTGCTAGCAAAGATAACTGAGAAGGCTGTCCAACGTCAAATACAGGATCATGTTGACTCTACAGCTCCCCTTGACCCATGCCAACACGGTTTTAGGGAATCCCATGGTGTTGAAACGCTTCTCACCACACTCATCAACACACTTATAACTGGGATTGACAATATCAAACAAGGGTATGCCTTAATTTTCTTAGACATCGCTGCTGCATTCGATTCTGTAAACCACGAGCAACTCCTAATAAGTCTCCATGATAAAGGGATAAGTGAATCAGTATGGCAATGGTGTAAATCTTATCTAACCGATAGATGGCAGCAGGTTCGGACAGGAACCACAACATCCCAACCTTTCCAACAACAGTATGGTGTACCTCAGGGCTCGTCTCTCCCTGCCCTCCTATTCAACATTTATATGCAACCTATATGCGAAATAATCTGCTCATTTAACATCTCATGTCTGCTCTACGCAGACGACGTGTTACTCTTTACCCCATTCATGATTGAGAATCCGGACTTCTCGCAACTGTTAAAATGCTTCGACGCCATAACCGACTGGCTCCACTCACAGAGCCTCAAGATCAACTTCAACAAGACTGACGTACTATTCATTACTAGAGACCAGTCTTTCTCGCCTCCGCCAACTTTAAAGACAAGAGACGCAGAACTCTCGAGCAGACCCAGCATCCGCTACCTAGGCATTACATTAGACAGCAGCTCAACTTCAAAGCACACATCAGCAACACTATCAAACAAATCTACCACAAAATACGAACTCTACGACATCTTCGACCAAGTTGCAACCTGACGACTTCAGATAAGATTTTCAGGCACTGGTGACCCTCCACTTTGATTACGCCAATGTGATCCTGCAAGGTTTGCCCCAAAACACCTTAAACCCCCTACAGTTGGCAATGAATGCTGCCGCACGCGTCCTGAGCTGAGCCGCCAGAAGTGATCACATCACCCCAATCCTTAAGGACTTACACTGGCTACCAATCTACTGTCGGCTATCCTATAAAGTAATCATTATAATCTTCAAGGCCATCAACAAATTAGCCCCCACAGCCCTAACGGACCTTGTTCACCCCATGTCAGTGAACAGAGCAAGGAGAACATGCACTGCCAATACCCTACATATACCCAGTGAAATAACAAAATGCACCAAGACAACAAGGAAGAGAGCCTTCAAGTTCTACGCTCTCAGCTGTTGGAATGCGCTCCCAACTACCATCAGAGCCATAACAGATCTTGCCCAATTCAGAAAGGCACTAAAACACCACCTCTTTCTTTTGCACTACTCTCAACCCACCAACCTAACATCATCTATCACATACCCAACTAGGAACTTATGAGTTACTGTCAACGCATGTACATACTGTAGATAAACTGAAATTGATGTACATAGTTCCCCCAGTTGAAACGAAGTTTAACTTCCTGTTCTTTGTAAGTGCCTAATAGGAACCTATTCGGCACAGAACTGTTTTATGTAAATCGCGCTGATTTTTAAGAGTGCGGTATAAGAACAATAAATAATAAAATAGTTTCCCTTTCGGAAGTTAAAAGGTAGTACTGTGGATTTACTTACTATCCCTCCTCCACTAATTAAATCAAATGTGATCATGCTATGATCACTATTTATTTTATTTTATTTATTTCTTTTTTATACTGTACTCTTTAGAATCAGTGCGGTTTACATGTATACTAACAGGTACTTTTTTTATTCCCTTGTCCCCGAAGGGCTCACAATCTAAGTGTACCTGAGGCAATGGAGGGTTAAGTGGCTTGCCCAAGGCCACAAGGAGAGGCCATGGGACTAGAGACCCCAGTCCTTCCGGCCTGAGTTTGCTTGTCCCCATGTGGGAATTGAACCCCTGGCCCTCTAGCCTGAGGTAACCTGTTGCCAAGTGGCCCCAACACCCTTATATCTTGCACCTGATCTGGTGTTCCACTAAGGACTAGGTCCAATATGGCTTCCCCTCTGGTTGGTTCATGAACCAGTTGCTCCAAGAAGCAGTCATTTATTTCATCTAGGAACTTTATCTCCCTAGCATGTCCTGCCGTAACACTGACCCAGTCGATACCGGGGTAATTGAAATCACCCATTATTATTACTGTGCTCTAACATTTGTTAGCTTCCTTGATTTCTTTGTGCATTTCATCATCCATTTCTTCATTCTGGTCAAGCGGTCGATAGTACACCACCACTGCCATCACCTTCCCCTTTATACATGGAATTTCAATCCATAGAGATTCTACAGCAAATTTTGTTTCCTGCAAAACTTTAATCCTTTCTGACTCAATGCCCTCTCTAACATAGAGCGGAACCCCTCCACCAATTTGATCAGCTCTATCATTACGATATAGTTTGTACCCAGGTATCACAGTGTCCCACTGGTTGTCCTCCTTCCACCATGTCTCTGAGATTCCAATCATATCTAACCAATGTTCCCTCTAATTTTCTGTAGGCTGTGTGCGCATAAAATATCAGCTGTGCAGCTTTTGAAGGAAGGTTAAATTTTTGTGCGCCACATAACGACACTCAGAGTTATATACTTTAAAATTTGACTACACGTCAGAATACAGTATGTACACCACATTGATTGCACTAGAAAATATTGTAGAACTTGTGAAAACCATAAATACACAACAACTTTTCAATTTTAAGAACGTCTGTGGTGTTTTCTATCGGAATCAGAACCGTAATTTTTGTGCGCTCTGTTGTAAAGTATGTGCGCTCACCCGGCGAGGTGTGTGCGCGCGCACACGCGCACAGCTTAGAGGGAACAGTGTATCTAACCTCTTATTTAGTGCTATATATTCTAGCTCTGCCATCTTATTTTTTAGACTTCTAGCATTTGCATACAAGCATTTTAGAGACTGTATTTTATTCAAATTAATTTGGCTATTGGTAGGCATGGGTAATTTGGGATCTTTAAGCTCTGTCTGCTTCATACTCAAGGGCATTTGGGCTACTTTACTCTTTCTTGGAACCTCTCTGCTTTTGGTAGTATCCTTCAAGGATACATTCTTCTGAACCATGCACTCTTGCACAACTGTCAGCTTTCCCCTATTATCTAGTTTAAAAGCTGCTCTATCTCCTTTTTAAAGGTTAATGCCAGCAGCCTGGTTCCATCCCAGTTAAGGTGAAGCCCATCCCTTCGGAAGAGCCCCTTCTTTCCCCAGAATGTTCCCCAGTTCCTAACAAATCCAAAACCCTCATCCTTGCACCATTGTCTCATCTACGCATTGAGACGCCGGAGCTCTGCCTGCCTTTTGGGTCCTGCGCATGGAACAGGAAGCATTTCAGAGAACGCTCCCCTGGAAGTTCTGGATTTCAACTTCCTAAATTTAGCCTCCAGAACCTCCCTACCATATTTTAACACTTATTAAAAGAGGGCTGCTACACAGTACCCTGTCATGTTCCTAACAAGGGCTCTACAGATCAACCAACAGTAAGGATTTGAGGGTTTTTTTTTTTATTATATTAAATTACTAGCTCTCTGACTGGGAGCTCTTAAAAGGTTTTTTTTGTATATTTTTAAAGCAAGGTTACTTTGCTAACACCTAATCAGAAGTTAGTGGGCCTGATTACCTGAGAGCAGCTGAGGCCTGCATAAAAGGCTCCAGTGCCCTGCCCTGTTGAGGCTTTCCTAACAAGGGCTCTACAGATCAACCAACAGTAAGGATTTGAGGTTTTTTTTTATTATATTAAGTTGCTAGCTCTCTGACTGGGAGCTCTTAAAAGGGTTTTTTGTATATTTTTAAAGCAAGGTTACTTTGTTTTTGGTGCTTTAGTGGAACTTTCTTTGAGCACAGTAGGTTGCTGAACTCTAGTAACCTCCTCAGTTTTGGAAATTGCTAACACCTAATCAGTAAGGATGTGGTTGAAAACTACAGGACAGTCAATTTAACTTCGGTGGTGAGTAAATTATTGGAAACGCTGCTGAAAGAGAAAATAGTGAGGTTTCTGGAGTCCAGCTGATTACAGGATCCGAGGCAGCATGGATTCACCAGAGGCAGGTCTTGTCAGACAAATCTGATTGATTTCTTTGACTGGGTGACCAGGGAGTTGGACCGAGGGAGAGCTCTAGATGTGGTGTATTTAGATTTCAGTAAAGCCTTTGACACTGTTCCTCACAGGCAACTTATAAACAAACTGAGCACCCTAGGGTTGGACCTAAAGTTACTGCTTGGGTTAGAAACTGGTTGAGTGAGAGGCGACAAAGAGTACAATTAAATGGAGCTCACTCTGAGGAGAAGGATGTTACCAGTGGTGTGCCCCAGGGATCTGTCCTTGGTCCGATTCTTTTTAACATCTTTGTTAGTGATATAGCGGAAGGGCTGTCGGGTAAGGTTTGCCTTTTTGTGGATGATACCGAAACCTGCAATAGAGTAGACACCCAGGAAGGTGTAGATAACATGAGGAGGGATCTAGCTAAGTTTGAAGAATGGTCTAGAATTTGGCAGCTGTGATTTAATGTTAAAAAATGTAAGGCCATGCATTTGGGCTGCAGCAATCCAAGGGAGCAATATAGTATAGGGGGTGAAGTACTTTTGTCCAATAAAGAAGAGCTGGACCTAGGCGTGGTTGTGTTTGATGATCTTAAAGTAGCTAAACAGGTAGAAAAGGTGACGGCAAAAGCTAGAAGGATGCTTGGGTGCATACGGAGAGGAATGGCTAGCAGAAAAAAGGAGGTGATAATGCTTCTCTATAAGTCTTTGGTGCGACCTCATTTGGAGTATAGTGTGCAATTCTGGAGACCGCACCTTCAAAAAGATGTGAACAGGATGGAGTCTGTGCAGAGGGTGGCTACTAAAATGATTAGTGGTCTTCATTATAAAGCATATGAGGACAGACTTAAGGATCTTAATATGTACACCTTAGAGGAAAGGCGGGATAGAGGTGATATGATTGAGATGTTTAAATACCTCCATGGCATAAATGTTCAGCGAGAGAGCCTCTTTCAATTGAAAGCAAGTTCTGCTTCGAGGGGACATGGGATGAAGGTGAAGGGAGATAGATTCAGGAGTGATATGCGGACATATTTTTTTACGGAAAGAGTAGTGGATCCATGGAATAGTCTCCCAGTGGAGGTGGTAGAGATGAGGATAGTAACTGAATTCAAAAAAGCATGGGACAAACACAGAGGATCTCTAAAGGTATAAAGGGGACTGTTGTAGTTGTTGATATGGAAGGACAGACTAGATAGCCATGTGGTCTTTTTCTGTCATCATATTTCTATGTTTTTATGTTTCTGTGCTTCTGAGGTAAGCTGTGACCAACTTCCTGGGCGATTAATAGTCCTTGCTTGGATAGAAGGAGTCTTTCAAAATGGCCTTTTGACCTGCCACCTGGCGTTAACACCTATTGAAAAAGTTTCACAGGTCTCTTGCCCCCTAGGTAGAAGGCCTCTTTGTAAAGATCTCTAGAAGACTTTATTTGTTGCTCAAAGAATACTGACCCTGTTTTGCCTTTTATGCTAAGATATATTCTGATTTGATTTAAATTAAATCTCTTTGCTGCTGCTAGGCTCTGACTTATTATGAAATTTAAACTAGAAGCTCTCTGCTGGGTTCTAAATTTAACCAGAAAGCTCTCTTCTATGTTTTAAATTTAAACTAAAACTTCTATGCTGGTACTAGGCCCTGAGTGAGTATTAAATTTAAACCACAAGCTCTCTGCTGGGTTCTAAATTTAACCTGAAAGCTCTCTTCTGTGTTTTAAATTTAAACTAAAAGTACTTTGCTGATACTAGGCCCTGAGTGAGTATTAAATTTAAACAACAAGCTCTCTGCTGGGTATGAAATCTAACCAGAAAGCTCTCTTCTGTGTTTTAAGTTTAAACTTAAACTGCTGCTACTAGGCCCTGACTGATTTAACAAATTCACTGGGTTCACAGATTAATCAGCTTTAATCCAAAGAAGTCCCTTCAGAAAAATTCCCAGAAGTATATACTCACAATTGCAGATCTCTCTCCAGAAGTAGCAGTCCCCTTTTCTAGTCCTTCAAGACTGAGTACATGTTCCCTGCATGTGTGGGCATGCCACTGTGGGGGGTTGGAAGCACTGCAGACCCCTGCAGCACCTCCTGAGGCTCCACCTTTATATGCTGAGGAGGCCAGCAGATGACCACCACCTCAATTCCTGGCCACACAGGAGACTGGGGATGCAGCTCACTCTCCTCCCCCTCAGCCTCCTCTGACTAATTAGACCCCTCAGACACCATGTCAGATTCTGAGGATGAGCTTGCTCCCTCTCCACCTCCTTCCCTGCCTCCTATGCTTCATCCTCCTCAGATACCCCTCCTCCTCCGCCTTTCCCTCCATTCCTGCCCCTTCTGCACCCTCTGCCATCCAACTCTCTGTTCCCCCCTCATTCCCCTCTTCTGCCACCCCCTTGCTGCCTCCTCCTCCTCCTCCTCTTCCTCCTACTCCACCCCCTCCATTTCCTCCTCCCCCTCTGCTTCCTTTTCCTCCTCCATGTCCTCCTCTATTGTCTTCTCCTCCTCATCCTCACTCTCCATCAGGGTGCTGGTGGTGCTCCCATGGCCACATCCAGCTGCTTGGGTGGGTGTGCCATGTTGCGGCCTCCTCTCTAGTGCCATGGCTGGTGTGTGCTTTGGACCTCTGGCTGTAGGGGTGGGAGGGCAGGCAATTACATGCCTATCATTACAGACCACATGAACATGGGATGGTGTGTCTACATGGCAGCCCACCCACACACAAATGCACAGACACACATACAGCGTCAACATGGCCTGCTCACTGACCGTCTCCCACAGTTGCTGACCTATCTGCTGCACACCGCCCAAAACCTCTCTTGGCTGAGGCGTATTGCCCATCTCATCATGTACCTACCTCTGCTGCAACCTGCTCCTGTAAGCATTACATCGTCTGGGGCTTCTGCCGCTGCATGATCTGGAACCTGTACTTTATGGCCTCCAGTGTGCACTGGACACCAAATTCACTGTGGGGTGGAGGAAACAGGTCACATTTGTCCCCATGTTCTGGATCCCATATCCTGACTGTCAGTTACAGAGGTCACAGATGCCATACCAGCCACACACTATGTAGCTGTCACATGTACCCACATTGGCTCAGATCTGATGTACCACAAATGTTCCTAATGCATCTCTCACAAACAGAACAGTGGCGCTGTGCGGTTCTACAGCAGGGCAGCATTCACATGAGATGCATGGACAGGTGCACTTATCAGGACAACATGAGTGTTAGTCTGTGGGGGCAAGTTGACATTTGCCCAGTGGATTCCAGACAGTGCTGCATCACCATGTGCTGAGTGGTACACATGCAGCACTGACTATTGAACCAGCCCCTTCATGGAGGGTATACTGGGATGTGTGAAGTCTGAGCACGCTGCTGCATGTTTTGGTTGGGTCCGATGAAACAGTGATCCATCCCAGCCCACAAACATTGTACCATCCATCTCTCATATCATGCATCTACAATGTCATTGGTTGGGACAGCTCAGGCAGTGTCATGTGCAGATCAATGGAGTTCCAATGCTATAGCAGGCACCGCAATACATACGGTGTGGCACTGTGTGTTGGCACCTCCACAGACGTGATCTCAGCTATGTGGCTACGTGTGGGGTTGGGGACAGCCCTGTCAAATGACCCTACCCCTGTGTGGGGCCCCCTGCCAATGCCCTGATCCAACATCTCTGCATGCATGCACATTCCCACAGTTGATCCTCTGTCAGTGTGTTGCCTGTGCCCTGCACCTCTGACCTTCCCCTTTTACTGTACACCCTGTCCCTGCAGATCCCATTGGCTGCTCACCTGCACAGACATAGAAACATGGAAAGATGATGGCACAAAAAGACCACATGGCTTATTATCACCAACTACAAGTGTCCCCTTTTATCCTTTAGAGGGCCTCTTTGTTTGTCCCATGCTTTTTTGAATTTAGATTCTGTCCTCATCTTTACCACCTCCACTGGGAGACTATTCCATGCATCTACCACTCTTTCCATAAAGAAATATTTCCGCATATTACTCCTAAATCTATCCCCCTTCACCCTTATCCTATGTCCCTTCATAGCAGAGCTTGCTTTCAATCGAAAGAGGCTTTCCTCCTGTGCATTTATGCCACGGAGGTATTTAAGTGTCTCAATCATATCACCTCTGTCCTACCTTTCCTCTAAAGTATACATATTAAGGTCCTTAAGTCTGTCCTTATATGCTTTATAATGAAGATCCTTAACCATTTTAGTAGCCAACCTCTGCATGACTCCAACCTGTTTATATCCTTTTGATATAAATACCTCTATGGAAATTCGTAAAAGGGGTAAAATATGGAAAGCAGTGTGTATAAATGCCCATAGCATGGGAAGTAAGATCCCTGATGTTGAAGCTTTGGTGGGAGTGGCTGACTTGGATTTAGTGGCAGTTACAGAAACATGGTTCAGAGAAAACCATGACTGGGATGTAACTATACCTGGCTATACTTTATTCAGAAAGGACAGGGTAGGAAGAAGGGGAGGAGGAGTGGCACTATATGTAAAAAATAATATTAAAGCTTTGGAATTACAGAGCTTAAAAGGGAGAGAGGAGGGACTGTAGGTTAAACTAGAAAGAGGGAAAGAGAAATCTATTTGCATTGGCATGATATACAGACCTCCCTCACAAGAGGAAGAGGTGGAGAGAGAGTTAATTGAAGACATACGCAGCATTGCTAGGAATAGGCAAGTGCTAATGATAAGGGATTTCAATATGCCAGATGTTGATTGGCATACCTCTACTACAGTATCATCTAGAAGTAAGGAGATCCTGGATTCTCCACAGGGAGAACTATTCAGGCAATTGGTAACAGACTCCACACGTGAAGGGGCCATACTGGACTTGGTGCTTACCAATGGTGAAAGTGTTTCTGATGTTATAGTGGGAGACCATTTTGCATCCAGTGATCACCAGATGGTGTGGTTCAGTATTAGGACTAGGGCTGTTAAAATCCATTCAAAAGCGAGGGTCTTAGACTTTGGGAAAACTAACTTTGCTAAGAGGGGCCAATACCTCAGGGAGTCGATAGCGGGATGGGAACAGCTAGGGGATGTAGAAAAACAGTGGGCAAAACTGAAAGGGGATATTTTAAGGGCAACCAACCTTTTTGTTAAAATGGTAAATAAAGGTAAAAGGAAAAGGAAACCACTATGGCTTTTGAAAGAAGTAGCTGAAAAGATGAAAAAAATTAGGGAGGCCTTCATGAAATACAAGAGATCACAGAGAGAGGAAGACAGGCATCTATATTTGGAAAAACTTAGATAAGCTAGCAAAGTAGTCAGGAAAGCAAAGATTCAAAAAGAGGAGGAAATAGCTAATGCAATAAAATGGAGGGGGGATAAGACATTTTTTCAGGTATGTTAGTGAGAAGAGGAAGAGCAAAAGTGATATTGTCAGACTCAAGGGTGAAGGGAAGGAATATGCAGAAGCTGATGAGGATAAAGTGGAATTGATTAACAAATATTTCGGTTCTGTGTTCACAGATGAAGAACCAGGAACAGGACCTCAGAAAACACCCACAAACAATTTTCAGAAGACTGTGTTCGTGAGAAACTAGCTAAACCTAAAGTAGACAAAGCGATGGGACTGGATGGGATACACTCTAGAATACTGAGGGAACTTGGGGATGTTCTAGCAGCTCCACTGACTGACCTTTTCAATGCCTCACTGGAGTCGAGAGTGGTGCCAAAGGACTGGAAAGAAGCTCATGTGGTGCCTTTACACAAAAGCGGAAGTAAGGATGTGGTTGAAAACTACAGGCCGGTTAGTTTAACTTCGGTGGTGAGTAAATTATTGCAAATGCTGCTGAAAGAGAAAATAGTGAGGTTTCTGGAGTCCAGCAGATTACAGGATCCGAGGCGGCATGGATTCACCAGAGGCAGGTCTTGTCAGACAAATCTGATTGATTTCTTTGACTGGGTGACCAGGGAGTTGGACCGAGAGAGAGCCCTTGATGTGGTGCATTTAGATTTCAGTAAAGCCTTTGACACCGTTCTTCACAGGTGAGTTATAAACAAACTGAACACCCTAGGGTTGGACCCTAAAGTTACTGCTTGGGTTAGAAACTGGTTGAGTGGGAGGCGACAAAGAGTACAGGTAAATGGAGTTCACTCTGAGGAGAAGGAAGTTACCAGTGGTGTGGCCTAGGGATCTGTCCTTGGTTGATTCTTTTTAACATCTTTGTTAGTGATATAGCGGAAGGGCTGTCGGGTAAAGTTTGCTTCTTTGCTGATGATACCAAAATCTTCAATAGAGTAGACACCCAGGAAGGTGTAGATAATATGAGGAGGGATCTAGCTAAGCTTGAAGAATGGTCTAGAATCTGGCAGCTGGGATTTAATGTTAAAAAATGGAAGTTCATGCATTTGGGCTGCAGCAATCCAAGGCAGCAATATAGTATAGGGGGTGAAGTACTTTTGTCCAATAAAGAAGAGCGGGACCTGGGTGTGGTTGTGTCTGCTGATCTTAACGTAGCTAAACAGGTAGAAAAGGCAACGGCAAAAGCTAGAAGGATGCTTGGATGCATACGGAGAGGAATGGCTAGCAGAAAAAAAGGAGGTGATAGTGTCTCTGGAGTGGAGGAGTAGCCTAGTGGTTAGAGCAACTGCCTAGTACCCAGAAGATCAAGGGGTTGATTCCCACTGGCACTCCTTGTGACTTTGGGCAAGTCACTTTACCCTCTATTGCCTCGGATGAAAAGGCTGGCAATCTACTTCCAGTGATACATTGCCAAGAAAACCCAGAGATAGCTGGGTCACTATGAGTCAACATTGACTTGATGGCATTAAAAAAAAGTGTCTCTGTTAGTCTTTGGTGCGACCTCGTTTGGAGTATTTTGTGCAATTCTGGAGACCACACCTTCAAAAGGTTATAAACAGGATGGAGTCAGTACAGAGGGTGGCTACTAAAATTTTTAGTGGTCTTCATTATAAAGTATATGAGGACAGACTTAAGGATCTTAATATGTACACCTTAGAGGAAAGGTGGGATAGAGGTGATATGATTGAGACATTACCTCCGTGGCATAAATGCACAAGAGGAGAGCGTCTTTCGATTGAAAGCAAGTTCTGCTATGAGAGGATATGGGATGAGGGTGAAAGGCGATAGATTCAGGAGTGATATGCGGAAATATTTCTTTTCGGAAAGAGTGGTGGATCTGTGGAATAGTCTCCCAGTGGAGGTGGTAGAGATGAGGACAGTATCTGAATTCAAAAAAGCATGGAACAAACACAGAGGATCTCTAAAGGAAAAAAGGGGACTGTTGTAGTTGTTGATATAGAAGGACAGAATAGATAGGCCATGTGGTCTTTTTCTGTCATCATTTTTCTATGTTTCTATGTTGCTATGAAGGTGTGGTCTCAAGAATTGCACACAATACTCCAAATGAGGTTGCACCAAAGATTTATACAGAGGCACTATCACCTTCTTTCTTCTTCTGGTCATTCCTCTCCCTAAGCACCCAAGCATTCTTCTAGCTTTTGCCATCGCCTTTCCTACCTGTTTAGCTGCTTTGAGATCGTCAGACACAATCACGCCTAGGTCCTGTTCTTCTTTCGTGGACAGAAGTATGTCACCCCCTATACTGTACCACTCCCTTGGATTGTTGCAGACCAAATGCATGACCCTACATTTTTTAGGATTAAATCTCAGCTGACAAATTCTATACCATTCTTTAAGCTTAGCTAGATCTCATGCTATCTACACCTTCCTGGGTGTCTATTCTGTTGCAGGATTTGGTATCATCCACAAAGAGGCAAACCTTACCCAGCAGCCCTTCCGCAATATCACTAACAATGATGTTAAACAGAATTGGACTAAGGCGCTCCACTGGTATCCTCCTTCTCCTCAGAGTGAACTCCATTTACCTGTACCCTCTGTCGCCTCCCACTCAAGCAATTTCTAACCCAAGCAGTAACTTTAGGGTCCATCTCTAGCGTACTTAGTTTGTTTATAAGTTGCCTATGTGGAACAGCATCAAATGCTTTACTGGAATTTAAATACACCACATCTAGGGCTCTCCCTCAGTCCAACTCCCTGGTCACCCAGTCAAACAAATCAGATTTATCTGACAAGACTTGTCCCTAGTGAATACATGCTGCCTCAGATCCTGCAATCTGTTGGACTCCAGAAACCTCACTATTTTCTCTTTCAGCAGCGTTTCTAATAATTTACTCACCACTGAGGTTAAACTATCTGGCCTGTAGTTTTCAACTACATCCTTACTTCTGCTTTTGTGTAAATGACCACAAGTGCCTCTCTCCAGTCTTCTGGCACCATTGAAAAGAACAGTCAGTGAAGCTGTTAGAATGTCCCCAAGTTCCTTCAGTATTCTTGGATATATCCCATCTGGTCCCATCGCTTTGTCCACTTTTAGTTTAGCTAGTTCCTCACAATCACAATCCTCTGGAAATAGTTTGAGATGCCCTTCACTTTTGTTCCTGTTCATGGATGTTGTCTGAAGTCCTGCTCCCAGCCCTTCATCTGTGATCACAGAACAGGAATATTTGTTAAGCAATTCCGCTTTATTCTCATTAGCTTCTACATATTCCTCCCCTTCACCTTTGAGTCTGACAATACCACTTTTTCCCTTCCTCCTCTCACTAACATATCTGACAAATGTCTTATCCCCCCATTTTATTACATTGCCTATTTCTTCTTCTTTTTTTACCTTTTCTTTCCTGACTACTTTGCTAGCTAAGTTTTTTCAAATATAGATACCTGTCAGACGGAGCTATATACCTCTCCATATTGCTGTGGAGAGGCACAGGTTGGCCCTTCTGTTGCCCCTGGGGTACAGAATCCCCTCATATATGAGCACCATCCTGGCCAAGGCTTCTGCCTCATTGGGACTGAAATTTGCCATCCTGCGGGCAGCCGTTCTGATACTGTCTATCAGACAAGCCAGAGGGGCTCCTGCACTGGCAGGGCGGTGTTTCCTCCTACCCATGTAGGGCAACATGTATCCCCCTGCATCCACATGGGTGCACAGGCCTGTACAGTATTCGCTAGATGCTGGCATCCATTTCCTTGCCCGTGTAGTGTAGTGGAGTGGTGATGGCACCATCCCCTTTCAGTGGATTGCATAGGTAGATACAATTTGCCCATGTGGCGGTGTGCCGACGGTGATGTTTCCTTTGGTGCATTGCAAGGGTAGCTGCCTTTGTCCTGGTGCAGTGCTTAGGGCACCCCTCATTCCTTGGGCAGCATTACACAGGTATCATCTACTTCTGCTATGCGGTTAGGCTGAATATTCTCCCCAGGTAGCTGTGCGGTTAGGTCCATTCACCCACTGAGCGCAGTGGGGGACTTTGTGCACATTTTTCATACATGCACGGCTGGCCGCCACCTTTCTCATGATTTGCACCCTTTTGCTGCACAGGTAACTTTAGCCGCATTGTGTCTCCTTGGCCGCCTCATGCAATATCGGGCCCATAATGTTTAAAATTAAAGAGGTTTTTAGCATAATTACCACTGACAGCATCATTTTCCACAAATCCCAGCACAATGAGCTTTGGTAACTGTCCCAAAAAGAGATTTTCCTGGTTAGTCACACGTGCTCCAGCCGGTATGCTAAACACCTTCAGCTCCACACATTCAATAGCTTACTTGACATTAGCTTTCAGCAGAGCTTATTCATGTCCCAAGCGCACTCCAGGGGAAACTTTAACTCTCTTTACAAAGAGGGCAGCGTTTAGGATAAGGAGTTTATAACTTTCGTTGACATCACCGCTCATTAAACAAGAAGCAATTTTGTTACTGGTCAATTTAATTTTGAGATCCACTCCATTAATCAGTGCTTTTCTTGAAAAAATGGATCCCTAAGTAAATACCTCTATAGCTCTGCCTTTTGGCTAGAGGCGGTAAATTGAACCCTTTCAGTAAAACCAATGTTGTAAGATCTTAATTCACTTCAAGCTAACCGGCTGTATCTTTGTTAAACAGACCATTTGTAAACTGTGATTTGAGGGGCCCTTCACCATAATTGAGAAGTAGCTCAATGAGGGCCTCTGTAGAGACAGCAGTTGCTGCTCTGGCTAATGAGTTGGTCTCCCAGGATGACATCCAGCTGGCTAAAAATAGATGCAATGGATAGTTCCCCAGCGCTACTTTGGCTTCCGGGTCAATGTTTGAGCCATCTTCTTCCATAATTTTACAGGTCAGGTACAAAAGAGTACTATTTAAAGCAATGTAATCTTCACCATGACCTGTGATATAGAAGTCCAAAGGGGCTGTTTCTGACAACGCCTCTAATGGTGGAATTTCCACATAAATGCTTTTTTCAATATTGGGTTGGGTCAGGGCTAATTGAAACAGATTCAGTTCTGATTTGACGCACTCTTCAGAGCCATGGTGTATACAATCCATGGTGCTTTTTAGAATATATCTCACTTCCTAGAGTGGATGCTTCTCTTCTTAGACCTGTGATTATGCTTCTGAGACTTGTCACCCTCAAGTTTCTTCTTTTTAAAAGGCTTAGGAGGTCTTTGCAGTAATTCTTGAGACCTGGTTCTCTTTCTTTTCACAGCTCTTCTAATCACAGCTAGTCTTGACTCTGCCTACTCTGTAAAATGGTTCATTTTACTCTGTAAAATGGTTCATTTTATTTAGAATGGATATTGTAGCATGACTCATGACATCCTTGGCATGTTTTTTGTAGTGCCTTTCACATGTGGCTTAATAATTTCAAAACTCCTTCTCAAAAGTGGAATAGCTTTCTAAAGAGATTACAAAGCACACCACAGACACCAGCCCCGTACATGACTGAGGCTCCATGATATCCTGAAAGTCCATAGCTGGCTTGTGTTGTATAATAATGCTTGTATGCTTTGGGGTCTTCCACTAAACTCTGTATGGTCGCATAATGTCCTCTCCTGATTGTAATGTGGTGTTGTACATTTCCTACTCATGAGGTGACACATACTTTTGGTCTTCCTTAATATTCTCCCAAGTGTTGGGATATTGTATTTCTACTAGCCCTACTTCCCACGGTCCTTGTAAGTCCAATGGTCTTGCTAGTTGTATGGTAAAATTAGAACTGGTATTTTGGGCAAACACGACATCTGAGTCATTCCTAGGCAGTGTGATATAAAAGCCCTCATCATTCCTTTTTTTATTTTACATGTTGCTTCAAAACAAACAAATCAAATGTCTTGAATTTCTGATGTCTTTACGCAGCTGTTAAATTTACCAGGCCATCCCCTCCTTCTAACAAAGTACAGTTTGTTCCTATCCCGTCTTTTTACTTTTAGAACCTTATCGATATAGTATATTCTGCCCTGTTATGAGGTGACTTTTAGTAATTTTTCAAGATAAAAAGAACCTTGTATAACTTCACTGTCATAATCATGTATCTTTTATATTGTTTTCTGCCCCCTGTTTAAAACATCCATTATTATAAATATCTCATCTGTCCATGTTTGCTTGTAACCTTTTTCAAAATTTCCTTTAGTTTTTGAAAGTCTTTCATGATCTCCTTTCTTTAAGGGGTCCTTGACATGTTTACATTTGATGCTATTGTCGTAGACTTTTCCAGATCTACAGAGTTTGTGGATGTCACATCTATAGGCCTTGCCTGTATCATTCTGTGAAAACTATGATTATAGCTGTGTACAAAAGTCTTACAGCACATCTTGATACCTAAAGGTGTTGTGTGCTGTAAAATAACGCTACATTTTAGATTTCAAAGTCTTGTTAAACCTTTCTACCACCGCTGCTTTAACATCGTTATTGGTTACAAAATGATGAACCCCTCTTTGTTTTAATAAATTCTTCAGAGACCTATTTAAAAATTCTTTAATCTTGTCTGTCTGTATTTTTCAAGTTTATGACCTAGATTAAATATTTTTATAAAGACTTTAGCAACTTCATGACCGGTTTTCGATTTTAAATTAACAGTCCAAGCATATTTGGAAAGAATGTCTACCACCATTAAGATATATTTGTAGCAATTGTTATAATGGGACAGGGCAGACATATCAACTAAATCAGCCTGCCATTGCACATCCACGTCTGACACAATTGTCTTGTTTCTTTTAAAACGGACCCTAGCAGGCAGGGCCGGCCCGTCCTTTGAGCAAGAATGTTTTTTGCACAGGGCCCCGCGTTTCAGGGGGCCCCACGCAAAGAACATTCTGCTTTTTTTCAAAATTAAATTTAAAAAAAAAAAAGCTGGCTGCTACCGCTGCCGCCGCCGCTACCACCGCGGCAGAATGGAGTGTCCCGCGGGGCCCCTCTGCCCGGCTGAGTCCCTCCCTCCCTCCCTCTGCGATGGCTGAGCCCCTCTGTGCCGGCTTTCAGATTCGCGAAGGGAGAGTGTCTCCCTCGCGTCTCTGTTAAGCCCGCAGGGGCAGATGGGAAATGCAGGGGCTGATGGGAAATTTCCCATCTGCCCCTGCGGGCTTAACAGAGATGCGAGGGAGACACTCTCCCTTCGCGAATCTGAAAGCCAGCACAGAGGGGCTCAGCCGTCGCAGAGGGAGGGAGGGAGGGACTCAGTCGGGCAGAGGGGGCCCCGCGGGACACTCCATTCTACTGCTAGGCAGCGGCAGCAGCCAGCTTTTCTTTTTTTTTTTTTTTAATTTTACTTAGGCCGATTGGGGGGGTAGGACTGGTAATGGGCTGTGGGCTGTTGGGGGGGGGGTAGGACTGGTAATGGGCTATGGGGGGCTAGGACTGGTAATGGGCTGATGGGGGGGTTAAGACTGGAGGTGGGCTGATGGGGTTAGGACTGGGAATGGGCTGTGGGCTGATGGGGGGCTAGGACTGGTAATGGGCTATGGGGGGGGCTAGGACTGGAAATGGGCTGATGGGGGGTTAAGACTGGAGGTGGGCTGATGGGGTTAGGACTGATAATGGGCTGTGGGCTGTTGGGGGGGTTAGGACTGGTAATGGGGGGGGGCTAGGACAGGAAATGGGCAGATGGGGAGGGGTTAGGACTTGAGGTGGGTTGTTGGGGGGGTAGGACTGGTAATGGGCTATGGGGGCTAGGACTGGTAATGGGCTGATGGGGGGGTTAAGACTGGAGGTGGGCTGATGGGGTTAGGACTGGTAATGTGCTGTGGGCTGTTGGGGGGGGTTAGGACTGGTAATGGGCTATGGGGGGCTAGGACTGGAAATGGGCTGATGGGGGGGTTAAGACTGGAGGTGGGCTGATGGGGTTAGGACTGGTAATGGGCTGTGGGCTGTTGGGGGGGTTGGGAATGGTAATGGGCTATGCGGGGGGTTAGGACTGATAATGGGCTATGGGGGGGCTAGGACAGGAAATGGGCTGATGGGGAGGGGTTAGGACTGGAGGTGGGGTGTTGGGGGGGTAGGACTGGTAATGGGAGATGGGGGGCTAGCACAGGAAATGGGCTGATGGGGAGGGGTTAGGACTGGTAATGGGCTGTGGGCTGTTGGGAGGGTTAGGACTGGTAATGGGCTATGAGGGGGGGGGTTAGGACTGATAATGGGCTATGGGGGGCTAGGACAGGAAATGGGCTGATGGGGAGGGGTTAGGACTGGTAATGGGCTGTGGGCTGATGGGGGCTGTCTGGTAATGGGCTATGGGGGGGTTAGGACCGATAATGGGCTATGGGGGGGGCTAGGACAGGAAATGGGCTGATGGGGAGGGGTTAGGACTTGAGGTGGGCTGATGGGGTTAGGACTGGTAATGGGCTGTGGGCTGATGGGAGGGTTAGGACTGGCAATGGGCTATGGGGAGCTGACTGGAAATGGGTTGAGGGGGTTAGGCTGTGGGCTGATGGGAGGGTTAGGACTGGCAATGGGCTATGGGGAGCTGACTGGAAATGGGTTGAGGGGGTTAGGACTGGCAGTGGGCTGATGGGGGGTTAGGACTGGTAATGGGTTATAGGAGGGGCTTAAACTGAAAATGGTATGATGGGGGGTTAGGACTGGAAGTGGGTTGATGGGGGGGCTAGGACTGGTATTGGGTTGGGGGGTTGCTAGGACTGGAAATGGGCTAATGGGGGGCTAGGACTGGAAATGGGCTGATGCATGGACTAGAAGGGAATGGATGCTGGGTGAAGCTGGAAGCAGAAGGGAGCTGATGTTGGGGGAGGATTAGAATGGGGATGGGAGAGTAAAATGGAGAGGGGAAAAAATTTTTGTGTGGGAGGGATAAAAAATCTACAATTGGCCGGGTATTGGGAGAGTAAGTGGGGATTGAGGATGGAGGGGTAAAATTTGAGTGGATGAAATAGGAATGAGGAAAGAGCAAAAGGAGAAAGATTAGTATGTTAAAGCAGATGTAGAGAGAGAATGGAAAAAAACTAGAAGAGAGAAGAAAGGACAAATGGACAGCAGACGATGGAGAGTTAGCAGAAGACATGAAGAAACCAGAAGAAAGTGGCTGGAGCAATTGCAGCTGAAAAAAATGCACAATAGGTAGAAAATATCTCTTTATTTTGAATTTATTAATTGGAATATGTCAGCTCTGGTAAATGTGCATCATTAATGTCTGCGCTTTGTTTAGTACAAGAGCAAATTAATGTATAGTTTTATTTCTACAGTGTTGTACATTCCAAGTTTGGCTTTTGGGATTCCCAGTTTAATTATTGTCTTCCTGTTTCTAAATTGTGATTACTTGTTTGGTGATGGTCTATGTTCTGCATGTGTAACTGAGCTGAGGTGTTCTGTTTATATAATTCCTATTTGACATTGCCACTTGTTCTCTTTCCCCAGTAGGTCATGTATTGTTATTCTCTGAAATGTATTGGTTTAATATTTGCATGTTTCCTTTTGATAGGTAGGGTATGGTGCTTTGTGAGTGCTGGTAGTGCTGTTAGGATACGGCGGGTTTGCTATGGGTTCTAAATGGGCAGTGTTTGTAGTAGTTCCTAATGTGCCTGGCGGTTGGCACTGGATTATAGTAATGTAGAAATCTTTTAGTCTTTCTTTATCCATACACTCATTAAGAGGCGTGTTTACTAAAAGTTAGTATATGGTAACATTATGCAAATATTTATGCAAATGAGGCCCCGCACCGAGTCTCTGCACATGGCCCCGCACCCCCCTTGGGCCGCCCCTGCTAGCAGGTATGTGTAAAGTATAAGCATCTTGTCCTGTAATCCATCTGACTACATCTTTTCTGTTGACTGTTTTATCATGCCTTTTAGGAGCTTGAAGTAGAGGATTTCTGCCCCCAAAGCTCCCTATCTCTTTTGGATCATAGTAAATGCTCGTCAATAAGGTTTCCTTCATGATTTCTGTGTTTTGAATATTCTTCTTTTGCTAACATATTCAGAATGGATTTATTCCACAAATCCTATGTGCTTTTTTTTATTTTTATTTAACTAGGCTTATAACCTATTCTTTCTACAATCACTATGACAATGGGGCGGCAGTCACATGCCTCTTGTTTCTCTGGATTGGCTAATCACATGTTGCCACGTCATTTCCTACAATTACCAAGTGCATGTCCAGACACGTTTCTTGTTTCTCTGTATTTTCAAAAGATAATCATGTTGCCACATCATTTCCTTTCCTACAGTAAGCAGGAGCATGCCCAATATAAAATGGTTGACAACTGGAATGAGACACTCCTACAATATTCACAACTACCTACTATGCACAACGAGATTGCCCCTAACAAGGATCCTAACATAAGGCATAATGCCCCCTGGTTCTCTCCAGATATCCGAACTTCACTGCTCCAACTGAGAAGATTAGAAAGAAAGTGGAGACGCTCTCATGAAATCACCATCCATGATGAATACATGGCGCACCTCAAAAATCACCGTGAACTAATGTGGTCCAAAAGAAAAGAACATCATGCAAAACTACTTAGTCGTTCACTAAACAAACCTCGTGAGCTATTTAATTTAGTGAAAACACCATCTAAAGAACCTGCACCGCAACAGCAAGAACATATCCATCCTCAACAGTATGCAGATTACATCCAATCCAAATTAACAAGAACAAATTTGAATTCATCACAAGCGTCCCCTCAATCCACGCACTCTCAAGAACCACTCCTGAGTATCTCACCTCCATCATCTAAATCCATTAAAGAACTAATTGCTACTTTGAACACCACTACTGCAGCCAATGACCCATGCCCAGCACACTGGATCAAATCAATGCGCACAGAGCTCAGTCCATGCATAGCGAAAATTGCAAACCTCTCTTATTCCTCTGGAACTTTCCCAGCTGCACTCAAACAGACCTCAATACGTCCCCTATTAAAGAACAACCAGATCGACCCGAAGAAGGAAGAATCATACCGTCCAATCTCCAGCATCCCGCTGCTTGCCAAAATACTGGAGAAAGAGACTCAACGCCAAATTCAGCAATATATTGATACATCCTCCCCTCTTGATCCATGCCAACATGGATTTAGGGAAATGCATGGAGTCGAGACTCTCATGACCCCATTAATCAACACGCTCATCTGTGGGATCAACAACATAAGGTCTGGCGTCGCCATGATCTTCCTTGACATATCCGCAGCGTTTGACTCAGTAGACCATAACATACTACTAGCACGACTATACGAAAAGGGTATACAAGGCCTAGCATGGAACTGGTGCAAAACATACCTTGAAGATCGTTGGCAACATGTTCGCATTGACTCCAGAACATCCGAACCATTCCTCCAAACGCAAGGGGTTCCACAAGGCTCCTCCTTATTGGCACTCCTCTTCAACATATATATGCAGCCGATTTGCCAAATCACCAAATCCTTTAATGTCTCCTGCCTTATTTACGCAGACGACGTGCTTATCTACACCCCGTTTGATATAACAAGTCCAAATTACACTAACCTAACCAACTGTTTCAATGCATTAGCGGATTGGCTCTTAGATCAAAACATGCGAATCAATTTCAAAAAGACGGAAGTTTTATTGGTCACTAGAAACAAGCTCTTCTCCCCCCCCTGCATATCTTAAGGTACGGGATGCTGAGCTCCCAATCAAGAATACAATTCGTTACCTAGGTGTGATCCTTGATCAACGACTGGATTTTACCTCCCACATAAAAAATACAGTAAAAAAGATTTACTTCAAGATAAAAACATTACGCCACCTAAGACCCATGCTAGAATACAATGATTTCCGCTCAATATTCCAAGCAATAGTCACCCCTCACTTTGACTATGCGAATATTGTATTACATGGTCTTCCAAAGAACACTATAAACCCCCTGCAACTAGCAATGAATGCTGCGGCTCGCATCCTAGTTGGAGCATCAAAGAGAGACCATATTACACCAATCCTTAGGGACCTTCACTGGCTCCCTATAGAATGTAGAATTAGCTATAAAGCTCTCCTCATTACATTCAAGGCCTTCAACAAATTATCACCAGCAACGACTTCAGATCTCATCAGTCTAACTCCCAATACAAGATCTAGGAGACCATTTGCCGAAAACACCCTAATCATTCCGAGTGATTCCACAAATTGGTCCCAATCATCGATCAACAGAGCATTCAAATTCTATGCGCCTAGAGGTTGGAATAAACTTCAGCCAGAAATTAGAGCAATACGTGACATGAAGCAGTTCAGAAAAGCTATCAAGCACTACCTCTTCACTGAATACTTCCAGCCACCGTAATGCTATCTAATATATCAAAAGACAGTCTAATAGCCAGAAGCATAAACACTACACCCTAGAATTAAGAAATTTTGGATTTAATTACAGCTGTACACTATATACTCTGCTCTGTTAGTTGTTTTATACAAACAGTCAATCATTACTGTATTGTAGATAGTTACCCTTGTTGACCAAGTTTTCTACCCTGTTATCTGTAACTCATACGTATTTCAAATGTACTGAGATTGTTCTGTTCTATGTAAACCGCGCTGATGATAAATAGCGCGGTATATAAGAGACTTTAAATAAATAAAATAAAATAAATAAATAAATAAAAATATGCCTCTTGTTTCTCTGTATTGGCTTTCTCAAAGCCTCTAAAAAAATAGCTGAAGTGGGATTTGAACTCAAGTCTCTCTCTATGTTTCAGTTTGATGTGCTAACCACTCTATTATCAGAATACTTCTGTTTTTTCTCTAACAGTGAGGTCTTAAAAACAAAATGATTTAACATAGACAGTACTGGTTTCTCTCTCTAACAATGAGGTGCTAATTGTTTTTAAGATGCTGAAAGAAAACTGTTTTAAAATGATTCTATTTAATGCTGTGTCAGCACCATTTTCAGGCTGCATTCTTGATTTTTTACTAAAGAATACACATCTAAATAAAGCCCTTATTGGTTCCTGTTGCTACCAAAGGTTTATTTTTTAACAATCAGTTCTAAATAGGAGGCACTGCTTTGAAAGAAAGAAAAAAAGAGCTCAGACAGGGGGAAAAAACATTTTGTTTTCTGGGTTCTTGTAGGAAGCAGTCACTTTTTTTTTAGTGATGTCAGCATAAACCGGAAGCAAAACACATTTCCGGGTCAAACACCCTATTTCTGGTGATGACACTGAAAAGCAATATGGTCCATTTCCAATGACACCCTGTTTCCACTGGTGTCACTTCCGATGACGTAGGCTGGGGTGTGTGGTTATGTAATGGCAAATGCTGTGAAAAGCTCTTATTCTATCACTCACCCACAGAAGGAAGACTCACAGACAGGCTGGAATGCAATCAGGATCTTTAATGTGCACACAGGCCAGACAGAGATACCAGCAACCTCCATAAGAGTCTGAGCCCCGAGGGACGTCCTACAAAGCTTTATATACAGTATAGTTTTAAACTCATTCTGCAATCCCATTTGCCACAGGTATTTCCTGCCCACCAATCAGCAGCCCCTGGGGAAGGTACGTGGGTGACCTGTCCAAACCGGTGTGCTCTGGTCTGTTGATTTCTGGGCTAGGGGATATTGTGCTCAGACCTGAAGTGGGGGAAGGGTGTCCACTGAAATAGCAGGCTGATTACTTTATGTAAAAACCTCATGGCTTGGGGGAAGGGTCAGGCTGATCACTTGTAAGGGCTACCTACAGCTAAACCTCATGGCTGCCTCATTCCCCCCTTTTTAAGTGGGACCTCAACCGCTAGAGGCGGTAGAGGGCTGTATTACTGGAGGCAAGCCGCAGAGGGGTGTATTGGGTCAGGGCCATAACAGTGGTAGCAGCCTTGCGTTCTACCAGGGTGTCGAGGGTGGTGATAATGGAGCGGTGGAGGATGGGGATACAACATGGTATGAGGACACATACTAAGAAGAGAAGGAAAACTCCTATAGCTAGGGTTTTAAGGCCCCCCAACCAACCAAACAATTTGGAGAACCACCCCGTCCCCAGTCCCATGGACGGGTCTGAGATTTGCCTCGCTAAGTCACGTAGGTCTTGGATTGAGCGTTCAATGGACACACTTTCATCTGTGAGGTTAAAACAACACATTCCTTCGAATTCCTCACACCCATGGTTGAGGCGTAACAGCAGGAAATCTATGGTCATTCTATTCTGTAGAATCGCTGTACGTAGGCTGGACAGCTCGTAATTTATGGAAGCTAGTATGGTTGAGGTGAGGTTAATGGTCTTGGCTAGGGAGCAAGCGAGTCGGCTTACCTCCAGGGAGTTGTGTAGGGCCAATCCAGGTGTCCCAAGGATTGACACTGACAGCCCAAGAGCTGTCTCATCACTGTAAGGCTCCACGTTTGAGTTACAGGTCGAGGGCATGGGGGCAGAGCGGGGATAACTGGGGGGCCGGACGAAGGCAGCAGTTGTAAGCCTAGCAAAAGTGCACGGACCACCAGTGGCATTTGCAGGGACGTAAGTGTACGTCATTTTGCCACATACTAAAAACCAGCCTAAGGGAAGATACATTTCTGAGTGTGAATAGGATACATTTGTAACAGAGCTGCATGATAACACAGTATTTGATACATTGTTTCCTCCCCTCTTGGCATTGACAAAAAAGAAACAATCAGTAGCATTTAGAGTGGAAACTACCTGTAAGGAAAAAGGCACTTGGTTGAAAAGTGTAGAAGTCGGTCGGGTAACCCCAATATGGTAGAAATATATTCCAGGTTGTTTACAGTTTAAATTAGCAAGCATAGTGAAGTTCTGCATCTCACACAAACTAGACGGTACAGCAATAAGAGAGGTTTGTAGAGAGTTTTGTATACAAAAGTTTGTCATGTTCAGAGCAGTTTGGGCGAGTAATACTGCTGTGTTAGTAGTCTCTGCACTTGTTGGAAAAGGGGCCCATGTCAGGGAAACGAGTAAGGTTAGGGCACCGCTTCTCATTCTGCTCCTGGTTCTGGAAAAGGGGGTCTCGTAGATCAGTCTCTCCGGGGGTCTCGTCGACAGTCTGTTAGAGCCTTTTACTGGGCAGAAAGGTCCTTCTTCAGTTTCAAATGCAGGGGTTGATCTGGAATCGGGACTGCGGTCCAGGCTGGAACAACTTCTGGTGCAGCGGCCTTGACACGAGAGTGATGGATCCACGGAGCGACTTCAGCCACTTTAACAGCCGTGGGGGTGGTCAGCAGAACAGTATACGGGCCTCGCCACTGGGGGGTCAATGGATCTTTCTTCCACTCCTTGACCCACACTTGGGAACCAGGCTGGTGCGTATGGAGCGCTTCAGTCAGGTTGATGGGGAGTCGCTCCTGGATCCACCGGTGCAATTTCTGCAATACAGAACTGAGAGCCGACAGTTCCTGCCGGGTTATTTCTGAACCTATCTGCATTAAATCTCCATGGACGCCCTGTATGAGGGGTGCAGGGCGACCATACACAGCTTCAAAGGGGGAAACACCGATACCCTTTCGTGGGGCTGACCATATGAGGAGCAGAGCTATAGGGAGCAATTGGGGCCACTTCAGTGAGGTTTCCTGACACAATTTTGCTAACTGGCTCTTTATGGTGCGATTCATGCGTTCTACTTTCCCTGAGCTCTGCGGGCGGTAAGCTGTGTGTAGCTTCCAATCGATCTGTAAGGCTTTTACTACCTGCTTTATCACTTGGGCCACAAATGCAGGTCCATTATCAGATCCCACTACTACTGGAAGCCCAAATCGGGGGATGATTTCATGCAGCAACACCTTAGTCACTTCTCTGGCTTTTTCTGTGCGGACTGGGAAGGCCTCCACCCACCCCGTGAAAGTACAGACCAATACCAGCAGATACCGGTACCCATTTGCTCGGGGCATTTCTGAAAAGTCAACCTGGATGTTTCCCATAGGGGTGACCCCATAAGACTGGACCCCTGGGGGTTGGCTTGGGCCTTGACGGGCATTGTTTTTAGCACATGTGGTGCATTGTCTAGCAATTGCAGCTGTCAGCGAGGATAAGCAAGAAATGAAGAAATATGGGCGGAGGGTAGTTTCCATTGCTGTCTTGCCCATATGAGTGGCCTGATGAAAGGATGATAGGAATGCTGGGGCAAGGCTGTCTGGGATGACTATCACTGGAGCTGTCCCTGTTCTAGGTAACCTTATCCAACCATCTGTGTGTAACACCCCACCCTCCTCCTGACAGAAGAAATCTAGCTCTCGTGTAGTGTACCTCTTGGCCCATTGGCTTAGTGGGACTGGAAACAGGGGGGCTTGTAGATCCTGGGAGCTCTGCGGGAAAGACTGGGACAAGGATGTGGTTGCTACTCACCGGGCTTCTGCATCAGCCCGTCTATTTCCCTTAGCTATTTCACCGTTCCCTTTCTGGTGGCCTCTGCAATGCATTATGGCTACTGTTTTTGGACGCCAGACTGCTTCTAACAGGGCCAATATCTGGGGGCCATTCTTTATCTCAGAGCCAGCTGCAGTAACTAACCCTCTTTCTTTGTACAGGGCCCCATGGGCATGGAGAGTGGAAAAGGCATATCTGGAATCTGTGTATATATTTACACGACTGTTAGTCCCAAGGGTTAAGGCACGGGTAAGGGCAATGAGTTCCGCCTTCTGTGCGGAGGTTCCAGGGGGCAAAGGCTGTGCTTCAACTATTTCTTCCATCGTCACCACCGCGTACCCCGCACACCTGCGGCCCTCCAGCATCAGACTGCTTCCATCTACGTAGTAGGTCTCATCCGGATTGCTTAACGGCACATCTGTCAGATCAGGGCGACTGGAGAAGACTGTTTCCATCACTTCCAGGCAGTCGTGATCAGGTGGTCCCGGGCCAACAGGCAGGAAAGTAGCAGGGTTCAAGGCTTGGCTGGTAGTTATCTGCACCCTGGGATTTCCCCATAACATGCTCTGGTATTTCAACATTCGGGAGCTGGTGAACCAGTAACTTCCTTTATGCTCTAGCAATGTTTGGACTGAATGTGGGATGGTGACTAGAAGGCCTTGGCCCATGGACAGTTTATCAGATTCTTCCACCAACAAGGCTGTTGCTGCTATTGCTCTCAGGCAAGGTGGCCATCCTTTGGCCACTGGATCCAGCAGTTTTGACAGGTAGGCGACTGGTCGTGGCCAAGACCCCAGTTGTTGGGTCAAGACTCCCAAAGCTGTTCCTGCTGCTTCGTGCACATAGAGGGTGAAAGGCTTGGTGACATCCGGAAGGCCTAGGGCTGGTGATGACAGTAATGCCCTTTTCAAATGTTCGAAGGCCTCCTGTTGGTCACGACCCCATTCAAGGGGGCTCTTCTCTGGGCCCTTTGTAGACTCATAGAGGGGCTTTGCGATCTTTGCGAAGTTGGGAATCCAGATACGACAGTACCCAGCTGCCCCAAGAAAAGCACGTACTTGCTTGCGGGTTGTTGGCACTGGGATCCGGCACACTGCTTCCTTCCTCTCGCTCCCCAACCGTCGGCTTCCTTTTGACAGATGGAATCCCAGATACTTCACTTCCGACTGACATAACTGAGCCTTTTTTCTGGAGACTCGGTATCCCGCATTGTACAGGAGTTGGAGAAGTTCTGTGGTTGCCAATACACATTCAGCCTCAGAGTCAGCAGCGATTAGTAGGTCATCAACGTACTGCAGAAGTACTCGTCTGCCGGGCTCCCCTGGAGGGAAACTAGCGAGATCTTGGGCCAATGCTGTGCTGAAGATGGTAGGAGAGTTCTTGAATCCCTGTGGTAAACGAGTCCAGGTAACTTGGGACTTTCTGCCAGTAGCAGGGTCCTCTTTCTCGAAAGCAAACAGGTGCTGGCTTGCAGTATCCAGGCATATACAAAAGAAGGCATCTTTTAGATCCAGTACTGAGAAGTGAGAAGCAGTCGCTGGGATGAGGCCCAACAGTGTATAAGGGTTTGGTACTACTGGATGCAGAGTCACAGTGGCCTCATTGACACGACGGAGGTCCTGAACAGGTCGATAGTCAGTAGTTCCAGGTTTTCGAACTGGCAGCAAAGGAGTGTTCCATGCCGATTGGCAGGGCCGCAGGATACCATGCTGTAGTAGCTGCACCAGATGATGATGGATTCCTTCTACAGCTGCCCGCGGCAGGGGGTATTGTCGCACATGCACCGGGGAGGCTCCCGGCTTCATTTCAACACATACGGGAGGGATGTTAATGGCCATTCCGGGGGGTTTCCTTCTGCCCATACTCCAGGGGGCACTGATTCCCACGTAACCAGGGTAGCCACATCAGATTTGGGCCTGTTCTCATATAACCGCCATTCTTCTTCTCGGGGGACGGACAGTACCAAAACTGTTGGGCCCAGGCTGGGTATTTGGAGCTCAGCCTGGCCATCAGACCCGAATGAGATTTGGGCCTGGAGTTTTGCCAGAACATCCCGACCCAGCAAGGGTATGGGACATTCAGGCATATACAGGAACTGGTGAGTGATGGTCCGTCCCCCCAACTGGCACGTGCGGTTTTGCAGGAAAGGTCTCTGGGCCCTCTCCCCCATAGCTCCCACAACAGTTACTGACTGGGAGGAGATCGGGGCTACTTGTTGGGTGACCACTGAGTGTGTTGCTCCGGTATCGACCATGAATTGCATTTTCCGGTCCCCTAAATTCATGTTGACCATAGGCTCCTGGGGACCTAACAGAAACTTGGAGCCCGGTCCGGCCTAGTAGTCATCTGGGTCATAATGTTCCATAGCTGCAAGGCCTTCAAGAGCTGGAACCGGTGGAGGCGGGAAGGCATTATGCTGATCTTGCTCCCGTGTAGTTCGTATGGGTGCTCTTACACCTCTCGTGGATGGATATCTCCCTCGCCTTGTGTTACGATTTGGACAGTCATTCTTCCAGTGTCCCTCCTTTTTGCAGTAGGCACATTGAGTGGGGCTTAGGGGAAACCTCGGCCCCCCATATCTGCGTCCTTGTCCCCTATTTCCTCCTCTGGCCCAGGCTGGAGCTGGTGGTCGCTCGGCTAAGGCGGCTGCTAGGAAGTCTGCCTTTTTCTTCATCCGGCGCTCCGACTTTCGCTTCTGCTCCTGGTCCCGATTTACATATACTTTTTGTGCCACTTCCATCAATTGTGTTGTATTCATGCCCGCAAACCCTTCCAGTTTCTGCAGCTTCCGCCGTATATCACCTTGTGCCTGAGCCACAAAAGCATTATTCACCATCTGAAGATTCTCCTTGGCCGCTGGATCGTAGGGGGTGTATAATCGGTATGCTTCAGCCAGACGCTCATAAAATACCGCCGGACTCTCATCAGGAAGCTGGAGGAATTCTGCGGTTTTACTGAGGTTCATAGCTCGTTGCCCCCCTTCTTTAGGCCTTCAAGGAGTGCAGTCCGGAAGCGAGTGAGAGCCGCTGCTCCAACAGGGTCATTCGGGTCCCAGCAGGGGTCTTTATTCGGGAAATCTGCCTCTGCCTGCTGCCGTGGATTTACTTCTCCCTGATGGGCAGGATGTTTCTCCAGCCACTTGAGGGCGGCCCGTACAATGCGCGCCCGTTCTTCTGTATTGAATAAGGTGGAAAGCAATTGTTTAATGTCCGACCAGGTAGGCTCGTGTGTTTGCATAATACTGGTCATAAGATCTGTCAGTTCTTGGGGCTTTTCAGTATATGAGGCATAGTGGGTTTTCCAGTTGAGCAGGTCCGTAGTGGAGAAAGGGACATAAATCAGGCTTGATGGTCCCACTGCCACCTTTCCAGTAGCATCAATATACGGGAGCCCCTGTACTTGTCGTAGTGGTAATTGGAGATGTTGCGACCGCAGGCGGTGGGCTAACGGGGGTGACGATTCTGACCCAGCCCCTGTGCTCTCGGGGGAGGAGATGGTGCCACTGGGGGTGGCACCAGATGTGAGAGGGGAATCTGAAGATGAGGGGCTGGAGTCTGTAGAACTTTCCCTAAATCTGGCATCACCCACCCCAAGAAGTCCTGACCTTTCAGCTGTGGACGGATCCTGCTGTGGTGCGGACGGGACACGGGGTTGAAGTAGAGGAAGGGGACGTGGAGGAATATCGGGAGAGTCCCATCCCTGGTAGATAGGGGCGGGTGTTCGTCCCTTTTGGCGACAGATGGCCGCCACCATTACTCTACACTGATCCTCGTGACAGCGCTGGAGCCACCTTGGTCTGAGTTGGCATATGGTCAGCCATGAGTCAATATATGGGAACTGGTCAGGGTGCTCTTTTGCTACAATTTGATGGACCAAGGACACAGTGGCCAAATCAATAGACCCCTGAGGAGGCCATAACTTAACTAAGGCTGGCCATTACCTCCCACACAAAAAGGTTAATCTGGAGGTGGAGAGAGGTACCCCGTAATCCTCTCTAAACCCAGATTTAAAATTGTGAAGCATGCACTGTAGGGGCGTTTTCACTTTAGACTTTCCCGACCCCATGCTCTAATTCTAGTTCAATAACTAAGTACAGTATACAAGGTGGACCAGATCTTCTAACCTAATCTCAATTCGGGGGAAAATGCAATTTACAGTAAGAGAAAAATATGCAATTTACAATACAGATCCTATCTAGACTTAATTCAGGAAAAATATACAATTTATAATACAGACCCTATCTAGTCTTAACTCAGGACAAATAATACAACTTACAATATAGGTCTTAGCAATTTACAAAATATATACTCAGATTTGGTTTAGATAAGAGTTAAAATATATATATGCCAGCTATTCTTAAAATGTCCACCAGATGGAGCTCCAGGATCACTTAACCATAAGGATAACAGCAGTATGAGAAAAATACAGCTAGTTTTTAAATGTCCACTAGATGGAGCTCCAGGATCACTCCGGGGCCGCTCAATACCTCTGTGCAGAGAAATACACGTGGTGTCCACTAGATCAGTGCAGAGAAATGCACGTGATGTCCACAAGATGGCTGCTACCTCCTCGTGCTCTTCCACACCGGCTCCCCCTCCACGTTACAGATGGGAAAAAGGGGAAGTGATGGACTTCCAAGCGATCACTTCTCCTTCAATCGACTTAATAAAAAAACAAAAAGGTTAGCATTTTATTTATTTATTTAGGTTTAAAGGCAGGAAATCCAGCGGGGGCTCAGTGGTGCATCGGGACAGCAGGGAAAGGCAGAAAAATTCAGCGGGGGCTCGGGAAGGCACAAAAATTCGGCGGGGGCTCAGGGGAAGGCAGAAAAATTCAGCGGGGGCTCAGGGGAGGCAGAAAAATTCAGCGGGAGCTCAGGGGAAGCATAAAAATTCGGCGGGGGCTCAGGGGAGGCAGAAAAATTCAGCGGGAGCTCAGGGGAAGCAGAAAAATTTGGCGGGAGCTCAGGGGAGGCAGAAAAATTCAGCGGGGGCTCAGGGGAGGCAGAAAAAATTCAGCGGGGGCTCAGGGGAGGCATAAAAATGTGGCGGGGGCTCAGGGGAGGCAGAAAAATTCTGCGGGGGCTCAGGGGAAGCAGAAAAATTCGGCGGGAGCTCAGGGGAGGCAGAAAAATTCAGCGGGGGCTCAGGGGAGGCAGAAAAATTTGGCGGGGGTTCGGGAAGACAGAAAAATTCAGCGGGGGCTCAACGCAGCACCGGAACAGTACCGGGAGGCAGGGGGGCTTAGCGCAGCACCCGAACAGAAATTTAACATTGGGAACAGAACAGCACGTGGGGGAAACAGAAATTTAACATTGGGAACAGATCTGCACCAATTAACAGTGGGAACACAACGACGGCATGGGGGAGCAGAAATTAAAACAGCGGCAGCACATTAGAGAACTCTCTTCTTGCAGTCAGGCTTCAGATAACTCCCCACAAGCAGAAAGGAAAGAAGAGAAGCAGCGATCTATGCTTAGCTTATCAAGTGCTATATTTTGGTTACTTTTTTTTTTTTTTTTTTGCAGCGCTTTTAAAAGATCTCAGATTACTGCAGTTCAGATATTACTGCAGTTTCAGATATTCAGATTTACCGGTATTCAGATACAGGACGAGCAATGGCTTCAGGGCCACTAAGGCCCCTACTAGGACTGCTCGTGCGGTTTGATCAGGCCGCTACAGGTTCCCAGAAATTACCAGGACTCACAGATAGAGTACAGAACTAGCCCCAAACAGTAAGGTAGCAGTACTCACCAGAACTCTGATCAGACAGGAAGTTTGGATGCCAGTCTATCCAGCTGGTTTTCAATCGGGGATTCAACCGCAGGGACCGACTGTCCAGTTAAATCAAGGTGTCCTTCTGAGCACAAAGTGGCCCGGGGGCGCCAAGGACCGTTAATCACCTGGAGGGGCCGGTCCCTGACTGGTGGAGGCCCTGATCCTGCAAAAAGCAGTAGTCTTCCCACCGTGGGTGTGATGAGAGAGGCTTTTCTTTAAAAGTTTCCCGGCCAGTGCACCAAATGTAATGGCAAATGCTGTGAAAAGCTCTTATTCTATCACTCACCCACAGAAGGAAGACTCACAGACAGGCTGGAATGCAATCAGGATCTTTAATGTGCACACAGGCCAGACAGAGATACCAGCAACCTCCATAAGAGTCTGAGCCCCGAGGGACATCCTACAAAGCTTTATATACAGTATAGTTTTAAACTCATTCTGCAATCCCATTTGCCACAGGTATTTCCTGCCCACCAATCAGCAGCCCCTGGGGAAGGTACCTGGGTGACCTGTCCAAACCGGTGTGCTCTGGTCTGTTGATTTCTGGGCTAGGGGATATTGTGCTCAGACCTGAAGTGGGGGAAGGGTGTCCACTGAAATAGCAGGCTGATTACTTTATGTAAAAACCTCATGGCTTGGGGGAAGGGTCAGGCTGATCACTTGTAAGGGCTACCTACAGCTAAACCTCATGGCTGCCTCAGTTAGGGGTGGGAAGGGACAGGGTGTGGGTGGGGTATAACCCAGAAGTGAGCACTGATTGTCTGATATCATCCTTAGGGGCAGGGGTGGAAGTAAGGTGGGGCATATCTGGGGCTGGGATGGGATGTGGGGCTGGGAGGATCTATCCACATTCATTTCTATGGGAGGAGGTGGGGCGGGGACACGGGGCGGGCATAACCCAGAAGTGAACGCTGATTGGCTGGCATCATCCTTTTTTCACCTGTTAATCAGTTTGATGAGCAGTGTACCCATTATACTACTAGTGTTTTCCCCACTAGGCTTGCCACATTGTTTGAAAATATCCTTCTAGCATTTTTACACAACCATCACATATGATGATATGTGCCCTCAAACCCACAATGTCTCCAGCAGTTCTTTGAGCCCATCCCATATACTCTAGTAAGGAACACTGGAGTGTAGTGCTAATGATACATTTTGTAATTATTTTCTAACATATTGCTATCCACTAATCCCATATACATATTCCAGTATAACTCGTCCCAATGTTTATCATCCCATTGGGTGCCCAAGTCCTCTTCTCATCTTTTTTGGAAGGGGTGCCTCTCCCTCCCACCAGTGCCCATGATCCTATACAATTGAGCAATTATTCCTTTAGGGCTTGACTTCAGAAATATCACCTCCACATTTTTATTAATTATACCTTGCAGATAGAATACAACTTGAGAATAACAATATTTATCCTCCTGGGTAAGCCGTACAGGGACCTTAAGGCATCAAAACTAATCAAATGTCCATCCTCCAGTACTTGCTCTACTTTGGATAGCCCTCCTTTCTCCTATCTAATAAATCCCAGGTCCTCTATACCAGGGGGGAAATTGAATCTCAAGCATGTGAATCTAATGTGGTCTTGGGCAAGCCACTTAACCCTCCATAGCCCATGTTCCCTGTAAAATAGTTATCTCCAAGTTATAATGCCCTGTTCAATGTAATTTCAGTTTGTTCAATGTAAACCGCACTGATGCAGAATAGCGCGGTATATAAGAGAATGTAAATAAATAAATAAATTAAATAAATAAATAAATAAATAAATAAAGTAGCCCCTTTTCCAAAAGGACTGGGTTTCCACTTCCCCCAACTTTAGATTTAAGACTATAAATCAGTTTCTACCTCCTTTAAGGAAACTTTATGACCCAGCAATCAGGCTCTCACCTATAAGGGGTGCTCCCCCTTCTTCTTGTTCTGTTTTCACCCACTTTTTTGGTGCCTTCTCCATTATAGCCCTTAATTGTACTGCTTCATAGTATCTTCTAAAATTTCTAATGTCCAATCCTCCTTTTTCCCTGGGTTTATAAACAAGTAACTTTGCCACTTGGTGTTCCCTCCTTCCCCATATATAAGAAAAACTCATAGATGAAGCCTTTTAAGGAAGACTTCTGAGACCTCCATAGGTACTGTACCAAAAGAGGAACTGGAGTACGACCATTGGGAGAGGGGTGTATTCAGGGCCAATTACTAGCACCGTTAGTGCAACTAGCCGCTCGGACTGAAATCTAAACTCAGATATTCAATGTCAGGGTCAATCCGGTCTCGGTATTAAATATCCAGATTAGCCACTCACTAACCAGGCAGCAGTCATATTAAGCCACTGCCTGGTTAGCGATATGCGGAAAAGTTAGGTCAGGGTTTCCTGCGCCAGGCTTTTGCTGCGTATTACTAAATGGGCAGAGGCTCAATATTGCTGCTGCCCAGTTAGCGATGGGTACCGACTCCGCCTGTCCCTGGAATGCCCCCGGAACACCCTGATGCTAACCACTTAACATCGGGGCGTGTAGCAGTGAGACCTGGGGATATTCAGTGACACGAACCATATTAGTGCTGCTGAATATCCAGCTTAGCAGCATTTATGCAGTTTGCATGTCTGCAAACCATGTAAATGCCTTAGAATATCCCTCCTTTATTTTTACACTAGTTATCCTACCTAACCAGGATAGCTGCAGATGTGTCCAATTCTCTGAAAGAGTTCTTTCTCCACTATCACAATGATTCCCAAATATTTTATCTTGCCTTTGACCCACCTAAATGGGTATTTTTGATTTAGCTCTACTACCAGTTTGACCAGACAGGATAAATTTAAAATCTCCGACAGCATTTACTCTAAAGTCGAATACCCGGCCAAATTTCCCCATTTTCCCTAATAAGGTCCCCAATGTTCACTCATAAAACAAGATGTCATTTGCAAATAAAAGAAGATTTTTTAAATTGTATTCCTTGCCTGTATACCCTCTATTATCCTGTTGTCCCTTATTTGCCGTCAGAGGCTCTATTGTAAGGACAAAAGACAGGGGCGATAGGGAGCATCCCTTTCAGACCCCACAACAAAGTTCAGAAGGTTCCATGTAGCTGGCTTTAATTTTTAGTCAAGACTGGGGACCATAGTATATTGCCTTAATCCATGTCAAGAAGTTTCCTATCCTCATCTTTTCTAATATCTTAAACATAAATGTCTAATATAGCTGGTCTGCATTTATAATGCTATGTGTGATATACAGACCTCCCTCACAAGAGGAAGAGGTGGACAGAGAGTTAATTGAAGACATACGCAGCATTGCTAGGAAAGGGGAAGTGCTACTGCTAGGAGATTTCAATATGCCAGATGTTGATTGGCACATTCCTGCTGCAGTATCATCTAGAAGTAAGGAGATCCTGGATTCTCTACAGGAAGAACTATTCAGGCAATTGGTAACAGACCCCACATGTGAAGGGGCCATACTGGACTTGGTGCTTACCAATGGTGAAAGTGTTTCTGATGTTGTAGTGGGAGATCATTTTGCATCCAGTGATCACCAGATGGTGTGGTTCAGTATTAGGACTAGGGCTGTTAGAATCCATTCCAAGGTGAAGATCTTAGACTTTAGGAAGACTAACTTTGCGAAGATGGGCCAATACCTCAGGGAGTCGTTAGTGGGATGGGAACAGCTGGGGGATGTAGAAAAACAGTGGGCAAAACTGAAAGGGGGTATTTTAAAGGCAACCAACCTTTTTGTTAAAATGGTAAATAAAGGCAAAAGGAACAGGAGACCGCTATGGTTTTCGAAGGAAGTAGCTGAAAAAGTGAAGAAAAAGAGGGAGGCCTTCATGAAATACAAGAGATCACAGAGAGAGGAAGGCAGGCATCTTTATTTGGAAAAACTTAGAGAAGCTAGCAAAGTAGTCAAGAAGGCAAAGATTCAAAAGGAGGAGGAAATAGCCAATGCAATAAAATGGGGGGATAAGACATTTTTCAGATATATTAGTGAGAAGAGGAAGGGCAAAAGTGGTATTGTCAGACTCAAGGGTGCAGGGGGGAATATGTAGAAGCTGATAAGGATAAAGCGGAATTGCTTAACAAATATTTTTGTTCTGTGTTCACAGATGAAGAACCAGGAGCAGGACCTCAGAAAACACCCACAAATAAGAACAGAAGCGAGGGACATCTTGAACAATTTTCAGAAGACTGTGTTCGTGAGAAACTAGCTCAACTTAAAGTAGACAAAGCGATGGGACCGGATGGGATACACCCTAGAATACTGAGGGAACTTGGGGACGTTCTAGCAACTCCACTGACTGACCTTTTCAATGCCTCATTGGAGTCGGGAGTGGTGCCAAAGGACTGGAGAGAGGCTCATGTGGTGCCTTTACACAAAAGCGGAAGTAAGGATGTGGTTGAAAACTACAGGCCGGTTAGTTTAACTTCGGTGGTGAGTAAATTATTGGAAACGCTGCTGAAAGAGAAAATAGTGAGGTTTCTGGAGTCCGGCGGATTACAGGATCTGAGGCAGCATGGATTCACCAGAGGCAGGTCTTGTCAGACAAATCTGATTGATTTCTTTGACTGGGTGACCAGGGAGTTGGACCGAGGGAGAGCTCTAGATGTGGTGTATTTAGATTTCAGTAAAGCCTTTGACACTGTTCCTCACAGGCGACTTATAAACAAACTGAGCACCCTAGGGATGGACCCTAAAGTTACTGCTTGGGTTAGAAATTGGTTGGGTGGGAGGCGACAAAGAGTACAAGTAAATGGAGCTCACTCTGAGGAGAAGGATGTTACCAGTGGTGTGCCCCAGGGATCTGTCCTTGGTCCGATTCTTTTTAACATCTTTGTTAGTGATATAGCGGAAGGGCTGTCGGGTAAGGTTTGCCTCTTTGCGGATGATACCAAAATCTGCAATAGAGTAGACACCCAGGAAGGTGTAGATAACATGAGGAGGGATCTAGCTAAGCTTGAAGAATGATCTAGAATTTGGCAGCTGGGATTTAATGTTAAAAAATGTAAGGTCATGCATTTGGGCTGCAGCAATCCAAGGGAGCAATACAGTATAGGAGATGAAGTACTTTTGTCCACTAAAGAAGAGCGGGACCTAGGCGTGGTTGTGTCTGATGATCTTAAAGTAGCTAAACAGGTAGAAAAGGCGACGGCAAAAGCTAGAAGGATGCTTGGGTGCATACGGAGAGGAATGGCTAGCAGAAAAAAGGAGGTGATAATGCCTCTGTATAAGTCTTTGGTGCAACCTCATTTGGAGTATGGTGTGCAATTCTGGAGACTGCACCTTCAAAAGGATGTGAACAGGATGGAGTCTGTGCAGAGGGTAGCTACTAAAATGATTAATGGGCTTCATTATAAAGCATATGAGGACAGACTTAAGGATCTTAATATGTACACCTTAGAGGAAAGGCGGGATAGAGGTGATATGATTGAGATGTTTAAATACCTCCGTGGCATAAATGTTCAGGGAGAGAGCCTCTTTCAATTGAAAGCAAGTTCTGCTACGAGGGGACATGGGATGAGGGTGAAGGGAGATAGATTCAGGAGTGATATGCGGAATATTTCTTTACGGAAAGAGTAGTGGATCCGTGGAATAGTCTCCCAGTGGAGGTGGTAGAGATGAGGACAGTAACTGAATTCAAAAAAGCATAGGACCAACACAGAGGATCTCTAAAGGTAAAAAGTGGACTGTTGTAGTTGTTATGGAAGGACAGACTAGATGGGCCTTGTGGTCTTTTTCTGTCATCATGTTTCTATGTTTCTATAATAAGTACTGCTCCTAGGGTCTTAGCTTGTTGAACAGCCCTGATGAGGTTAAGTGTTCTCATATTGCCATGGCCTGCCACCCTGGTACAAATAATGCCTAGGCTGGGTGAACCAATTCCAGCATCCTTGACATCAACGTCATAGCAAACATTTTAGTTAAAATTGTAGAATCAACTCCCAGCAAAAAGATAGGTCTATATATATACCAGTTCCTCTCCCACTGCCCTCCCAGCCCGCAGCAGCTCTCCCAGCCCGGGATCGAGCAGCCGGGGCTGCATCAGACCATCTGACCAGCGTTTCCCGCCGCCGCTTGGCTGCCCAATTGGGGCAGAGGCTCTGCTTTTAAAAGAAGCGCCATCCGGCATTGAGGGTCTCTCCCGCTGCCCTCCCAACCTGCGGCAGCTCTCTCAGCCCGGGATCGAGCAGCCGGGGCTGCATCAGACCATCTGACCAGCGTTTCCCGCCGCCGCTCGGCTGCCCAATCGGGGCAGAGGCTCTGCTTTTAAAAGAAGCGCTATCCGGCATCAAGGGTCTCTCCCGCTGCCCTCCCAGCCCGCAGCAACTCTCCCAGCCCGGGATTGAGCAGCCGGGGCTGCATCAGACCATCTGACCAGCGTTTCCCGATGCTGCTCGGCTGCCCAATCAGGGCAGAGGCTCTGCTTTTAAAAGAAGAGCCATCCAGCACGCCTGCGCCTGGTGGGCCCGCGCCTGAGGGCCTCACCAGAGGGCCCTTGGGCGTGGCCCTTAGGCGGAGACCACATGCGGAGATCACAGTCCACCAAGCTAACAAAGGAATGTCACATAACGGAGCCATAACGCCTGACAGAAAAACATAAGTAAAACCAAACTCTCCCTCAGCCCAAAAGCCTGTCAACGCCCTCACCACTCGCCTCTATTTTTAGAGGGGCGTGGTTATTGGAGGAACCTTCTCCTATCAGCCTTAGCAGCCTATTTTCTTGTGGTATCTTCTGGGAAATGTAGTACTGCTAAGATGTATTTGTGCTTCAGGTAGAAAGTTGTAGTTAAGGCCACCGAGGTAAGGCATATAACAGAAAATTTATTTCGCACAAAAAGATTCAAAGTACCAGATACAGGATTATTTCTGTAGGATTTACTCAAAGTACAGCAGATGGTTGGCAAAGTAAACAAAAGAACCCAAAAATGGCTGTTTAAAGTCTTTTTACTTTCAAAAGCACAGCCTTTAATAGCAAGGATGCCACCTTCCTTTTAGTCCTTGCTAATTACAGCACAAAGTCCAAACAAGCTTAATCTTCTGTGGCAGTTTGGCTTCTATCAGCCTCAATTCCTTCTAGGCTGAATTTCAGGTACAATAGAACTCAAAACAAGAAGCAAACATTCAGACTGCCATCAAAAGCTCTCAACAGGCTTTTCACATAACAGAGGAGCAAAGAAAAACTCTTCTAGCAGGTAAATTGGCTTCTGTCCGTTTCACAGTTCAAACCACAGGTGGATAACAAACATGAATCACAGCTTCCTGCTTATCCTTAAATTTCAATAAACTTCCCTTTTAAAAACATATGGGAATTTACCACCACACTGCCTGTTTCTTATGGTTACCTTTTCAAAGAGGATAATTCTTTCAGGGCTGGCTTTTCCTCAAGACTTCATGTCTAAAGCTTGGCACAGAGAGCAATCCATAAGGATGTCTTCTTCCCCCAACTCTGCCACTGGCTTTCCCAGCTGCATGGGTTCTGACTCACCCACCCGGTCAGACTGCTCAGCTGACAACCTCTCCAGTGCTCTGAGAGCTTCTCCACTTCCTGGCTCCAAGCTCTGTGGCCAACCTGTTGCAGGGAATTCAGCCCTCTCAGCTCCTGGTAGCTTGGCTCTTCTACAAGAGTCAGCACCTTCCCTACCTCCTTCTCTTCTCCAGTCTCTGCCTTCCCCTCCCTCTCCTCCTTTCTTCTTTCTGTCTGTATACTCTAGCATAGGCTTATAACTCCAGGGTTCTAGCTCCACCTCCTTCCTTCCCAGGTGTTGGCAATTCCCTGCCTTCTGGTATTTGAGTAATCAGGGAACTTGTAGAAGTAAGGGTTTTGGACCTCGTACCCGTAATCTCTCTCTCTCTTACTCTATTAGACACTGCATGAAACCTGTTCCAGCTGGGGTTTTTCTGGTTCTTAGGTGTGGCTGTGGCTTTCTCACCCTGCACTCCCAAAAGGGGACCCTTTACTAGGGTGAATTCTTTATGTTTCTCACCTCCCCCAGCACTCAGGATAGATGACCTTGCCACATACCCCCCTACTTAAGATATTACTGGCTGTCGGAGGTTGTTGGGGTTCCTCCGAACAGTCTGTAATTCGGGATAAGGCATCTGCATTTTGGTGTAGCTTTCCTGCCCGATGTTCTACCTTAGATAGACTGGCCACTGCCGATCTTTCCTGCCAGGGCCTAAGCACATTTATATGATAGACTTGTCTGCAACCCGTACTACTCTCTACCTCATAGGTTACTGGGCCTACTTGTCTGATCACTTTCTACGGTCCCTTCCATTGGACCTCAAATTTTGGTGTGGCGCCTGCCACCATTACTAGGACTTTTTCTACCAGGACTAACTGGCAGGGTTTTGCCCTCTAGTCATATCGCTCCTTCTGGCGAGTTTGACTAGCTTGTAAATTCTCTTCGGCAGCCTGGGAAGTCCTATTTAACCGCCCTCTTAAATCTCTGAGACTCTCATAGCCTCCCTCTCCGGCTCTATCCATTGCTCCCTTAATATGTCCAGGATTCCTTGAGGTGCTCAGCCATACATTAATTTGTAGGGAGATATGCCTAGAGAAGCCTGTATCCATTTCCTACAGGTGTAAAGCACAAAGGGAAGCAACACATCCCATTCTGTCATGTTCCCATCTAAACCCCATCTTAGCATCTGTTTTAATGTTTGATTTAACCTCTCTACCAGACCATTAGACTGGGGGTGATAGGCAGCCGTTTTCACATGCTGTACCCCAAAAGCATCTCAGACCTGGGCCAAGTATTTGGACATAAAATTGGTCCCACAGTCTGTTAACACTTCCCGGGGAAAACCCACTTTGCAAAACAGTTTCACTACTTCTAACGCTACCGTTTTGGCAGAGATATTGCGCAAAGGGACTGCCCATGGAAATCTGGTGATCAACCATGACTAAAATATATTGAAATCCCGGAGGTGTTTTGACCAGGGGCCCAACTATATCCATGGCGATTCGTCCAATGGGGTCAGATATTGTGGGTGTCAGGATCATGGGTACCACTGGAGGCCGGGCAGCTGTGACCCTCTGACATGAGGGGCAAGCAGCACAAAATCGAGCGGTTTCTTTAAAGACCCCGGGCCAGTAGAAACATACAAGGATCTGATCCAGAGTCCCTTGTACCCCTTTGTGGCCGCCCACCGGATGGTCATGGGCGAGCCTTAAGACCAACCCCTTGAAAGCTGTGGGCACCACCAGCTGTTTCCGGACCGTCCCTGTCTGGGGATCGTGACTTTCCCTGTATAGTATCTCTTTGTCTAAAAGAAATCTCGGAAGGGTATCTCGCACCACTGGAGCGTATTCAAATGCCCGTGTGAGTGCTGGGTCTGCCCGTTGTTCATTTGAAAAGGTCGGAAACTTCTCAACCAACTCTGCAGGCACCCAGGGTAACCCTTGGCCCATTAGCATCCCAGCCCTCCCCTGAGCCCGACATCGCTTCTCGCGACGTTTCGCAGCTTTCCCCTTCTTAATCTTAGAAGATGGGGAAGCCACCAGGTCATCATGTGAGGGCAAAGCCCTTACGGAACCCTCTGGGGACCCGTCCCTTTGGTCATTGGCCATAGTCTGGGACCGGGTAGACACAAGCCCGACCTTCTGTCAAAGGCCTTTCCCTAACCCTTTCCTAAATTGGGGCCAGTCTCTTCCTAATACCAGGTCGTGGGGAAGTTTTGGTACCACAGCCACGGGAATTCTTTTCTGTGCCCCTAACCCTTTTATCTCCACTGTATACACGGGGTAACAAGAGGCAGTCCTGTGGATGCAACGGATCTGGACATGACCTTCTGGTCTCCTCTGGACATACTCATTCTGAGCCTCAATTGCCCGCCAAAGCTTCTGGGATACCATGCTCTGGTCAGCCCCAGAGTCAAGCAAAGCATTGGTAGTGATCCCCTGTATATTAACACTTAAGAGGAATCCCTCTCCTAAAGGTTTCACACTTGTACCAACCAACCCAGTGCGACTTTTGCATCCTCTCTGTAGGTGTCCCATCTCCCCACAACGATAGCACTTCTTTCCAGCCCACTTTCCCTCCTGAGCAGGCACATAAGTTCCCACAAACTTTGTTTTATTTCCCTATTTCCTTTCTGATGAACCAAAACTGGCCTCGGCCTTCACTTTTGGAGCGCCCCCTCTTGGCTGATGCGCTAATTCAGCTTCCATGTAGCGCTCGGTCAAAACGGTTGCCTCCCCTGTGCTCTAGCAGTTTTGCTGAATCAGAAATGATTGTATCTCCTTTGGCACTGCAGCCATAAACTGCTCTAATACTATCATATCTAGTACCATATCCATAGTTTTTTCCTCCGGGGCCAGCCACTTTAATGCTAGACCACGAATCCTCTGGCTTCATGCCTTAGGGGTTTTTCCGGCCTTAAGGGCCGTGGCTCTGAACATACGGTGATATACGCTTTTTGTCAACCCCAAACAGTCTCTAATTGCCATTTTTACCGTATTATAGTCCAGGGCCTGGGTAGCTGGCATAGCCCTATATGCGGCCAGTGCTTCCCCTGTTAAGGAAGTTGCTAATCGCACTGCCCATTGGCTAGCTGGCCATCCCACAGCTTGTGCTACTCTTTCAAACGATTCTAAAAAGTCATCTGTATCGTCCTCAGATGAAAGTTTGCCAAAGTTAAAGGCCCCACTTGTGGATGGGCCTACCAGACTGTCCATTTGAGGTACTGATGGTCCTGCTGGTACCGGCTCTCCTCCACTTTCTTGTCTTTGGGATGCAATCAGGGCTGCCACTAAGTCCAAGACAGGTTTCTGCTGCTCCTTTATAGCTGCAGCTGCACTCTCCTGTGCTTGTTGTGCCAACTCTTGCTGGCACTGAAATTGCATGGCCATCCATTGAATCAACTCCTTGGGATCCATCTTCAGGGATACCTGAAAGAGAGAACAAAACACCAAGGGCGGCACCACTCAACAGCCTCCTTGTCCCCTTTTCCTCAAAAGCATTGACCTTTTTTTTTTTTTTATCTGAGCCAACCCCCGCCTTGGTACCCTTTACCTGGCTCAGGTGTTGACTCTTGCTTCAAAAGGGGTGTCTTTGTGATGCTCCAAACTGGACTGCTCCGTCATCTGGCCGACTCTACCAGCGAATTCCACATGAAGCTTCCAGCAGCCGTCTGTGCTGTGCACCTTGTTGCTGTATATCCTTGTATATCCTGAATGGCAAAATCCATACAACTACGCCACTGTCAACACCCTCACCACTCACCTCTAGTTTTAGAGGGGCGTGGTTATTGGAGGAACCTTCTCTTATCAGCCTTAGCAGCCTATTTTCTTGTGGTGTCTTCTGGGAAATGTAGTACTGCTAAGATGTGTTTGTGCTTCAGGTAGAAAGTTGTAGTTAAGGCCACCGAGGTAAGGCATATAACAGAAAATTTATTTCACACAAAAAGATTCAAAGTACCAGATACAGGATTATTTCTGTAGGATTTGCTCAAAGTACAGCAGATGGTTGGCAAAGTAAACAAAAGAACCCAAAAATGGCTGTTTAAAGTCTTCTTATTTTCAGAAGCACAGCTTTTGATAGCAAGGCTGCCACCTTCCTTTTAGTCCTTGCTAATTACAGCATAAAGTCCAAACAAGCTTAATCTTCTCCAGTCTCTGCCTTCTCCTCCCTCTCCTCCTTTCTTCTTTCTGTCTGTATACTTTAGCATAGGCTTATAACTCCAGGGTTCTAGCTCCACCTCCTTCCTTCCCAGGTGTTGGCAATTCCCTGCCTTCTGGTATTTGAGTAATCAGGGAACTTGTTGAAGTAAGGGTTTTGGACCTCGTACCCGTAATCTCTCTCTCTTACTCTATTAGACACTGCATGAAACCTGTTTCAGCTGGTGTTTTTCTGGTTCTTAGGTGTGGCTGTGGCTTTCTCACCCTGCACTCCCAAAAGGGGACCCTTTACTAGGGTGAATTCTTTACGTTTCTCACCTCCCCCATACTCAGGATAGATGACCTTGCCACAAACCTTAAACACTAAGACAGAGCTATTAGAACTATTACTAGAGGAACAACCCACATTGAAACACTGGTTGTCTAATAATACTAGATGTATGTTCTGTTACTAAGATACCTTAAGCCATCTGTTCATAGCCTGATGCCTGTATTACCTGCTTTGAAGTGCATGAGTTGAGTGCCATTGTAACCCACACCTTGCCACCTGAATGCTACAAGTCAACCCTATACTTGCTTGCCTGTGATACGCGCTTTGTTTAGCTTGGTATACCTGCAGTGCAGTCACACATAGACACCTGTAGGCCCACCAGTCTATGGTAACAACATAACCATACACCAGCCTGTAACAGCCTAATCCTCCAGCCTAACCACTGGCCATCCAGCCAAGACCCAGACCACACATAACAGGGTAGACACCTAAAATGGCCCTATCTAGCATCGTCACAGTTGCCCTCTATCTCCTTTCCATAGGCCTAAGCAGTGTTACAGACTTATCTACTAATCACAATCATATACCAATTCTTCAGAATCACAGGAAGAGATGGTCAAATGCCCCCTTCCACAAATCAGAAGAAGCTACCCGCACACTCCACCACCATCTATTACACATTGCACTACAACACAATAAGAAAGCAAAACATGAAGAAAACCCCTTCCCCCAATTTCTGAGATGTGCGCTCATAAATGCCTGCTCAATACGCAAGAAATGGCCAGTTGTCTCCGACATGATATCACTCCATGACTTTGACATACTCCTGATCACAGAGACATGGCTTTCCAACGACAATAACGTCCTCCTCATCCAGCTCCTGCTCTCCAATTTCTCAATTCATACATGCCATAGAAACGGAAAAGGAGGGGGAGGAGTACTCGCCATCATCAAGACAGACCTCCAGTTCTACCAGAGCAACACAACCAGCACATCACTCCTTGACACAATCACAATAGCAAAACAAGTGCTGCTCTATCAACCTCCTATACAGGGCCCCATCAGCAGACCCAGACGTCCTCTCAACAATAATCGACCTTGCCTCCAATACCCAAAACCCATGCACACCAAGCTGGGTTCTAGGAGATTTCAACCTGCCTTCCCTGCAAGATTCTCACGCGTCAGCTTTTCTTGAAGCCCTTAAGAAACTAGGATATAGACAACTGATCAAGGAACCCACCCATGTGAAAGGAGGCATGTTGGACCTGGTATTCACCCCACAGGCAACTTTCAATTCATCCAACATCCCCAAGCTGTCCATTACTGCAGTTCCCTGGTCTGACCACAAGCCGATCGTATTCCAAATACCCTTGCCCAGCTGCAGTCAGAAGGAAGCCAGAAGACTGAGCTGTTCCACCAAAGCACCACCACAAAGATTCCAGGCCTTCAACAAGGACCTGATTCTGAGCACAACTCGCCCATTACTCGCTTCAACTGCACACAATCCTGAGGATCTGGTTTCCGACTGGAATAAAACCCTTAGTTCATTTGCGCTACGTCCGCCATCTAACAAGCCTCCAGGGAAGCAAGCCTCTGCAACCTGGTACTCCGCTGAGCTGAAATCCTCCCTCACCCTCTTAAGGAAGCTGGAAAGACGCTGGCGTCATTCACACTCGGCAGATGATCAAAGAGCATATAACTCTCACCTGGCAATACATCGCGAAGCAGTAACGAAGAACATGAGGCGATTCCACACAGACACTCTAAAACGATCACTGAACAAACCACATGACCTGTTCGCCCTCGTCAAGAACCTAACAAAGGAACCAGCTTCAGAACAATCAAGATCCACCCTCAAGAATTCGCGGACTACTTACAATCCAAGCTATGTCAGACCAACAAGGCCCCAGCACCTGCCGTCTTTCTCGAGCCAAGCTACCGAACACCTCTCACCATCTTCTCCACACCACCCAAGCAGCGCTTTGAAAACACTATTGCTGTGATCAACACAACCACTGCTCAAACCGACCCCTGCCCTGCATTCTGGATTAAAGAGCTACGGTCCGACTTTAGCCCTTTTATAGCCAAACTCATGAACCGATCCTTTGCAATGGGTGCATTCCCGCAATCCCTCAAACACACGTCCATAAGACCTTTGCTAAAAAACAGCAAGCTTGACCCCCAGAAGGTAGACTCGTACAGACCGATATCGAGCATACCTCTACTGGCAAAAATAATTGAAAAGGAAGTCCAAAGTCAAATTCAAGAACACATAGAAGCCTCCGCGCCACTGGACCCATGCCAACACGGCTTTAGAGAGGTTCATGGTGTTGAAACACTCCTCACCACACTCATCAATAACAAAATAGCATGAATTGACAACATTCGTCAAGGGTTTGTCCTCATCTTAATGAACATTGCAGCTGCGTTCGACTCGGTAAGCCACGAGCTTCTCCTGGAGCGTCTTAAGGAGAAGGGGATCACTGACAAAGAGCTAGATTGGTGCAAGTCCTACCTTTCTGACAGATGGCAGCACGTATGATCAGGGGCTACATCATCGGATCCTTTCCACCAGAAGCAAGGTGTCCCGCAAGGATCCTCCCTCTCCACCCTGATGTTCAACATATACATGCAGCCCATCTGTAACCTTATCCGGTCTTTCGGTGTTAACTGCTTGATATATGAAGACGACATGCTGCTTTACATGCCTTTCTCAACTGAGAACCCAGACCTCTCTCCACTGACAAACTGCTTTAATGCAGTATCCAACTGGCTACAAACCCAAAACCTCAGAATTTAGCACAAGAAAACGGAGGTCCTATTCATTACCAGGAATCAAAATTTCTCCACGCCACCCTTTCTAAAAGTCATGGAGGCAGAACTCCTGACCAAACCCACGATCAGATACCTCGGAGTCACTTTAGACCAGCGCCTGGACATGAAGGTGCACCTAGGCAACATAGTGAGAGCGGTGTACCATAAGATCCGATCCCTCAGGCACTTACGATTCTTGCTGGAACCAGACGACTTCAGGACAATTTATCAGGCACTGATCATACCATATTTTGATTATGCAAATTCATTTCTGCATGGACTCCCTCAAGCCTCTCTGAACCCGCTGCAACTTGCGATGAACGCCGCAGCAAGAGTCCTATATGGAGCATCCAGGAAAGGCCACGTGACGCCCATCCTGAAGCATCTACACTGGCCCCCGATACAGGGTAGACTCACATACAAAACCTTACTGCTGACGTTCAAGGCCGTCAAGGGGCTCTCATCCACATCACTAGCGGAGCTGATCCAGACTACGCCCTCCAATAGGTCCAGAAGATCGGTAGCAGTTAATACACTGATAGTCCCGAAATCAATAACCCAATGCACCCGGTCAACAGCAAACAGGTCTTTCAAATTTTGTGCGCTCAGATGCTGGAATACCCTTACCTCCCAGCATCCAAGCAATCCCTGACCTAACCCAGTTTAGGAAGGCCTTGAAGTACCATCTTTTCCTCCTGTATTACCCGGCAGACAGTGCTGTAATAGCCCCATCCACTATCTAGCTGGTGCAGTTTAAGTAAGCCTTACCACACAAAATAATCATGACTATGTCGTGAGGTAATACCTTTCTTGTTGCATAGATGTAAATAGTTATCCCAAGTTATCCAAGTTTTAATACCTGTTCATTGTAAAACACGGATCAGCCAATGAAACGTGTAAGTTTCTATGTTCAATGTAAACCGCACTAATGTTGAATAGCGCGGAATAAAAGAGACTGTAAATAAATACATAATAAATAAATAAATAAATAATATGATCTACCCTATGAGGAGTCTTTTCCTTCCTTTGGTGAAACTGTTATCCCTGCCTCCCTCAATGTCCCAAGGATGTGTGCATCATCTAGCACTTTATTGTACTGTACATCTTAGACAGGATCTCTACTTATTGCTCAGCATAGAGCTTATAAAACCTGGCTGAGTACCTGTCAAGGCTAGGCATCTTCCCATTAGGTAGAGATCATATAGCCATCAGGACTTCATAGATGGTTATGACCCTGTTGAGGATCTCCTTATTTTCCTCCCTAACCTGGGGTAACTCCAACCCTTCCAAGTAATTAGAAATCTCCTCCTCGGTAGCTTTATATTCTGATGTATACAAATCCCTGTAAAAGTTAAGAAAACATTCCTTAATGCCTGCATCATTTTTTACCTCCCTCCTCTCTGCTTTCTTAATTTTAAAAATGGCATTGTCTAAGCAGAGTCTCTCGAGTTTTGCTATTAAAGAACACAGAAACATGACAGTAAAAAAAGACCATATGGCCTTTCTAGTCTGCTCTTCCATATCAATTATTATAGTCCCCTTTTTTCCTTTAGAGATCTTCCATGTTTGTCCCATACTTTATTGAATTCAGGTATTGTTCTCGTCTCTACCATGCATCTACCACTGTTTCTATTAAGAAATATTTCCGCATATGATTCCTGACTCTATCCCTTTTCACCCTCATTTTATGTCCCCTCATTGCAGAGCTTGCTTACATCAAAAAAGAATTCCGTCTTGTGCATTTATGCCATGAAGGTATTAAAACATCTGTATTGTATCTCCTCTATCCCGCATTTCCTCTAATGTATACATATTAAAGTTATTTAAGACTCTCCCATATGCTTTATAATGAAGACCACTATCTATTACAGTAGCCACCCTCTGCACAGACTCCAATCTGTTTATATCCAGAATTGCACATAATACTCCAAATGAGATTTCACCAGAGATTTATACAGAGGCACAATCACCTCCTTTTTTCTGCTGGCCAGTCCTCTCCCTTTGCACTCAAGCATCCTTCTGGCTTTTGCTGTCGCCTTTTCTACTTGTTTAGCCACTTTAAGATCATCAGAAACTATCATGCCCAGGTCCCGCTCGTCTTTCATACCCTACACTGTACTGCTTCCTTGGATTTTGCAGCCCAAATGCATAACCCTGCATTTTTTAATGTTAAATCTCAGCTGCCAAATTCTTGACCATTCTCCAAGCTTAGCTAGATCCCTCCTCGTGTTATCTACTCCTTCCTGGGTGTCTACTCTATTGCAGATTTTGGTATCATCAGCAAAGAGGTAAACCTTACCCGATAGTCCTTCCGCAATATTACTAACAAAGATTTTAAAAAGAATTGGATCAAGGACAGATCCCTGCGGCACACCACTGGTAACATTCTTCTCATCAGATTGAGCTCAATTTACCTGTACCCTTTGTTGCCTCCCACTCAAACAAATTCTAACCCAGTCAGTCACTTTAGGGTCCATCCCTAGAGTGCTCAATTATTTATATGTTGCCTGTGCAGAATGGTGTCAAAGGCTTTACTGAAATCTAAGTACACCACATCTAAGGCTCTTTCTCGGTCCAACTCTCTGGTCTGTCAGACGGCTGCCTGGGTGAGAATCTTCACAGTCTTGGCAAGTGCATATATCTATATGATTTGCAAGGGATTGTGGACAATGCAGTTCATTCACACCAGACACAGCTGCTCACAATAATTAGTTGTGCTTTAGGGTAAAGCCAATAAGATATTTATTTATGGGGTTATTTCTCCCAACACAGATATGCTTGGTAGCACATAAATCAGGTTACTTGCTTTCAGTGTTAAACTTGAAAAAAACAAAATGAGGAAACAACATTTGAACTTGTAAGACAATCAAAGAAAAAGTTTTAAGACCTGGTTGGTACAAACTGGTCTTTTCTGTAGGCATTAGCTAATGTTTTCTTAGCAGTATCAAACAACAAACCAAAAGCCACAAAGAAAGGAAAAAACTGTTCTTTTCAGGTAAACTTCTTATATCTTCCCACATAGATTCAGAAGTGATTCTCTTAGAGCTCACAAGCAATTAGGTAAGGCTCAATTGCTAACAGTTATCCAGCTGAAACCCCTCAGCTGGCTTGCTCTCCACTGCGTGGCCAAAAATCCTACACAGGAGCTTTTCTGAGTAGATTAAAGAACAAGTTTGTATTTCTTTGTGATGGTTGCTGTACTTTACAACAGAAAATCACCAAAGGAGTTTAGACAGAGAGCAGTCCATGTAAACACATTCTTCATCTGCTCTCGTTCCCCCTTCTTCAACAAGCATGGGTTCAATATCATGGATTGGCACAGATGAATCTCCCAATGGAGCACTTTCAGGAGAATACTTGTTTCCCTGCTGTCTTTCAAGGTTATAGCTAGGGCATAGATCAGTGTTCATACCTGAGCTTCCATTGCTGTTAGAGTTCCTCTCTATATAGCCTGGCCAGTATGTAGTCCAGTTCTTATGTCCAGCCTTCCAATCCAGATCCCTGGACACTGGATCTCTCTTCACATACCTTCTGGCACGGGTCTTAGGGTCCCTTCCACGTGCAGCCGTCTCCCTCACAGGTAGCGTCTGGAGATTCCTAGCTCTGCAGCACCATTCCTCTGGCTTTCCCCAGTCCAATGGTGTATGCTGGCCCTTGGAATGCCTCCCAGTATATGTACTGCTCTGGACTCTTCTAGACCTCTCAAAGGCTTTTCTCCTCTTTCTTCCAAAGGGTTTCTTTCCCTCTCTGTCCGTCCGGTTTGGCTTCTGCTTCTGATGATCCTCCTGATGATGAAGATGATCAAGCTCAAGCTGATTCTCAGGATAAGGATAATTCTCTGTAGAATAAACTCTACCTTTATTCTGCTTAGATGAGTGCTCCTCCCTAACACAGCGCAGCTGTGCTGAATCAGGCCCTGCCCTTTGAGATGAGTGCTTAGGGATTACCTCATAGCCCTCCTGATTGAACACACGTTTCCCCACTTCAGCTCCTCTAATGGCTGCTGGAAACCTGGTGCATTCTGGGACTGGTAGTCTTTTATGGGAAAATTCTGTTTTCTTATTTCTACCAGAACTGACAGGTTGCTTGTTCAAAGTCACATCACCTTTTCTATAGCTCCTTCCTGAGCTATGATAAGCTTCCTTATCACATACCCCCCTGCTTAAGTTATTACGGACTGGTGTAACTGGTGAAACGTCTTTCCTACAGTCCGTAATACCTACGAGAGTGTTATCTTTTTGAAGCTCACTTACTTCCTGACTAGCTTCAGGGTCATTATTATTTACAGGCCTCTCCTTCCAAGACTTAAGTACATTAATATGGTAGGTCTGCCTACGCCCTCTTGCTTTTTCTTCCATATAAGACACTGGGCTCACTTGTTTAACAACCTTCCATGGCCCTTTCCACTGTACTTCAAATTTTGGGGCAGTTCCTGCTACTTGAACCAAAACCTTTTCACCAATGCTTAATTGGCGGCTTTTGGCCTTCCTATCATACCACCCTTTCTGGCGCACTTGACTGTCCTGCAGGTTCCTCTCAGCAACCTGCGAGGTCCTTTTTAAACGTGCCCTCAGGTCACGTAGAAACTGTGGCACCTCCTGACTTCCTGGTTCAGGATCAATCCATTGTTCCCTCAAAATATCTAATAAACCCCGTGGAGCCCTACCATACATCAATTCATATGGAGTTACACCTAGGGACACTTGAATTCTTTCCCTGCAGGCATATAAGGCAAAGGGCAATAATATATCCCATTCTTTTACCTCTCCTGCTAACCCCCTTCTCAACATTTGTTTGAGAGTTTGGTTGAATCTCTCCACCAAACCGTTTGATTGTGGATGGTAGGCTGAGGTTTTCACGTGATGAATGCCAAAGGCATCCCAGACCTGGGCCAAATATTTGGATACAAAATTGGACCCTCGGTCAGTCAACACCTCTCTTGGGAATCCCACTTCACAAAACAATTTTACTAGCTCTAAAGCTATTGTTTTTGCAGAAACATTCCTCAATGGTATGGCCCAGGGAAACCTTGTTGCCTGATCTACCATAACTAGGATGTATTGGAAACCTCGGGGCGTTTTGACTAATGGGCCTACAATATCCATGGCAATGCGACCAATTGGGTCTGTGATAATTGGCATGGGGATCAATGGCACCACCGGTGGGTGAGCCGCTGTAACTCGCTGACACGCTGGACATGCAGCACAAAACTGGGCAGTTTCTTTGAAAATACCTGGCCAGTAAAAACGCATAAGTATTTGATCCAGCGTTCCTTGCATCCCTTTATGACCTCCAACTGGATGATCATGTGCTAATCTAAGTACTAGCCCTTTGAAAGTTGTGGGTACCACCAATTGTTTACGTATGGTCCCATTCCTGGGGTCCTGACTCTCTCTATATAATATGTCATTATCTAGTCTGAATCTGGGCAACTCCTCCCTGACCTCATGAGCATACTTAAAAGCTCGGTTGAGAGCTTGATCAGCTCGCTGCTCTTGTGGAAAGTTAGGAAACTTTGCCACTAACTCAGCTGGCACCCAGGGTAAACTTTGACCAGCTAACATCTCAGCCCTTCCCTGTGCTCTGCAAAGTCTCTCACACCTCTTTTCTGCTTTCAACTTTCTTACTTTACCAGATGATGGGGTTATTAAATCATCATGAGAGGGTAAGTCTCCTAATAACTCTGCCTGCTCCCCCTCCTCCTTCTGCTGGCTCTCTACCTTAGCCTGCAAGCGGGTGGATACAAGGCCCCTCTTATTACCCATAGTTTGGCCTTCTGGAAGCTTAACCATCTCTTTAGCTAGGGACTGAGGACTTCCAAAGAAAGGCCCGGGAGCTATATCCATTATTCCTTCTTCCTCCTTCTTTCCTAGCCCTTTCACTAGCCCCTGCTTAAATCTTGGCCAGTCCCTTCCTAGAACCAAATCAAAGGGTAGCCTAGGCACCACTGCTAACAGGACTTCCTCTTGTTCCCCCAGGCACTTAACCTTTAGCCTATAGGTGGGATATGATGTTGCAGCACCATGAATGCATCTGATGTGAACTTGGCTTTCAGGGGTTCTAGGCACAAATCCTTCTTGGGCCTCTATCCTCTTCCAAAGCCTTTTTGACATCATACTCTGGTCTGCCCCAGAGTCTAACAAAGCATTTGTGGTAATTCCTTGCACATCAACCATCAAAAGAAATCCTTCTTTGGGCTGTTTTAAATCCACCCCCATTAAGCTAGTGTGTGTCTGGCATCTCTTTTCTAAATGTCCCCATTTTCCACATTTAAAACATTTCTTTTCATTCCACTGTGTCATCTGGTTTGATACAGTACATTTATCTTCAGAAACATTTTTAATTATTTTCTTTTCTGATACAGCCCATCTTGCCTCAGCACCAATCTTCAGAGGGCCACCCATTCTATGGCAAGCCTGCGTGGCTTCCAAGAATCTCTCTGCTAGCATGGTTACCTCTCCAAGATTTTGGCAATTTTGCTGTATAAGGAAAGTGTGCAAATCTTTAGGGACCGCAGACATAAATTGTTTAAGCATTATAATGTCTAATAACATTTCTACCGTGTTTTGCTCAGGCTCCAACCATTTTACAGCTAAACCTCTGATTCTCTGACTCAGAGCCCTGGGTGTTTCACCCACTCTCAATGTAGTAGCTCTAAACATTCGCCTATACTCTGAAATAGACAACCCTAGGCGATCTCTAATAGCAGCCTTTACATCCTTATAATTCAAAGCCTGGGCTGCTGGCATTGCTCTGTAAGCTGCAAGCGCCTCTCCAGTTAATGAGGCTGCCAGCCTTACTGCCCACTGGGTCTCTGGCCATGCTAATGCTTGTGCCACTCTTTCAAAAGACTCTAGAAAATCATCAACATTATCATCTGGAGTTAACTTCCCAAAACTAAATGCCCCAATTCCTTGATTGAGTCCCACACTGTCCACATGTGGTGTAACAGTATTTACTGCTGGTCTTGCATCTGTTCCACTTTGGTTCTGCAACTTAACTAGGGCTTGCACCAGATCAAGCACTGGCTTCTGCTGGTCCATTATGGCTTTCATAGCAGTGTCCTGTGCCTGCTGCGATAGCTCCTGTTGCCTGCTAAACTGGGCTGCCATCCAGCTAGCCATCTCCCTCGGATCCATCTTGATTCCTGCAAGAAACAAAGAAAAAAAACCAAAGTGCACCACCTTCCAAACAGGTGTGTTTTTTTCTACTTTTTTTTTTTTTTCAATTACCCCTGTGCCTTACTCCCATCCACCACTAGACATGCCCAGGTACTTGTTACCTTATGCCAGTGATGAATCCAGCTCTGCACAGGGTCTTTTCCTCCTGGGACAGCTGCCTCGAACATCCACTTCTCCTCCAAAGTGCAGTTGAGGGAAAATCTTTTTTTCCAGCTTTAAACTTGAACTTTAGTTGTAATCCTCAGCAAGTAAATCCCTTTTGTGCAAAAGCAATCCGAAAAACTACGCCATTTGTCAGACGGCTGCCTGGGTGAGAATCTTCACAGTCTTGGCAAGTGCATATATCTATATGATTTGCAAGGGATTGTGGACAATGCAGTTCATTCACACCAGACACAGCTGCTCACAATAATTAGTTGTGCTTTAGGGTAAAGCCAATAAGATATTTATTTATGGGGTTATTTCTCCCAACACAGATATGCTTGGTAGCACATAAATCAGGTTACTTGCTTTCAGTGTTAAACTTGAAAAAAACAAAATGAGGAAACAACATTTGAACTTGTCAGCCAATCAAAGCAAAAGAAATAAGACCTGGTTGGTACAAACTGGTCCTTTCTGTAGGCATTAGCTAATGTTTTCTTAGCAGTATCAAACAACAAACCAAAAGCCACAAAGAAAGGAAAAAACTGTTCTTTTCAGGTAAACTTCTTATATCTTCCCACATAGATTCAGAAGTGATTCTCTTAGAGCTCACAAGCAATTAGGTAAGGCTCAATTGCTAACAGTTATCCAGCTGAAACCCCTCAGCTGGCTTGCTCTCCACTGCGTGGCCAAAAATCCTACACAGGAGCTTTTCTGAGTAGATTAAAGAACAAGTTTGTATTTCTTTGTGATGGTTGCTGTACTTTACAACAGAAAATCACCAAAGGAGTTTAGACAGAGAGCAGTCCATGTAAACACATTCTTCATCTGCTATCGTTCCCCCTTCTTCAACAAGCATGGGTTCAATATCATGGATTGGCACAGATGAATCTCCCAATGGAGCACTTTCAGGAGAATACTTGTTTCCCTGCTGTCTTTCAAGGTTATAGCTAGGGCATAGATCAGTGTTCATACCTGAGCTTCCATTGCTGTTAGAGTTCCTCTCTATATAGCCTGGCCAGTATGTAGTCCAGTTCTTATGTCCAGCCTTCCAATCCAGATCCCTGGACACTGGATCTCTCTTCACATACCTTCTGGCACGGGTCTTAGGGTCCCTTCCACGTGCAGCCGTCTCCCTCACAGGTAGCATCTGGAGATTCCTAGCTCTGCAGCACCATTCCTCTGGCTTTCCCCAGTCCAATGGTGTATGCTGGCCCTTGGAATGCCTCCCAGTATACGTACTGCTCTGGACTCTTCTAGACCTCTCAAAGGCTTTTCTCCTCTTTCTTCCAAAGGGTTTCTTTCCCTCTCTGTCCGTCCGGTTTGGCTTCTGCTTCTGATGATCCTCCTGATGATGAAGATGATCAAGCTCAAGCTGATTCTCAGGATAAGGATAATTCTCTGTAGAATAAACTCTACCTTTATTCTGCTTAGATGAGTGCTCCTCCCTAACACAGCGCAGCTGTGCTGAATCAGGCCCTGCCCTTTGAGATGAGTGCTTAGGGATTACCTCATAGCCCTCCTGATTGAACACACGTTTCCCCACTTCAGCTCCTCTAATGGCTGCTGGAAACCTGGTGCATTCTGGGACTGGTAGTCTTTTATGGGAAAATTCTGTTTTCTTATTTCTACCAGAACTGACAGGTTGCTTGTTCAAAGTCACATCACCTTTTCTATAGCTCCTTCCTGAGCTATGATAAGCTTCCTTATCACAGGTCACCCATTCAAAGAAATCAATCAGATTTGTCTGACAAGTCCTGCCTCTGGTAAACTCATGCTGACTCAGATTCTGCAATCCATTGGACTTCAGAAACATCACTATCTTCTGTTTTAGCAACATTTCCGTTAATTTACTTACCATAGAGTTCAAACTAACTGGCCTCTACTTCTCAACCTCAGCCTTACTTCTTTTTTTGTGTAAAGGGACAACATGTGCTTTTCTACAGTCCTCTGGGACCACTCCCGACTCTAAAGAAGAATTGAAAAGGGCAGTCAGTATAACTGCTAGAATGTTTCCAAGTTCCTTCAGTAGTCTTAGATGTATCCCATCTAGTCCCATTAATTTGTCTACTTTTAGTTCAGCTACAGTAGTTCCTCACAAACAGTCTTCTGAAAATTGTTCAAGATCCCCTTCACTTCTGTTCCTCTTTAGATGTTTTCTGAGGTCCTGCTCCTGGCCCTTCATTTGTGAAAACAGAACAGAAATATTTGTTAGGCACTTTTTCTTTATCTTCATCAATATCTGCTTATTCCTCTCCTGCATCCTTGAGTCTGACAATACCACTTTTGCTATTCTTTCTTTCACTAACAAATCTGGAAAATATCTTATCCCCCCCCCCCTACCACACACACACATTTTATTGCATTGGCTATTTCTTCATCTTGTTATACCTTTGCTTTCCTGACTGCTTTGCTAGCTTCTCTAAGTTTTTCCAAATATAGATGCTTGTCTTTCTCTCTCTGTGATCTCTTGTATTTTATGAAGACCACTCTCTTTTTCTTCATCTTTTTAGCTACATCTTTTGAGAACCATAGTGGCCTCCTTTTACATTGACATTTATTTATCCTTCTAAGAAAAAGGTTTGTTGACCTTAAAATATCCCCTTTCAGTTTTGCCCATTCCTTTTCTACATCCTCAGACTGTTCCCATTCTGCTAAAAAACTCTTTGAGGTATTGTCCAATCTTGGACAAGTTAGTTTTCCTAAAGTCTAAGGCCCTCACTTTTGAATGAATTTTATCAGCCCTAGTCCTAATACTGAACCACACCAACTGGTGATCACTGGGTGCGAGATGGTCTCCCACTATAACATCAGAAACACTTTCCCTATTGGTAAGAGAGTCTGCATTGCAAACAAGGTAATACAGTGGGGCTCTGGAATACAAACGCTCTATCTGAGCACTCTTAAATAGGGCCATTTTTGTCGTTTTGAAATAGCTATTTTTATTTTCTGTATTCCAAAAGGAGAACTTTTTGTGTGCTTGAGCAAAGCTGTTTTTCTGCAGCTAGTTTTTTTTTCCTCTCCTCAGCCTTCAAGTTCAAAGAGTAGGCAAGATCTTTGAAGTCACTGACCTCCTCAGGTGTTAATGGTCTTAATTAGTTTGCTTAAGAGCAAGGCAGCTAAGTGCTGTATAGAGGTCTACATTGCCTTGCAGGTTCTGCCATTCCTAGATGGTCTGCATTGCAAGCAAGGTAATACGTGGGGCTCTTGAATATAAAATCCTTGCCTGAGAGCTCTTAAAGGGGACATTTTGGCATTTTTAATAACTATTTTTTTTTCTGCTGTATTAATAATGGGGAATTTTTTGTGTGCTTGGGCAAAGCTTTTTTTCTGCAGCTAGAGGTTTTTTCCCTCTCCTCTAGCCTTCAAGTTCAAAGGGAAAGGTTAACCATTCTGCTACGGAACACACTTTAACCCTTCTTGGATAGGCGGACACCACCTCTGCTCAGCAGTCCTTGGAAATGTTATTTCCTTGCTCAAAGTGAACTTGCTCAACTAACCCATCACATCGAAAACAACGCTCCCCTTGATTGCTGCCAGCATGGGTTCAGAGAGTCACATGGAGTTGATACCCTTCTGACTACTTTATTCAACTCCCTTACCATCGGGCTTGATAACATCAGGAAGGGTTTCGCCCTTATCTTTCTGGACATCGCGGCCGCCTTAGACTCGGTAGACCACAAGATACTCCTATCTCGCCTTGTCGAGAAGGGCATCCATGGCAATGCTCTAGCATGGTGTGCCTCATACCTGAGTAACAGATGGCAACATGTCCGCTCCGGCTCCTCATTATCAGACCCTTTCCCACTAGAAAAAGGCGTTCCGCAAGGTTCATCCCTCTCAGCCCTATTATTCAATATCTATATGCAGCCCATCTGCAGCCTTATCCGGTCCTTTAACATCAACTGCCTAGTATATGCTGACGATGTCCTAATGTTCACCCCAATAGACACAGACCATCCAAACCTTGATCAGCTCTCCTCTTGCTTCAACGCCGTCACAGACTGGCTACACAACCAAATGCTCAGAATAAACCTAAAAAAGACAGACGTCTTATTCATTGGAAGAGACCACTCATTCACTCCCCCCTCATCAATCAAGGTGAACAACGCTGAACTCATCTCCAAGACAACGATCAAATACTTAGGCGTAACACTTGACCAGCACCTGGACATGCATGCTCATATAGACAATACCATCAGGACAATCTACCATAAATTACGGACACTACGCCTCATAAAGAACACTCTTGAACCTAATGACTTCAGAACAGTCTTCCAGGCCATAATCATGCCCCACTTTGATTACGCCAATTCCATCCTACTTGGACTCCCTAAGAGCTCGCTAAATCCCTTGCAGCTTGCAATGAACACCGCAGCTAGAACCCTCTATGGAGTGTCTCGCAGAGAACATATCACCCCTATTCTGATGAGCCTTCACTGGCTCCCCATCCAATACAGGATCACATTTAAGATCCTAACCATGATCTTCAAAGCAGTCAACCGTATCACCGCATCTACCCTGTCAGATCTGATTCAACCTACACCGGACAACAGATTAAGAAGAGCCACATCCTGCAATACCATCCTCATTCCAAAAGCCATCACAAAATGCAACAATTCCACTAGAAAACGTGCCTTTGCCTTGTTTGCTCCCTCTTGCTGGAACTCCCTCCCAACAGAAATCCAGACCATAAACAACCTCCCCCAGTTCAGAAAAGCCCTCAAAAAGCACCTATTTACACAACACTTTTGTAACTCTGACAGCATCACCTAGACAGTATCACATGACCCTACAGTCTCTCAATCCAACTTTACCTAACCAATCTCCTGTGATAACTCTCCACCTCATCCAACCAGCCCCTTTAGGGCATGTATCATAAACTCATCTATGATTCAAACCCCTTTTGTATATATTGTATAAAATTCACCTGCTAGCCATGTTTAAATTCCCCTTGTATTTATTATGTATAAAGTTTACCTGTTATCCTTGTTTAATTTCCCTGTTTTATGTAAGTTCAATGTATGGCTGTTCCACATTGTTCAAACTTGTTCTTTGTAAACCGCGCTGATGCCGAATAGTGCGGTATAGAAAAACGTTAAATAAATAAATAAATAAATAAATAAATTATTCACCTACTCAGTAAGCAACAGCTGCATTTGTGCACAGAATTCTTTCGATTTTTTCTGCCTGGTCTAGAGCATCCCTTTGTTATTCCCCTCCAAAATTGAAATTTGCTACTTTAGTTCCTCCTTCACTTTTTCCTTTTGCTTCTTCTTGAAGCTGCCCACTGCCACCTATCACCCTCTTTCTTGTCCCTCCTAAAGAAGCCCCAGATGTACCTCCCTGGTATCCCTGAGAATAAGAGTGGGGGAAGAGGAATCCAGAAAGAAGGAAAGCCACAAGTCAAAGTCAGTGAGAAAAGTAGAAGCAGACTTGTCAGGAGGTCGATAAATAACAGCTACCTGGAGAGGAAGTGGCGTGAAAAGGCGGATGGAGTGAAATTCAAAAGAGGGAAAGGAGCGAGACTGAGGCAGCAGGAGGGGTTGGAATTGGCTGGAGAGAGAAAGTAGAAGCCAAACACCACCATCATGGCCAGTGGGATGAGGCATGTTGGAGAACTGATAGCCCCCATGACAGAGAGCAGCAATAGATGCAGTATCATCTGAGAAGAGCCAGGTCTCAGTTAGAGCAAGAAGATGTAGAGCATTAGAGATAAAGAGATCATGAGTAAAAGCAAGTTTATTAGAGACAGTGTACATCCACAAGGCACATGAGAAAGGGAGAGTGGAAGGGGAAAGGAGAGGGATATGAATAAGCTTAGACGTGTTGCATGAAGATCTCTTCTCAGAGTGTGACAGAGGTCTAGGGGGGCCAGGGTTGGGGTTAATATCTCCGGATGAGAGAAGGAGAAGGAGTAGCAGAGTACGGGGCAGAGAGGAGACAGTACAGCAGAAATGAGGGTGAGGTTGCCTTAGAGAGAGAGGAGATGGTTGAATGAGAGGGAGAAAGCGGTAAAGCTCAAGAACTGATGATAGTTTAGGAGACAGAATGGATGGGGAAATGAGGATGGTAAAGGGGAGATAAAGAGGGGAGGAGTGAAGGTGCTGAAAGGAGGGGAGACAGTTAGGGAGTATGAAGAAGAGGAAGGCAATGTGATTAGGAGCCATAGAAGAGGAACAGAGAGGAGAACAAAGGCCAGAGGATATAGAAGGTGGGAGAGTCAAAGAGATTGGGCATACCTGTGCGTGAAGTAGGTAATGAACAGATGACAGCTATAAGAGACAGCGAGCCATGGGGTGGGTGGGTAGAGGGGAGGGGGGTGGGGTATAAGTTATACAGCTGAGAAATCTGAACAAAAGTGCAAAGTAAAGGGGACAGAGAGGTATGGGAGCACACTAACAATGACAAATAAATAAATGTGTGGAGACAGACAGACAGATAGAACTCACAGCAAATTCACTCACAGGAGATAAAATTCACCTCTCTAGCAGAGCACTTACGAGGGCACTGCTCTTCCCAGGGCACAGAGAGCAAAAACATTCTCCATTGTTTTGTTCTAGCATTATGTCCACCAACTACAGTTTAAATCTCTTTCTTCTTCAACCTAACTGGTGCCATCATGGGCCTGGTGTCTGCAATTCCTCGCCATTTGCTGACTTCTTTGGAAGGTTATCCCATCCTGCTTTTTTTAAACCCTCTACAGCCTCATTAAAAGTCTTGGCACAGAAAGTGGCCCCAGCTATGGTGAAGTCTAGACCAAAGGGGTTTAGCCATTGATACCAACATTCTCTGCACATATCTGTCTTGTGACATCTCATAGCTCCCTCCATTTCTGCAGGGTCAGAGTCCATATATCTGCATACACCTCTACTTTGCAGTTTTCATTCTGAAATTTTCCAAGCTTCCTGATTGTCGCTAACACTGCTTTCACAGCATATTCATGGAATAGTGCTATTATGTTTCTCGGTCTGTCCTCATTCCATAGTCCCAATATTTTATGGGCCCTCTCAATCTTGAGATAATAGTCTGAGGTAGTAAGGCCTCCTGCCTGAAGAATGGCCATGCTGATGTTCTTTACTAGAGCACAATAATCCTGGCACTCATCCTCTTCCAGAACAGCTCTAATGCGGAGGTTGTTCCTCCTGGTGCAGTACTGCATATTCTCAAGCTTTTCTCATAGCTCATGCTGTTCTTTAGTGACAAGTTCCTCTTTCTTGTGCAAAGTAAAGAGCACGTCTTCTTTGTCTTCTGATTTTCCTTCTATATTCTCAGTCCATTTCCCAATTTCCATGAGGTTGATCTTTACTTCCCCCACCAATGTGCAAACTTCCACTTGGAAGCCAGCAATGTCATTCCTTAGCTCTTGAAATCAACTGGCTATTCCATAGTTTCCTTCCAGTCCAGTCCAGACAAACTCCTAACTCCTGGGTTTTGTCCCTCTTCCATTAGATGGAGACTGAACATACTTTTAGTGATGCCACACTATAAAGAGCCAGTGGACAAATGGATGATGAAATGCTCAAAGAAATCAAGGAAGCTAACAAAAGTTACAGCGCAGTAATAATAATGGGTGATTTCAATTACCCCGGTATTGACTGGGTCAGTGTCACGGCAGGACATGCTAGGGAGATAAAGTTCCTAGATGACATAAATGACTGCTTCTTGGAGCAGCTGGTTCATGAACCGACCAGAGGGGAAGCAATATTAGACCTAGTCCTTAGTGGAACACCAGATCTAGTGCAAGAGATAAGGGTGTTGGGGCAACTTGGCAATATTGATCATAGCATGATCGCCTTTGATTTAATTAGTGGAGGAGGGATAGTAAGGAAATCCACAGTACTACCGTTTAACTTTCAAAAGGGAGACTATGATAAAATGAGGAAAATAGTTAAGAGAAAACTAAAAGGAGCAGTTGCAAAGGTTAAAGACTTACATCAAGCTTGGGTGTTGTTGAAAAATACTATCTTGGAAGCCCAGACCAGCTGTATTCCATGCTTTAAGAAAAGTGGAAGGAAGTCCAAAAAACTGCCAGCATGGTTTAAAGGTGAGGTCAGAGAGGCTGTTGTTGCCAAAAAAGCATCTTTCAGGAAATGGAAAAAAGAGCCAAACGACGAAACCTGGAAACAGCACAAGCACTGGCAGGTCAAATGCAAGGCATTGATAAAGCAGGCAAAGGGAGAATTTGAGAAGAAGCTTGCTGCGGAAGCAAAAACGCGAAGTAAAGATTTTTTCAAGTACATTCGTAGCAAAAAACCTGTGAGGGAGTCAGTTGGTCCATTAGATGATAGAGGAGTTAAAGGAGCACTAAGAAGCGACAAGGCGATAGCGAAGAGACTGAATGAATTCTTTGCTTCGGTCTTTACTGAGGAAGATGTAGGGATGTAACCCATGACTGAAATGATATTTAAAGGTGCGGAAGAATTGAAGGAAATATCGATACATCGGGAGGATGTATTACAACTATTAGATAAACTGAAGAGTAGCAAATCACCTGGGCCGTATGGTATACATCCAAGGGTGTTGAAAGAATTGAAATATGAGATTGCAGACCTGCTATTAGTAATCTGTGAACTATCATTAAAATCATCACTAATACCTGAAGACTGGAGGATCGCTAATGTAACACCAATTTTTAAAAAGGGTTCCAGGGGTGATCCGGGAAACTACAGACCGGTGAGCCTCACATCAATACCGGGAAAAATGGTAGAAACCATCATAAAGAATAAAATTACTCAGCATGTAGATAGTCATGGCCTAATGGGAGACAGCCAACATGGCTTTAGACAAGGAAGATCTTGTCTCACTAATTTGTTATGTTTTTTTGAAAGTGTGAATAAACAGGTGGACAAAGGTGAGTCAGTTGATATTGTGTATCTGGACTTTCAGAAAGCCTTTGACAAGGTCCCTCATCAGAGACCTTTGGCAAAACTAAAGAGTCATGGGATAGGAGGTAGTGTTCTACTGTGGATCAGGAACTGGTTAAAAGATAGAAAGCAGAGGGCTGGGCTAAATGGCCAATTTTCCCAATGGAGAAAGGTGAATAGTGGTGTACCCCAGGGATCTGTGCTGGGTCCACTGCTTTTTGACATATTCATAAATGACCTGGAAAGTGGAATAACGAGTGAGGTTATCAAATTTGCAGATGACACAAAACTATTTAAAGTTGTTAAAACCCAAGAGGATTGTGGAAAATTGCAGGAGGATCTTGATAAATTGGAAGACTGGGCATCAAAATGGCAGATGAAATTTAATGTGGACAAGTGTAAAGTTATGCACCTAGGGAAGAACAACCCAAACTATGGTTACACAATGCAAGGTTCCACATTAGGAACCACCACCCAGGAAAAAGATTTAGGCATCATTGTGGATAACATGTTAAAACCCTCGGCCAAGTGTGCAGCGGCAGCCAAGAGAGCAAATAGAATGCTAAGTATCTTAAGGAAAGGAATGGAAAATAATACAAAAGATATTATAATGCCTCTATACCGTTCCATGGTGAGACCGCACCTTGAATATTGTGTGCAATTCTGGTCGCCGTATTTTAAAAAGGATATAGCGTTATTAGAAAAGGTTCAGAGAAGAGCCACCAAAATGGTAAAGGGGATGGAAGGATACTCCTATGAAGAAAGGCTAAAAAGGTTAGGGCTCTTTAACCTGGAAAAGAGACAGCTGAGGGGAGATATAATAGAGGTCTATAAATTAATGAATGGAGTGGAACGGGTAAACGTAGATCGATTGTTTACATTATCAGAATATAGAAAGACTAGGGGACATGCAATGAAGCTACAGGGTAAACTATTTAAGACTAATAAGAGAAAATATTTTTTCACTCAACGTGTAATCAAACTCTGGAATTTGTTACCGGAGGATGTAGTAAAGGCTGTTAGTGTAGCTGGGTTTAAAAAAGGTTTGGACAAGTTCCTGGAGGAAAGGTCCATAAACCATTATTAAGAAGGGACCCAGGATATCAATGCTTGACCCAGTACAAGCATTGTGAAACCTGTGTCTTTTGGGGAACTGCTAGGTACGTATGACCTAGATTGGCCACTGTTGGAAACAGGATACTGGGCTTGATGGACCTTGGTCTGACCCAGTATGGCATATCTTATGTTCTTATGCTCCTCCCACCAAGCCAGTATACTCTGTCTCCAGCAGATGGACAGAACTCAGTTTAGTCTGGACTGCACTGAAAGGCAAAGAATTGTTTTTTAAAGTAATAAATGGTAAGTATCCCTCTGTGAGCAAGGTATTTAGCTTTGGTGGATGGTTTATTTATTTATTTATTTTATTTATTTATTTATTTGAACACATTTTTATACCGCTCCGTCCATTGATCAGCAGCGGTTTACCTTTAACATTTTAACTCTGCACAGTTTGCAGTTACATGTAACAGTAAGAAGATAACTTTGAAACATTTTAAGTTAACATTAATTTCAACTAACTCGTAACTCAATAAATTAACTCGAAACTATTTACATGATAGAAGAATACATGTTAAAACACGTGTTATAATTTAACTATATACAGTGTTCATGATGAAGTACTTGTACGTAGTTTTACATTTTACATGATTCATTGTGGATTTGGTGTTTCATATGGTAATGGTGGGGTTCATGGTATGGCTAATTTGGAGTTTCATATGGTAATTGTTGTCATGGAAGTGCCCGCCCCAAGAGTCCAACGCTGTTTAGTCAGCTGCAGGACCTTGGGAAGGGGTGGGGGTCTTGGGGGCCTGTCCTCTCATTTTTGGGCACTTGATCCCATGCCTTCTAATTCCTTCAATGAGTGCAGACGGTTAGTAGTGTCTGTCCCTAAGGCAGGTGCAGTTTTTTGTTGTGGTAAGCTTACTTGCGGCAGTTTTCCTTACAGCCAGTTTTTCTCTTCTTTTTCTCTTGCTCCAGGGTGCCCGTCGTGGCTCGGGGTTGTGGCACTACAGGGGAGATGAACAGGAGAGTGTTTTATGTTGGGTGGATTCCTCGGCCTTGCTTTCACATGTTGGCTTCCGCTAAGGTTGTTTGTGTGGCATGAGGCAAGGACATCATTCATCGGCAGGCCTGTGCAGGGCCTGCGAGGCCGAGGAGAGAAAGACTGGCGGTTTGTCACGGCCTATTTCGGAAGGGCCAACGGGATCGGAAGTGACCTTACATATAGCTCTGGCTGGGCCACCCATTTTATCCCTGACCACAGAACCCCCATTTTGGCAGGAAACACTGTGATTTTGGCAGTTTCTCGGTGCAAGCCATCAGAGCCTGGGCCAGATTTGGACACAGCGGGCTCAGCGGTTAAGTCATCGGTGGGGAATATGGAGGGTTTGGCCTTGGCTCCTTTCTCCACTGATGATGCCTCAGGCATATTGCAGCCAAAGTCAAGGAGATGCATGCTCATTTGACTCTTCACTTTTAGGGGAACACTTGAGTGTACAACTAGCTCCTTCCTATTCCACTCCCTTTGGCTTCACTTATTGCTACTACTGATCCTGATACTTTGGAGATGATAAGGCTACCCGCCGAGGTAGGCATTTAATCCTGTTTCAGCTGTCCAACTAGACATACTTCTTTCCAGGCTAGAGCCTATCTTTACTTGATCTTCTAACCACAAAACTGTTCATAAGTTGACTTCAACCACTTCATCAAACTATTTTACTAATACTTATTGCCAGGGCCGGATTTACCTATACGCCATGCACGCCATGGCGTAGGGCCCACAGCTGGCAAGGGCCCACAAAAATAGAACAAATTAGCTTTTTTTTTAAAATAAAATTTAAAAAAAAACTGCTGGCTGCCGCCGCGGGGCCCCCTCTGCTGCCGCGGCAGCATGGACTGACCCGCGGGGGCCCCCTCTGCAAGCTGGGTCCGTCGGTCCCTCCCTCCCTCCGTGCAGGCTGTGAGAGGCGCGAAGGGAGAGTGTCTCCCTCGCGTCTCTGTTAAGCCCGCAGGGGCTGATGGGAAATTCCATCAGCCCCTGCGGGCTTAACAGAGACGCGAGGGAGACACTCTCCCTTCGCGCCTCTCACAGCCTGCACAGAGGGAGGGACCGACGGACCCAGCTTGCAGAGGGGGCCCCCGCGGGTCAGTCCATGCTGCCGCGGCAGCAGAGGGGGCCCCGCGGCAGCAGCCAGCAATTTTTTTTTAAAATTAAATTTTACTTTAGGCCGATGGAGGGGGGGGGGGGGTAGGACTGGTAATGGGCTATTGGGGGGGCTGGGGCTGGGACTGGAAATGGGCTGGGGGGGTTAAGGCTGGAGTTGGGCTGATGGGGTTAGGACTGGTAATGGGCTGTGGGCTGTTGGGGGGGGTTTTAGTACTGGTAATGAGCTTTGGGGGGCTTAAGACTGGTAATGGGCTGTGGGCTGATGGGGGCTGTCTGGTAATGGGCTATGGGGGGGGCTAGGACTGGAAATGGGCTGGGGGGGTTAAGACTGGAGGTGGGCTGATGGGGTTAGGACTGGTACTGGGCTGTGGGCTGTTTGGGGGGTTAGAACTGGTAATGGGCTTTGGGGGGGTTAAGACTGGTAATGGGCTGTGGGCTGATCCCCCATCAGCCCACAGCCCATTACCAGTCTTAATTGGCTGTGGGCTGATGGGGGGGGGGGTTAGGACTGGCAATGGGCTATGGGGGGCTGACTGGAAATGGGTTGATGGGTTAGGACTGGAAGTGGGCTGATGGGGGGTTAGGACTGGTAATGGGTTATAGAGGGGGCTTAAACTGAAAATGGGGTGATGGGGGGTTAGGACTGTAAGTGGGGTGATGGGGGGCTAGGACTGGTATTGGGTTGGGGGTTGCTAGGACTGGAAATGGGCTGATGGGTGGCTAGGACTGGAAATGGGCTGATGCAGGGACTAGAAGGGAATGGATGCTGGGTGAGGCTGGAACTAAAAGGGAGCTGATGTTGGGGGAGGATTAGAATGGGATGGGGCTGGAAGAGTAAAATGGAGAAGGGAAAAATATTTTGTGTGGGAGGGATAAAAAATCTACAATTGGCCGGGTATTGGGAGAGTAAGTGGGGATTGAGAATGGAGGGGTAAAATTTGAGTGGATGAAATAGGAATGAGGAAAGAGCAAAAGGAGAAAGATTAGTATGTTAAAGCAGATGTAGAGATAGAATGGAAAAAAACTAGAAGAGAGAAGAAAGGACAAATGGATAGCAGACGATGGAGAGTTAGCAGAAGACACGAAGAAACCAGAAGAAAGTGGCTGGAGCAATTGCAGCTGAAAAAAATGCACAAAAGGTAGAAAAATATCTCTTTATTTTGAATTTATTAATTGGAATATGTCAGCTCTGGTAAATGTGCATCATTAACGTCTGCGCTTTGTTTAGTACAAGAGCAAATTAATGTATAGTTTTATTTCTACAGTGTTGTACATTCCAAGTTTGGCTTTTGGGATTCCCAGTTTAATTATTGTCTTCCTGTTTCTAAATTGTGATTACTTGTTTGGTGATGGTCTATGTTCTGCATGTGTAACGGAGCTGAGGTGTTCTGTTTATATAATTCCTATTTGACATTGCCACTTGTTCTATTTCCCCAGTAGGTCATGTATTGTTGTTCTCTGAAATGTATTGGTTTAATATTTGCAGTGTTGCCTTTTGATTGGTAGAGTATGGTGCTTTGTGAGTCCTGGTAGTGCTGTTAGGATACGGCGGGTTTGCTATGGGTTCTAAATGGGCAGTGTTTGTAGTAGTTCCTAATGTGTCTGGCAGTTGGCACTGGATTATAGTAATGTAGAAATATTTGAGTCTTTCTTTATCCATACACTAATTAAGAGGCACGTTTACTAAAAGTTAGTATATGGTAACATTATGCAAATAGTTATGCAAATGAGGCCCATTATGCAAATGAGGCCCCGCACCCCCCTTGGGCCGCCCCTGCTGGGGGCCCACAATTTTTGTTGGCGTAGGGCCTCACTCAAGGTAAATCCGGCCCTGCTTATTGCTAGTTTAAAATCTAGCCTCAGTAAGATCTACCCCACAAATAGAGTCCATGCACCTTTCAACTTTGGAAAATTATAGACCAGTCTCTCCTCTGCCTTTTCTGGTCAAGACTGTGGAAAGATCTTCTCCACCCAAGACAGTCAGATTTTAGAGAATTACATAGCACTCAGACAACCTTAATAGATTTATTTATTTAATCAGTTTTATATACCACCCTATCCTTCAATCAAAGTGGTCAACAAGAGAACAGAGGGAGTACATTGAGGGGGGGGGGGAGACAACAAGATAGTACATTACAGTAAACTACAGTACATTACATTAAATTATACATAAACTACAGCAAAATTACATTTCATAATTCATTACAATTACATTAAACAACTGCAATCTTACAAAATGTTAAATAAACATTATAGGAAAATTGAAATTCAAAGGGTTAAAAAACATTTTGTTCTATTGGAATTAGATTAATTGCCATATGCTTTAATAAATAGGTATGTTTTTAAGGGACTGTCGAAAATCTTTGTAACCGGGTACGTCGCACTAGTCGCACTTTGCCCCCCTTCCCCCCCCTCCTTATTTACAACCTTATGCAATAACAACACGACACCTGTTTTGGGATTAAACTGGTCGCAGCTTTATTAGCCCTTTACAATAACTAAACAATATTTACAACCAACAACCTTAAACCCCACCCCACCCCGCAGATCAAGCCCTCACCAGCCATATCAGTAGCAAGGTGACGCCGTCTCCGCTTCCGCCGAGCCCAAACCCCGGCTATTTCCTTATCCCTCCCTCTTCCGGCTTCGCCATATTATTAGCAAAAGCCTGAGGGATTGTCCAGGTCGGGGGTACCCCACCACCGCCTAAGGATTGCCTCCGGCTCCGGACCCCGGAAACCTCCGGGATCCCGCCACCGGCTCAGGACACCTCAACCTGAGCCGCCCCCCAAGGCTAAGCTGCGACCAGCCCTGCTTTCCTGCAAGACATCCTCCAAGGCCTCCTGCCAATCATTCAGGAGTAAGTCGATCCCCACCGGGGATAGATGTACTCCATCCTGTCAGTATAAACCGGTACAGGCAACCTCCGCCCAGGGATGGAAAATCTGGCACCCCCCGCGCTCCCCCACCCATCGACCAATCTGCTGATTGATTTTCGTTAACCCCCTAGACCACCGCCGCTGACCCCAGGAAGCAGGCCTTGGAATGATATCCGACCAGACGAGAACCACATCCGGAAACATGAGTAATAACTCTCCAAAGTCGTGCTGAGCTGCACGTATCAGCTGACGACGTCCAGGCTCCCAAATCATTGCCCCCAAGATGAACTAAGATGATGCTGACGCTCGTGGTGCCGAAGCAAAGGCAAGAGCTGGATCCATCGCAAGCCGCGCTCGCCTAGCCATGAGACGGTCACCAAGGAAGCTTCCAAGCCAAGGTTCAGGCCTACGGGCTGTGTCGCTGATCCGGCCCAGTAAACAAAGGAGTGGCCAATCACCCAACAGCTACACGATCCCGATCCCACATCTGCAAAACAAAATAGAACAGTTAGCTGCTCCACATCTCCTAAATCCGCACATAGCTGCGAAAAGCCTGCGACTTCCATCTGCCGATCCTCTGGATCTCCGTCTCGGGCACCCCGACCGCTGCTGCAGTGGTCGCTGCCCCTATCCGAAAAGAGTGTGGCGCGAACTGACTAGGGTCCTCCCCCAGCCTCCGCAGCGCTAACCGCAATACCGCCGTGAACTGGAAACGCGTTAACACCCGACCATCCTCATGAATAAAAAGACTACCATCCCCACAGGGCCGCACCTGTAAATAAGACTGCAGTGAAGCCACTGGACAAGTGAGTGCACTGTCAACCGCCCGCAAAAACACCCACGTCCCTTTTCCCGTCGGATCCGTCTTGGAACGCGCTAACCGAATCTGCACCCCACCCTCTATGAACCCCACCTGCTGGAATAGCAGGCCCCGAACTCGCAACGAGTGATCCGAATCTGCCACCAACTCCCCAATCCGAAAAGCCCCGAAAAAGGCCACTGCAAAAACCGCTCGAAAAAGCACGGCTTTATAGGGGGAGGTAGCTACCTGAGGCAAGCAGCTGCACAACCGGACAAGCAAGTCATGAGTAATCGGCCGCCTCCCATCACCCGCCGATGGACATGCACGTTCCCAACCCTGCAGCAACTTACGCGTCAAGAACCCCTCCCCAGCCGCCCCCCACCCCACCGCCTTCGAGAAAAAGGAAAACCCCGCCAACTGCATACGCACCGCCGTCTGGGACAACCCCGCTGCCTTAGCTGAGAGGACATACTGACTCGTTAACTGATCTGACACCGGACCCTGTCTCCATCCGCGGGCCGTGAGGAAGCTCTCCACACTGCTGCAGCCCCGTCGATAAGCAGTCCAAGTTGCCGTCGACACCGAAGTCTTCAGCAACTCCATCAGCTCCGGAGACCAATCTGCCATAAGTGCACCGGGACCGATGCCCCCTCCACATCCGCAGCTGGCGCCAATGTCCGAAACCGCTCTCACTTAAAACGGGAAAGAGCATTAGCAATCCTGTTAGTAGCCCCGGGAATATGCCTAGCCCTCACTACCACATTTAGTCGCAAACAAGCTAAGACTACCTGACGCATCAGGTCCTCAACTTGCACACAGCGTGGCACATAGTTATTAATAACAGTAACAACGGCTGCATTATCACACCACCAAAGCACTGTGCGATTGCGTATCCTGTCCGGCCATAACGTCAGCACCACCAGTATCGGGAATAATTCCAAAAAAGTGATATTACGGGTGAGGCCCGCAACCTGCCACTCTGGAGGCCATGGCTCCGCACACCACGCACCCCTGAAGTACACACCCAGACCCATATCCCCTGCAGCATCTGTAAACAATTGTAAAGCCTCACTGGTAAGTTCCAATTCCCTAAGGACTGTAGTACCATTAAAATCCTTCAAAAATTCATCCCACACACCCAAATCCGCTCGCATACCCTGCGATACCCTAATACGGTGATGAGGTCTAGTCACCCCTGTCGTGGCCGCAGCAAAACAACGCAAAAACACCCTGCCCATTGGAATCACCCGACAAGCGAAGTTCAAGGAGTCAATAAGCTCTTGTATCTCCCTCAGTGTCAACTTATTGGAAGCAAGCGCGTTAGCGACCAACACCCGCAATTTAATCACCTTATCGTGGGGCAAACGCGCAACCATTGCCACCGTATCGAGTTCGACACCCAAAAAGGTAAGTCTCATCACCGGGCCCGCTGTTTTTTCCTTAGCCAGGGGAACTCCCCACTCCTGCGCCAAATGCACAAAGCCCTCAAGTAAAGCCTGACACTCTCCTGAACCTGCTTCCCCTACAAACAAGAAGTCATCCAGGTAATGCACCACATTCGAACTGCCTGTCGCTTCCGTAAAAGCCCACTGCATAAACGTACTAAACAATTCGAAATAAGCACAGGATACCGAACAACCCATGGGCATGCACTTATCGTAATAAAAGTAGCCCTCGAAGCAAAACCCTAACAAATGAAAAGCCGAAGGATGCACCGGCAACAAACGAAATGCCGACTCAATATCCACCTTGGCCAAAAGGCTTCCACTACCACATCGCCGTACCAGCTCCACCGCCACATCAAACGACGCATAGCGAACCGTACAACGCTCCTTCGGAATATGGTCGTTAACTGAAGAGCCCGGAGGAAAAGATAAATTATGAATCAACCGGTTTTTTCCAGGGTCCTTCTTTGGAATGATCCCCAATGGTGACACTACCAAGTTGGAGAAGGGTGGCTCGGCAAAAGGGCCCGCGACCCTACCCAACCGGAGCTCCACCGCCAGCTTATCCCGAACAATATGGGGAACCCTCCGAACCGAAGGCGCGTTCCGAACTGTACCCGAAACCACTGTACCCTCCACCGGAATCGAAAATCCCATTTGAAACCCCATCTCCAAAATCCCCCTAGCCCGACGCCTAGGATACCTTCTCAACCATGGCTGGATCACCGAAAGCTGAATTGGAGTGGGAGCTAAACCCTGGATGTCCCTACTGTTTGGCAGCCGGCACGCCGGGACCGACCGTCCCGCATTTAACACACTTGAGTGCGGAATGCCCTCCTGCACAGATAGAGCAGGCGTGCCGGAACTTACAGTCAGGAAAGGGGCACGAAGACTTGTTGAAACGCCAACACAAATCTCCTGTGCCCCCCCCCCCCCGCTGCCTGCTGTCCCGACGGAAGCCCGCTCGTACGAAAGGACCGCCCCGCCCCCTCAACGGCCCCTACTCCTCCTTTCACTCTACTCCCTAACCCCCCACTCGGGCGAACCGCCATCTGGGTCAACCATAAATTAATATCTTGTGTCCCCCAGGACAAGAGCCTATTCTCCTCCATTTTATCGCGGAACGTCTCGTCATAGTTGAGCCAGGCCCAACCTGAATGCGACTGAGAGGCCTCCAAAATGGAGTCCATATAGGCCAATAGCATACCATACTGCTCTGAATGAAGATGCCCCCATACACTAGCAAGACGTAAAAATGCCCTCGTCCAATTAACCACATTCCTGGCCACTTTCCGCACCCGACCGGCCTTCTCATCCTCCTTCCTCTTCTTCCGACTGTCCCCCGTCCGCTTTCTGCCCTCTAGCAACCGGAAAATATCGATGTAACGCCGTTTCAGTATTTTCCGCCGCAACTTCCTCGGCACCCCTCCCATAATTCCGAGAAAGCTGCCAACGTCGGCTGCACCGCACTCTTGCTCAAATCGCCCCCTCGCTCTCCCCCAACGTAGATGAAGTTGACGATGACTGAACGGATGACACTGAAGAAGAACCAGACAGGAATGCTTATGTTTCCTTCTTGCCTTCTTACCCCTCCCCCCGATACCGCTATAGCGCCACCTGCCCCTGCACTGTGCGCCGATGCTAAGTCACCCACACCCCCCAACTCCCCAGTAGGGCTCAGAGCCAACTCACCTGCACCACCGCTGGACATCCCCTCAGATGAACCGATCCCTCGCTGTACGGCTGGAGCCGCTTGCCCAGTACTTGAATCATCCTCCCGACAGCTCCGATCACCACTCACTGCCACCGCACCTTGCGGGTGGGAGCCACGCGGCTCTGCGTCTCCCCCGAACTGCCATCCCGGAGGTACCTGAGGAGAAAAAACACCAAAAGGCGAAGCAACACCGGCCATGGCCCATGGCGGCTGCCACATCCCCATCCACTCAGCCCAGGAGGAGCCTTGGCCGCCCACGTGCCAATGCTCCCAAGCCAATGGGGAGTCAACACCCTGCACCCTATAATTCGGAATGCCCGGGTACCCTGGCCCAGTTCTCCCCGCCAACCACTCTGCTGCATGCCCCACCCCAGTGGAAGCAGAACCCACACCCAAGTCCCCTCCAGCCTCTTGCCCCACCCCCTGACCACTGGCACCCCGCACACCTCCCCTACCCCGCCCACGAGCGATATTAGGGCCCGCCGGCCCCCCGGTAACAGTACCTCCTGAAGGCATCACGTCCGCATGCCCACTGCCCGCTCACCCACTACTGCCCCTAGCCATGGGCCTCCCCCTTTCCTTTCTTTGTCTAATCCTCCCCCGCTCACTCCCCCTTTGCCTCCCAGACCCACACCTCCTGCCCCCTCGCTCCCCTATCCCGGGCCCTGCCGCAGTCTCCTCCCACCCCCACACCTTCCCCCACCCCTACCCCCCTACCTACACCCCTGCCACGTCGCACTCCCTTACCCTGTCTTCTCGCAGGCTGCATTTTACAACCCCCCCTTTTTTTTTTTAAAGTAATAAGGAGACCCGCAGGAGATAGCACACCCTCTGTAACCCAAGACCTGCACCCCCCCGCCTGGAAATCTCCGCAATGCACACTTGCCTGCCCCATCCGCCTGCCCAGGCACCGAGCTACTCCACATGCCCAAACTCTTCAGGCCGCCGCAACTCTGTCACCAGCTGCAGAGACAGCACGCTGCAGTGTTGCTCCCTGGAAGGCTCCCGACGCTGATCTCCTGCTACGCCCTTCAAAAATTCACGGACTCACCAACGGAACTCAATCCACGGAAGACAATGCACCGGGAGACCCAAAAAAGAGCAACCGCCTACTCCGACCGCCGCTCCAAAAGGACCTCGCCGTGCTCTGCCCCGCTCACCCTGCTGAAGCGTCTATTAAATGATTGGCTCCCACATTGTCAACACGCCAGCGGGAGCCAATCATTTCAAACAATTACACCTCTGCCGCCGATGGCTCCCCCGACGCCGACAAGCGACAGAATGCCCCCCCCCCCGGCTAGATTCGGCCGCGCACACGAGGTGCCGCGGCCTTCCTGATATCATACTCATTTCTTAAATCACTAGGAATAGAATTCCATAGTTGTGGTGCCATAAAGGAGAAAGCCCTCTTAGATGTCATTTGTTTGGATCTATTAAACTTCAAGTGGGAATTAAGTCTGTTAGTAGACTGTGAGTATCTGGGCCTTGAGCCTATGTCCTTAGAAATAATAGTTGTTAGAACGTTTGCTGATGACTCTTATAAAATTTTGAAAATATTCATGAGGTTCTTGTATTTTGATTTCGTAATGATTGGAAGCCAATGCAATTCTTGAAGCAAGGGAGTTATATGATCAAATTTTGGAGAATTCATTATAGTTCTTGCGGTTGTATTTTGCCAATTGGAGGGGATGGGTAGTATGTTTTGGAAGACCTTGATAAAGGATATTTCCAAAGTCGAGGAGTGGTGTTATAACTGCTTGACATACCGTTCGAAAGTGATTTAGTTGTAAAATTGGCTTGAGGTTCCTAATGATCTTTAAACAATGGTATACTCTAGCTGTAATTTTATTTATATGGGATTTTAAGTTAATATGTTTATCTATGATTATACCAAGGTATTTTACTTCCTCGCTGACCTTTATGGGTTTGTTTAGAATATTGATTTCTTTAGGAGTTATTAAGTTCTGATTATTAAAAATGAACAACGCTTCTGTTTTATCTGGGTTTATTTTAAAGTTGTTAGCTGTGAGCCAATTGTTCATATCAGTCAAACAGTTATTAATTATTTCTGTGTCAAATGTATTCTGGTTAACTCCAGTGTAGATCATAATATCATCAGCGTATAGATGGTAATTTATTCCATATTGTTGAATAATTTTACATATAGGTTGAATATAGATGTTAAAAATGCTGACCCTTGTGGTACGCCTTGTGTAATTGGGATTTGAGATAAATTTTTGTCTCCACATTTTGCTATTTGCGTACGATTAATTCAGGTAGGATGTAAACCATTTAAGTGTGTTGTCGCATAGTCCAATATCTTCTAAACGTTGAAGCATTAAAGGATGAGAGATTGTGTCAAAAGCTGCTGAAATGTCAATAAATATTAAAAGAAAACCACTATTTTTCTTATCTAGACCCATTAAGAGGTTATTAAATAAAGAAATAAGAAGAGTTTCTACATTATGAAATGGTTTGAAACCATGTTGGTGTAGATCCAGTGGAGCATGTGAGTCTATGTGATCTTGTAATTGCCTCTGTACTACTTTCTCTATTACCTTGGAGGTAAAAGGTAAACTAGAAATTGGACGGTATGATTTAGGTTCAGAGGTGCTTAATGAATTTCCTTTATAGATTGGTCTAATTGAGGCTCTTTTGAGGACAGGAGGTAAATAACCTTGTTTTAGTGAAAGTTCTACAAATTTGACTTGATGGCAACTTAATTGACTCTTTGCACTTTTAATCCATTCTACTGGGCATGGATCAGTTGGGGAGGTTGTTGTATTAATTGTACTTATTATATTTTCAATTTGGTTTCTTGTTGGCATTGAAAAATTAGATCAAAGGTGTCTGGAATCAGAGAGTATCTTTGTCGTTAATTGATTAGGCTGTGAAGATATTATAGAGGTTAATTTATTTCCATTTTTATTTATTAAGTAGTTTGCATATTGTTGAGGATCTATCTGGTGATTTTGACAAGGAGAGTTGTTTTTGGTAAGCTGTTTCACAATATAAAATAATTCCCTTGGTTTATTAGCAGATTTTAAAATTAAGTTTGTATGGTATTGTTGTTTGCGATTATTTATTAATTAATTAATTTATTTTATTTATTTATAGTTCTTTTATACCGCACTCTTTTTCATCAGCGCGGTTTACATTAAACAGGAATACTCATTGCAATCAACAGACTGTGGTGAGTTTACATATAACAGGAGAATACATTGTTATATTCAATTAGCTTCACCTTATATAAAAACTCTGTATGCTGAGATTTGTTCTGTCTCCATTTACGTTCCAAATTTCTTAGTTTACGTTTTGCCTCTCTGATATCATTTGAGTATCATGGTGCGTTATTCTTTCTACGTACTTGTGCCTTGCCTCTGTTGAGATTTACTGAGGCATCAGTTATGACTTTATTCCAGTTGTCTATTGCAGCATCTAAATTACTACAGTCCTGGAGCAAGTGAGGAATGACATCTGCTATGAAATTTTCTTTATGAAAGGCTCTAAATTTTCTTGTTTTACAATTAGTTTCTAATTGGTGAGAAGGAGGTTTTAAATGTAAAGTAATAGATATCACATAATGATATGACCATGGCACAGGAGATATTTTTGGAATTGAGATTTGGTTTAGAGCAGTAAGAAGCTTTGGGTGGAAAATCATATCTGGAATAGTACCATGTTGATGTGTTAGTAGAGTAATTGCCTGTTTGTAATCTAAAGAGTCCAAAGTTTTTAGGAAGGCTTTAGATTCCTTAGGCGGTAAGGAACTTAAATTGAAGTCACCCAAAGCAATTAATGGTTTACGGGGCAAGCTGTGTGAACAAATGAATTCAAAGATTGCTGACAGTTGATCTTTTGTGGCATTGGGTGGTCTGTAAGCAAGACAAATACTGAGATGGTGATTAGATATCACCATTGAATTTGTATCAGATGAATTATTGATTATAACAGTTTTAAATTTGAAAGTTTTATGTGCAAGGATTAGAATTCCACCACCTCTTTTGTGCTCTCTATGACAAGTAAATGCTTCAAAGTCATGAGGAGTAATTTGTTTGATAATAACCTGGTCTGTATCTTTTAACCAAGTCTCTGTTACGCACAGAATATCAATTTTTTGGTCTATGATGTAATCATATATAGTGTTTAGCTTGTTTTTTACAGATCTTGCATTAATTAGTACAAAACAAATGGGGGAATTAAGAGTTGGATTATTTTTGGTAGGTTTGGATGGGGGAAAAATCTTGGTTGGTCTTTTGTTTTTATTTCTATAGAGTGTCTGTTTATTGAGGTTATTATTACTCGCGTGCATAGGCATTAAAGGGTTTGGTATTAAATTGTTGGGTAGAGTCTGTTGGGTGAGGAATATCATACTAAAATATAGAAGAACGAATTGGTACATTGTATGCATGTTTGCAGCTATTAAAACTATTTAAAGTACGAAGTTATCAAGACAGATTATTTTCTGTAGATTACTTGTAAGTAACTATTAAGACTTTGAGCGGAGGATATTATTGTGGTTTATATTCTTACTGTGGGTTCTTTAGATACAGGAGATTGTGGATTATTTAAGTTCCAGTACAAAGGAAAGCCGAATATGTTATGTAAAAGATATTATCTTAATGGCTTCCCTGAGGTTTCCAGAGGGTTATTCAAGTCAGTTAGAGCTTCCGATATTGCGCCAAATCGTCCCGCACCTAAGGATCATGCCAAAGGGCCCTCTAGCGAGGCCCTCAGGCACAGGCCCGCCAGGCGCGGGTGCGCCCGATGTTGCTTACTTTAAAAAACAGTCACCAGCTGTGTGTAGTGGAGCAATCAGTCTTGCCCTGCTCAATCAGCACAGATAACAGCTGATTCTAAAGGCAGTAGTGATGTCACTCTTCAGCCCTGCTCCAGCCCGATGTTGCTTACTTTTAAAAACAGTCACCAGCTTTAATTAGTGAAATACTGTAAGCAAACCAATCCTTAAGCATGGGAATTCCAAAACACATTTTATTCAAAACCTTTACCATCCAGGGGTGACAAGAGCCAAACCTGACACAGCTGTCTTTCGGTGATGCCTTCTTCGGAGTTTTTTTGGCACTCTAAAGCCATAAATATAAATACAATCAACCATATAAAACACATAAATGAACATAAAATACTACTGACATAAAACATTCTAACATCAAACAAAATTATCATGAGCATTCATATAAACATATGCCATCCATGAAAAGTAAAAAACATGTAAGTGAAAATAAAATTAATAAGAACCATATAAATAATATAAATAATCAGATCAACAATTAAATGAATAATATTAAAAAACACGTATATAAAATCAGAACTAAGGGGAAAATGACAGTCAAAGTAGCTTATGCAAGTATAAAACCATAACACAAACTGTTATTGGTTTTTAGTGAGAGATAATCTTTTGTTCTTATAAACATCTAAATAAAACAAAAAGTGACAAAAAAGTAACAGTTAGGATCATAATATTTGTAATATCTTTTCTATAATAAAGAAAGGAGCAGGAGTGAAATATATCTTGCCTATTTACAAGTACATTAGTATTTATCCTGTAACTGAATGTTAAGAATTAAGCCTATCTATTACTAATTCAAAACTGGCAGAATATAAAAGAACTTCACCCAGCCGTTTCTCATGTCATCTTAAATGATCATATTTAACATTATTTTAAAAAGTACCTTCTTGCCTACTTGAAAGCAAAACTTTAAACCCTCCATCAACCAGCATGAAAAATATCTTTGTTTTCCATCAGAAGCTTGCTCTCCAGCAAAAGTTGCATTTCTAAGGAATTCCAGCTTCTGCGCTTTATAGCTTTTGTTTGGCGCCAAAACCAGAGGTTCAAAGGGGAATTTCCGAGAAGTAAGTTTATTCAAAGGCGATCCTTATACCAATATTTCCATGATTTATAATTATATGATTAGAAATTAAACCAGGAGTAAGAGTGAAGGGAGACTAACATAATGAAGTAAGAAGCCAATAGTGGTTTTGATGGATGAATATGCAAATCACTAATTTGGAGTCATATATTGCTGGTGCTTTTACAAACTTTGTGCTGTAGAACATTCTCATCTTGTTATTTATAGATGTTAACAAACTGCCGATACTGTGCTCATATGGATATCATACTGTGCTCCTCTCACCCATTCTCAGCCATTGGTGCTTAATTTGAATGAGTGTTCAACATTATTTCTATGGCATGATCAATTAAAAACTTTCAAGCATACAGAGACATTCCTTGCCCTAATCTGACCCAAGTTACTGATTTGATAAAAACTGCAGAAGGGAATTCAGATTAAAAATGGATGGAAAGCAAGCCATTAAAATACTGTGAAAAGGTATACATACAGAGACATCACTTGCTCCAATCCAACACAAGTTACCAATTTAATAAAAGCTGCAGATAAAGGGTGCAGATAGGAAAACAAACCACTGAAACTAAGAAATCAGATAGGTAACAAATCATTAAAAGGGTAGAAAGGATAACCCTTTTCTTGTGCTTTAATAAGATTGTAGAAAACTTATATCTAATACCTGGAGCCAGTGTTACCCCAATGGTAATCTCTCCATTCTTAAAAATCATTACTAAAATGATCCCCAAGAGGGCGCTAAAAAACTGAATATCCACATAAGGAAGGTTAAGACATCTAAAAGCAAACTTATGCAAAAAAAAATTATTAAAAGAAGAATTATTTAACCTGTTCATATAACACTATACATTTACAGGGATGCTTTAACAAAAATGAAGCCCCAATTGCCAGGGTGCGAGACTTTAATGCCAAAAAACCTTTACGCCTAACTTGAGTAAGTCTAGAAACGTCAGGAAATACCTGCACTGTAGAGCCACAAAACAACTGATCCTTTTTTGGAAAATATGAACGCAGGACCAAATTCTTATCAGCTAAAGAAATAAAGGATACAACCAAAGTGGCACGTTTAGTGATCTCATCGGTAGAGGATTCCAAAAAAGCGGAAACATCTAACGATTGAGCCACCAAACCTTTCTCAACACCCTTGGCAATGGGAGAGGAGGTTCCTGCAGAAGCAAGTATAGGAACATAATACACAGAGGAAAATTTTATAGAAGACTCATCATCAATTAGGAGAACCTCCTTGAAGTACTTGTACAACAAAATAGAAGGAGACAAGTAATGGGTTTGCGGAAAATTCAAAAATCTCAAATTTTTTGCACGCACAGCATTTTCAAGGGACTCCATTTGGTGATGAATAGTAAGATTATCTCTAATCGAAGAAGAAATAGCAGCTTGCATAGTAGAAACCTGACCCGTCACTTTATTTAAAGCAGTGTTATGCCTAACTATAGCTTCCTGATGGACACCCAGCCTCTCTACAACATCTTTAGAAAACTTCGAGACTTGGGAGAGAGAAGCATGCAGGGAAACTTCCATGCGGGCCACCATCTCCCAAACATCTCTCAAAGATAGCTCATTAGGAGGAACAACCGATGGAACAGAAACAGGAAAATCCAATACAGTTGGAAGCAAATTCACAGAACTCTCATCCTTCCCAAGCAAATAAATGTAAATGTATAGTGTTATATGAACAGGTTAAGTATGTTTTTATGGAAGCTGATCAATTGAACTTATTCTTGCTTGGTAAAGAAAGTGTTTAGATAATTTTGTTTTTACTTCCTGCCTATGTATGAGGGTTATATGTATTGATTTGGGGCCCAGTAATTCCTTTGTAATAATGTTCTTGGTTCTTTTTGTCTTATTTGCTTACCGCTCTCCCTTAATGTGGACTTGATTGTAATTCTTTTTCATTTTTTGAAATAAAGTAGTTGAAACTTGAAAAAAAAAGAAGAATTATTAAAAGGTGTGAACTCTAAGAGAGGAGATACAAAATGAGAAGATAAAAAATAATAAACTAAATAGAGAGGAGGAGTGGCCTAGTGGTTGGGGCAAGTTACCTCAGGCCAGAAGGTCAGAGGTTCAAATCCCACTAGAGGACAGCAACCTTGGGCTGCAAGGACTGGGTTTTCTAGTCCCACAGGTGCTCCTTGTGGTCTTGGGCAAGCCACTTAACCCTCCATTGCCCATGTTCCCTGTAAGTATTAGCATATGTGTCTCTTATCCCCTCATGTTAAATGTATCCCCCCCCCCCCATTGTGTTGTGACCACTTTGATTGAAGGATAAGGTGGCATACAAAACTGTCTAAATAAATACTTTTGTAACCCCAAATAAATACTTAAAATACTAAACCATACTAAAATCATTAAAAATAGGAAGGGTGGAAGGGGGAGGAGGAGAAGGGGAAGGGGGAAAAAGGGAGGAAGAAAGGGGGAAGGGAGGAAAGAAGGAAGGGAAAAGGATGAGGGGAGGGGAGGGTGTGAGAGGGGGAAGGCAGAGAGGAGGGGGGAGAGAGGAAGAGAAAAGGAGGGAAAAGAAGGAAAGAAATAAAACAAGGAGGAGAAAGGGGAGAGAAACCTCTGAGAAAAACTGGCAAATCAGCCTCTAAGTGTCAAAGTATTTAAGACAAATATATACAGCTGGTCTAATCTCAAAATCACTTTCTTCAAATCACATCCTGTCTAGTTTGTTTTGACCTTCTTCAAAACAAAAAAACATAAATCTGAAATATTATGTTGGTGTTACTGCCAATGAAAGACCAGGATTTTGTTAGTCAAACACCTTTTAATACAGCTCTTATGTTCTATAATCCATATGTGAACACTTCTCATTGTTTTTCCCATGTAAAGTTTCTTACATGGACATTGGATAATGTAAATTACATTGGCAATTTCACAACTGAAAAAGTCATCCAAATAGAATTTCTGATTTGTTGTGGGATGTACAAAAACCTTCCTTAAGGATGGATAATAGGGGAGAGCCGACATTCGCCCAGGAGTGCATGGTTTGGAATGATGTATCCTTGAAGGATACTACCAAAAGAATGAAGTTAGGGCATATCAGCAGAGAGATTCCAATAAAGACAAAAGAAGCCCAAATGCCCTTGAGTAAAGAGCAAACAGAGCTTAAAGATTCCAAATTACCCCTTCCTACTGATAGCCAGATTAATATGAATAAAATACAATCTCTAAAATGCTTGTATGAAAATGCTAGAAATCTAAATAAAAAAGATGGGAGAGTTTGAATATAGAGAACTAAATGAGAGGTTAGATATGATTGGTATCTCAGAGAAATGGTGGAAGGAGGACAACCAGTGGGACACTGTGATACCTGGGTACAAACTATATCATGATAGAGAGGATCACATTGGTGGAGGGGTTGTGCTCTATGTTAGAGAGAGCATTGGGTCACAAAGTATTAAAATTTTGCAAGAAACAAAATTTGCTGTAGAATCTCTATGGATTAAAATTCCATGTAAAAAGGGGAAGGCGATGGCAGTGGAGGTGTACTATCGACTGCCTCACCAGAGAGAACAAATGGATGATGAAATGCTCAAAGAAATCAGGGAGGCTAGCAAAAGTTACAGTACAGTAATAATAATGGATGATTTCAATTACGCAGGTATTGACTGGGTCAGTGTCATGAAAGGACATGCTAGGGAGATAAAGTTTCTAGATGAAATAAATGACTGCTTCTTGGAGCAGCTGGTTCATGAACTGACCAGATAGGACGCCAATTCAGATCTAGTCCTTAGTGGAACACCAGATCTGGTGCAAGAAGTAAGGGTGTTGGGGTCACTTGGCAAAAGTGATCATAGCATGATTGCATTTGATTTAATTAATGGAGGAGGGATGGTAAGGAAATTCACAGTACTACCTTTTAACTTTTGAAAGGGAGACAATGATAAAATGAGGGAAAAAACTAAAAGGAGTAGTTGCAAAGATTAAAGACTTACATCAAGCTTGGGTGCTCTTTAAAAATGCTATCTTGGAAGCCTAGGCCAGCTGTATTCCACGCTTTAAGAAAAGTGGGAGGAAGTCCAAAAAACTGCCAGCATGGTTTAAAGATGATGTCAGAGAGGCTGTTGTTGCCAATAAAGCATTTTTCAGGAAATGGAAAAAAAAAGCCAAATGACGAAAACTGGAAACAGCACAAGCACTGGCAAGTTAAATGCAAGGCATTGAAAAGGCAGGCAAAGAGAGAATTTGAGAAGATGCTTGCTGTGGAAGCAAAAATGCGTAATAAAGACTTTTTCAAGTACATTCATAACAAAAATCCTGTGAGAGAGTCAGTTGGACATTAGATGATAGAGGGGTAAAAGGAGCACTAAGAGGGGACAAGGAGAGACTGAATGAATTCCTTGCTTTGGTGTTTACTGAGGAAGATGTAGGGATGTTACCCATGATTGAAATGGGGTTTAAATGTAATACTGTGGAAGAATTGAAAGAAATATCAGTACACGGTGTGATGGGGAAGAGCCGTCCCTTGCTGTGCAGTCAGAGGAAACTGAAGAAAACAGGTCAGATTCTGACAGCCAAGCAATGCACATGGCTACAGGTTGCCAAGGGAGATGTAAACAAACCCAGCCACGAGTGCAGCAGCCCCGCCCAAGCTGCAAACAAGCCCCATGCCCTGAGTGCAATAGGATTCACCTGGGTGGAGGAGGGGCGAAGCTAAGCACTATGGAAGATCAAAAGCACTCATTAGAAAGCAGAGTAAGCTCAAGCTTCAGCTCAGGAGGGAGCTCAGGCTCTGGTTCAGGTGCTGGTTCGAGTTCAGGCTGGAGAGGAAGTTCAAGCTGGGGAGCAAGCTCAGGATCTGGATTAGGATCCGGGAGGAGTTCTGATGGAGCAGCTGTGAATTCCTGCAGCAGAGCTAGAACAGGAACAAACATTGGAACAGACAGAGGAACAAAGAAAGCTCAAGCTGAAAAGGTACCGAGAGTTAAAACCCACAGTCTGCAGGGAAGCTTCTCTCAGTTAAAGCCTTGGGAGGAAGGCAGCTGGAGGGAGAAGCCATGCAGGGATCCAGCTTGAGTGTGTCCAGAAGCTCACGAGAGAGAAAGGTACAAATCTCTGAACTTTCCTAATAGTGAAAGAGCACTGCTCAGTAAGCCTTGCAGGCAGAAGCCAGAAGGTAGTTTCTATAAAAGGAACAGGGAGAAAACTAAGCTTAATAGTTTTCTCTGGGACACTAAAGCTTTCCAGAATTCTCTTAAAGCTAAAGAGAATGTTTTGAAAACCCTGTGTGAATGCGTGCCCTTGTATCCAGAGGGGATGGGCTGGAGGATATGCAGGTTGAATACACAGATGAAGGCATAAACGATGTACCCATGGATTGTACGTTAACCATTGCAGATAATAGGGAAACACTTTGCTGAATTGAATGTTTGAAACTAATGGTATAGCTGGAGAAAGCAAAGTGAGCATTACTGCCATTGAAAAAGAAGCCTTTATTATTTTCTATGTAAAGGACTGTGTATTTGAAAGCTGGAAGAAAAAGATGTCATTTTTCTGCAGTTCCTGAGTTACTTTTCTTTATACCAGATGTATGGTTTTGTCCTGAGTTCATTTGTGTTTACCAAAACCCCGGGACGGGGAAATAAAACTTTATTTTGACCTTACCACTCTGTTACCTCAATTCCTTTGCCTGTGAGGTGTTTGGGACTTCATTACCCAGAGGGCCAGTGTACTACTACGCCTGCACTACCCCCACTTCCTGGCTTAGGATAGTCATCAGCTGAACCCTCTCTGCTAGCCCTAGGACCCAGAGTGGGCAACTGGTGACAACGGGGAAGATGTATTACAACTATTTGATAAACTGAAGAGTAGCAAATCACCTGGACCAGATGTTATACATCCAAGGGTGTTGAAAGAACTGAAATATGAGATTGCAGACCTGCTATTAGTAATCTGTGAACTATCATTAAAATCATCTGTAATACCTGAAGATTGGAGGATTGCCATTGTAACGCCAATTTTTAAAAAGGGTTCCAGGGGTGATCCAGGAAACTACAGACCGGTGAGCCTGATTTCAATACCAGGAAAAATGGTAGAAATCATCATAAAGAACAAAATTACTGAAAATGTAGATAGTCATGGCTTAGTGGGAGACAGCCGACATGGCTTTAGCCAAGGAAGATCTTGTCTTACTAATCTGTTATGCTTTTTTGAAGGTGTGAATAAACAATTAGACAAAGGTGAATCGGTTGATATAATGTATCTGGACTTTCAGACAGCCTTTGACGAAGTCCCTCATCAGAGACTTTTGGCAAAACTAAAAAGTCATGGAATAGGAGGCAGTGTATTATTGTGGACCAGGAACAGGTTAAAAGATAGAAAACAAAGGGTAGGGCTAAATGGCCAATTTTCCCAATGGAGAAATGTGAATAGTGCAGTCCCCCAGGGATCTGTGCTCGGTCCGCTGCTTTTTAACATATTCATGAATGACCAGGAAAAGGGAATAATGAGTGAGGTTATCAGATTTGCAGATGACACAAAACCATTTAAAGTTATTAAAACCCATAAGGATTGTGGAAAATTGCAAGAGTATCTTGATGAATTGGAAGGATTGGCGGTCAAATGGCAGATGGAATTTAATGTGAACAAGTGTAAACTTATGCATCTAGGAAAGAACAACCCATACTATGGTTACACAATGCAAGGTTCCACATTAGGAACCACCACCCAGGAAAAAGATTTACAGTAGGTGTCATCGTGGATAGCATGTTAAAACCCTGCACCCAGTGTGCAGCAGCGGCCAAGAGAGCAAATAGAATGATAGGTATCATAAGCAAAGGAATGGAAAATAAAACAAAGGATATTATAATGCCTCTGTATCATTCAATGATGTGACAACACCTTGAATATTGTGTGCAATTCTGGTCGCCATATCTTAAAAAGGATATAGTGTTATTAGAAAAGGTACAGAGAAGAGCCATCAAAATGGTAAAGGGGATGGAAGGATACTCCTATGAAGAGAGGCTGTTCCATCTAACTCTTAGAAACTGACCCACAGGGAGATTTTTCTTGAGAGTATGCTTGATAAAGAAGGGTGTTTTTGTAATGTAGAAGTTGGTTTCTATCTGTGGGCTTCCTATATAAGCTTGTAAGAAACCCCTCAGCATCCTTTTTTATCAAGAGGTCCAAGTACTGAATCTGTTCCTGATCATAAGTAATCTGAAAATGCAGGTTCCCATCTAGTGTGGATCCATTGGTTGAACCCCTCTAGTAAATCCAGTCTTCCTTCCCAAACCATTAAAATATCATCAATATAGTGAATCCATAATTTCATATTATGTTTACAATTATGTTGATTTAAAAATTTGTTCTCAAAATCTGATACATATAGGTTAGCTATATGACCCATTGCTATACCCTTTATCTGCTTGTAAAACAATTCCCTAATGCAAAGTAAATTCTCAGTAAGAGCAAGTTATGCCAATTGAGTCAGGAAAGCCGTAGGAATCTTCTTATGCTCTTTTCATCTCAACAAACAACCTTCCACTATTTTTAAAGCCTCTATTTGTGGGATGTTGGTATAAAGGGATTCTATATCCTAGGTGACAAGGAAGAATTCTGAATGATACTCTTTAAAAGACGTCAGAATCTGAATAACATGTGCAGAATCCCTTACATATGACCACATCTCAGTAATAAAGGGACATAATAAAATATCTAAGAATTGTGAAATGGGCTGAAATAAAGAACCAATAGCTGAGATTATGGGGCGTTCCAGGGGGTACTCCATTGATTTATGAATCTTCGATATAATGTAATTTGTAGGGATGATTGGATAATCAACTATTAAAAAATTCTTTTTCTTTTTAGTAATGTAACCAATCTTGAAAGCTGTTAGCATTAGATTGTCTACACTCCGTTTAAGGTCCATAGTGGGGTCATCGTCCAATCTCACATATAACGTTCTACCTCCCAATTGTTTATTTATTTCCCATATATAAATATCCATTACTACCAATGTCCCACCCTTATCTGCAGGTTTAATCACAATGTGATTATTGGATTGTAAGGATTTAATCCTTTCCTTTTCTTCATGATACAAATTATAAAAAAAACAATTTGGAATTATTATCCAATTCCTTCACTCATCTTAAAACTACTCGTTCAAATGATTCTTTGAGACGATCTGTGTGTGGCGGTGGAACCCATGAGGAATTTTTTGTTCATAGATTGATCAATGTTCACATCTTCCATCTCTGAAAAGGAATGTTTAGTTCTAAATTTTCCGGAAAAATTTATATAAATCAACATGTATCTCAAATGGATCATAATTCCTTGTGGGTAGAAAAGAAAGACCTCTAATCTAAAATGAGATTTCCTCATCCTTAAGTACACATTTTGAAATTTTGATAAAACTATTCCTCAATTCTGGCATCAATACTTCCTCTCGTATGATCTGTCTTGCCTCCAGCTACCTCTTGTTCTCCATCCTCGTCCCTGACCTCTGGTTTGATTGTGTATCCTGTCTGATTCTTGAACCAAAGGTCATGTCCTAAATGAGTCGATCTCCCCCCTTTCACAACCTGTCCATATTGAAGAAAGTACTATTTTTATTTTTAAAAGATAAAGATCTCTCCTTTTGTGTGTGGAAAAGTGAAGCAGAGGCATCTACAACTCCGCTGATTCACTCCTGCTCCTTTTCTTCTTCTGGTTCACATTGTAATTCAGTTGCATCATGATCTTACCTATGGCTGTCCTTTCTACCACAAAAGGTGGATTTCTGTCTGGTCCACTTTCTATCTCTCTGGGGCTTCTTGCACCATAGATAGACATAAGGGTGATGGGGCCACTTGGCAATAGTGATCATAGCATGATTGTGTTTGATTTAATTAATGGAGGAATGGTAAGGAAATCCACATTATTACCTTTAACTTTCAAAAGGGAGACTATGATAAAATGAGGAAAATAGTTAAGAAGAAACTAAAAGGAGCAGTTGCAAAGGTCACAGACTTACATCAAGCTTGGGTGTTGTTTAAAAATACTATCTTGGAAGCCCAGACCAGCTGTATTCCACGTTTTAAGAAAAGTGGAAGCAAGTCCAAAAAACTGCCAGCATGGTTTAAAGGTGAGGTCAGAGAGGCTGTTGTTGCCAAAAAACTGGAAACAGCACAAGCACTGGCAAGTTAAATGCAAGGCATTGATATGGCAGGCAAAGAGAGAATTTCAGAAAAAACTTGCTGTGGAAGCAAAAACGCATAATAAAGACTTTTTCCAAGTACATCTGTCGCAAAAAACCTGTGAGAGAGTCAGTTGGCCCATTAGATGATAGAGGGGTAAAAGGGGCAGTAAAAGGGGACAAGGCTATAGTGGAGAGACTGACTGAATTCTTTGCTTTGGTCTTTACTGAGGAAGATGTAGGGATGTTACCCATGACTGAAGTGGTATTTAAAGGTAATATTGCAGAAGAATTGAAAGAAATATGTAAATGTATTACAACTATTTGATAAACTGAAGAGTAGCAAATCACCTGGACCAGATGGTATACATCCAAGGGTGTTGAAAGAATCGAAATATGAGATTGCAGACCTGCTATTAGTAATCTGTGAAATATTATTAAAATCATTTGTAATACATGAAGATTGGATGATCGCCAATGTAACGCCAATTTTTAAAAAGGGTTCCAGGGGTGATCCGGGAAACTACAGACCAGTGAGCCTGACGTCAGTACTGGGAAAAATTGTAGAAGCCATCATAAAGAACAAAATTACTCAGCATGTAGATACTCATAGCTTAATGGGAAGCAGCCAACATGGCTTTAGCCAAGCAAGATCTTGTCTTATTAATCTGTTATGTTTTTTTGAAAGTGTGAATAAACAGGTACACAAAGGTGAGTCAGTTGATATAGTGTATCTGGACTTTCAGAAAGCCTTTGACAAGGTCACTCATCAGAGACGTTTGGCAAAACTAAAAAGTCATGGGATAGGAGGTGATGTACTATTGTGGATCAGGAACTGGTTAAAAAATAGAAAGCAGAGGGTAGGGCTAAATGGCCAATTTTCCCAATGGAAAAAGGTGAATAGTGGAGTACCCCAGGGTTCTGTACTGGGTCCGCTGCTTTTTGACATATTCGTAAATGACCCGGAAAAGGGAATAACGAGTGAGGTTATCAAATTTGCAGATGACACAAAACTATTTAAAGTTGTTAAAACCCAAGAGGATTCTGGAAAATTGCAAGAGGATCTTGATAAATTGGAAGACTTGGAATCCAAATGGCAGATTAAATTTAATGTGGACAAGTGCCAAGTTATGCACCTATAGAAAGAACAACTCAAAGCTATGCACCTATAGAAACAACATCTCAAACGCAAACTTCTCTCCCCCCACTACCTTGAAGGTGAGAGATGCAGAGCTCCCTTGCAAATCTGTGATACGCTACCTGGGTGTCACGCTCGACCAACAGCTCAACTTTAAAGAACACATAAAGAACACCACCAAGTCCATTTACAATAAAATCATGACATTAAGGCACCTTAATGTCGACATCATGATGACATTAAGGCACCTTAATGTCGACATCATGACGACATTAAGGCACCTTAATGACGACATCATGATATACACCCCGATATCAATCGACAACCCGGACTTCTCTAAGATAACAGACTGCCTTACCCAAATGACGAGTTGGTGCCAAAACAACAACCTCGCAATAAACTATAACAAGACCGAAGCCTTAATCATCACTCGGAACCAAAGCTTCATATTCCCACCAAACATAAAGATACAAAGCACTACGATACCGATAAGATCAGAGGTGAGATACCTTGGGGTTACTCTGGACAATAAACTCAATCTCAAACCACACATAGACAAAACAATCCAAAAAGCCTACTACAAGATGCGAATCATCAGGAGACTGAAACCACTCCTCGCCCCAGAACACTTCCGTACCGTCTGTCAAGCTCTGATAACCCCACTACTGGACTTCTGCAATCCGATATACCTTGGACTACCGAAACCAGCCCTCAAACCACTCCAACTGGCACAAAACACTGCAGCACGAATCATATCCGGAGCTGCAAGGCAGGAGCACATCACACCTACCTTAAAGGACTTACACTGGCTTCCAATCAGTGCACGCATCAGATACAAGACCATCATAAACCTATTTAAGATAAAACAGCACACATCAGCCAACAGCCTCCACACGCTCATACAACCAGAAACCAGCACACGTCCTAGAAGAAAACAAACACACAACCGAGTCAGTACCCCAAATGAATACAAGCACAAACGCAAGGACACAACAGACAGAGCACTCTCCATGGCTGCTCCAACAATATGGAACAATCTACCGGACGATTTGAGGGCAACTCCAGACCTCAAAGACTTCAGAAAACAACTGAAAACCATGCTGTTCATAGAGCACTATGGACACATCACATAACCTAAGAGAATGTACAACAGCACGCCATACCTCCTAACACTGTATGTATATAAAATGTGTTTTTAGCACCACTGTAGATAGCCCACTTTGTACATAGCTCAAACAAATCTAGCACACAAACACAGCCCACACACAACTAAGGCTCACCCTCACTGCATGTATAACACACCCACTTTACCTGATTGCTTGCTGTGATACCACCTTGATTATTAAGATAAGGCGGTTTAGAAATACTGTTAAATAAATAAATAAATAAAATAAATAAACCTAAGACCTCTGCTAGCTCCAGATGATTTCAGAACAATATTCCAGACGCTTGTAACACCACATTTTGATTTCACAAACATCATTCTGCATGGTCTCCCCAAGAGCACCCTCAATCCACTGCAAATGGCGATGAATGCAGCAGCCCACACTCTCTGCGGCTTATCCAGAAGAGATCACATCACGCCCATACTTATGGAGTTACATTGGCTACCGGTGAACAGCAGGTTCACGTACAAGGCAATACTACTAACCTTCAAAGCAATCAACCTGATAGCCCCCTCATCCTTCACTGCTCTCCTCACTGCCACCCCCAACAAAAGGCTGAGAAGGTCAATAGCTGCCAATATGCTCATTATACCATCGGAAGCCACAAAATGCACACAAACAACCAGGAATAGATCCTTTGCCTTCTATGCCCCGAGATGCTTGAACAACCTCCCACCATATATCAGATCAATCAGAGACCTTTATCAGTTCAGGAAAGCTCTTAAACATCACCTGTTCCTCCTTCACTTTGCCCACCCTGACCCAACACAACCACCCCCCACACCTCAACCCACACATGCAGCCCCTAACACACCCATGACATGACTTATGACAAAATATACAACAGAACCTTCCATCAGGTATTATAAATTGTAAATAGTTTTACTGTTTGTAAATACTGTTTGTACATGTATATAGTTATCCCAGTAACCGGGTAGCCGGACCCAACGCTCCCCTTGCAGCTCTTACCCCACCCACCCCCTCCCCCATCCTTCCCGTCAGATCATAACAATCCTCGCATATCTTTCTTAGTTTACCTGCACCCAATAAAACAACAGAGATCGTGGTTGGGCAGAAACTGGTCGCAGCTTTATTGAACATAACCAACATTAACAGTTATACAGAATAACACAATCCCTGTGCCCCGCGACAAGATCGGCCACCAGCCATATGAATAGCAAGGTGACTTCTCCGCCGCCCCCCGCACAGGGAAAGCTCCGGCCAATGGCCAATAACCCTTCCCCGACTTGGCCGTCTCAGTAGCACAAGCCGTCCCGGGTTTTACCATGTTGAGGGCCCTCGTCCTCGCCCACATGGCCTGCCGCTCCGGACCCCGGAAACCTCCGGGACCCGCTACCCCCCCCAACTGCGACAACCCAAACCTAGCCCCCCCCACCGCCAACAATGGGTGGACGGGCGGGAAGCAGACAGCGTGCACCTCTCACAGCGCCACGATGCAACAGGCTCAAGCGCTTGGAAGTGCACACTGCCGGATCCCCCCAGACGCGCTTCCGCGTGAGGGGATCCAATCAATTTAAATGATGCCTTATGCGGCCAATCACAGCGCCCACCGTCTAGCCCACTCTTGCCGCCTCCCCCAACATCCCGGGCGCGCGCCGGAGCCGCGTCGGGCCGGGGCACCCGGTTACTTGCGGGTGCCCGGGACCTTGCCCGCGCCCTTGCTTTTTACAGTCCCAAGTTATCTATCCTGTTACAATGTAAGCTTAAGGCCGTTTGGTCTGTTGTAAAAAAAAAATTTGTTATCTGTAAACCGCACTGATATTAAAAAGCGCGGTATAGAAGAGCTTGTAATAAATATGTAAATAATAAATAAACGATGGTTACATGATGCAAGGATCCACACTGGGAACCACTACCCAGGAAAAAGATTTAGGCGTCATCTTGGAGAACATGTTAAAACCTTCCGCCCAGTGTGCAGTGGCATACAAGAGAGCAAATAGAATGCTAGGTATCATAGAGAAAGGAATGGAAAATAAAAAAAAAGATATTATAATGCCTCTGTATCGTTCCATGGTGCGACCGCACCTTGAATATTGTGTGCAATTCTGGTCGCTGTATCTTAAAAAGGATATAGTGTTATTAGAAAAGGTACACAGAAGAGCCACCAAAATGGTAAAGGGGATGGAAGGATACTCCTATGAAGAGAGGCTAAAAAGGTTAGGGCTCTTCAACCAGGAAAAAGAGGTGGCTGAGGGGAGATATGATAGAGGTCTATAAATTAACGAATGGAGCGGAACGGGTAAACGTAGATCGATTGTTTACATCATCAGAATATAAAAGGACTATGGGACATGCAATGAAACTACAGGGTAACCTATTTAAGACTAATAAGAGAAAATATTTTTTCACTCCACGTGTAATCAAACTCCTGAATTTGTTACCGGAGGATATAATAAAAGCTGTTAGTGTAGCTGGGTTTAAAAAGGTTTTAGAGAAGTTCCTGGAGGAAAGGTTCATAAACCATTATTAAAAGGGGCCTATTATTAAAAGGGACCCATATTAGTCTTAAATAGGTTGACCCAATACAGGCATTATGGAACCTGTGTCCTTTGGGGAAACTGCTAGGTACTTATGACCTAGATTGGCCATTGTTGGAAACAGGATACTGGGATTGATGGACCTTGGTCTGACCCAGTATGGCATATCTTATCTTATGTTCATAATCCACCCTATAATCCTCCTCATCTTTCCAGAATTTTTCTAATTTCCTATTTTTTATTTCTTTTTTAAACTGTTGCATATTCTTCTTGTAATTTTTCTGAATACTTTCAAAGTTACTGTCACATCCCTTAAGTTCTTTTAATTTCTCATCTATTTCCACTATTTCCATAGAAACATAGAAACATGACAGAAAAAGACCACAAGGCCCATCTAGTCTGTCCTTCCATAACAACTACAACAGTCCACTTTTTACCTTTAGAGATCCTCTGTGTTGGTCCCATGCTTTTTTGAATTCAGTTACTGTCCTCATCTCTACCACCTCCACTGGGAGACTATTCCACGGATCCACTACTCTTTCCGTAAAGAAATATTTCCGCATATCACTCCTGAATCTATCTCCCTTCACCCTCATCCCATGTCCCCTCATAGCAGAACTTGCTTTCAATTGAAAGAGGCTCTCTCCCTGAACATTTATGCCACGGAGGTATTTAAACATCTCAATCATATCACCTCTATCCCGCCTTTCCTCTAAGGTGTACATATTAAGATCCTTAAGTCTGTCCTCATATGCTTTATAATGAAGCCCATTAATCATTTTAGTAGCAACCCTCTATACCGACTCCATCCTGTTCACATCCTTTTGAAGGTGCGGTCTCCAGAATTGCACACCATACTCCAAATGAGGTCGCACCAAAGACTTATACAGAGGCATTATCACCTCCTTTTTTCTGCTAGCCATTCGTCTCCGTATGCACCCAAGCATCCTTCTAGCTTTTGCCGTCACCTTTTCTACCTGATTAGCTACTTTAAGATCATCAGACACAACCACGCCTAGGTCCCGCTCTTCTTTAGTGGACAAAAGTACTTCACCTCCTATACTGTATTGCTCCCTTGGATTGCTGCAGCCCAAATGCATGACCTTACATTTTTTAACATTAAATCCCAGCTGCCAAATTCTAGACCATTCTTCAAGCTTAGCTATATCCCTCCTCATGTTATCTACACCTTCCTGGGTGTCTACTCTATTGCAGATTTTGGTATCATCCGCAAAGGGGCAAACCTTACCCGACAGCCCTTCCGTTATATCACTAACAAAGATGTTAAAAAGAATCGGACCAAGGACAGATCCCTGGGGCACACCACTGGTAACATCCTTCCACTCAGAGTGAGCTCCATTTACTTGTACTCTTTGTCGCCTCCCACCCAACCAATTTCTAACCCAAGCAGTAACTTTAGGGTCCATCCCTAGGGTGCTCAGTTTGTTTATAAGTCGCCTGTGAGGAACAGTGTCAAAGGCTTTACTGAAATCTAAATACACCACATCTAGAGCTCTCCCTCGGTCGAACTCCCTGGTCACCCAGTCAAAGAAATCAATCAGATTTGTCTGACAAGACCTGCCTCTGGTGAATCCATGCTGCCTCGGATCCTGTAATCCGCCGGACTCCAGAAACCTCACTATTTTCTCTTTCAGCAGCGTTTCCAATAATTTACTCACCACCGAAGTTAAACTAACCGGCCTGTAGTTTTCAACCACATCCTTACTTCCGCTTTTGTGTAAAGGCACCACATGAGCCTCTCTCCAGTCCTTTGGCACCACTCCCGACTCCAATGAGGCATTGAAAAGGTCAGTCAGTGGAGTTGCTAGAACGTCCCCAAGTTCCCTCAGTATTCTAGGGTGTATCCCATCCGGTCCCATCGCTTTGTCTACTTTAAGTTGAGCTAGTTTCTCACGAGCACAGTCTTCTGAAAATTGTTCAAGATGTCCCTCGCTTCTGTTCTTATTTGTGGGTGTTTTCTGAGGTCCTGCTCCTGGTTCTTCATCTATGAACACAGAAGAAAAATATTTGTTAAGCAATTCCGCTTTATCCTTATCAGCTTCTACATATTCCCCCCCCTGCACCCTTGAGTCTGATAATACCACTTTTGCCCTTCCTCTTCTCACTAATATATCTGAAAAATGTCTTATCCCTTCATATTTTTTAGTGGAAGTGTTAATTAACAGTCATAAGGTCTAATGAACATTTGTTCAGGATAGCATTCCAACATTTAATGAATGACTCATCTTCCAAATATAAGCCAAGGGCTTTATTAATGCATAATCCCCTTTGTATAATTTTTGATCTATAGCACTCTAAGGAGTATGCTGAATCCATCTCTTTTTTGATCAATCTTTGTGTGATGTGTATGGTATCCTCCCATTACTTAGTCGTACCTCCTTCCTTATCTTCAGTGTGAGATCGAAGAGACTCTTGAGGCAGCAATTTGGTGAGGACGTCCCCCCTATAACTGAACACATCTTTCCATGGTGAAAACATGCTAACCAACAGAGATCCAAGAACAAAGCACTATTACCACGTATAGCTGCAAGCAAACCAGTCCAAAACGTGGTGATTCCAAAACACACTTTATTCAAAACCTTCACTATCCAGGGATGACAAGAGCCAAACTTGACAGAGCTGTGATTCGGCGATGCCTTCTTCAGGATTTTTTTGGCACTCTGAAACCATAAATATAAATACAATCAACCATATAAAACACATAAATGAATATAAAATACTACTGACTTAAAACATCCTAACATCAATCATAATTAGGCGGGGCACTTGGAGCGGCGCGCTACACCTCCAATCATTGACCGTACTTAACACGAATATGTGAGTACAGACTAGACACTTTTTTCCTGCATGACATTCAAGAAAACACTCACTCCAAACTATATATACAAGCTGTGCATTAACTGTTCCTTCCAACTGTTATTTTGTATTCTGAAATAGAGACCACCACTGTATCACCACATATTCACTGACGAAATCACCACATATTACTTTGATGACATACCTGAAAACTTATCTGACTAAAATCAGTTGAAATGCTGTAAATTGTATGTTATAAATTCATAATATGTAAACAGTTTGTTCATCCTATGTAAGCTTATACAATATCTACAGAAACTGCAACTTCCTCCACTCATTTGCCCTTCCTAATACAATTTATCACTGCATCTCTGTGTGACACTACCCACTTTGAATAAACTTGAATATCATTTATTATCACTTAATCACTGAGTAGTACACAGACCATCTGTGCCCCACACACTTGCAACAATTCTACCCTCCCAAACTGACCCTAAAATTAGGAATCTTATTGTTGCACACGTTTTCAAACCTTTCTTAAACACCCTCAGAAGCTATAGCCATGAAATTTATTCTATTACTTAGTCTCCTTCTACTATTGGAACCAATATCCACTTCCCTCCAAATTCAGACTCATCACTACCACATTCCCATTTTATCTCATCACCCAAAGAGTATTTACCCATTCTCATACCACCCATTTTCATCTACCCACCATAAACACCATACAAATAGATTAATATATACAGGGTGGCCCCAAAAAAGTGAGAACATCTCGTAGCATATAAGTTATTTAAAAATTCAAAAAGACAAATGTAAATGATTGACAAATTAAAAAAAAGATGGCAACCGTAAATTGTCGAAATAAAGACGTTATGTAGCTAAAAAAGGTAAATAAGTAAACTATTTAAGCTTTTAATTTACGAGATGTTCTCACTTTTTTGGGCCACCCTGTATATCACCCATTCATACCCTTCTTAAACATCGCTCTGCTAAACTTCAAATCCATCAGAAACAAAATTCCAATGATCTTAGACCTCCTCCATGATAGTAAACCAAATGTACTGTATTTAATTGAAATATGCCTAATCACTTCAGACTCGGTCTTAATCAACCAACTAGTTGAAACCAATTACAATATATTCCAATGCCCCAGGTCTGGCAAATGCAGTGGCGGCGTCCTAATCTTAACTAAAAAATAACCCCTAAAGTTCTCCCTCCATTGAAGTAATAATATAGAAAGCATAGATCTAGCAAAAATAAAAATAAAGCATAGACTAGTAAAAATAGAAATATCAAAATTAGCTTAATTTACAGACCTCCATCTCCCAGCCCTGACAACCTATCAACTATTTTAGAAACTGCCTGTACCTCAGCACCTAACAAACTCCACATAATTCTTGGAGACTTTAATCTGCCTTATCTTAAGCAGTCTCCCTCCTCCCATTTTATCAATGCTATGCTTGACCTAGGATTTCAACAAATAGTTCAATTCCCCACACATAGAAAAGGAAACACCCTAGACCTCATCTTCCTCCCCACCCGTATTTTGCAAGATACACTTTTCTCTTTCCCCAGTCCCCTCCCTCTACCATGGACAGATCATTTCCTAATAGACTTCACTATCCCTGCTATGTTCACACCTCACGAAACCAATGAAACTACACAATTCAAAAATAAGTTTAAAACATTTATCAAAGAATCATTCCTTAATGATACCATCCCGCACATAGATCCAGCCATCACAAACCTAAATGACATCATTAATAACTGGAACTCCACCATAATGAAAGCAGCACAAACAACCACAACACTAAATAAAACAAGACAAAAAGAATATAAAAATTTGTACACAACTAAAGCAAAAACTCAGAAAATTGGAGCACAAATGGAGAGATACAAGAACAGACACGGACAATCAGCTATACATGTCCATGCTCAAGTCCTACAAAGAGGCAGTAAATAACAGAAAAAAAGAGTATTTTTCCAAACTTCTAACTTGATCCCTTAACAGACCAAGAGAACTCTTCTCCATTGTAAATCGCTCACTAAAATACCCAAGCCTGATATAGATCTCCCCCAAATTGAACCTCAACTGTTAGCTAACTATTACATGGAAAAACTCACCCCATATCCACTGATGATCCTACCCCAAACACCCACTACCCAGTATTAAACATTACTAATCAGCAAAACCAGGTCATCTGGTCCATATTCTACCTTATTAACCACAAGCAACTTGAGAATAGATTTAAAACCTTAACACTACTATCTCCCCAGCTGACCCATGTCCAGTCAGCTGGATTAAAGTCACTAAAGATGAGTTCTCCCTCATCATACTTGATATAGTAAACCGATCCCTAGAGACAGGACATGTAGAGGAACTCAGAGAGGAGGTAGCGAGGCTGAGGAGCATTCAAGACAGTGAGAAGTACATTGATGAGATGCTTCTTGCAATATCCAAGCTCTCCAGCAGAGGAGAAGATGGGTGCCTACAGAATGATGAGGGTTGGACACAAATCACCAGGGCCTGCAGAATCACCAAAACAATTTCTCCAGCCCTTGAATTGAAGAACCATTATGCAGCCCTGGAAGTGGAGGAGTTGAAAGCATCCCTGGAAAGGGAAGAAACAGAGCTCAAGTACCCTAAAGTTGCAGAATCAGTGACCATAAGGAAGTGAAAGGTAGTGGTGGTTGGTGACTCTCTTCTGAGAAGTCCATCTGCCAACCAGACTTGATGTCCAGAGAGGTATTCTGTCTGCCAGGTGCCAAAATCTGGGATTTTATGGAGAATTTGCCGAGACTCATCAAGCCCATTGACTATTGCCCAATGTTGCTAATCCATGTCGGCACAAATGATACTGCCAGCTATCCCTCTGAGTGTATCAAAAATGACTTCATGACTCTGGGACAGAGGGGGAAGCAGATAGGTGCACAGGTGGTGTTCTCTTCAATCCTTCCTGTTGAGGGTAAAGGCCAAGGCCGAGAAGCTCGCATTCTGGAGATGAATGCATAGCTGCATGAATGGTGTCATCGAGAGCATTTTGGTTTCCTGGACCATGGGATGCTGTTCCAAGGGTTGCAGAGTAGGGATGGCGTCCATCTGTACAAGAAAGGTCGATGTGTTTTCAGTAGCAGACTGGCTAATCTACTAAAGAGGGCTTTCAACTAGATTCGTTGGGGATGGGTGAAGACAGCCCCCAGGTAAGTGAAAGCCCCCAGGTAAGTGAAACATTAAATACCTTTATGGAACTTGGTAAAAGAGGTAACATATGGAAAGAGGTATGTATAAATGCCTGTAGCATGGGAAATAAGATTGCAGATGTTGAAACTTTAATGGGAGTGTCTGACTTGGATTTAGTGACAGTTACAGAAACATGGTTCACAGAAAACCATGATTGGGATGTAACTATACCAGGCTATACTTTATTCAGAAAGGGCAGGATAGGAAGAAGGGGAGGAGGAGTGGCATAATAATATTAAAGCTTTGGAATTACAGAGCTTAGGAGGGATTGTGGGTTAAACTAGAAAGAGGGAAAGAGAAATCTATTTGCATTGGCATGATATACAGACCTCCCTCACAAGAGGAAGAGGTGGACAGAGAGTTAATTGAAGACATATGCAGCATTGCTAGGAAAGGGGAAGTACTACTGATAGGGGATTTCAATATGCCAGATGTTGACTGGCACATTCCTGCTGCAGTATCATCTAAAAGTAAGGAGACCCTGGATTCTCTAAAGGGAGAACTACTCAGGCAATTGGTAACAGACCCCACACGTGAAGGGGACATACTGGACTTGGTGCTTGCCAATGGTGAAAGTGTTTCTGATGTTATAATGGGAGATCATTTTGCATCCAGTGATCACCAGATGGTGTGGTTCAGTATTAGGACTAAGGCTGCTAGAATCCATTCAAAAGCGAAGTCTTAGACTTTAGGGAAACTAACTTGGCCAAGATGGGCCAATACCTCAGGGAGTCGTTAGCGGGATGGGAACATCTGGGGGATATAGAAAAACAGTGGACAAAACTGAAAAGGGATATTTTAAGGGCAACCAACCTTTTTGTTAAAATGGTAAATAAAGGTAAAAGAAAAGGAGACTGCTATGGTTTTCGAAAGAAGTAGTTGAAAAGGTGAAGAAAAATAGGGAGGCCTTCATGAAATACAAGTGATCACAGAGAAAGGAATACAGGCATCTATATTTGGAAAAACTTAGATAAGCTAGCAAAGAAGTCAGGAAAGCAAAGATTCAAAAAGAGGAGGAAATAGCCAATGCAATAAGATGGGGGGATAAGACATTTTTCAGATATATTAGTGAGAAGAGGAAGGGCAAAAGTGGTATTGACAGACTCAAGGGATAAGTGGAGAAATATGTAGAAGCTGATGAAGATAAAGTGGAATTGCTTAACAAATATTTCTCTTCTGTTTTCACAGATGAAGAAAACACCCACAAACAGGAACAGAAGCGAGGGGCATTTTGAACAATTTTCAGAAGACTGTGTTCATGAGAAACTAGTTAAACTTAAAGTAGACAAAGTGATTGGACCAGATAGGATACACCCTAGAATATTGAGGGAACTTGGGGACGTTCTAGCAGCTCCACTGACTGACCTTTTCAATGCCTCGTTGGAGTCAGGATTGGTGCCAAAGGACTGGAGAGAGGCTTATGTGGTCCGTTTGCACAAAAACGGAAGTAAGGATGTGGTTGAAAACTACAGGCCGATTAGTTTAACTTCGGTGGTGAGTAAATTATTGGAAATGCTGCTGAAAGAGAAAATTGTGAGGTTTCTGGAGTCGAGCAGATTACAGGATCTGAGGAAGCATGGATTCACCAGAGGCAGGTCTTGTCAGACAAATCTGATTGATTTCTTTGACTGAGTGATCAGGGAGTTGGACCGAGGGAGAGCCCTAGATGTGGTGTATTTAGATTTCAGTAAAGCCTTTGACACTGTTCCTCACAGATGACTTATAAACAAACTGAGCACCCCTGGGATGGAAGGAGGTTACCAGTGGTGTCCCCCAGGGATCTGTTCTTTGTCCAATTTTTTTAAACATCTTTGTTAATGATATAGCAGAAGGACTGTCGGGTAAGGTTTGTCTCTTTGTGGATGATACCAAAATCTGCAATAGAGTAGACACCCAGGAAGGTGTAGATAACATGAGGAGGGATATAGCTAAGCTTGTAGGATAGTCTAGAATTTGGCAGCTGGGATTTAATGTTAAAAAATGCAAGGTCATGCATTTGGACTGCAGCAATCCAAGGGAGCAATATAGTATAGGGGAGAAGTACTTTTGTCCACTAAAGAGGTGTGGGACCTAGGCATGGTTGTGTCTGATGATCTTAAAATGGCTAAACAGGTAGAAAAGGTGATGGCAAAAGCTAAAAAGATGCTTGGGTGCATACAGAGAGGAATGGCTAGCAGAAAAAAGGAGGTGATAATGCCTCTGTATAAGTCTTTGGTGTGACCTCATTTGGAGTATTGTGTGCAATTCTTGAGACCCCACCTTCAAAAGGATATAAACAGAATGGAGTCAGTACAGAGGGTGGCTACTAAAATGGTTAGTGGTCTTCATTATAAAGCATATGAGGACAGACTTAAGGATTTTAATATGTACACCTTAGAGGAAAAGTGGGATAGAGGTGATATGATTGAGACGTTTAAATACCTCTGTGGCATAAATGCACAGGGGGAGAGCCTCTTTCAATTGAAAGCAAGTTCTGCTATGAGGGGACATAGGATGAGGGTTATAAGGGATAGATTCAGGAGTGATATGCGGAAATATTTCTTTATGGAAAGAGTGGTGGATCTGTGGAATAGTCTCCCAGTGGAGGTGGTAGAGATGAGAACAGTATCTGAATTCAAAAAAGCATAGGACTAATACAGAGGATCTCTAAAGGAAAAAAGGGGACTCTTGTAGTTGTTGATATGGAAGGACAGATTAGATAGGTCATGTGGTCTTTTTCTGTCATCATTTCTCTCGGGTTTCTATGTTTCTAAATGCCCTCTCTTCTGAAACAGGCCATCATATGCCCCATCCTCAAATCCAAGATCCTACAGACCCATCTCCAGTCTGCCATTTCTAGCAAAAATCATTGTAAAAACAATTCAATTACAATTGCAAGATTTCATCAAGTTAAATGCTCCACTGGATGAACAGCAGCATGATTTTAGACAGCACCACAGTGTTGAGACCCTCATGTTAACACTTATGAACAGACTTCTCTATGGTCTCAGTAATAGCAAACAAGTGTTTATGCTTGTATTTCTCAACATTGTTGCTGCTTTTGACAGCATTAGCCATAAACTCCTTATCTCTAGACTCCAACAGATAGGCATTCAAAGAACAGTCCTACAGTGGTTTAAATCTTACCTCAACGATCGCACACAACAAGATTGGATCGGCACAACAACTTCCTCAACCTTCAAACAAACTCAAGGCATCCCTCAAGGTTCCTCCCTCTGCCCTACTCTTTAATCTCTATATGCAAGCCATTTACTACATCCTCAAAAAACACAAGGTATATTATCATTTTTATGCAGATGATATAATGTTCTATCACCCAACTAACATCTCTAATCTCCATTGCCCCCAGATCCAAGCATGTCTTATGGACATAACTGATTGGCTTGATACACACAACTTACAATCAATTACAATAAGACAGAATTCCTCTATATAACTCACAACCAGAGCTTCTTCCTGCCCACTAAAATCCACTTTAATGATGCCGATATACAGTAGAAATCAAACAAGAAGTCAAATACTTAGGTATCATTCTGGACTAGTCTCTAACTATGGCCTCACATATAAAATCTATCTCTAAGACAATCTACTTCAAGCTAAAAACAATACAACATTTCAGACCCCTACTGAATAACCATGATTTCCGTTCAGTTCTTCAGGCCCTTATAATACCACACTTTGATTACTGTAATAGCATTCTCTACAGATTACCCAAAAATCCCCAAACAATAACTCCAGATGGCATAAAACCTAGCTGCCCGTATAATCCACAAGGCACACTACTCTGACCACATCACTCCTCTGCTACATAACCTCCACTGGTTGCCTATTATAGCTAGATCCAAATATAAATATATAACGATAGTTTTTAAATTATACAACAAAATTGCCCCCTCATACCTCTCCTCCCTACTCACCCTTCCAAACATCACTAGAATTAGAAGAACGTGTTCCCAAAATATTCTCACAATACCTGCCAACATCCGCACCACCAATAAAACCACCAGCTCAAGAGCATTCATTTATGTTGTCCCCACCCTCTGTAACGCGCTCCCAGACAACATAAGGCTGATAAACGATCATCAGTCTTTTCAAAAGGAACTCAAAACCCACCTTTTTCACGCAATTCTACAGCCCCAATAACCCTAGTCAGCCATCTCCAACACCCTAATTTCTCCCTAATCCAATTGACCTTCCTTCCTACCCCCATACATCAACAAAGTTTATGTACCAATGATATATATATATATAGAGAGAGAGTCCTGAAATAACTTCACTTTTATATCCTTCTGCTTGTAAATAAGTTATAAATTATTACAATGTAAAGGTAACCGTTACATTTACTGTTCACTGTAAATAAGTTTCTCAGATGTTACAATGTAAAACTATTTGTATTGTTCATTGTAAACCACCACTGATCTCTCGAAGTGGTGGTATATACAAGTTTATAAATAAAAATAAATAAATAAATTATCATGAACATTCATATAAACATATGCCATCTATGAACAGTAAAAAAATAAGTAAAAATAAAATGAATAAGAACCATATAAATAATATAAAAATAGTATAAATAATCAGATAATATAAATATAAATAATCAGATCAACAAGTAAATAAATGATATAAAAAATAATGTTCAGAACCCCTTGGACACCTCCATTATGGGGAGAAGATGAGGTGGGCTATGTAGCCAATGTTCCTATGCTCCCATAGCACCCCCACCCCCATCACCAAAGGACCATCACTGTATATTGTTTGCACACAGAAACCTGAATCTTGACAAAATGTGCACAGTTAGGGGTCTATATGTGATGTAAATAGCATTCCAAAAACGTATGCCCAATAGAGTTGCATGATACATGATCAAGGCAAAAGATATGTAGGACCATGAGGTGCCATCCTGGGTCTGTATCTACAAATGGCAACAGAACACAGTCCCTGTGATCTTGGCTGGTTAAAAGCACCTTCACTCCTGGAGTACACAAAAACATAAACAGAACAAAATAGCAACAGTTATATGTGACAGTAGACCCTGCCACAAGCACTGGTAGTGTAGTTCCTAAATAACAATGCAGTGGGGTCAAAACCTGCTCTGCTGCTGTAATTCAGCATCTGCAGCAGGAACATGTTGTACATCCATAGACATACCCTGCACTATAGTGAGTTCCCAAAACCCATGGTGTTTGTCAAAAACCATGACCCTCCGAATGGACACTAGCGTCTGGAGATGCCTTACTCCCCTTTCCATGCAGGATATGAGTGCAATATAGAAGCATGTACTGCACTGCACTGCACATACCCATCACCTCCAAGGAACTGTAGGTACTGAACAGACAAGTGACACAAGAGCCCAGAAGTGCCTGTCATCCAGCACACATAGAGATAATCCATTTAAAAAGGTTATCTTGAATAAAAGTGTCCAGGGGCCTATAGACCAGACCAAAACCATAGCGCAATATCCGCTGTGTTACTGCAGCCGTATCTGCAGGTATCCAAGTAACTGATTTTGGAAGTGTCCATCTGCTGCCCATGTCTATGCAAACAGTCCATTTTGGACAGGGAGACGTACATTCTTGGGATATGCAGATATAGTCCATCTGGACATAAATAAAAGTGCTGATGTAGGTACAAATGTTTAGTTTAGAAAAATGATCCAGTGAGAAACACCACTTTTCTATTTCCATGGCACCCAAGGGCAAAGCATTCTCCAGGAAGGAAAACATTTGTCCCAGAGAGGTGGAGCTGATACTCTAAGAGGTCCTGGCACAACACCATATCCTCTTTGGCTATGCTGGCACCAACTACAATGCGCGTCAGGAGGAACATCTCTAGCATACCATATGTATCAAACTCAATGATATCTACCACTATAACCATGACATGGGGAACGTCAAGAAAAGTGGAGGGTGATGAAGCACAGGGTAAAGGTTAAGGCATTCATTCACAGTCCAGATGGGAGGCCACCAGTGTTAAGTGAGTTGGAAGAATGTGTTCTAGGAACCATAGACAAGGAGACAGTGACAAGGATCATTGGTCTGGATAGTTCATGATCCTTGCAACAACCAGGTTATTTTTTCTCTCCTGCAATATAGAAAATGTGTTGTGAGTCATGATGACGGCAGGATCATCTTCACTAGCGGCAGCAGTCATTCAACATATCCCCATTGTTTTCCACAACAGCAATGCGTATTGCATGCATGTTTGTCCCACCCTGACCCACAGTAGGGGCCTGGCACGCACTGCACATCTCAGCAGCTACATTAGTAGGTATTCCCCTATCCGACCCCGCCAATTTGTATGGTACCAGGCTAGTGTACCAGCTATCTGGGTGGTGCAGGCATTTCTGTAGCCTTCACACAGCCACATCATGCCTTTGGAGTGGCAAGGGCAAATAACAGTATCATGGACATACTTGCATGATACAGATGTGGGAGAGATAGTGACAGCACACCACCTGGAACGTCTGCATGCCACAGAGTGGGTGGCAAAGCTACAGAGGCACATCCCACCCATTCCCCTTTCCCTCCACCCGACTGTGTCCCCATGCAGCATATATTGCTCACCATCCTGTGCACATCCAGCTACTAAACCTTGAGGTTAGATCCTTTCTTCACATGCCTTATGATGTTGCCCACTGCATTCGCTGCCTTGCCCACATACACAAGTGGAATGTGCATGCAGCACCAGGTTATCAAACACAATGACACCTGTGTCTGCATCATATGCGCATCATATGCACAGCAAACTGGATGATTTTCCTTACCTGCTAGTTCTGGCGGCGATGGTTTGCAAGCTTCCTTAGATGAAGATCACCAGAATGAGGAGTGGGGCAGCCATGAGCTACTTCCTGGCATATCTGCAGCAAACAGAGACAAACCAGAGGCCAGGGAAGGATGAAAATGCTGAGGACAGATCAACAATACTGCAGGATCAAGAAGTGAGGATTGTGGAGGCGATGGTATCTGACCTCCAAGAGCTGCATGTAATGCCGCCACCAGCACCTGATGTTGTCGCTGACTTATCTGACAAGGAGGCATCAGAGGATCAACCAATCAGGAGCTGACAGATGGGCTGCAGAAGGCAGCAGGTGGTATGTTATGGGGAATGACTTCTCCAGCAGAATGTGTAGTCCCTGGCGATAGAGAGGGAGTTCATTGAGGTCCTGCAAGTCATCTTTCAAGTGAAGAGGGAGGGAAGGGAAGCAGGTCTTCAGTGTCAGCAAGCATTGCAATACATCAAACTCCCAGGGATCCCAATCAGCTATTGTCTCTTCCAACAATCCCCCTGCCCCTGTCTCAATGTCTTCTGGCCCCACAGCCACCTGTAGCGATGGCAGAAGTGCTAAGGTCAACTAGTGCCAATCATAGAAACACAACCCAAACAATATCGTGGGTGCACCATCACAGGGCAGTGGCTCTCTTCTATGCTTCCCTGACTTCCTAGCTGCCAAGAAGCAGGGAGAGAGGTACTGGAGGAAGATATGAAAGGTACATTAGGATCTAGTGATAGCAGTAAAGAAGGCTGACCCATCACTACTGTCCTTACCCATCTCTCAGGACCAGGGTAGAAAGGGATGCAGTGCAAGGGGAAGAGGCAAAGGCATGGGGCAGTGCACCAAATAACTGTTACTGTCACAACATCCAGAGCTGCTTATTGAGCTGGTGGTAGTATTGTGTGTTGACAGCAGAATGTTGGAAGAAAGGAGCTATATTGTGTTATGTTTTTGGGGAGTCCCTGGGTATTTGTTGAAGGGAGGGGGAAGCTGAAGAGGGGGTAAGGAGGAGGAAAGTGGGGGGGTTGGGTCCTTGTGGGGGCTACCTTCGTGGCTCTGTGCTGCTGCTGCAGCATTGTGTAACTGGGCTTGTAAAGATTGTAGTGGTGTCCCTGAAGGTCACAGGGTGGTGATGGGTGGTTTGTGGCACAAGGATATGGACTTTCTGTGTATGGGGATGGGCATGTTGGCTGCTTGACAATAAATACATACCTCAATAAAATGATTCTGTGTGAGTTGGTTCCTTGTTCCGTCTCCTTGTCTGTAGGGCTGCTCCTACTCATCTAGGGTGTTGTTGGTGCCCTCCTTCATGTTGGCCTCTTCCAGAGCGTTCTCTGGAGGCAGAGGCAGGTGCTTCCTCTTGGCAAGGTTGTATAGTATTTATTTATTTAACAGGTCAATTGTCAGCACTGCCCTGGAAATCCTGCTTAGACTTTGCAGTGGCCTCACTGATTTTAAAAGTCCCAAAAATATGAGCAGGAAAGCCAATTTGAACAGCCTCCATTCAAATTCACCATATAGCTTTCCAATGATAGCGGGCATCACCTTCCCCGATATTTGCAGAGACCCCCTGGCATCCCTTTTCTTTGGCAAGTGCCTGGCCTGTCCTTCCATCAGTTTCTTTACCAAGAAGCATTTTGTATTATCCCTTCCCTGCCATAATTGCTTTTTCTGCTCTGTAGGAAATGCTGACTTCCTTAAGACGTGATGAAATGTCCTATCTGTGTGAGTGAAATTAGCTGTGCTGTATCCCCATATTTGTCTCTCAAACTGTTCCAGCCTGACCCAACCCTTCCTGTACATAACCCATATACTTCCTGCTAGCAAGCTGTGCAGCATTTCTGTAGCTCTCCTCCACCAATGTTCTACGTCCACTATGGCATTCTGGTTGCCTATACTTCTGCTCTTCGAGCTACTTGCCAGAAAACTGGAGAGAGTATCAGTGATTTCATTCATCTCCCCAGGAACAGACTTAGCTGAAATGACAGCATTCAACTCAAGATTAATCAAAACTAGTTTTCTGAATAAGTTCATCAACTTCCAGATCTTGCTATTTGTTTATTAATTACAAACACCGCAGCTGCATTTTCTGATCTGAAAACCACTCATTTATTTCTGTATTCTTCCTAGCAGGAGCATGATTAGTATCAGGAACATTACCATAAAAGTGATATTCCGAACTGGGCTGCACAACCACTTGTCTGCTATCTATCCCTACACTACCTTCCTCTAAAGTAAATGCTGAAACCTGTTCTGCTGGATACTGTGGTAAAAAAGTTCCATTTCTTTATTGTTAACCCCTCCCTCCTCCATATGTTCCTGCCATTGTATGTCCCTAAAAGCTTTTCCCAAATTGCAAGGTCCTCTCTGATGCTCCTATTCACCTTAATGAAGTAATGATTCCTCCTAATACCTTTGGCCACATCTGCCAACTTCCAAATGAAGGCTGTGCCCATAGACATAACCCTACATGTGAAGTTTAAGAGACTGATCAGGGATTGCATCTGCCAATAACCAATTGGACATTAGCTCTCTGGGCAGACAGTTTTGCTTCTAGAAGCCTGGTAACAATTTCTTTGATGTCTATTTCTATGCGCAAAAATGCTAGCACCTGGCTGGGAACTTCCATCTTGTTTCTAGTGAGGGGGACCTCTATCTCTGCAGCCTTATCCTGGATAACCTCCAGGTTAATTGTTTAAGTATCAAAACTCCTGTCTATTATCAAAAAATCATTCAAGTAATGTTCTACCTTAGTCTACCGCCCCCCCCCCTCCCCTCCATTTTATTCTCTGTGGCTTAGTGCAGGATAGTACTGAACCTCTCAAAAAAGGTACAGGACACTGAGCATCCCATTGGCAAACACATATCGAAATAATATTGGCTGGCAAATTTGATATGTAACAAATGGAAGCTTTTCTCTGCACCCACATTACCCTAAATGCTGACTCAATATCACTCCTGACCAACCAGGTACCCTGTCCAAAGGAACACATTGTGTCTAGTGCCTGATTGAGCGAGGCTTACTTCACAGAGCATAAGCCCTGATCCAGGAAATTATTCACGTTTGCCTTCTGGATGTGAGAAATGGTGAATAAGCCTGAATTCACCCAACTCCGTCTTGAGGACCAAGCCCAATTGTGACACCTTTAGGTTCACCATAGGCATTTTTTCTACTATTTCAGGTGACTCACCAAACAATTATAGATTCCCCTATGACCTAACCCCCATTAGTCCCTCATACAGGATTAAAAACCCATTTATAAAACCTCCTATGAATCACTGTGCTTCCTGTGCAAATTATTTTGCAGAGCATCTATATTTAACAGGGTGGGCACACAACCAAGACTAGCTGCCCTCTATCTCCCCCTGGTGCCCTAAAACTGCAGCTGTGCATTTCTAGTTCTGTGCACCTGCTCTGTGGGTGCCCCTCTTCACAAATCGCTCAAGCATTTCTATATTTGCTGCTTCTCTGGAACCTACAGGCCTCTCCCCTTCAATCTGTTCAAAACTCAGTTACACAGCTTATTTTCTGCTAGTGTCGCTATGCTCACATAACCCCTCTTCTCAAGTCACTTCTGCATCCAGTTCGAATGTCTTCTGCTGACCTATAAGTGCTTTCATTCTGTGGCTCCTCACTACCTTTCCTCTCTTATTTATTTATGTATTTATTTATTTAACATCTTTAGTATACTGTCTTTCTACCAGTCAAGACGGTTTACAATGTACTCAGTGCATTTTGAACAAAATTAGTTATGAGAGATGTGCATTACAAATAATTTTAATATAGAATAGTATAACTGATATAACTAATATACAAGGTTCCAGGAGTTTATACAATCATTTAAATTTGATGAGGAGGATTCAAATTGAGGCAAGGTTTCATCTAGGAATGCATCTTTGATGAATGGTTTGAAGCGACTTCATATGTAGCCCCGGCATTGAATATCTGGGCTTGCCGCACAGCCTCCCAGATGCAATAGATAACTGGGCAGCAAGATATTGCATGCTGACTGGTTAGCTGCTGTGGCTAAAAGATAGGCGAGCATTTGCCTTGCCTATCTTTAACCGTAGATCGCTAACCGGCAACATTCAATATTGGTGCTGCCTGGTTATTGACTGTCGCCACCTTGGCTCCTCCCCGGAATGCCTACTACATGCCCTGAAGCTAAGCAGTTAGCATTGGGCATGAAAGGAAGAAGATCAGAGATATTCGATGGCACTAACCGAATATTCTGTTTAGAGGTATTTACATGGTTTATAGACTGTAAACCGTGTAAATGCCTTTCAAATATCATCCCCTAAGGTATGAACCAGGTTAATATGGCTCAGAGGATTTAACTTGTTTACAAAAATGATAATAGTAACGTGAAATGTTTGAGTGACTTTATTCTGATGGATGTTATGTGATAGTTCTAGTCAGGGATCTAGAGACGGTGCATGAGACGAGATATGATTAATCTTGGTGGGGGTCTGCCCCGTAGAATTGTGTGAAGAGATGTTTTTTTAGTTTTTTTCTGAAATCTTCCACTGACTCAATGGTCCTTAGATGAGTAGGTAGAGCATTCCACAGAGCTCATTTCATCCTATATCCCTCCTCAGGAACTCCGCTTCTCTGGCAGATCCCTTTTATCTATGCCCTTCTCTGACACTGCCAACTCCAGACTTCGTTCATTCCACCTTGCTGCTCCATATGCCTGGAACAAATTATCTGAGTCAGTACTTCAGGCTCTTTCTCTAGCCATATTCAAATCTAGGCTAAAAAGCCACTTCTTTGAAGATGCTTTTGGATCCTGATACCCCTCACTTTCTAATTCACCAGGTTTTTTATGTTCTTCATCATGATTAGATTGTAAGCTCCGATGAGCAGGGACTGTCTCATATCTATATGTACAGCGATGTGTATGCCTAGTAGCGCTATACAAATGATTAGTAGTAGTAGTAGTAATAATGGTAATTCCGTTATGGAACAGTTTGCACACACACTGTCTAAATATTGGTTGCATGCATGATTTACCATAGTACCTCTGACTGTGTCTCCCTCCAAAAATGTTGCTGCTGTGTATGCAACCCCCTGTTGCCCCGATTGTTGACTCTGCCACCCAGTCCCTGCTCCCTTACTGTGCCAGTGAGTATGCATCATAAGCCTGATTTACGAGCCTATCTTATCTGTCTCAGTCTAATTCCCCATTCTCAGCCATGTTCCACCTAAACTATTCATCATACTCCAATGAAGTGTCAACCCCTTATGTCCTGCAAGCATCACATATCATGTCTTTGTACTTGAACAACCCTTGTACTTATCAGGTGCCCATTCCCCTATTATACTGTAGCAGCGAAGTGCACGCAATGAATAAAACCAGGAGTCAGTTGCAGGTTCCAAGCCAATTTATTGTGCACAGGCTCAGACAAGGAGTGCATCCAAAAGTGACTGAGCAATGGAGAACAGAAGCAAATTCCTTATATACAATTTTTACAGTTTGATACAGGCAAACTTTCTATTGGCCCCAACACCCCCTGCACCTGTCCAATTGGGGACCCTCTCAGAGCCTAGCACCCTGTTCCCCCTTCTCAGGCTATTCTAACAAAGGCACAGTTTTTAGACATAGATGCATTTCTACTGCAAGGTCATTTCTAGCTCAGAGAATGTGAGAATGTAGAACACTGGAACATATCTATCATCAGCATGGAAGAATTTAATAAAGGATTCATACAAACTTATCAAAAGCAGTTTAAAGCAGTTTAAGGCAGATTCTCAGACTTTCACTGACTTTGGTCTTTCTCAGCACTACTAGTCTCAGGTGGGGGTGGGGACTCAGGCCTAGCTTAAAGGCCTCCCATACGTTTACAGGCTATTGTAGGCCCTAGCCTGCCACATTCCCCCCTTTGATTATTCTCACCTGCAAGTGAGAAAGGGTGAGAATTAAATCACATATTATACTTGTGTAAAAGCATAATTTTGGGGTGTAGGGTAATATTGCCACATAGCTAATACTTTTGTAGCTGTTTTCCGTTCTACAGTGCTATCAATAATTGAGGTTATCATGCGTAAGCAAAGGGGTAGGAGACATGGGAGAAACAAGCATGTAGCCAATATTAATAATACAATGAATACGAGTGTTTTCAGGCCGCCCAACCCTGAAAATATAGAACCATACCATCCATCAAGTTTCAAGCCATGCCAGGTCTGGACTGGTACATAGGCTTGCTTCCGCATCTGATTAGCTACATCTTCTACAACTTGACCTTCATTATCAATTTGCAAACAACAGTTAGTTAAATTCAATTTTCCACACACTCCACCTTCAGCTGCTAGCAAATAATCCAGTGCTAGGCGATTCTGATAAATAGCTGTACGCATTTGTGTACTCTGTTTAGCTAAAAGTGTTAGAGCTTTACTAGTTTCATTTGTTATTATTTCAACAACAGCTTGTAAGCTTATAATACGATTTATCATGTACACAGGTGTGCGGTATGCCCAGGTCCCATCTTGTGTCCAAGTGGCGGTTCCATAGTATGACATGATTCTCTCAGGTGGCCATTCCTCATCATCCCATTTATCCCATTGGCCTATTTTTAAAGCCTCTCGCTTCTGTTGACTTTTATATACCAGAAAACCTAATTGTTCCCCGTGAGAGATAGGCAAAAGAAAGAAGGAAGGCCATATAGTCCCCAACACACATGCACCTCCCCAGTTATTTGGGAGCTTGGCATATGCTCGGGTTCCACAAATCCAATATAGTCCAGGTGGGGCTTGCCAGCATTGTAAGAAACCAAATTAGTCCATAGCTTAGCAAGATTAGGAAAGATGACTAGAGGGTTGGAAGGTTCTGGAGTGTTTACACCCGACGACCAGGACGTTTTCTTAGTGGTGGCATTGTAAAACCTCTGGTTTAGACAGACCAGCTGTCCAACTAGCATAGTAAACTGTAGTCCCGTGCGAGCAAAACATAAGTTACCAACAATAGGGTTAGCTAATACTCATTCACTGGTAGTTTTATGCAGAGCAGTTTGGTTATATTGTGGCAGGCTAGGGCCTACAATAGCCTGTAGACGTATGGGAGGCCTGTAAGCTAGGCCTGAGTCCCCACCCCCACCTGAGACTAGTAGTGCTGAGAAAGACCAAAGTCAGTGAAAGTCTCAGAATCTGCCTTAAACTGCTTTAAACTGCTTTTGATATTTGCATGAATCCTTTATTAAATTCTTCCATGATAGATATGTTCCAGTGTTCTGCATTCTCACTTTCTCTGAGCTAGAAATGACCTTGTAGTAGAAATGTATCTATGTCTAAAAACTGTGCCTTTGTTAGAATAGCCTGAGAAGGGGGAACAGGGTGCTAGGCCCAGAGAGGGTCCCTGATTGGATAGGTGCAGGGGGTGTTGGGACCAATAGAAAGTTTGCCTGTATCAAACTGTAAAAATGGTATATAAGGAATTTGCTTCTGTTCTCCATTGCTCAGTCACATTTGGATGCACTCCTTGTCTGAGCCTGTGCACAATAAATTGGCTTGGGACCTGCAACCGACTCCTGGTTTTTGTTCATTACGTGCACTTCGCTGCTACATATTCTTGGTGCGTTGGCCGGGAATGTGCGAGTAGTGGATGGTATTCAAGTGAATATTCCACGTAATTTCGCCTCAAGGTTTGGTCCGGTTGGAACCGTGTCTGTCTGACTGCAGGGAAAGCCTCAGGCACCACCGGTCCTCTTGTATCGGAGAGGGTTCCGCCTTGCCTCGGCGGACTACTGGGTCCAGCTGGCCAACACCTCCGAACCCGAGGGGAGTCCAGGATCCAACCCATATACTGGTTTGGCATCGGGAACCGGATCCGGTGAGTAGAAGTTTTCTTTACTACTCAGATAGTCAGTTTTGGGAATATGGTATGGTAAAAAGAGAGCCTGATCACCTCTCCAGGGCGGTCCTAGTAAGCCTCGCATAAGTGTTAGCGAAGCAGAAGCCACCGACCCTATGGTATGGTTAGTTAGTAAGGCCTTGAGAATTTGGGAGAAACGTTGCTAGCGTGTTTGTCTGTGTGTGTGAATGAGAGGTCTTGAAATACAGACCAAGTAAATGTGGACTCCTGAGTAGCGCAGTTCCTGGCCGGGCGACCGCGCCCAGGTCGCAAAAAGGAGGAAGCGTTTGGTGTTTGTCTCCTTCATTGTTCCTTGGGCTGCACGGACCTCTTACCTGCAACCCTACTACCCGCCCCTATTGTCTGTTGTCGTGTACGTCATTGTAATCATGGGAGGGACGGAGTCCACGCAAACTCCGTTGAAATGTATGATCAAGAATTTCTGCAAGGGATTTACCGGAGACTACGGGATTAAAATGTCTCCGTCCTGATTAGGAATGCTCTGTGAAAGGGAGTGGCCTGTGCTAGTCACTTTATGGCCCCGTGAGGGCACCTTTGATATTAGCATAGTTTCCCGTGTCCATCAGATTGTATGAAAAATGTTCCCTGATCAGTTCCCGTATATAGTGCAGCTCTTAATCCAAATCAGTCATACACAGAGGACCTGAGATTAATTAAGCTTCAGGTACACAGGGTGTATTAGGGGTATTAGATACACTTTTATTAGTATAAGCATCTACACCAATCCTTATTATATACCGAATTTAAAAGACCTAAACACAAGCTTTAAACTAAGATGCAGACAGAGGTCCAGCAACGAGATGGGGGTTCTCCAGTCTTTTGCATTGAGTGTCACATGTATGATTTTCTCCCAGTTGGTGAGAGGTCCTACATATGCACTAAGTGCAGGGAGCTCTTTGCTCTCAGGGAACAAGTCCGTTCTCTAGAGGCTAGAGTAGCAGACCTGGAAGACATAAGAAAGACAGAGAAGTACATGGACGAGACCTACAGGGATATAGTCCTGAAGTCCCACCTCCAGTCTGGCAGCATCCCTGTTGCCATGGAGGAGAGAGGTCACGTGACAGGAGAGCATCACCCTGGTGTGGCAGGAAGTGATCCTGTAACTAGGACCTGTCCTCCAGGTGATGTAAAACCCTCTCGCACCGAGGACATTTCTCCAGGGCCATGTCCCCATGAGGGGAGGGTCAGGACAGCTGTTATAGTTGGTGATTCAATCATTAGGAATGTAGATAGCTGGGTGGCTGGTGGACGTGAGGATCGCCTGGTAACATGCCTGCCTGGTGCGAAGGTAGCAGATCTCACGCACCGCCTAGATAGGATCATAGATAGTGCTGGGGGGTGTCTGCTGTCTTGGTACATGTTGGTACCGATGACATAGGAAAATGTGGTAGGGAAGTTCTGGAGGCTAAATTTAAGCTTTTAGGTAGGAAGTTGAAATCCAGAACTTCCAGGATAGCGTTCTCCGAAATGCTTCCTGTTCCACGTGCAGGACCCAAAAGACAGGCAGAGCTCCGGAGTCTCAATGCGTGGATGAGACAATGGTGCAAGGATGAGGGTTTTGGATTTGTTAGGAACTGGGGAACATTCTGGGGAAAGAGGGGGCTCTTCCGAAGGGATGGGCTTCACCTTAATCAGGATGGGACCAGACTGCTGGCATTAACCTTTAAAAAAGAGATAGAGAAGCTTTTAAACTAGAAAATAAGGGAAAGCCGACAGTCACCCAGGAGCGCATGGTTCGGACAAAGGTATCCTTGAAGGATACTACCAAAAGCAGTGAGGTTCCAAAAGGGAGTATAGTAGCCCAAATGCCCTTGAGTAAGGAGCAGACAGAGCATAAGGATTCCCAATTACCCATGCCTACCAATAGCCAGATTAATATTAATAAAATACAGTCTCTAAAATGCTTGTATGCCAATGCTAGAAGTCTAAACAATAAGATGGGAGAATTAGAATATATAGCACTAAATGAGAGGTTAGATATGATTGCACTCTCAGAGACATGGTGGAAGGAGGATAACCAGTGGGACACTGTGATACCTGGATACAAACTATATCGTAATGATAGAGCTGAACAAATTGGTGGAGGGGTTGCGCTCTATGTTAGAGAGGGCATTGAGTCAGAAAGGATTAAAGTTTTGCAGGGAACAAAATTTGCTGTAGAATCTCTATGGATTGAAATTCCATTTATGAAGGGGAAGGTGATGGCAGTGGGAGTATACTATCGACCACCTGGCCAGAATGAACAAATGGATGATGAAATGCTCAAAGAAATCAAGGAAGCTAACAAAAGCCACAACAGAGTAGTAATAATGGGTGATTTCAATTACCCCGGTATCGACTGGGACAGTGTCACAGCAGGACAAGCTAAAGAGATAAAGTTTCTAGATGAAATAAATGACTGCTTCTTGGAGCAGCTGATTCATGAACCGACCAGAGGGGAAGCCATACTGGACCTAGTCCTTAGTGGAACGCCAGATCTGGTGCAAGAAATAAGGGTGTTGGGACCACTTGGCAATAGTGATCATAGTATGATCATGTTTGATTTAATCAGTGGAGGACAGATAGTAAAGGAATCCACAGTACTACCTTTTAACTTTCAAAAGGGAGACTATGATAGAATGAGGAATATAGTTCGGAAAAAACTAAAAGGAGCGGTTCCAAAGGTTAAAGACTTACAGCAAGCTTGGGTGTTATTTAAAAATACTATCCTCGAAGCCCAGACCAGCTGTATTCCACGCATTAAGAAAAGTGGAAGAAAGTCCAAAAAACTGCCAGCATGGTTTAAAGGTGAGGTCAGAGAGGCTGTTGCTGCCAAAAGAGCAACCTTCAGGAAATGGAAAAAAGAGCCAAATGATGAAAACTGGAAACAGCACAAGCACTGGCAAGTTAAATGCAAAGCATTGATAAGGCAGGCAAAGCGGGAATTTGAGAAGAAACTTGCTACGGAAGCAAAAACACGAAATAAAGACTTTTTCAAGTACATTCGTAGCAAAAGGCCTGTGAGAGAGTCAATAGGACCATTAGATGATAGAGGGGTAAAAGGGGCAGTAAGAGGAGACAAGGCTATAGCAGAGAGACTGAATGAATTCTTTGCTTCGGTCTTTACTGAGGAAGATGTAGGGATGTTACCCAAGACTGAAGTGGTATTTAAAGGTGATACTGCAGAGGAATTGAGAGAAATATCGCTACACGGGGAAGATATATTACAACTATTTGATAAACTGAATAGTAGCAAATCACCTGGACCGGATGGTATACATCCCAGAGTGTTGAAAGAACTGAAATATGAGATTTCAGACCTGTTATTGGTAATCTGTGAACTTTCATTTAAATCATCTGTAATACCTGAAGACTGGAGGGTCGCCAACGTAACACCAATTTTTAAAAAGGGTTCCAGGGGTGACCCGGGAAATTACAGACCGGTGAGCCTGACGTCAGTACCAGGGAAAATGGTAGAAACCATCATAAAGAACAAAATTACACAGCATGTAGATAGTCATGGCCTAATGGGAGACAGCCAACATGACTTTAGACAAGGAAGATCTTGTCTTACTAATCTGATCTGTTTTTTTGAAGGTGTGCATAAACAGGTAGACAAAGGTGAGTCGGTTGATATAGTGTATCTCGACTTTCAGAAAGCTTTTGACAAGGTCCCCCATCAGAGACTTTTGGCGAAGCTAAAAAGTCATGGGATAGGAGGCAGTGTACTATTGTGGATCGGGAACTGGTTAAAAGATAGAAAGCAGAGGGTAGGGCTAAATGGCCAATATTCCCAATGGAAAAAGGTGAATAGTGGAGTACCCCAGGGATCTGTACTGGGTCCGCTACTTTTTGACATATTCATAAATGACCTGGAAAAGGGAATAACTAGTGAGGTTATCAAATTTGCAGATGACACAAAACTGTTTAAAGTTGTTAAAACCCAAGAGGATTGTGGAAAACTGCAGGAGGATCTGGATAAATTGGAAGACTGGGCATCCAAATGGCAGATGAAATTTAATGTGGACAAGTGCAAAGTTATGCACCTAGGAAAGAACAACCCACACTATAGTTACACGATGCAAGGCTCCACATTAGAAACCACCACCCAGGAAAAAGATTTAGGAGTCATCGTGGATAACATGTTAAAACCCTCCGCCCAGTGTGCAGCGGCGGCCAAGAAAGCAAATAGAATGCTAGGTATCATAAGGAAAGGGATGGAGAATAAAACAAAGGATATTATAATGCCTCTGTATCGCTCCATGGTACGACCGCACCTTGAATATTGTGTGCAATTCTGGTCACCATATCTTAAAAAGGACATAGAGTTATTAGAAAAAGTACAGAGAAGAGCCACCAAATTGGTGAAGGGGATGGAAGGCTACTCCTATGAAGAGAGGCTAAAAAGGTTAGGGCTCTTTAACCTAGAAAAGAGACGGCTGAGGGGAGATATGATAGAGGTGTATAAATTAATGAATGGAGTGGAACGGATAAACGTGGATCAATTGTTTACGCTATCAGAATATAGAAGGACTAGGGGACATGTAATGAAGCTACAGGGTAAACTATTTAAGACAAATAGGAGAAAATATTTCTTCACTCAACGTGTAATCAAACTCTGGAATCTGTTACCGGAGGATGTAGTAAGGGCTGTTAGTATAGCTGGGTTTAAAAAAGGTTTGGACAAGTTCCTGGAGGAAAGGTCCATAAACCACTATTAAAAAGGGACCCAGGATATCAATGCTTGGCCTAGTACAAGCACTGCAGAACCTGTGTCTTTTGGGGAAACTGCTAGCTACGTATGACCTAGATTGGCCACTGTTGGAAACAGGATACTGGGCTTGATGGACCTCGGTCTGACCCAGTATGGCATTTCTTATGTTCTTATGTTCTTATAGATTCCTGGTTAAGTATTTGTGAGAAACAGCCCCCTTGGATAAGGCATTGCTATGAGGAACAGTGTAGAATATTAGTTGCAACCACAAGGGAGACTCTGACGCTTGAGGAAGGGAAGCTACCTGTGCATTCCGCCTCAGAGTCCCCAGATATCCTGACCCTTTTACCTCAGTATCTATATAGGCTAGTTCCTACGGCTCCGGCACTCCTGGCAGAGCCTGATGCAGAAGCTCAGCGATTACCACAGCAATGGCAAAGAGAGTCCCCTCCCCCGATTGATGGTCCCAAGTCTAGCCCGAGTGCTTCAGGAGGGCCAGCGTCCCCTGAGGTTACCGAGAGCGGAGACTCTCTCGCCAGATCAGGGTCACCTGTTGAGGATGCCTATACCCGGCAATCATATGATTTAAGAAGTGCCACTGCAAAGAAGAAGAAAGGAGAGGGACGCCTAATGCCATTGCGTCAGGTACCTGGTTTACCTGTCCTGAACAGGGGCGGCCCAAGGGGGGTGCGGAGCCATGTGCGGAGACTCGGTGCGGGGCCTCATTTGCATAAGGGGCCTCATTTGCATAAATATTTGCATAATGTTACCATACATTAACTTTTAGTAAACATGCCTCTTAATGAGTGTATGGATAAAGAAAGACTAAAAGATTTCTACATTACTATAATCCAGTGCCAACCGCCAGGCACATTAGGAACTACTACAAACACTGCCCATTTAGAACCCATAGCAAACCCGCTGTATCCTAACAGCACTACCAGGACTCACAAAGCATCATAACGTAACTATCAAAAGGCAACACTGCAAATATTAAACCAATACATTTCAGAGAATAACAATGCATGAACTACTGGGGAAAGAGAACAAGTGGCAATGTCAAATAGGAATTACATAAACAGAATACCTCAGCTCAGTTACACATACAGAACATAGACCATCACCAAACAAGGAATCACAATTTAGAAATAGGAAGACAATAATTAAACTGGGAACCCCAAAAGCCAAACTTGGAATGTACAACAACACTGTAGAAATAAAACTATAAATTAATTTCCTCTTGTACTAAACAAAGCGCAGACATTAATGATGCACATTTCCCAGAGCTGACATATTCCAATTAATAAATTCAAAATAAAGAGATATTTTTCTACCTTTTGTGCATTTTTTTTTCAGTTGAAATTGCTCCAGCCACTTTCTTCTGGTTTCTTCATGTCTTCTTCTAACTCTCCATCGTCTGCTGTCCATTTGTCCTTTCTTCTCTCTTCTAGTTTTTTTCCATTCTTTCTCTACATCTGCTTTAACATACTAATCTTTCTCCTTTTGATCCTTCCTCATTCCTATTTCATCCACTCAAATTTTACCCCTCCATCCTCAATCCCCACTTACTCTCCCAATATCCGGCCAATTGTAGATTTGTCTTCCCTCCCACACAAAATATTTTCCCCTCTCCAAGCTCCATCCCATTCTAATCCTCCCCCAACATCAGCTCCCTTCTAGTTCCAGCCCCACCCAGCATCCGCTCCCTTCTAGTCCCCGCATCAGCCCTTTTCCAGTCCTAGCCCCCATAAGCCCATTTCCAGTCCTATCCTAGCCCCACCATCAGCCCATTTTCAGTCCTAGCTCCCCCATCCATTTCCAGTCCTATCCGAGTCCCTCTATCAGCTCATTTCCAATCCCAGCCCCCCATCAGCCCATTTATAGTCCTTTCCTAGCCCAACCATCAGCCCATGTCAAATCCTAGCTCCCCTCCACTCAGTCCATTTCCAATCCAAGCCCCCCATGAGCCTACTTCCAGTTCTAGCCCCTCCATGAGTCCATTTCAATCCAAGCCCCCACCACAGCCTATTTTCAATTTTAGCACTCCCCAAAAGTCCATTTCCAGTCCTATCCTAGCCCCTAAATCAGCCCATTTCCTTTCCTACCCCCCCCCACTCATCCCTTTTCCAGTCCTAGCTCCCTCCCCTCACAGCCCATTTCCATTCCAAGCCCCCCTCCCCATCAGCTATTTGCAGTTCAAGCCCCCCTTCCACTCAGCCCATTTCCATTCCAAGCCTCCATCCCCATCAGCTATTTGCAGTTCAAGCCCTCCTTCCACTCAGCCCATTTCCAGTCCTAGCAACCCCCCCAGCCTATTACCAGTCCTAGCCCCCAGAGCCCTTAACAGTCCTAAGCCCCACATCAGCCCATTACCAGTCCTAAGCCCCCCATCGGCCCCTTTCCAGTCCTAGCCCCCCCATAGCCCATTACTAGTCCTAACCTCCCCATCAGCCCACTTCCAGTCCTAACCCCCTCATCAGCCCATTTTTAGTCTTAGCCTCCCCATAGCCCATTACCAGTCCTAACCCCCCCATCAGCGCATTTTTAGTCTTAGCCTCCAAATAGCCCATTTCCAGTCCTAACCCCCCATCAGCCCATTTCCAGTCCTAGCCCCCCATAGCCCATTACTAGTCCTAACCCCCCATCAGTCTGTTTCCAGTCCTAACCCAATCAGCCCATTTTTAGTCTTAGCCCCCCATAGCCCATTACCAGTCCTACCCCCCATCAGCCCATTTCCAGTCTTAGCCACCCCATCAGCCTCCATTTCTGACCCCCCCATAAGCCCATTTCCAGTCTTAGCCCCCCATCAGCCCATTACTAGTCCTACCCCCCCCCATTTCAAGTCCTAGCCCCCAATAACCTATTACTAGTTCTAACCCCCCCATCAGCCCACTTCCAGTCTTAGCTCCCCCCCCCCATAGCCCATTACCAGTCCTAACCCCCCTCCCCCCATCAGGCCAAATAAATAAAAAAGAAAAAGCAAACTGGCTGCTCCTGCAGCTGCCGCTGCCGCCGTCGCAGCAGCAGAATCAAGCGTCCCGCTGTGGGGCTCCCCCCTACCCGGCAAAGCCTCCCAGAAACATCAGCTTCGGACAGAGTCCCAAAGCGCGGGCTTTCAGAACTGTGCTTCCCTGACCTCGCGCGGCTCTGTTACGCCCGCCGGGGCTGATGGGGGGCTTAACAGAGCCGCGCGAGGTCAGGGAAGCTCTCACGGCTCTGAAAGCCCGCGATTTGGGACTCTGTCCGAAGCTGATGTTTCTGGGAGGCTTTGCCGGGTAGGGGGGGCCCCGCGGCGGGACGCTTGATTCTGCCGCTGCCACGGCAGCAGCAGCCGGTTTGCTTTTTCTTTTTTATCTATTTGGCCTGATGGGGAGAGGGGGGTTAGGATTTCCCATCAGCCCCGGCAGGCTTAACAGAGCTGCGAGAGGTCAGGGAAGCTGATGTTTCTGGGAGGCTTTGCCGGGTAGGGGGGGGGCCCGCAGCGGGACGCTTGATTCTGCTGCTGCGACGGCGGCAGCGGCAACGGCAGGAGCAGCCAGTTTGCTTTTTCTTTTTTATCTATTTGGCCTGATGTAGAATGTTTTTTGCACGGGGACCCCTGAAACGCGGGGCCCTGTGCAAAAAAACATTCTTGCTCAATGGACGGGCTGGACCTGGTCCTGAATGAGCAGTGCCAGATGGCGCCAGGACCAGCCAGTCTAATCTATGTACCTTTCTCCACTACTGATTTATTGAACTGGAAAACACATTATGCATCTTATACTGAAAAGCCCCAAGATTTAACTGAATTAATGTCTAGTATAATGCAAACTCATCAGCCTACCTGGTCTGATTGCCGCCAGCTCCTGTCCACTCTCTTTAATACTGAGGAGCGAGCGTGAATCGGGCAAGCGGCTACCCGCTGGCTAGAAGAGAACCCCGTAGAAGGAGCAGATATGAATCTTCCGCAAGCAGCTGCCGCAGCTTTCCCAAATGAGGATCCCAGATGGGATCCGAATGATGAAAGGGGGACGGTGGCCCTAACTCGAATTTGCCAGGCTTTGTTGCAAGGCCTGAGGAGGAGAGGCCAGAAAGCTATGAATATTGGGAAGGTGTCAGAGGTCATCCAGGGTCTGAATGAGAGCCCAGCAGCCTTTTATGAGCGGTTGTCTGAAGCCTATAGATTATATACTCCATATGATCCAGCATCCCAGGAGAATCTGCGTATGGTGAACGCAGCCTTTGTCAGTCAGTCCCAGGGAGATATAAAATGAAAATTACAGAAAATGGATGGATTTGCGGGCATGAATACAGCACAGTTAAAGGAAGTTGCTCAGAAAGTGTTTGTGAATCGTGAAAATGAACGTTACAGAGAAAGTGAATGGAAAATGAAGAAGAAAGCAGATCTTCTTGCTGCCGCTTTAGTTGAATGACTTGGAGGAGGTTTTCCTAACCGAAGGACCAGAGAACGTGGAAGAGGCCGTGGAAATAGCTGGCCTCCATTGGGTGCGAATCAGTGCACCCATTGCAGAGAAGAAGGACATTGGAAAAATGAATGCCCGCATCTCGGCTCCACCCCCCGGAGGGGAGGGGGGAACACTTGGAGAGCAGGAGGTCGATTTCAGAGTCAGGGAGGAATAAACCGAGCACAGTTCCGGCAAGAGAGAGAAGAAGCTATTGAGGGAGTGGCAGTTGCAGAGGACTATGATATGGCTGAAGACTAGGCCAGACCGGGCTCCAAGTTTACCCTGGGTCCCCAGGAGCCTATGGTCAGTTTGAAAATAGGGGACCAATATATGGACTTTATGGTGTATACAGGAGCAGAACATTCAGTGGTGGCAAAGCCAGTGGCCCCTTTGTCCTCTCGATCTGTCACCATTGTTGGGGTCACTGGGGCTAGGGCCACCAAGCCTTTTCTGCAGAACCGCATGTGTGAACTAGGGGGACAGAAAATAACGCACCAGTTCCTGTATTTGCCTGAATGCCCTATTCCACTTTTGGGCCGAGATATGCTTGCCAAGCTCCAGGCGCAGATATCCTTTGCTGAAGGGGGATAAATGCAAATGACTGTAAACTCAAAGCCTGCTGGATTGATGGTGCTGACGGTCCCCCGAGAAGAAGAGTGGCGGTTCTATAGTGTATCTACAACCAAGACAGTTAGTTCCTGTATACCAATCAACCTTTCAGCTCCGCCTGAAGTATGGGCGGAGGATAATCCACCTGGCCTAGCGAAGAACATGGCCCCCATCGTTGTCACCCTCAAGCCAGGAGCGAAACCAGTGCATGTGAAGCAATATGCTCTTCCTCGACTATTGAAGGTATCCACTGCCATCTGATGAAACTGCTGAACTATGGACTTCTTAAAGAGTGCCAGTCACCTTGGAACACCCCTCTTCTCCCAGTCAAGAAACCAGGGACGGGAGATTACCTCCCAGTACAAGATCTGAGGCGAGTGAATGATGCAGTTGTAACTATACATCCAGTGGTACCAAATCCTTATATTCTCTTGGGACTGATCCCTGCTGAGGCTACTCACTTCACCGTTTTAGATTTAAAAGATGCTTTCTTTTGCATACGCCTAGCCCCCACCAGTCAGCTTTTGTTCACTTTTGAATGGCAAGATCCTACAACAGGAAGGCGGGGCCAACTCACCTGGACTCGATTACCCCAAGGATTCAAGAATTCACCTACTCTCTTCAGTGCTGCTCTAAATCAAGATCTCTCAAGCTACCCTGTGAACCCAGGAAAAAGGGTTCTTCTCCAGTATGTGGATGACCGACTAATAGCCACCAATTCGGAAAGTGAATGTTTACAAGCCACCAGTGATCTCTTGCATCTTCCGAATGAAGCCGGATACAAGGTCTCAAGGGCCAATGCTCAGCTGTGCCAAACTGAAGTTAAATATCTAAGATTCCAATTGTCTAGCGGAATCCGATGCCTGGGACCAGAACGCAAAGAGGCTGTATGCAGTATTCCTACTGCAACCACCAGGAGGCAAGTGAGAGCTTTTTTAGGGGCTGCAGGATATTGTCGAATATGGATACCCAACTTCGCGCTGTTGGCAAAGACATTGTATCAAGCCACCAAAGGAATGGAGAGGTCTCCATTGGAATGGGGAGCTGAACAGGATGCAGCATTTCGATCTTTGAAGGCCGCCTTGATGTCATCAGCAGCTCTGGGTCTGCCAGATGTTCAGAAACCTTTTCGCCTCTATTTTCATGAGTCACAAGGAAATGCTTTGGGAGTGCTGACTCAACCTTTTGGATCTTGGCAGGGACCAGTGGCCTATTTATCAAAACAATTGGATATGGTTGCAAAAGGCTGGCCCCCTTGTTTGAGAGCTGTTGCACCCACAGTCCTCTTAGTGAGCGAAGCTGACAAGCTCACTTTGGGACAGAATCTTCGAGTCATCGTACCACACTCTGTCTTGACCCTTATGGAGCACAAAGGAAACTTCTGGCTCACAAATTCGCGAATGTTGAAGTATCAAAGTATGCTGTGTGAGAATCCTCAATTGCAATTGATGGTCAGTCAGGCTTTGAATGCTGCTACGTTGTTACCAGTTGGTCCTGGCCCCCCTGATCATGACTGTCTGGAAATTATGGACACTGTCTTCTTAAGTCGCCCGGATCTGGCTGATGTCCCTTTGGAGAACCCTGAACGGACGTTCTTTGTGGATGGAAGTAGTCTCATCATCAATGGACATCGTTGTGCCAGGTATGCAGCGGTGACCCTTGATCTGGTGGTTGAGTCGTCGGCTCTGGCCCCGGGGACTTCAGCACAGAAAGCTGAACTGATAGCCCTCACTAGGGCGCTGATACTAGAAAAAGGACTCCATTTAAATGTGTACACAGATTGCAAGTATGCCTTTACAACTTTGCACGAGCATGGGGCCCTGTACAAAGAACGAGGGTTGATAACTTCAGGAGGCAAGTCCATTAAATATGGCCCCGAGATATTGACATTGTTAGACGCTGTGTGGGCCCCTAAGCAAGTTGCAGTCATGCACTTCCGAGGTCATCAGGCAGGAGAAGGAGAAATTACACAAGAGAATAGGTTTGCCGATGCCACTGCTCGAAAAGCAGCCACAATTAGACAAGTATTGGCCCTAGATACCTCCGTTCAGGTAGCCTTATTCCCTGTGCCCCTTAGCTCATGGGCCCCCCGATATACCACGAGAGAATTCGACTATTTCTGCGAGAAGGAAGGGGTGTCCTAATAGAAAAGGGCTGGATAGTGTTGCCACCTCCAGGGGGTGGCTCACCTCCAGGGCCCACAGTAATTCCTGAAGTGTTAGGTCCAGCCTTTGTTCATGCTTTTCATCAGGCCACACATTATGGGAAGACTGCGATGGAAAAAGCTCTCAAACCTCATTTCTATATTCCATTATTAGGACCCCTGTCTGCCTCAGTGGCTCAACAATGTTTAATATGTTAATAGGGAGGAGTGGCCTAGTGGTTAGGACAAGGTACTTCAGGCCAGAGGGCAGGGAGTTCAAGTCCCACCTGGGGACAGCAATCTCAGGCCGGAGGGACTGGGATTTCTAGTCCTATAGGTACTCCTTGTGGTCTTGGGCAAGCCACTTAACCCTCCATTGCCCATGTTCCCTGTAAGTATTAGCGTATGTGTGTCATATCCCCTCGTGTTAAATGTATCTCCCAATTGACCGCTTTGACCCGGTGAAAAGCGGGATATAAATACAGCTAAATAAATAAATAAATAAATAAATGTGCTAAGAATAATGCCAAGCAAGGTCCTGGTCCACCCCCAAGAGTTCAGTTAGTAGGAGTTACCCCCATGAGTAATAACCAGGTTGATTTTACTGAAATACCACAAGCAAATGGATATCATTACCTGTTGGTCTTAGTCTGTACCAATTCTTGCTGGGAAGAAGCTTTCCCCACCAGAACTGAGAAAGCCAGAGAAGTCACTAAAATTCTGCTTCATGAGATTATTCCCTGATTCGGGATACCGTTGACTATAGGGTCAGATAATGGGCCCTCATTTGTATCTCAGGTGACTCAGCAGTTAGCACGAGCTCTACAGGTGCAGTGGAAATTGTATACTGCTTACAGACCTCAGAGTTCAGGAAAAGTAGAGCATATGAATAGAACCCTGAAATCTGTTATCTAAACTTTGTCAAGAAGTTCACTTGAAGTGGCCCCGGTTCTTCCTATAGCCCTTCTTAGGATACGTTCAGCCCCTACTAAGTCATTAGGAATTTCCCCTTTTGAGATTCTGTATGGGCGACCCCCGCCTATTGTACAAGGAATAAAAGGAGATATGCAACAGATTGGATCTGAAATTACTAGACAAGTACTATTGGCTTTAAGTTCTGTTTTGCAGATCTTCATACGTGGGTACAGGATCAACTGCCCATCAATCTAACAGAACCACTGCATTCTTTCAAGCCTGGAGTCTCGGTGTGGATCAAAGAGTGGAGAAAGACACCATTGGCACCGCATTGGAAGGGATCTTATGTTGTTATATTATCAACCCCAACAGCAGTCAAAGTTGCCGAACTCGAACCCTGGATCCATCACAGTCGAATAAAGCCAGCAGCCGCTTCTGAACTTGGTCATTGGACTTCAGTAAATGACCCTGCAACCCCATTGCGGCTCACGCTGCGACGGCAGCCACCACTGTGAAAGTCTTTAGAATCTACAGCCCTACTCCTGCCACCCACTGGAAGTTGGCAGGTCGACGTACAGCAGAAGCTTGAGGATCTACAACCCTACGCCTGTCACACGGCGCGGAAGCTGACAGGTCTACGTATGGTGGAAGCTGGGAAAAGAAGCCTTTAAGTTCAGAGTTCTCAACATTTCAATCCATCTATCAGAGACTGTGATTATAATGATTCCTTATTATTGTTTCATTTTTGTGGTAGCCCTGGGGTCCTTTGGGACAACATTTGCCCTACTCCCCTGTGCAGCCTGTATAACTACTACCCGAACTGGGATAAAGGTTACTCAAACTTTACTTTATCACTCTTACTACACTTGTACTGGTATAGTTAGCCGGTGCGTGTATAATGGTACAGAGTTAAATATCTGTACAAAAGGAAAGAGCAAAACTTGTTTTAGTCCTCATCACAATCCTTCTTATTATATTTTAGAGTTGCAATCTAATGATGAGGATGAGGCCCTCATAAATGCCACACATCAACTTTCTGATCCCACAAGACCCGTACCCCTATACTTTGATGCTTGTGATGTTATAAATAGAAATTGAAAGAATACTCTGCACGTCCCCTCACCGGCAACACACCAGGGCTCTTGGAGTAACGAAATCCACACACAAGGCAATCAGAAGGCAATCTGTATAACCTAGTAAATAATACACCACACACTTGTGGAGGGGTGGCCTAGTGGTTGGGGCAAGGTACTTCAGACTAGAAGGTCAGGGGTTCAAATCCCACTAGAGGACAGCAACCTTGGGCTGGAAGGACTGGCATTTCTATTCTCACAGGTGCTCCTTGTGGTCTTAGGCAAGCCACTTAATCCTCCATAGCCCATGTTCCCTGTAAAATAGTTATCTCCAAGTTATAATGCCCTGTTCAATGTAATTTCAGTTTGTTCAATGTAAACCGCACTGATGCAGAATAGCATAGTATATAAGAGAATGTAAATAAATTATAACAACAAACCAAAGCTTTGGGAGAGCAAACTAAGCTACTGCTTTCATTTACTCTGACATCATAGCTTTAGGCCACTTTATTTATAGGTAAATATTTGATTATCCAGCATAATTCTCACTTTATTTTTCTACGCCTAACATTACGTATCCATACCATCATAGTTCATAGTTCTCATTAGCATAGGTCATCAGGAAAAGACATACACATATTCCCAGACATAACTATGTAGGAATTAATTCTAATTAATTCTAATACTGACAGTTTGACATCTCTAACCCAAGACTGAGAGACTGGGAGACAACTTGCCCTTTACTTATCTTATATAAACATAGACTAGTGTTTATATTACTAGGAACCTTTCACCTAATTATCCTAGCAGTCTTTCAAGGATGTTACTGAGTAAAAAGCTCTGAATGGTATTAACTCTTTCTTAGGGCTAGTACTATATTGTTGAGTACCCTGGCCATATACACAGCCCTGTACAGACTAGCTTACTTTCAGTCCCTCCTCTGATTCTGTAAAGAATCATTTCAAAGGTAAGGCAACTCAGACATTGATATCAAAGAAGGATTGTAACTAGATTCTGGGTCTATCTGTAACATCATTTTAGGGGTCAGTGCCTCCACTGATTTCTTACAGCAAGCAGATATTACACAGAGAATTAATGCTCCTAAAATGAGAATCCCTAAAAAGCCACATAGTGATGCTAACATGCCTTGCAACGGCCTAGATAATGAACTCCAAAAAGAAGAAACAGAATCAAACAAATCTGAAAAAGAACTTACATAACTACTACTTGATACAAAAGTATGATTTCTAACCTTATCTAGTAGGCCTTTCACTATTTTTCCTTCACCATGAAGCATACTACAACAGTGATCAAAAACTAGGCTGCACACGCCATTTTCCTTCACTAGGAGGTAGTCTAAAGCCATACGATTCTGGGCTGCATAAGCAGACACCTTGTCCACTGCAGCTTGTAACACACTAATAGCCTCTGTGAGATCCAGGGCTGTAAGTTCAACAACTGCCTGTAATCGCATAATCTGGGTACCATATTCTCTGGTGGGTGCAATGGCTCCAAAGGTTGTGAGCCAAACAGTACCTGTAAATACATCTATCTGAGATTTAGTTAAAGGACTTGTAGAGTCTACCAACTGTTGTGCTGCTGTTATGGCTTCATCTTGAGGGGAAACATCCCTTTTTCTTCTTAAAGAATTATTCCGGATTGATAATAAAGTAATATTTTGGTAAGGTAAAAAACGCCACGGGGTGTCTAACTGGGCAACATAGCAGGTACCTGACCAACCTCTGGGAAGTTCTGTATATGCAAGATTACCACACACAAAATAATCCCCTTCTAAAGCCACTAATCCATTTTCCCAAATTGTCAGGTTGTGGGGACAAGATATATTCTGTGTACAATTATTCAAAGCCCACTGAGTAATGTTCATTTCTTTAATTCCAACATATAAATTACGTTCCCAAGGATGGTAATACCCTAACAAAGGGAAACTCCAATTAGGTATGTTTAGGTCTGAACTAGAGGCATTCAAAGGGTAGCCAGAACTATTATACTGTAACAAGCCATAATCATGCACTTGGTTCCCTTGAACTTGCACTAATTGTACTACTGAAATATAGGATTTTCTTACGTGGGATTTCTTATACCAGATAGAAGAATTTTGTAGCATTACTATGCTAAAAATGTTCCATGGAGTATCCCCTACCTTTTTCTCTGTACCTTGAGCCATAAAACATATTGGAGGGGACTTTAAAGGCATAGAGCTAACTACTCTAGGTTCTGTGTTTGTATGAGACCATTGTGCAGTAGTTAGATTAAAAGCTATATCACGAAACTCTTTAAAGGCTTTAGGCCTAGCTCGTGGTAGAAACCCATGCTGAGTGGCTGTCACCGTTGGAAGGCAAACCGCACAATTTGATAGATTAAAATGTTTCATAACTGAGTGTAAATGTGACTCAAAAATATTTGGATATTCCCCATAACATTCCCAAGATTCTAAATGCAGTACTGCTTCATTAACAATAATATGCCACAGCACAACTAAGACCAGATAAGGAAACATTCTTAGCAAACCTCGAAATATCTGTAACTATAATTACTCCAAAAATAAACGTTCTAAAACAAAATAAAAATACACCTACTTTTCTTAATATGATGAAGCTATATACTATAGCTACAACTACCCCTAATTCTCAAACTTTTCATAAAGTAGAGGTTAAGTGCCCAAAGGTCATTGCTTATATATCAGTAAAATACTAATTCAAACTAACTCTATCCACCTAAGCAGCAGTATAGATGCTGGAAGAAGGTGTTTTGCATAATTAGTCCATTCAAAAACACTTAAATCCTGATAGTCTTTTTCTGTAATTTCACTGTTGTCCAATGAGTCTCTGCGTTGTATTCTCTTGATTCACTGATGCAGGTAACCACCTTCTGGATCCTGTGAAGGAGCCTTTTTACACTGTGTAAGATGTATCCAATGAGAAAGTCCTTCCACTTTACAAACTGAGTATCCCACCAGGAGCACACGGAATGGACCTAGGAACTTGGGAGCCAGAAGTGTCTTTGGATGCAAATTCTTAATCGGGACCCAATCCCTTGACTTCACTTCTGGATGTGATGATTCTGACGGAACATCTCGTTGAGGATTCACCTGCAATAAAGGGGAAACAGATAGGACTGAGTACAACCGTGAACAATAAGTCAAAATATCGCTGCACAACAATTGAAGATCTGGGATAACTGCCAATTCATGTGTAGAAGTAGCTGGACGTCCAGTAACTATTTCATATGGTGTCAGGCCTCCCGAGTACGCTGGGGGGAATTACGCACTGCAATAAGGGCAAAAGGAAGGGCTTCTATCCAATCTGTAGCCCAATCCTGTGTCATAGTGCGCAAGTGACCTTTGATTGTCCTATTCATCCGTTCCACCTGGCCAGAGCTTTGCGGATGATAAGGAGTGTGCAGTTGTCTCTTGATACCAAACCAATTTTCAATACCCTTCCAGACACTCTCAATGAAGGCCGGACCCTGATCAGAGGACAGAATAAAAGGAACACCCCAAACAGGAATAAACTGGATGAGCAATAATTTGATGGCAACCCCAGCAGTCATACTGGTAGTGGGGTAAGCTTCTACCCATTCAGAGAAAAGACAAGTGACCACCAACAAATACCGCCTCCCTCCTCTGGCACAGGGCAGATCTGCAAAATCAAGCTGCAAAATCAAAAAGAGTCCAGAAGGCATAAATCCTTATAACTGACCCTAAGCTGACCCTACTCTGCCAGTCTTGAAACAGCGCAGACAAGCTGTGCCAAAGGAAAAAAAAACAGAAGTTCAGGTGATACCGGAGAACCAAAAAGGCATAATTCATAGCCACAGCGGTAAAGCGTATGATGCAGGAACAGGGCAAGTGGAAACAATAGACTGTCAGGACAAAGAAGCAGATGATCCTTTTTCCAGTAGCCCTGAGCATCACAGGTTGCACACCACGAAGTCTACAGAGTTTGGGTTTCAAAGGAAGTAACTTGATATTGCTGCAAGAGAGATGAAAGGGAAAACAAAGTCATATTAGATGGTGTTAAATACAGCAATGTCGGTGACACCGATGCTCGAAGAACAGCTTGCCGTGCTTCTTGGTCTGCAAAATGCTTGCCCTTTGCAAACACTTCTGCTAGCTGTGCACTGGTAAACGGCAAAGATGCTCATTCCACTACATCATTAACTGTTGTGACTGCATAGCCCATCTCATCTCTGAAAGCAGAACCATTCACAAACAAAGTTATAACCGGGGCTGATAACGGTATAGGGGAAAGTTCAGGTCTAGCTCGAGAAAATGTCAAAATAGATTGGAAACAATCATGAGACCCATCCTCCTCCACAAGATCTGTCAATGAAGCTAGAAGTGTTGACGGGTTGCATATTGACGTAGTACATACTTTAACATGAGGCTGAGAAATTATTAATTCCAATGTTAGCAAACGTGTGGAGGATAAAGGCTGAGTCTTGGTTAAATGGAGCAATCTAGAAACTGAATGTGCCACATACACTTCAAGAGGGTGCTGTAAATCCAGAAAATCAGTACGTTTCAATTGCAAATGCCACTTCTACCAAACTGTGTAAACATAGTGGGAGTCCCAAAGTCACTGCATCAAATCGCTTTGAGAAATAGCCTACTGGCTTGCGACCGGTTGGGAAAGCTTGTAAAAGTACACAGGTAGCAGAGAAAGTAGAAATAGCAACATACAGTTTAAATGGTAACAAGTAGTCTGGCAATGATAAATATGGCACATTGCCCAGTGCAGTCTTTATATTTACAAAAGCTTCCCACTGTGCTAATGTGGGTACAATGAGACCTTCAGGTCCTTCTTTCCCAATAAGAGCATAAAGCGGAGCAGTAAGGTCTGAGAAATTTGCTAGCCATTGTTTACAGAAGATTAATAAACCCAGGAATCTACGCAATAACACTGGTGTTGCTGGAAGAGGTAATGACAGAATAGGTTTCAATCTAGCAGAGGTAATTGCATGACCAGATGGTGTCAGAACAACACCAAGGAAGGTAACACTTTGAGATACAAATTGCAGTTTAGACAAATTTACCTTTAAACCTAGATTAGCAATATGGGCTAATAGAGACACGGAATCTGACAAACAACTCTCATAACTTGGTGAACATAAAAGCAAGTCATCCACATATTGAACTAAAGAGGAATGGTCGAGCTTTACATCCAGCAATGCAGTTCTTAGGGCCTGTGTAAAATATGCAGGACTATCAGTGTACCCTTGACACAAAGTGGTCCGAGTATACTGCTTATTGTCAAAATGGAAAGCAAATAAAAATTGGTTTTCTTTGCTAATTCTTACTGAAAAATAAGCAGAACTCAAATCTACAACAGAAAACCAGGTAGTCCCTGAAGGTGTCTGTGTTCAGATATCATGTGGATTAGGCACCAAGGGAAAAATTGGCAAAATCACATTATTTACTGCTCGCAGGTCTTGTACAAATCTATAAGTCTTACCGTCAGCCTTTAGCATAGGAAGAATTGGAGTCTTACATGGTGAAGTCGTAGAATAAATGACACCTTGTTCTGGAGATCCTCAATCACAGGACGAATTCCTTAAATGGAAGCCGCTGGCAGTGGATACTGCTTGAGTCTAGGAAGCTGAACTCCAGGTTTCACGGTAATTCTCACAGGCGGAATAGAAAGGCATCCGACATTAGATCCCGGCACTGCCCACGGGGTAGAAGGAAGTTGTCCAAGAGCAGGATGAATGGTACTGGTGTCCGCAGGAGACGGCACTTCAGAGAGAGAATACAGCTGGAAATATAGCTTTCCACTCATCCAGGATAGAGTAGCATCCCATATATCATCTCCGCAATCTTCTGGGTTAGAGAAGCACTGATATACGGGAGTGAATTCAGCTGCCACCAGAGGGCAATCAGCTTTCTGGACATCAAGATTCTGATTCCGGGGGCAGTCTCGCTGCAGATGTCCAATCTCACAAATATGCATTCCTCTGGACTGTCCATGCCCTCGCTGAGGGTTCCCATAACCTCCTCTGTTTCTATCTCTCCCCCCTGCCCATGGGTGGCTGCATAAACAATCTGTAAATTGAGCAATTTAGTCTTTTTCACATCTTGCTGTTCCTTGATAAATTTCAATTCGCTGTATCGAGCTCCTTCCAGAATTGCATCAGCTGTTCTTGCTGGCCAATCTATTATTGAAGTTTCTAAAATTTCTTTTATTCTCGGGATCAAACCATTTACAAAAATATTAGTGAATCCTGAAGGTGTGTCTTCTGCCTCACCAGAATAGTCTTTAAAAGCTAGCATACACCTAGTGTGAAAATCTGTAACCTTTTCACCCCTAGAGATGTTAATCTCGACCAATCCTTTACAGGTTTGCATACTACTTTAAGAGATTCTAACAATTTTTCTCTACATAAAACAAAATTATCTCTTTGTGCTTTGTCTTGAAAATTTGTCACAGGGTCTGTCAGTGGCCATTGCCAGTTATCATCCCTAATTGGATGAGTAACCCTATGAAAATCAGCTGGATTAAAGAAAACAGATCTGAGCAAATTATATAGATCTGCCCAAGTAGGATTATAACTGTTAATTATTTGAGACCATAAAGACACAAATCTACCAGGGTTATCCCTGTAATTTAAAAAAAAAGTTTTAGCCAAATCAAACACTTCTTTAGGAGTCCAATATGCAGGCACAGTCACAGAACCTGTACCACCTGTGGGATACAAACAAAAAGGATAAGTAGGCACAATATCATTTCCCACTGCTGCTTCAGATTTAACAGTGCCAAAACATGAGTTAGTATGCTGATGTAGAGCTTCCTGAATAGAGCCTAGATCATAATATAATTGATCACACTTCTCTTTGTAGGTTTAATAATGTCTGTCCAAATCTCTCTCAATTTTATCAATAAGTTCATCAGAAACACTTAATTATTTTGCAACAGAAACACTATGACCTATTGTTACTTTTAAGATTCTTATTACAAGTATTACAAGTACAACACTTTCCGTTTCTTGGTACAAACGTGCTCTCAATTCCTTGAGCTGGGAGACATTCCAAATATCCAAAATGCACAATTCTACTCCCCCTAACTTCTGTTGCTCTTTAAGTATTTTCTTTTTCTCTTAGTTCTGCTACATGAGTGATCCTCACTCACTCAGCTGGTCATTAGTTACATTTCTTAACACAAACATCTTTTGTTTCAAAACATAAACATTTCTATGTTTTTCATGATGTACCATCCGTTCCCACCATGTAAGCATAATTGCACGGTTTACCTTTAACCGCTAACTCATATCTCAGGCAATGGACCTTAGCTACAGAGAAAGTTCCCTCCAAAGGAAACTGCAAATCCTCATTACCTTTTGTCACTGAATCCCTATGTGCTACGGAATCGATGGCTACATCACCATGCTTCTCATACATACAATAGAAGCATACAATAAGGGCTACCTTTTTTAAACACTAAAGCCCTAGCTCTGTCATGCCATTCACGCATCTGAGATGGAGCCTGTCTACTTAACAGATTACCCATCACTGGTAATACTCACAAATCTTTTGGCACCTTCTGCCCTTGCCTTGAATGCAGAGATCCGTATCCGGCATGGCACCAACTGAAAGAATACTCTGCACCTCCCCTCACCGGCAACACACCAGGGCTCTTGGAGTAACGGAAATCCACACACAAGGCAATCAGAAGGCAATCTGTATAACTTAGTAAATAATACACCACACACTTGTATTATAACAACAAACCAAAGCTTTGGGAGAGCAAACTAAGCTACTGCTTTCGTTTACTCTGACATCATAGCTTTAGGCCACTTTATTTATAGGTAAATATTTGATTATCCAGCATAATTCTCACTTTATTGTTCTACGTCTAACATTACGTATCCATACCATCATAGTTCATAGTTCTCATTAGCATAGGTCATCAGGAAAAGACATACACATATTCCCAGACATAACTATGTAGGAATTAATTCTAATTAATTCTAATACTGACAGTTTGATATCTCTAACCCGAGACTGAGAGACTGGGAGACAACTTGCCCTTTACTTATCTTATATAAACATAGACTAGTGTTTATATTACTAGGAACCTTTCACCTAATTATCCTAGCAGAGTCTTTCAAGAATGCTACTGAGTAAAAAACTCTGAATGGTATTAACTCTTTCTTAGGGCTAGTACTATATTGTTGAGTACCCTGGCCATATACACAGCCCTGTACACACTAGCTTACTTTCAGAAATTACTATTACAAATGTGGGTCTTGGGAGCAAGCCTACTATTATGATGATAAATATATGTGTCCTGAAGGAGCATACGGATGGGGAAAATGTACTGGGATATATTCCCCATCCACCTACATTAAGCCATCTAAAGATGCATACTTCTGTCCAAAGTGGGAATGTGTGTACTATGCTACTTGGTCGGGTGGCCCTACTGGACAAGATGGGGATAATCGTAAAGCCAATTTAGAAAGACTACCCTTGCTTGAGCCTCAGAAGTGTAAGACAGGTGCTTGTAATCCCCTACGGCTCCTCATACTTGACCCTAGCCAGTGGAAGCAGGGGTTCAGATTTGGTTTACGTATAGCAGGGGGAGGAACCGACCCTGGAACCTTTTTATATATACAGCTTAACACTAAGTCCCATATTTCTTCACCTTATCGAATACATCACACCTTTTATGAGGCTATGAAAGCAGAGTTTGCAATTCCCCACGCCTCCCAGAACTTGTTCATTGAGCTAGCTGGAGCTGTAGCGTCCAGTCTTCACATTTCTGATTGTTTCTTCTGTGGTGGAACTAAGATGACAGACCAATGTCCTTGAGAGGCACAAGAATTGAACTATTCTATCCCATATAACCAAACTGCTCTGCATAAAACTACCAGTGAATGGATATTAGCTAACCCTGTTGTTGGTAACTTATGTTTTGCTCGCACGGGACCACAGTTTACTATGCTAGTTGGACAGCTGGTCTGTCTAAACCAGAGGTTTTACAATGCCACCACTAAGAAAATGTCCTGGTGGTCGGGTGTAAACACTCCAGAACCTTCTAACCCTCTAGTCATCTTTCCTAATCTTGCTAAGCTATGGACTAATTTGGTTTCTTACAATACCTGGCAAGCCCCACCTGGACTATATTGGATTTGTGGAACCCGAGCATATGCCAAGCTCCCAAATAACTGGGGAGGTGCATGTGTATTGGGGACTATATGGCCTTCCTTCTTTCTTTTGCCTATCTCTCACAGGGAACAATTAGGTTTTCCGGTATATAAAAGCCGACAGAAACGAGAGGCTTTAAAAATAGGCCAATGGGATAAATGGGATGATGAGGAATGGCCACCTGAGAGAATCATTTCATACTATGGACCCGCCACTTGGACACAAGATGGGACCTGGGGATAACGCACTCCTGTGTACATGATAAATCGTATTATATGCTTACAAGCTGTTGTTGAAATAATAACAAATGAAACTAGTAAAGCTCTTTTTTTTTTAAATTTATTTGCATTATAAACAATTACTGTTCAAAACATGAACAAAGGAAAAAATCTTCCAAATCAAAGAAAAGAACAACAAACATACAGTAAGATAATCCCTTTAGGCAAAAAAATACAAGAAAAAGATGGCAGATATTAGCTCACATTAAGGGAGCACTAGTAATATGAGAAATAATATAATTAAAGAATAAAAAAAGGCCTACATAGGCCCCACAATTTGTTGCGACACAATTTGCTGCAACTTCCCTCCTAGATAACACCAAATAGAAAAGAAAAAACAAACAAACATGGCATTATCAACCCTTCTGCTCCTCCCCGAAAATCTGATACACGTTTAATACTTAAATATTTTGCAGGGGTGTTGCTTTCAAATTACAGTTACATTACTGGGCCACCAGACCATACTGCCTAATAGCGTCATTTGAATGCCCGTTACCACCTGCTTGGCACTCAATTAAACAATATCAATCTTTTTTTTTTTTTCTTTTTTGAAACTAGAAAAGCTCTAACCCTTTTAGCTAAACAGAGTACACAAATGCATACAGCTATTTATCAGAATCGCCTAGCACTGGATTATTTACTAGCAGCTGAAGGTGGAGTGTGTGGAAAATTGAATTTAACTAACTGTTGTTTGCAAATTGATAATGAAGGTCAAGTTGTAGAAGATATAGCTAATCAGATGCGGAAGCAAGCCTATGTACCAGTCCAGACCTGGCATGGCTTGAAACTTGATGGATAGTTTGGTTCTATGTTTTCAGGGTTGGGCGGCCTGAAAACACTCGTATTTATTGTATTATTAATATTGGCTACATGCTTGTTTCTCCCATGTCTCCTACCTCTTTGCTTACGCATGATAACCTCAATTATTGATAGCACTGTAGAACGGAAAACAGCTACAAAAGTATTAGCTATGTGGCAATATTACCCTATACCCCAAAATAATGCTTTTACACGAGTATAATATGTGATTTAATTCTCACCCTTTCTCACTTGCGGGTGAGAATAATCAAAGGGGGGAATGTGGCAGGCTAGGGCCTACAATAGCTTGTAGACGTATGGGAGGCCTGTAAGCTAGGCCTGAGTCCCCACCCCCACCTGAGACTAGTAGTGCTGAGAAAGAACAAAGTCAGTGAAAGTCTGAGAATCTGCCTTAAACTGCTTTTGATAAGTTTGCATGAATCTTTTATTAAATTCTTCCATGCTGATGATAGATATGTTCCAGTGTTCTGCATTCTCACATTCTCTGAGCTAGAAATGACCTTGCAGTAGAAATGTATCTATGTCTAAAAACTGTGCCTTTGTTAGAATAGCCTGAGAAGGGGGAACAGGGTGCTAGGCCCAGAGAGGGTCCCCGATTGGATAGGTGCAGGGGGCATTGGGACCAATAGAATGTTTGCCTGTATCAAACTGTAAAAATGGTATATAAGGAATTTGCTTCTGTTCTCCATTGCTCAGTCACTTTTGGATGCACTCCTTGTCTGAGCCTGTGCACAATAAATTGGCTTGGAACCTGCAACCGACTCCTGGTTTTATTCATTGCGTGCACTTCACTGCTACAATATGGGATAGAATAGTTCAATTCTTGTGCCTCCCAAAGCCATTGGTCTCCCATCTTAGTTCCACCACAGAAGAAACAATCAGAAATGTGAAGACTGGACGCTACAGCTCCAGCTAGCTCAATGAACAAGTTCTGGGAGGTGTGGGGAATTGCAAACTCTGCCTTCATAGCCTCATTAAAGGTGTGATGTATTCGATAAGGTGAAGAAATATGGGTCTTAGTGTTTAGCTGTATATATAAAAAGGTTCCAGGGTCGGTTCCTCCCCCTGCTATACGTAAACCAAATCTGAACCCCTGCTTCCACTGGCTAGGGTCAAGTATGAGGAGCCGTAGGGGATTACAAGTACCTGTCTTACACTTCTGAGGCTCAATCATGGGTAGTCTTTCTAAATTGGCTTTACAATTATCCCCATCTTGTCCAGTAGGGCCACCCGACCAAGTAGCATAGTACACACATTCCCACTATGAACAGAAGTATGCATCTTTAGATGGCTTACTGTAGGTAGATGGGGAATATTTCCCAGTACATGTTCCCCATCCGTATGCTCCTTCAGGACACATATATTTATCATCATAATAGTAGGCTTGCTTCCAAGACCCACATTTGTAATAGTCATTTCTATTTATAACATCACAAGCATCAAAGTATAGGGGTACGAGTCTTGTGGGATCAGAAAGTTGACGTGTGACATTTATGAGGGCCCCATCCTCTTCATTCCATCGCAACTCTAAAACATAATAAGAAGGGTTCTGACGAGGACTAGAAAAAGTTTTGCTCTTTCCTTTTGTACAGATATTTAACTCTGTACCATTATACACACACTGGCGAACTATACCAGTACAAGTGTAGTAAGAGTGATAAAGTAAAGTTTGAGTAACCTTTATCCCAGTTCTGGTATTAGTTATACAGGCTGTACAGGGGGGTAGGGCAAATGTTGTCCCAAGGGACCCCAGGGCTACCACAAAAATGAAACAATAATAGGGAATCATTATAATCACAGTCTCTGATAGATGGATTGAAATGTTGAGAACTCTGAACTTAAAGGTTTCTTTTCCCAGCTTCCACCGTACGTAGACCTGTCAGCTTCCGCGCTGTGTGACAGGCGTAGGGTGGTAGATCCTCAAGCTTCTGCCGTATGTTGACCTGCCAGCTTCCGGTGGGTGGCAGGAGTAGGGCTGCAGATTCTAAAGACTTTCACAGTGGTGGCTGCCGTCGCAGCGTGAGCCGCAATGGGGTTGCAGGGTCATTTACTGAAGTCCAATGACCTAGTTCAGAAGCGGCTGCTGGCTTTACTCGACTGTGATGGATCCAGGGCAATGTTCCCTCTAATTTTCTGTAGGCTGTGTGCGCATAAAATATCAGCTGTGCAGTTTTTGAAGGAAGGTTAAATTTTTGTGCGCCACATAACGACACTCAGAGTTATATACTTTAAAATTTGACTGCACATCAGAATACAGTATGTACACCACATTGATTGCACTAGAAAACATTGTAGAACTTGTGAAAACTGTAAATACATAACTTTTAAATTTTAAGACGTCTGTGTTGTTTTCTATCAGAATCAGAACCATAATTTTTGTGCGCTCTGTTGTAAAGTATGTGCGCTCGCTCGGTGAGGTGTGTGCGCGCGCACACGCGCACAGCTTAGAGGGAACAGTGATCCAGGGTTCGAGTTCGGTAACTTTGACTGCTGTTGGGGCTGATAAGATAACAACATAAGGTCCCTTCCAATGCGGTGCCAATGGTGTCTTTCTCCACTCTTTGATCCACACTGAGACTCCAGGCTTGAAAGAATGCAGATGTTCTGTTAGATTGATGGGCAGTTGATCCTGTACCCACGTATGAAGATTCTGCAAAACAGAACTTAAAGCCAATAGAACTTGTCTAGTAATTTCAGATCCAATCTGTTGCATATCTCCTTTTATTCCTTGTACAATAGGCGGGGGTCGCCCATACAGAATCTCAAAAGGGGAAACTCCTAATGACTTAGTAGGGGCTGAACGTATCCTAAGAAGGGCTATAGGAAGAACCTGGGGCCACTTCAGGTGAACTTCTTGACAAAGTTTAGATAACTGAGATTTCAGGGTTCTATTCATATGCTCTACTTTTCCTGAACTCTGAGGTCTGTAAGCAGTATGCAATTTCCACTGCACCTGTAGAGCTCGTGCTAACTGCTGAGTCACCTGAGATACAAATGAGGGCCCATTATCTGACCCTATAGTCAACGGTATCCCGAATCGGGGAATAATCTCATGAAGCAGAATTTTAGTGACTTCTCTGGCTTTCTCAGTTCTGGTGGGGAAAGCTTCTACCCACCCAGAAAAGGTACAGACTAAGACCAACAGGTAATGATATCCATTTGCTTGTGGTATTTCAGTAAAATCAACCTGGTTATTACTCATGGGGGTAACTCCTACTAACTGAACTCTTGGGGGTGGACCAGGACCTTGCTTGGCATTATTCTTAGCACATATTAAACATTGTTGAGCCACTGAGGCAGACAGGGGTCCTAATAATGGAATATAGAAATGAGGTTTGAGAGCTTTTTCCATCGCAGTCTTCCCATAATGTGTGGCCTGATGAAAAGCATGAACAAAGGCTGGATCTAATGCTTCAGGAATTACTGTGGGCCCTGGAAGTGAGCCACCCTCTGGAGGTGGCAACACTATCCAGCCCTTTTCTGTTAGGACACCCCCTTCCTCCTCGCAGAAATAGTCTAACTCTCTCATGGTGTATCGGGGGCCCATGAGCTAAGGGGCACAGGGAATAAGGCTGCCTGAACTGAGGTATCTTGGGCCAAATCCTGTCCATATGTGGCTGATTTTCGAGTAGTAGCATCGACAAGCCTATTCCCTTGTGTAATTTCTTCTTCTCCTGCCTGATGACCTCGGCAGTGCATGATTGCCACTTGCTTAGGGGCCCAAACAGCGTCCAACAATGTCAATATCTCTGGGCCATATTTAATGGACTTGCCTCCTGAAGTTATCAACCCTCGTTCTTTGTACAGGGCCCCATGCGCGTGCAAAGTTGTAAAGGCATACTTGGAATCTGTGTACACATTTAAATGGAGCCCTTTTCCTAGTATCAGCGCCCTAGTGAGGGCTATCAGTTCAGCTTTCTGTGCTGAAGTCCCCAGGGCCAGAGCCGAGGACTCAACCACCAGATCAAGGGTCACCACTGCATACCCGGCACAATGATGTCCATTGATGACGAGACTACTTCCATCCACAAAGAACGTCCGTTCGGGGTTCTCCAAAGGGACATCAGCCAGATCCGGGCGACTTGAGAAGACAGTGTCCATAATTTCCAGACAGTCATGATCAGGGGGGCCAGGACCAACTGGTAACATCGTAGCAGGATTCAAAGCCTGACTGACCATCAATTGCAATTGAGGATTCTCATACAGCATACTTTGATACTTCAACATTTGCGAATTTGTGAGTCAGAAGTTTCCTTTGTGCTCCATAAGGGTCAAGACAGAGTGTGGTACGATGACTCGAAGATTCTGTCCCAAAGTGAGCTTGTCAGCTTCGCTCACTAAGAGGGCTGTGGCTGCAACAGCTCTCAAACAAGGGGGCCAGCCCTTTGCAACTGTATCCAATTGTTTTGATAAATAGGCCACTGGTCGCTGCCAAGATCCAAGAGATTGAGTCAACACTCCCAAAGCATTTCCTTGTGACTCATGAACATAGAGGCGAAAAGGTTTCTGGACATCTGGCAGACCCAGAGCTAGTGTTGACATCAAGGCGGCCTTGAAAGATCGAAATGCTGCATCCTGTTCAGGTCCCCATTCCAGTGGAGACCTCTCCATTCCTTTGGTGGCTTGATACAATGGCTTTGCCAACAGAGCGAAGTTGGGTATCCATTTTCGACAATAACCTGCAGCCCCTAAAAAAACTCTCACTTGCCTCCTGGTGGTTGGAGTAGGAATACTGCATACAGCCTCTTTGTGTTCTGGTCCCAGGCGTCGGATTCCGCTAGACAATTGGAATCCTAGATTTTTAACTTCAGTTTAGCACAGCTGAGCCTTGGCCCTTGAGACCTTGTATCCGGCTTCATTCAGAAGATGCAAGTCCGGCTTCATTCAGAAGATGCAAGAGATCACTGGTGGCTTGTAAACATTCACTTTCCGAATTGGTGGCTATTAGCAGGTCATCTACATACTGGAGAAGAACCCTTTTCCCTGGGTTCACAGGGTAGCTTGAGAGATCTTGATTTAGAGCAGCACTGAAGAGGGTAGGTGAATTCTTGAATCCTTGGGGTAATCGAGTCCAGGTGAGTTGTCCCCGCCTTCCTGTTGTAGGATCTTGCCATTCAAAAGCGAACAAAAGCTGACTAGTGGGGGCTAGGCGTATGCAAAAGAAAGCATCTTTTAAATCTAAAACAGTGAAGTAAGTAGCCTCAGCACGGATCAGTCCGAAGAGAGTATAAGGATTTGGTACCACTGGATGTATAGTTACAACTGCATCATTCACTCGCCTCAGATCTTGTACTGGGCGGTAATCTCCCATCCCTGGTTTCTTAACTGGGAGAAGGGGGGCGCTCCAAGGTGACAGGCACTCTTTAAGAAGTCCATACTTCAGCAGTTTCATCAGATGGAAGTGGATACCTTCAATAGCTGGTCGAGGAAGAGCATATTGCTTCACATGCACTGGTTTCGCTCCTGGCTTGAGGGTGACAATGATGGGGGCCATGTTCTTCGCTAGGCCAGGTGGATTATCCTCCGCCCATACTTCAGGCGGAGCTGAAAGGTTGGTGGGTATACAGGAACTAACTGTCTTGGTTGGAGATACACTACAGAACCGCCACTCTTCTTCTCGGGGGACAGTCAGCACCATCAATCCAGCAGACTTTGAGTTTACAGTCATTTGCATTTATCCCCCTTCGGCAAAGGATATCTGTGCCTGGAGCTTGGCAAGCATATCTCGGCCCAAAAGTGGAATACGGCATTCAGGCATATACAGGAACTGGTACATTATTTTCTGTCCCCTTAGTTCACACATGCAGTTCTGCAAAAAAGGCTTGGTGGCCCTAGCCCCAGTGGCCCCAACAATGGTGACAGATCTAGAGGACAAAGGGGCCACTGGCTTTGCCACCACTGAATGTTCTGCTCCTGTATACACCATAAAGTCCATATATTGGTCCCCTATTTTCAAACTGACCATAGGCTCCTGGGGACCCAGGATAAACTTGGAGCCCGGTCTGGCCTAGTCTTCAGCCATATCATAGTCCTCGGCAACTGCCACTCCCTCAATAGCTTCGTCACTCTCTTGCCGGAACTGTGCTCGGTTTATTCCTCCCCGACTCTGAAATCGACCTCCTGCTCTCCAAGTGCTCCCTCCTCCCCTCCGGGGGGTGGAGCCAAATGCGGGCATTCATTTTTCCAATGTCCTTCTTCTCTACAATGGGCACACTGATTCGCACCCAATGGAGGCCAGCTATTTCCACGGCCTCTTCCACGTTCTCTGGTCCTTCGGTTAGGAAAACCTCCTCCACGTCGTTCAACTAAAGCGGCAGCCAAGAAGATCTGCTTTTTTCTTCATTTTCCATTCACTTTCTCTGCAACACTCATTTTCACGATTCACAAACACTTTCTGAGCAACTTCCATTAACTGTGCTGTATTCATGCCCGCAAATCCATCCATTTTCTGTAATTTTCGTTTTATATCTCCCTGGGACTGACTGACAAAGGCTGCGTTCACCATACGCAGATTCTCCTGGGATGCTGGATTGTATGGAGTATATAATCTATAGGTTTCAGACAACCGCTCATAAAAGGCCGCTGGGCTCTCATTTGGACCCTGGATGACCTCTGACACCTTCCCGATATTCATAGCTTTCTGGCCTCCCCTCCTCAGGCCTTGCAATAAGGCCTGGCGAAATCGAGTTAGGGCCACCTCCCCCTTTCATCATTCGGATCCCATCTGGGATCCTCATTTGGGAAAGCTGCGGCAGCTGCTTGCGGAAGATTCATATCTGCTCCTTCTACAGGGTTCTCTTCTAGCCAGCGGGTAGCCGCTTGCCCGATTTGTGCTCGCTCCTCAGTAGTAAAGAGAGTGGACAGGAGCTGGTGGCAATCAGACCAGGTAGACTGATGAGTTCACATTATACTAGACATTAATTCAGTTAAATCTTGGGGCTTTTCAGTATAAGATGCATAATGCGTTTTCCAGTTCAATAAATCAGTAGCGGAGAAAGGTACATAGATTAGACTGGCTGGTCCTGGCGCCATTTGGCCCTGCTCATTCAGGACAGGTAAACCAGGTACCTGACGCAATGGCATTAGGCGTCCCTCTCCTTTCTTCTTCTTTGCAGTGGCACTTCTTAAATCATATGATTGCCGGGTATAGGCATCCTCAACAGGTGACCCTGAACTGGCGAGAGAGTCTCCTCTCTTGGTTTCCTCAGGGGACGCTGGCCCTGCTAAAGCGCTCAGGCTAGACTCAGGGCCATCAATCGGGGGAGGGGATTCTCTTTGCCGTTGCGGTGGTAATCGCTGGGCTTCTGCATCAGGCTCTGCCGGGAGTGCCGGAACCATAGGAACTAGCCTGTATAGATACTGAGATAAACGGGTCAGGATATCTGGGAACTCTGAGGCAGAATACACAGGTAGCTTCCCTTCCTCAAGCGTCCGAGTCTCCCTTGTGGTTGCAACTAATATTCTACACTGTTCCTCATAGCAACGCCTTATCCAAGGGGGCTGTTTCTCACAAATACTTAACCAGGAGTCTATATACGGGAACTGATCAGGGAACATTTTTCATACAATCCGATGGACACGGGAAACTATGCTAATATCAAAGGTGCCCTCACGGGGTCATGAAGTGACTAGCACAGGCCACTCCCTTTCACAGAGCATTCCTAATTGGGACAGAGACAAACCCCAATTGACCGCTTTGACCCGGTGAAAAGCGGGATATAAATACAGCTAAATAAATAAAGGGAAAGAGGCAGGAGAAAGGATCTTGGAGAAGGGGGGAAGGAGGGAAGGAGACAAGAAAGGAAATACTAAGGACATGAGAATCATGGAAGAGCAGGTGGAACTGAGTGAGGAAACTAAGGCGTGTACACTTTGGCTGGGGATGAGCATGGGAATAGGGTGTCCGTAGTGATTGCGTAGCAGGAGAGAGTTGGGACTGACATTAGGTGGGTGAAAAGTGGTGACTGGGATTGCAAAAGTGGAAACTGATCCATTAGGAGGGTTATGAAGGGTATGTTAGAAGGGTTGAGGGATCAAACTGCAAAGAAAGATATGGAGAGATGGTATAAAAATGTAGAAAAGTTGGGAGGCAGTAGATATTGGTAGGGGGTTGTGGAGAGGAGTGAGAGACAGAAGGGTAAGAACATAAGATATGTCATACTGGGTCAGACTAAGGTCCATCAAGCCTAGTATCCTGTTTCCAACAGTGGCCAATCTAGGTCATATGTACCTAGCAGTTTCCCCAAAAGACACAGGTTCCACAATGCTTGTATTGGGTCAAGAAGTGATATCCTGAGTCTCTTTTAATAATGGTTTATGGACCTTTCCTCCAAGAACTTGTCCAAACCTTTTTTAAACCCGACCACACTAACAACTTTACTACATCCTCCGGTAACAAATTCCAGAGTTTGATTACCCGTTGAGTGAAAAAATATTTTCTCTTATTAGTCTTAAATAGATTATCCTGTAGCTTCATTGCATGCCCCCTAGTCTTTCTATATTCTGATGATTTAAACAATTGGTCTACGTTTACCCGTTTCACTCCATTCATTAATTTATAGACCTCTATCATATCTCTCCTCAGCCGTCTCTTTTCCAGGTTGAAGAGCCCTACCCTTTTTAGCCTCTCTCCATAGGGGTATCTTTCTATCCCCTTTACCATTCTGGTGGCTCTTCTCTGTACCTTTTCTAATAACACTATATCCTTTTTAAGATAAAAAAAACCCAGAATTGCATACAATATTCAAGTTATGGTCGCACAATGGAATGATATAGAGGCATTATAATATCCTTTGTTTTATTTTCCATTCCTTTCCTTATGATAGCTAGCATTCTATTTGCTCTCTTGTATGCCACTGCTCACCGAATGAAGGGTTTTAACATGTTATCCATGATGACGCCTAAATCTTTTTCCTGGGTGAAGGTTCCTAATGTGGAACTTTGCCTCGTATAACCATAGTTTGTGTTCTTCTTTCCTAGGTGCATAACTTTGCACTTGTCACACATTAAATTTCATCTGCCATTTGGATGCCCAGTCTTCCAGTTTATCAAGATTCTCTTGCAATTTTGCACAATCCTCATAGGTTTTAACAACTTTAAATAGTTTTATGTCATTTGCAAATCTGATAACTTCACTAGTTATTCCCATTTCCAGGTCATTTATGAATATGTTAAAAAGCAGCGGACCGAGCACAGATTCCTGGTACACTCCACTATTCACCTTTCTCTATTAGGAAAACTGGCCATTTAGCCCTACACTCTTCTTTCCATCTTTTAACCAGTTCCTGATCCACAATAGTACATTGCCTCCTATCCCATGACTTTTTAGTTTTGCCAAAAGTCTCTGATGAGGGACCTTGTCAAAGTCTTTCTGAAAGTCCAGATACATTATATCAACCGACTCACCTTTGTCTACCTGTTTATTCACACATTCAAAAAACAAAACAGATTAGTAAGACAAGATCTTCCATGTCTATAGCCATGTTGGCTGTCTCACATTAAGCCATGACTATCTACATGTCCAGTAATTTTGTTCTTTATGATGGTTTCTACCATTTTTCCCAGTAATGACATCAGGCTCACCGGTCTGTAGTTTCCCGGAGCACCCTTGGAATCCTTTTTAAAAACTGGCGTTACATTGGCCATCCTCCATTCTTCAGGTATTACAGATAATTTTAATGATAGTTCACAGATTACTATTAGCAAGTCTTCAATCTCATATTTCAGTTCTTGCAACACCCTTGGATGTATAGCATCCAGTCCAGGTGATTTGCTACTCTTCAGTTTATCATACATCTTCTCGGTATATCGATATTTCTTTCAATTCTTCCACAGTATCACCTTTAAATACCACTTCAGTCATGGGTAACATCCCTACATCTTCCTCAGTAAAGACCAAAGTGAAGAATTCATTCAGTCTTTCCGCTATGGTCTTGTCCCCCTCTTAGTGCCCCTTTTACCCCTCTATCATATAATGGTTCAACTGACTCTCTCACAGCTTTGTTCTAGAAATGTACTTGAAAAAGTCTTTATTATGCATTTTTCTCCAGGACCAAGCAGGAAGTCAGTCCTCACATATGGGTGACGTCGGCGCCGACGGAGCCCTCGCGGAGCAATTTCCCCAGCTTTCAAAGAAAGCCTTTGGGAATTAGAGCGCGCATGCGCGGTCCCCTTCCCGCCCAAGGGTGCCATCTTGCTCAGTCTTCTTTTTTCCGCGGAGCCCTACAGACGTTGCCTGTGAATCCCCGCAGAAAAGTCGATTTTTCTCTATTTTTCTCTATTTTTTCTTCGGTTCGACGCCGGTTCTTTTCCCGCCCGGACTCGCGACGCCGGTTGCGAGTCCGTCCTTTATTTTTCGTTTTTTTGTCCTTCGTGGCAGATTTCGCGCTTTTTTCCTTTTTCCCTGGCAGCCCGGTCATTCGACCTCGCAGGGGCCCTTTTTCCCCCGATGGCTGCCAGTGGCTTTAAAAAGTGTGACCTCTGTAAGAAACTTATGTCTCTTACAGACACTCATGACTTCTGCCTCCACTGCCTCGACCCAGATCATGACCCCATGATCTGTGGGCCATGCGGCAAAATGTCCTCAAAAGCGTTGAGGAGTCGGCAGCACCAGCGGGAGCGTATCTTCTCTGACTCCGGCCGTGCTCGGACCTCGTCAGAGGCTTCGACGTCTCGGGACTCTGGTCCTGAGCATCGTCGGAGTTCCTCTGAAAGGGGGTCTCCTACCCGGGAACATCATCGGAAGAAGAAACCCGCGAGGGCGGGATCGGTGGACGCTCCTGGTTCCTCGAGGGCCAGGTCGCATAGCCCCGATTCCCGTCCCGGGTCCTCGGGGACGGAGAGGCCGTCAAAGCATCCTCGACTCGAGGTGGACTTGCCCGCTCACGTAAGTACTGTTGTCCTCGTGGACTCGCCTCCGAAGGACCCGACGTCGGGCCCGACGCCATCGGGGCCCGAGTCAGGGGCTGCTGGGTCTCCTGAGCTCGGACTCAGGTTGACGGCCTTGGAGTGCAGTCTGTCTGCCTTCTTGGACCAGCAGCGGGCATTGATCGCTGGCCTCGCCGGTGCTTCTGCCCTGACCGCCGGGACGTCGACCTCCAAATCGACCCCAGAGACCGAGCCAATTCTCGAGTCCATGAGGGCTCGAGTCGATCCTCGGTCGAGGTCTCCTTCGGCCTCCCGTTCGGGACCGAGGTCGTCGACGCCGACTCCCTCGGCGTCGGGGCGGATGGCATCAGTGCCCGCCCGACCGGAGCCGATCGACTCCTCCTCCGAGGAGTCGGCCTGGGAATCTGAGGACGAAGAGTCAACCTGGTTCCTTTCGGACTCGGTGTGTCCCTTCGGACTCCCCCGAGTCCGAACCTCAGAGACGGTTCCCCCCGGAGGATACCCGGTTCTTGGACTTCGTGAGGGATATGGCCAAGGCCTTGGCCTTCCCTGCGGATCCCGAGGAGGAGCCTCGAGTCGAAGAACTCGATGCCCTCCAATATGACTCTCCCCCGAAGGAGGCCTTTATTGTACCGGTTCCTCCAATGCTGGAACGACTTCTCTTCTGCATGTGGGAGAGCCCGGCGTCGTCGCCGGTGTTAAGCAAGTGGGTCGATTCCATTTATCGAGTCCGCAAGAGCCCTGGCTTCCAAAAGGCACAACTACCGCACCATTCCATGGTGGTGGAATCGGCCATGCATAGACTAAAGAGTCAAAAAATGCACTCCTCGGTGCCCCCTGGTATGGAAGCCCGAAGCCTGGATGCCCTCGGTAGGAAGTGCTTCCAGGGCTCTATGCTTGCTTGTCGAGTCCAGACATACCAGCTCTACATGGGCATGTATCTCCGGGACCTGGCTAAGGAACTAGCCGGGTTCTCTGCTGGTCTCTCCGACGAACCTTTGCAGAGGTTCCAGTCCTTGTCTACTGGTATTCGAGAGTGCTCCAAGTTCATCTCTCGAGCAGCCTACGATGGTTTTGAGGCGTCGGCTCGAGTAGCTGCGGCTGGCATCGGTGGACGCCGCCAGGCTTGGCTTCAGACGTCCGACCTCGAGCCTTGGGTACAGGACAAGTTGGTCGATGTCCCCTGCCGAGGTGATAACCTCTTTGGCAAGCCCATGGATGAGAAGGCTGCACAAATCGAGACGGAGACTCTCACCAGGACTCGTCTCTCGAGGAAGACCTCTGCCCCTTCTCAAAAGAAGAAGGCCTCGGGGAAAAAGCCCTTTTACCCGAGGAAAGGTGCTGCCTATAAATACTACCCTCACTATCAGGCCTCAGCGGCTCCCCCACAGGGAAAGCAGGCCAAGGGACGGGGTAATGGGTCCCGTAGGCAGCAAGCCCCCAAGCCTGCACCACCAGCCCCTGCTCAGCAGGGTGGGGGTTTTTGACTTCCTCAGCATAGCCTCTCCCCCTCAGCTGGTTTCTCTCAGCACAGGAGGCCGGCTGGTCCACTTTGCCCACAGGTGGTCCAGCATCACCACAGATACCTGGGTGCTTCACATAGTTCAAAAGGGCTATCTTCTTCATTTTCACCAGGTACCTCCCTCCTACTTTCCAGGGGAGCCTTCCAGACTCCCTCTGCACAGGGACTTACTCCTTCAGGAGTTAGCAAGTCTCGTTCAGGAACAAGCCGTGGAACCGGTGCCCCACCACCTGAAGGGTCAAGGGTTTTACTCCAGGTACTTCCTGATTCCAAAAAGAACAGGAGGCCTCAGACCCATCCTAGACTTGCAAAACCTCAACAAGTTCCTTGCAAAGGAAAAGTTCAAAATGCTTACCCTTGGAATCCTGCTGCCCTACCTCCAGCAGGGAGACTGGCTATGCTCCTTAGATCTAAAGGATGCGTATACTCATATCCTTATTCATCCAGACCACAGACAATATCTCAGGTTTGTTGTGGGAGGAAACCATTACCAGTACAGAGTACTGCCCTTTGGCCTATCCTCCGCCCCCAGGGTGTTCACCAAATGCCTAGCAGTGGTGGCAGCCTATCTGAGACTTCAAGGTCTTTTTGTGTTCCCATACCTGGACGACTGGCTCATCAGAGCCCAGTCTGCCCAAGAAGCCACTCAGGCTACTCATCGCACTGTGACTCTGCTCCAGCACTTGGGTTTTGTCATAAACTTCGCAAAGTCCACTTTGCTCCCCTCTCAAAATCTCGAGTTCATAGGCGCCAGATTGGACACGCTTCAGGCGCGGGCCTTCCTCCCTCTGGACAGGGCCCAACGGCTCATAGATCTCGCCAGCCGCTTTCACAGCAATTCCCTGGTCTCCGCCAGGCACTTTCTGAGACTGCTCGGCCATATGGCTTCCACGGTCCATGTAACCCCTAATGCCCGCCTGAACATGCGTCCTGCTCAGTGGTGCCTTCGTACTCAATGGCATCAGGCCACGGGGAGCCTAGCGGACTCCGTACAGATCTCCGACCAGCTGGTCTCATCTCTACGATGGTGGCTTCATCTGCCAAACCTAGTGCTAGGGGTGACTTTTCAGCCCCCTACACATTCTCAGGTCCTGACAACCGATGCTTCTCTCCAGGGTTGGGGAGCACATTGCCAAGGGACTTGTACTCAGGGTCTCTGGACTCCTTGGGAGTCCGCTCAGCAGATAAACTTCCTGGAGCTCAGAGCCATCCGCCTAGCATTCAAAGCCTTCTCTCACCTGATTTCTCACCAGTCAGTACTTGTCCAGACAGACAATCAGGTTGCCATGTTCTACGTGAACAAACAAGGCGGAACCGGCTCCTTCCTTCTCTGTCAGGAAGCACAGAAGCTCTGCTCTTGGGCCGTCCATCGCAGCATCGTCCTCAAAGCTGTCTATCTCCCAGGTCAAGAAAACTACCTGGCAGACAAACTGAGCAGGATCCTCCAACCGCACGAGTGGAGATTGGATCCGCTTGTGGTTCAGCGGATCTTTCTCCGGTGGGGCCTCCCCACCATGGATCTGTTCGCCAGTCCTCTGAACCGGCAGCTTCCCAGATTCTGCTCTCAACAGCCGCATCCTCTCCGGGTAGCGGCGGATGCTTTTCTGATTCCATGGTCCACAGGCCTCTTGTATGCCTTTCCACCCATGCCTCTGGTGTCTCGGACGCTCTTCAAAGTTCTCAGAGACAAGGCATCGATGATCCTAGTGGCTCCCAGGTGGCCGAGACAACCTTGGTTCCCGCTTCTGATGCAGCTGGCGGTGGACACCCCTCTTCCTCTGGGGTTTCAGCCCGACCTCCTCTCGCAGGATCAGGGGACGCTCCTGCACCCCAACCTCCGGTCCCTTCATCTGATAGCCTGGCTGCTGAATGGGTAGTCCTTGCTCCTCTCCAGCTACCTCCAGATGTGGAAGAGGTCATCTTGGCCTCCAGGAGGCCTTCCACCCGGAAGTCCTACGCTCTTAAGTGGCGTCGGTTCTCCGTCTGGTGTACTCAGCAGTCTCAAGACCCCTTCTCCTGTTCAGCATCAGTGGTCTTGCAGAACTTGCTTTCTCTTTCCAATCTTGGACTTAAGTCCAGCTCGGTCAAGGTCCACCTCAGTGCTCTTTCTGCGCATCACATGTCGGTGGATGGTAGACCTCTTTCCAGCCACCCTCTGGTGGCTCATTTTCTCAGAGGCCTCCTTCTCCTTAAACCACCTTTGCGCCCGCCAGCCCCGAACTGGGATCTCAATGTGGTTTTACAGCGGATTACCTGTCCGCATTTTGAGCCTATGGCTACCTGTCCTCTTCGTTTTCTTTCCTGGAAAACCTTGTTCTTGGTGGCCCTCACTTCTGCTAGACGCGTTAGTGAGCTGCAGGCCCTAGTATCTGATCCTCCTTACACTAGGTTCTACAAGAACCGGGTAGTCCTACGGACTCACCCTAAGTTTCTTCCCAAAGTGGTTTCCCCTTTTCACATCAACCAGGAGGTGGTACTTCCAACCTACTTTCCCAGGCCACACTCCAGCCGAGCTGAAATGGTCCTGCATACCCTGGACTGTAGAAGGGCGTTGACCTTCTACCTTGACCGTACGCGGGAGCACCGAAAGGCTGTTCAGCTCTTCGTGTCTTATGACCCCAACAACTTGGGGCTCCCTGTCTCCAAGCGTACTCTGTCCATCTGGATTGCGGACTGCATCACTTGGGCTTACGAGGCTGCGGGCCTCGTGTTGGAAGGTAGAGTCACAGCTCATCGTGTTCGGGCGAAGGCTACATCAGTAGCTTACCTCGGCTCTGTTCCATTGGCAGACATCTGCCGGGCCGCTACTTGGTCTTCAAGCCAGACTTTTGCAGCCCATTACTGCCTGGAGAGGGAGTCCCGCAGGGACAGTGCTTTCGGACAGGCAGTCCTCCGTAACCTCTTCGAGGTATAGGCAACTCCTACCCTCCGTCCCGGTTGTTGGGCTACCGGTTGGAGACGTATTCAGAGAAGATTCCTTCCTTCTGTGCTACTGACCTCGAGGGAGCTCATTTTGTGCTTAGGGTCTCCGGTAGCCTTAAGCTTGGGAGTCCCATATGTGAGGACTGACTTCCTGCTTGGTCCTGGAGAAAGCGTAGTTACTCACCTGTAACAGGTGTTCTCCAGGAGCAGCAGGAATCAGTCCTCACAACCCTCCCTCCTCCCCTTGGAGTTGCAGTTCTATGCTTTCGTTTTTCCTAATTTTTTGCTGTCTTTTCGCTATGTCATCAGACTGAGCAAGATGGCACCCTTGGGCGGGAAGGGGACCGCGCATGCGCGCTGCAATTCCCAAAGGCTTTCTTTGAAAGCTGGGGAAATTGCTCCGCGAGGGCTCCGTCGGCGCCGACGTCACCCATATGTGAGGACTGATTCCTGCTGCTCCTGGAGAACACCTGTTACAGGTGAGTAACTACGCTTTGCTTCCATAGCAAGCTTCTTCTCATATTCTCTCTTTGCCTGCCTTATCAGTGCCTTGCATTTAACTTGCCAGTGTTTGTGCTGTTTCCAGTTTTCATCATTTGGCTCTTTTATCCATTTCCTGAAGGATGCTTTTTTGGCAACAACAGCCTCTCTGACCTCACCTTTAAGCCATGCTGGCAGTTTTTTGGACTTCCTTCCACTTTTCTTAAAGTGTGGAATGCAGCTGGTCTGGGCTTCCAAGATGGTATTTTTCAACAACACCCAAGCTTGATGTAAGTCTTTAACCTTTGCAACTGCTCATTTTAGTTTTTTCTTAACTATTTTCCTCATTTTATCATAGGCTCGCTTTCTAAAGTTAAAAGGTAGTACTATGGATTTCCTTACCATACCTCCTCCATTAATTAAATCAAACACGATCATGTTATGATCACTATTGCCAAGTAGCCCCAACACCCTTATCTCTTGCACCAGATCTGGCATTTCACTAAGGACTAGGTCCAAAATGGCTTACCCTCTTGTTGGTCCATGAACTAGCTGCTCCAAGAAGCAGTCATTTATTTCATCTAGAAACTTTGGGGTATGTTTACTAAACCCTCTTAACGTGCGTGCCGCGTTAGTCTGCAGGATGCCATATAAGGAGTAGGCAGTTCAGTTTAAAGTAACAAAACGGGATTAGCGCGCACGCTCTTGTGCACCACGCGCTCTTGTGTGCCGCGCACATTAGCGCACGAGTAACACACGCAGAAAGCATAAGCAGAGGTGCTGATGTGCAAACAGAGGAACAGGGCTGCAGTACAATGTTGAAGACACTGACAGATAGTGCAGGTGTCATGGGTTCTATCCCCCACTGTGCCCAATGATTAAGGCTGGCTGAGGCACTACTGCTTATGTGTAATATTGCATTATGAGGCATTTTAATTTTATTTTAATTACTGCCGCTAGCAAACGCACTCTCAAAGTGCTGTAACATAAGCTGCTGCATAAGGCACCCCATAAGGTAACCCAGAGGGCACATTTTAAAGTGCACTGTCAGCCACGGCACCCTACAATGTTGCTTAAAGGGTGGCCTATAGGGCGCCATATAGGGTGCCCTATGAGGCACGGCAAGGTCATAGCACTGTTTTTGATGGCAGCACTGTGCATTTAAACACATGAAAATCTTAAGTAGGTGCCCTGACATGCAAGGAGGAACAGCAGTATAGCACAATGGTTAAGGCACTGACTGATGATACAGGAGTCATGAGTTTGATCCCCAGTGTGCCTAATACTTAAGGCTGGCTGAGGCATCAGCTTTGACATGTAAGTATTGTTTCCTGCTGCACTTTATTTGCATTTTATTAATTGCTGCCAGCATACATACCCTCACGTGTCGTAACCTAAGGTGCCGCATAAGGCACCCTATAAGGCACTCCATAAGGCACATTATAAAGTGCACTGTCCGCCACGGCACCCTATAATGTCCCCTATAGGGCACCCTATAAATCGCTCCATAGGATACCGTATAGTGCACCTTATATGGACGGTAACCATAAGGTGCCCTATAGGGCGCCCTATAAAGCACCCTCTGAGGCACCTTATGGGTACAGTACACTGAGGGTGTTTTTGCTGGCAGCACTAATATACATTAAAAATAGATAATGCTTTGGACAGCCCTATCAAATAACACCACTGTGGGTTTGAACCAATGACCTCTGGCTCCACAGGCAGTGAAGTAATCAGTGGGCTACAGCTCTATAGCTGTTAGCAAGCCCCTGGCTGGCTGCAGAAGGACTGCACGTCACCACACAAACAGTCTGCTGTGGTCACCAGGATAGGGTTAGCCCACCCATACCCATGATGCACTGCACATGCAAATCAGCAGTCTACAGATGATCACAAGATGGGGTATGCACCCCCACAGCACCTCGACCTGGTAGGGGGATCTGACCATGTGTGGTACTGGCACAGAGTAGCTACACACCATCACATGTGCAGGTACTGAGGGTGAGGTGGGGCGCCCAGCACCAGGTCCACAGCAGAGATAGGCCATGCTGCAGGTCCCCAGCAGTGCTAATGTGTGAGATAGGTAGTTTCTGCAGACACACCTTGGATATATCTGTATGTCTCAGTCAGGTGTAGCCCCTATGGACCCCTAGGAGGATTATGTACCACCACCCTCCTCCTCCAGGGCTGAGGGTGGTAAAAAGGGTCTCCCACCAACAGATCCACATTCTACCTCCCTGCAATGGTGGCAGTAGAAGGGACCATCAACCCCAGTCCAGCTAGGGAACAGATACCCTACAGGGTAGTCAATGCAGCTCTGTACACATCCATACCGCAATAGCAGACAGACATTAGGCCTGGATGTGCTAAGCTGCACCCCACCACTATCTGATATTCTCCTGCAGCAAGTCTTCAGCCGCTGCACCCTGCAAGGCGCTCCATCAAGACACATACCAGCTGCAGTCAGTCTGCTAGCTAGTCCATAGTGCATGTTCCTGGTGGAAATGCATGCACCCAGAACTGAGATGTCAGCATACACACCAAGCAGATAAGTCAGTGACTGGACCCCCAAAAGGAAACCCATAAATATCACATGAGAAAAACACTATATAGCACTATGGAGGTGCCTAGCCATGCTGTGGTCACTGCACAGTCAGGGCGAAAGTGATCTCCCAGCAGGACATGCTGTGGCCACCCTGTCTGTGCAGGTGGTGGCCGGGCACTACAATGTCCCAGCCAGTGCCCTATGCCCTGTGCAGATGTATCCTGGCCAGGCCACCCTTTCCGGGCTATACCCATGGTACCTTGCTCCTCATTATGCACATTGGCAGGCCAATACTGGCAACAGTGCTGGCAGTGTGGGCTGTGGAGGGTGTTTGCAGCCACCACACACTGGATAGACAGACACACACTCCCACACCTATGCCAGCATTGTGCTACTATAGAGGAGTTTAGCAGCCCTGGCCACCACACCAGTCCTGGGCACAGTGCAGGCATGGATATGGAACGCAATACTGTTGGGGGTCACACCCCAGGGTGGTAAACACTGTCAGAGACCAGACCTGAAGCACACTCCACAGACATCAGAAAGGTTGCTATGATGGAGCTCAATCAGCAAACTGTGCTTAACGTAGGAATTGCTATCTGCCAGTAATCATAGCAAACATTTGATAGCTGTGTACCGTATTCCCAGGTGTAGGGTGGCATTGCTAAGGTATGCAAGTGCTAGTATTGGGAGATTCACGCAGGGCCCAATGTCCTGCCTCTCCAGGAGGCATTGGCTAATGGAGCCTGTGGGTGTGGATGTGTCTGCCCCTGTTGGCTGCTGCTTTACGGCAGAGGTTCCCAACTCTAGTCCTGGTGTGCCAAACACTGTTCGGGTTTTCATGCTGTCCCTCATGAATATGCATGAGATACATCTGCATACCATAGGGGTGGTGCATAGATATGCAGCACGGGCATCTTTATTAGAGGCAGCATGGAACCTGAATGGTGTTTGGCCCTCCAGGACTGCATTTGGGAGACTCTGCTCTAGGTAATGCGCCTGTTTATGATGTCTTTGCTCTGTAAGGTAAAATGTCAGTGTTTTGGGCATGTTTACGTCATCTGCAATAAACCTTCTGTCTGTATTAGCACGTTGTAGTAGTGGGTAAAATATGGGGACTGGTTGGCAGGCACCATAGCTGGGTCTTGAACCTGTGACCTTTTGCCTCCAAACACACTGGTTGTGTGCACTGCACCACCGTGTTGCCACAGAGACAGTGCATTCCTGGTGATACCATGACTGTTTGTCTAGCAGGACCTGTCTGTTGCAGTGCATGGCACCCACCTACACAGGGCTAGGCCATGGTCTGCTCTGGGCAGCTGCCACTGCCTCCTCCACCTCCAGTACCCCTGTGCCACCATGCTGACATGCCCTTCTGCTGGTGGTGCTGGTGGTGTGCAGTCTCAAGCCATCCAGTGTGCAGGTAGGCGGCTGCCTATGGTGCGTGTTGTGGGGTAGGGGTGCCTGCATAAGCGTCCACGCTTCCCCCCAACACCGCCTGCCAATGTTCTGTGCCCTTGGGGGTACCTGCTGGGTACTATCCCCTGTGACACTGTGATAAACACTCTCGTGCCCATGTTGGGCCTTCATCAGTTGCTGTCTGGCTGCTGTTCAGTTTCAGCATTCCTAAGTGCCACCTAGGCATCTGCCTAGTCCGCACTGTGCCCCAGCTGCACCACAGCATGTGCCGCCTGCAGCCCTCTGTATCCCCTTTCCCAGCATATGTCCAGTTGCCCATTCCGACATGCCCGCCCTGCTGTTGTGGAACATGTGCATGCCATAGGTAACCTGTCCAATGGAGAGGGAATCCCTGATCAGTACTATTTCACTGTGGGATCATTCACCTTGTATGGGGACGGAGCGTAGACCCTTCCAAAATTCATATTTATTTTTTGGGGCTTTCTTGGGAGTGTTTTTTGATGTTTCCCATTACTATCACTATTGCCCAGCTTGATTATGATTTTTTTTCATTTTGTTGGGGTCATTTTCAATGTTTATTTGCACTTCTGTTCCGTGCACATGTATCACACTTATCACTTTTTTGTAGGTTTCCCTGGTTTTGCTGTACATTGCTGACAGAAATGGTTTCTTTTCCCTTTAAATCAGCTCTAACGCGGGGCTTTCACTTGCATTATTTTTGGCCTCGAATTTCACATCGTTAATGTGCGGGGAGCCTCTCCCCTCCCACTCCCCACCCATTGACCCCTTCTCTCCGCCCCTGGGGAGCCTTCCTCCACCCTCTGGGAGCCTTTCCACGCCTTCAGCGCTCATTTGCACCGCTGCACACTTGAGCGCGCACTAAAGCACATTTTTGCCCTGTAAAGCATCATTAGCACGTGCTAAGGTACCTTAGCGCGCGCTAATTGCACAGCGCGCACGTTAAGAAGGTTTAGTAAAAATACCCCTTTATCTCCCTAGCATGTCCTGCCGTGATACTGACCCAGTCAATACCAGGGTAATTTAAATCACCCATTATTATTACTGTGCTGTAACATTTTTTAGCTTCCCTGATTTCTTTGGGAATTTCATTCTGGCCAGGTGGTTGATAGTATACCCCTGTTGCCATCGCCTTCCCCTTTTTACATAGAATTTCAGTCTATAGAAATTCTACAGCAAATTTTGTTTCCTGCAAAACTTTAATTTTTTGTGACTCAATGCTCTGTCTAACATAGAATGCAACCCTTCCACCAATTTGATCTGCTCTATCATTACAATATAGTTGTACCCAGGTATCACAGCGTCCCACTGGTTGTCCTCCTTCCTCCATGTCTCTGAGATACCAATAATATCTAACCTCTCATTTAGTTCTATATATTCTAACTATCCCATCTTATTTTTTAGACTTCTAACATTTGCATACAAGCACTTTAGAGACTTTATTTTATTCTTATTAATCTGGCAATCGGTAGGCAGGGGTAATTTGGATTCTTTAAGCTCTGTCTGCTCTGTACTCAAGGGCATTTGGGCTACTTTTGACTTTATTCGAATGAAAGTGAATATGACACCTCCTTTCCTTTAAGAGGTTTAAGCACCTATAAAGCTACAATTATCCCAGGTGTGGGTGGGTGTTGGGGAGGAAGGGAGGGAAAGAAAACCTATGAAAACCTGGCTGTTATAGAGTACCCTGTCCTGTGCTTCTAAGGTAATCTGTGACCAATTTCCAGGGGGAGTCGCACAGCCCTTACTTGGATAGAGCTCTCTGCTGTGTTTTAAATGTAAACTGAAAGCTCTTTGCTGCTACTAGACCCTGACTGATTTAACAAATACACCGGGTTCACAGATTAATCAGCTTTAATCTAAAGAATTCCTTTTTCCCCAAGATTTACAAAAATTCCCAGAAGTAAATGCTTACAATTGCAGATCTCTCTCTAGAAGTAGCAGTCCCCTTTTGTAGTCTTTGAAGGATGTCATGAAGGGTGTAAATAGAGAATATGGGAGGAATGGAAGACTGATTAGAGAGTAGGAGATAGAAGAAAGGGATTGCATGCTGGAGAGAGAATGAGTGACAGGGAAGGAACCAAGAGGCAGAGAAAGAAAGAAAGATGCAGATTGGTGGAGAGGAGAGTACAGTGGATGGCAATGGGGAACTCAATTGTGGGTGAAAAATGGAAATAGAAGCCAGGGAATGAGGGAAAGGCATAGAGGGAAATGGGCAGGGCTACCCATTAGGCAGGCTAGGCATCCGCCTAGAGCGGCAGACCTCTGCATTTGGCAGTCCATGTGCTTCAGCATACAGAGCCTGCTGCTTCTGACCCCCCCTCCAACAGGACGTTGTGTCAGAGGGAGGTCAGATGCAGCAGGTCAAGTGTTCCAAAGCATATAGCCTCCTGCCACCGCTGCGTCGCCCCCACTCCATCGACTGAAGTGATAGTAGTGGGGGGTAGCAGCTCGGCACAAGGGGGGTGGTGCGGTTCAGTGCATGGGGGGGGGGGGGGGTTGCACAGCCAGAACTTCTGCCTGGGGCAGCAGAAACCCTTGGGCCAGCCCTGGAAATGAGGAAACTGGAGAGGTGAGAGTGAAAGATGGAAAGGAAGATAAGAAATTTAAAAAAGGACTCTGAAGATTGGAGAGGGAGAGAAGAAATAATATGCATGGGGTGATTAGAGACACAGACAAGAGAAATGGAGGTAAAAAAAGGGAAGGAAGGATAATTATTGGTGGAGAAAGACATTTTGAAAAAAGGGAAGAATATAGGAAAAGAGAAGAAACAGAAAAGGAAAAGAGACACCCTGTAAAGGAACCTAGGAAAAGACTGAAAAGAGAAAAATGAAAAACAAAAGTGTTCAGGACCAACCCAATTATAAAAAAAAGGGATCAGACAGCAAAGGTACAGTAAAGTATTTTATTTTTATTTTAAGTCATTGGACTGTGTCGGCTTTTGAAATACAGGCTTCTTAAGCTTTGCATTTTGCTCAATACAAGTCCCACTGGCACTCCATGTGGCCTTGGGAAGCCAATTAAACATCCATTGCCTCAGGTACAAAATAGATTGTGAGCCCTTCGGGGACAAGGGAAATATATACTGTGCTTGTATGTACACTGCTTTGACCTGGTGAAAAGTGGTATGTAAGCATTGCTAAATAAACAAGGAGAAATACATTTCTGTTTTTATTTTCTAATAATGTTCCTGTTATATGTAATAATGTTAATGTTCCTGTTATATGTAATAACTCAGATAAATGTAACTTGTCTGTTGTTTTCTTGTTCTATGTAAACCGCGCTGATAATGAATAGTGAGGTATATAAAAAATGTTAAGAAATAAATAAATAATAAATAAATAATACAGAATCCAGATTTTTGAGGGTTTCAGCTAAGATTTTGTCTGCATGTTTGTTTCTAATGTGTGGTCCCTTATTCTGGATTGAATGAAGGTCTCTCATTGTTTGCATGGTAGCATGTAGTTTCTGTGTAGGAATCTGCCATAGTCTGGCTTGTTCTGTTTTCCAAGAATGAGGTGTATTGGTGGACTAGTATAATATTTGCAGTGCTATGTGAGTCTTGGAAGTTACTGCACTTTTGCTATTGCATATTTTCTCCCTTGGTACTGAATGTTTTTTTTACAAGGTTCTTAGTAATTGTTTTGGTTGACAACTTAGAAGTGTAGGTGAATATAATATACAATTCACAATATGTGATACTTTTTACCTCAGAAGTTTGTGTTTTTTAACATCTTTTTATTAGTGTGGCTGTAATGAAATATTTCCTTATTGAATATCAGTTCCAATTTTATATGAGAAAGAACATATCAATTTTCAATAGTTAAATGCAATTATTCAGGAAGACACAAGGCTGAAGGGTTTTGCCAAGGGTACTTAATATTCTTGCACCAACCCTGTGTCTGTTAAACTGAGCAGTGGGGGTGTGGGGGGGGGGTGCCATGAGGCATGTGTGCACATGGAAGTGCGGTGGGGGGAGGGGAAGAAGAGAGAAGGCGAGCAAACCAGGAGGAAGGAATGGTTTGTGTGCAGCAGGAGGTAGATAGAACTGGAGTATGTGTGCCAGGAATTGGTAATATGAGGATAGAGAGAGCTGAAGAAGTGGTATGGAGGGAGGGCTACAGAAGGGGTATATGATGCAGGGAGGAAGTGTATGTTGGAGGTGGTGATTGACAGATTGCTATGATGTGATGAGTCCAACAAAGAGACGTGGATGGCAAGTAGAGGGACGTATAATACCTTTATTGACCAACAACAGCCATTGGCCCAATACAGGCCGTGTTTCGGAAATCCCTTCTTCAGGGGCTAAAATGGCTAAAACAAATCATAAATAAATCAAGCAACAAAATAAATTAAAAACAATTAAAACAAATTGGCTCCAAACGCGGACAAATTGAATGTATAATAAAAAAATGTTATGTCTATATATGAGTCACCATTTCAAGTTGATGGAACGAATAAGTACGGCTAACAAAAAAATGTAATAAATAAATAAATATCGCATAAATATACATTAAAACCATATAAAAATACAAATAAAAATAATAAATATAAGTAAAATAAAAATAATTATCAAAATAAAAATAAACATAATAAAAGAATCAATTAAACTAATAAATAAGAAAATAAATAATATCTCCAAAAAAAACATATGGGTTACACATACCTGAGTCAACAAATTGTGTAACCTAACAGGAATGTAACAATTTGTGTCTTCAAAAATATGCTAAAAAACAAACAATAAAAGGCTGAACATAAATGTAAGGAGATTCCTTGGAATTTAACAACAATGAAATTTACAAAAATGTATATGCACATATATATAACTAAATACATTATAAAAAACGTGACAAATAAACAATTATTAATCTTAATACAAATTAATTAAAAATATAAATGATAGTACTTAAATTATGAATCACTCAGAACGTAAGAGAGATGAAGATAACTCATGTACATATAAATATAAATTAAAAATATAAAATATGTGAGAGAATAAAGAAAAAATATAGAAAAAATATGAAATGAAGTAAAACTGTTACCTGACCACGGCTATTCTTCCTAATTGTAAGATTATGGGGCATGTTTACTAAACATTCCTAATGTGCGGGGCCGCGGTAGTGTGCCTGTGCCATATAAGGAGTGGGCGGTTCAGGCCGAAAAAGGAAAAAAAACGACCGTACGTGTGCGCGTCGCGTTAATGTGCGGGGCCCACATTAGCGCGTGGGAAGGCTAAGTGGGGCGCAGCTGGGCACATATAGGAACAGAGCTGTAGCACAACGGTGAAGACAATAACCAATGGTGCAGGGACCACGGGTTCAATCTCCCAGTGTGCGCAACCCAAAAAGGCTGGCTGAGGCACCACCTTGAATGTGGAAAAGTGTGTCAGGAGGCAAAGTAATTTTGTACAGCATAAGGCGGCGCACTGTTCATTTTGGGCGGCATAAGGCGGCGCACTGTTCATTTTGGGCGGCATAAGGCGGCACACTGTTCATTTCGGGCGGCATACGGCGGCGCACTGTTCATTTTGGGCGGCATAAGGCAGCGCACTGTTAATTGTGGGCAGCAGGATGCGGCGCGCTGATGGGCACAAGGCGGCGCGCTGATGCTAAAGCAAAGAAACACAGCCACAGCACAATGGTTAACACACTGACCAATGGTGCAGGGACCAGGGGTTCAATTCCTCACAATGCCCAGTGAAAAAGGCTAGCTGAGGCAGTATGTTTTATGTTGTGGAGTGCTGTAGGAGGCTTTTTAATTTTATTTTGTGATAACTACTAGCAAACGCACTCTCACAGCATGTTAACATAAGGCGGCCCATAAGGCACATGTTACAGTGCACCGTCCGCCAAGGCACCCTAGAATGTCGCCTATAGGGCAGCATGTATGTTGCGACACAGGATAATGTATAGTGCACCCTATATGGATGCCAACCATAAAGTGCCCTATAGGGCGCCCCATAAAGCACCCTCAGAGGCACCTTATGGGTACAGTACGCTGAGGGTGTTATTGCAGGCATCAACATATGTACAGTAAATTAAAATAATGCTTTGGACAACCCTATTACAGAACCCCACTGTGGGTTTGAACCCATGACCTCTGGCTGCACAGGCAGTGACATAACCATTGGGCTACAGCTCTATAGCTGTAAGCAAGCCCCTGCCTGGCTGTAGATAGCCTGCACGTCACATCACAGACAGTCTGCTGGTGTAAACAGGATAGGGTTAGGCCACCCGTACCCATGATGCACTGCACATGCAAATCAGCTGTCCACAGATGCACACAAGATGGGAACTGCACCCCTAAAGCTCCCCGGCCTGGTAGGGGGAGGTGTCCGTGTGCACCCACACAGCACCTCGGCCTGGTAGGGTGTCCTGAGTGGGTGGACAAACGGCAAAGAGTAGCTAAACACCATCACATTGTGCGGTTACTGTGCTCACCCTGAGTTTGTGATGTTGCGCCCAGGACCAGGTCCACAACACCTTCCATGGCTGAATGCGGCCATGCCAGAGCTCCAAAGCAGCAATAATCTGTGAAATAGGTAGGTGCTGCATAAACATCTTGGAGATCTCTGTCTGCCTCGGTTAGTGGGACACCCTCCCCCCCCAGCTGGATAAAACACAGCTTCCCACCAACAGATTTTTTTTTTTCTCTCTCTCTTTCCCCCCCCCCCCAGGGCAGCAGAGTGGACCATCAACTCCAGCCCTGCTGGGGAACAGGCAGTCCAAGCAGCTCCACACACACATCCATAACACAATAACAGACAGACATTAGGCCTGGATATTCACAGATGCAGCCCACCACTATCTGATATTCTCCTGCAGCAAGCCATCAGCCACTGCACCCTGCAAGGCACTCCATCAAGACACACACCATCTGTGCACAGTCTGCTGGTTGGTCCTGATGGAAATGCATGCACCCACAACTGGGGTGGCAGCACACACAAGCAGATAAGTCAGTGAAGAGGCCCAAACAGGAAACCCATATATATCACATGAAAGAAACACAATACAGCACTATGGGTGTGCCTAGCCATGCTGCCGTCACTGCACACTCAGGGTGAGAGTGATCCCCCAGCAGCACATACAGAGGTCACCCTGTCTGTGTAGGTGGTGGCCGGGCAGTACCATGTCCCTGTCAGTGCCCTATGCCCTGTGCAGCTGCATCCTGGTCAGCCCACCCTGTCTGAGATGTACCCATGGTCCCTTGCTACTCATTATGCACATTGGCAGGCCAATACTGGCAACAGTGCTGGCAGTGTGGGCTGTGGAAGGGGCTTGCAGCCAACACCCCCTGTATAGACAGACACACACTTCCACACCTATGCCATCATGGTGCTACTATTGAGGCGGTAATTAGCCTTGCCCACCAAACCGGTCCTGGGCACGGCAAGGCATGGATATGGTACGCAGTACTGCTGGGGGTCACTCCCCAGGGTGGTAAACACCGTCAGAGGCCAGGCCTGGAGCACGCACCGCAAACACCTAACAGATTGTTCTGATGGGGTCAACTAGCAGTATGTGCGTAACGTATGGATATCTATCTGCCAGTACTCCTAGCAAACGTCTCAGAGCTGTGTACCGTATACCTCAGGTGTAGGGTGACATTGCTAAGGTATGCAGGTGCTAGTATTGGGAGATGCACGCAGGGTCCAATGTTCTGCCTCTCCAGGAGACATTGGCCAATGGGGCCTGTGGGTGTGGGTGTGGGTGTGGGTGTGTCTGGCCCTGTTGGCTGCTGCTTTACGGCAGAGATTCCCAACTCCAGTCCAGGTTTGCATCACACTGTTCGGGTTTTCCTGCTGTCCCTCATGAATATGCATGAGCTACATCTACATGCCATGGGGGTGGTGCATAGATATACAGCACAGGCATTTGTATGAGTGGCAGCATGGAACCTGACTGGTGTGTGGCCCACCAGGACTGCATTTGGGAGCTTCTGCTCTAGGTACTGCCCCTGTTCATGGTGTCTGTGCTCAGTGGGGTAAAAGATAGATGTAGTACCATTGCATATGTCCTCGCCACGAAAGGTGTGTCCTTACTATCACTGTTTAGTTGTGGGAAAAATATGTGGGCAGGATTGGCAGTAGCCCTAGCTGGGCTTTGAATCTGTGACCTTCTGTTCTTGCATGCACTGTCTGTGTGCACTGCACCACCGTGTAGCCACAGATTGGCTGGATTCCCTGGAACATCCATGACTGTGGATCCGGCAGGGCCTGTCTGTTGCAGTGGACTGTGCCAACCTGCACATGGCTAGGCCTCTGTCTTCTGTGGCTAGCAGCCACTGCCCCTTGCACCACATGTACTCGTCCGCCAACATGCTGGCATGAGCCTCTCTCAGAAAAAGCAGATGACCTGATTGCAATGTGGCAGTACGGGACTGCATTTGGGGGACGTGACTGTAGGTAATGCCCATTGTTATGGTGTGTGTGCGGTGTTGGGTAAAATATGGGTGTTTTCCCCATGCTTATGTTCCCTGCAATACAAGGGATTCTGCGCTATCTTTGTTTAGTGGTGGGTAAAATATAGGGACTGGGCTGGCAAGTGCCCCAGCTGGGATTTGAACCTCTGACCCTCTGGTCCTAGAGGTACTGGCTCTGTCTGCTGCACCACACTATGGCCACAGAGACAGTGCAGCCCCTGGAGGTAGTAAACCTGGCAGGATGGAGTCGCAAACCCTGCTCTACGCATTTTTACTGTGGGCACATGCACCCTGTCTGGTGACAAACGTGCACATAAACCCCGGAAATGACTACGGAAAATGGGGGACACAATATCACCATGCTGGGCAACAGTGATATTAATGGGCAACCATAGCAAACACTCCCAGGAAAGCTCCAACAAAAAGGAAATGTTTTTTGGAAGAGTCTCCGCTCCGTACACCTTTCCAAAAATCATTTCTTTTTGCTGGAGCTTTCCTGGGTGTTTTAATTAGTTTTTCCCATTACTATAACTGTTCCCCAGCTGACTTACTATTTTTACAATTTTTGTTGTGGTCCTTTTCTATTTTTAATTCCACTTTTGGGCTGTGCAGATGTATCACACTGCTCACGTTTTTCAGGTTTCCCCGGTTTTGCTGTACATTGCTGACGGAAATGGTTTCTCTTCCCTTTAAATGCCCTCTACCGCGAGTGTTTCACTCGCGCTATTTTTCCCTTGTAAATTCGGCAACACAACTATGCGAGGGGCCTCTCCCCTCCCCTTCCCCGCCCATTAACCCCTTCTCTCCGCCCCTCCGGGGCCTTCCTCCGCCCTCCGTTAGCCTTTCCACGCCTCTATCGGACATTTGCGGGCGCGTACTTCTGCGGCACCCGTTACTGTGACGCGCAAGGGTGCGGGGCTTCATCGCACGTTTGTGGGACGCTTAAGCGCTCTTAAATACGCTTTTAGTGCGCTATTGTGCGGCTGCGCACATTGGCGGTTTTTAGTAAACATGCCCCTATGTAATCTAAGGGATATAAATGAATTAATGAACTATAGATATGAAGCACGATGACTAAACAGTGTAATACTTAAAAGAACCCAGGTGAGGGGGGGCGGAGCCTGATGTCCAGCGGGAAAGTCGCATAGCGCTGAGGCTCCTGAGAGGCCTACTAGGAATCCTGAATAAAATCACACTAAACCCCTGACTTACTTTACCAAATCTGCCACGGGTGTTTAGCAGGATGGCGGGACCCAAACCGGTGCGTCTGGATTATGGGAATCCGATCAATGCACACGGCAAACGCTCAAAGACTGAGCCCCCGTCCCCCCAAAAGATGGCGGCACCTCGAGAAGGGCCTGAGGGACTTCCAGAGATCCTGGCTGAAATACGGGGCGTCAAAGAGCTTGTGCAAACAAACGGGGAATCACTCCGGGCAGTAAGAGAAGATCTGGCCATGCTGCAAGAAAAATTCGAAGGGATCTCTCTGCGACAAGACAAAATGGAAGGGATTCTTAATGCACACGAGGCTCGCTTAGTGAAACTGGACAGGGTTGAGCGGCAACTACGGGTGCTGCAAAGAGAAGTAGAAGAAGGAAACAACCGGTCCCGCAGAAACAACGTGCGGATCGTCGGTGTCCCTGAGGGAGCTGAAAATACCGATATGAAAGCCTTCCTTTGTAAATTGCTTCCCTCGCTGCTCAAAATCACATTTGAACGGGACCTAGAGATAGATCGAGCGCACAGAGTCCCTACAAGCCTGCCACTCAATCGCAAGACCCCGAGGCCAATTATCTTTCGGCTCCTCCGCTACCAACATGTGGAGCAGATATTGAGTGCGGCACGCACGAGGGGGCCTATGGAATTCGAGGGCCATAGAATCTCCTTTTACCCGGACCTAGCCAAGCCAACAGTAGAGCGCAGAAAGCGCTTCTTGGAATTTCGGCCACGGCTACAACAACTGCAAGCTCGTTATGGCCTTATGTATCCAGCTAAGCTACGAGTAACGCTGCATAACCTGACCAGGACATTTGATGATCCGGAAGCCCTAGCCATCTACCTGGAGGCAAAGGAGGCCGACCAGATGCGCTGAAATCCCGTGTGGCAGCTCACTATATGACTGAGATCTCCATTGCCCTGCCACGGTGTGATACTTGTACCGGGGCTCCAGCGACCCTGGGTATGACTGTGTCTTGGTTTTGGGTTACTCGCATATATTGATCCAGTACCTGAGGGCTGCTAGACATCCGAAGGCAGAGCCGATATCTGCGGCTTGCAAAATGGCTCTCTCGGGCCTCTCCCTCTGGCACAAGCTCACCATAGTATGTTTGGGGTTTACTTCTCCTCTGGGGCACACTGGGGATTATTCAACACGATGGGATGTATGCATGTGTAATATAACTGTACCATTGTATTGTATTGGGGCGTATCCTTGTAGAGAGTATGTACTTCTCTATCATTCGCACATTCGAATTGTCTTATTCTGTATAAATGGCCCCATGTAAGGTTTTGTCCTTGAATGTAAAAGGGATAAACAACCCGATCAAAAGGAAAAAATCCATAATTATCTGTGTCATGAAAAAGCTGATCTGGTGCTGTTACAAGAAACTCACTTAAATCAAAAGGAAACCCTGAAACTTGGTATAAAACCTTACATGGTGGCCGCCTACTCTCCGGCTGTCTCCAAAAAATGTGGGGTTGCTATTTTGGTACGGAGATCCCTGAATGCTACCATCATAGATACCTGCGCTGATTCAGCAGGCAGATGGTCTAGAGCTCTCATTCGGTTCGGGAACCTGGAGGTGGCCTGTCTGTGCCTCTATGCTCCCAATATTGATGACCCTGCCTTTTTTGCTTCCATAGCTCAGGAGGCCCAAGCTTCTGCCCGAGTTCCTCTTATCATCGGAGGTGACTTTAATCAAGTCATAGATCCGTTAATTGATAGGCATCACATGCTCACCTCCATGATTAAGGAGCTCGCCCTCGTTGACATATGGCGGTTGCTGCACCCCTCTGAGCTAGAGTTTACATTTTTCTCCCCTCCCCATCACTCTCAATCGAGAATAGATTTCTTTCTTATATCTAAAACACTGGTTCCTACTGTAGAGATGGCGATAATCCACCCCTTACATATTTCAGATCATGCTGCCATCTCACTCACCTTAAGCGGGGATCAGGTAGTGGGGAAACAGGGGGTGTGGTTTTTTGATAGGACACTGCTGGACGACCAGGAGTTTCGAGCAGAAATTCGGCTGGCCATCCAAGACTATTTTCAGTTTAACTCACCCCAAGCCACCGCGGGATGGGCATGGTGGGAAGGTTTTAAAGCTGCTATACGAGCGGTCATTACCAGCTTTCAAATCCGTTTGGGGAAACAACGGAAACAGCAGATGTTAATATTAGAGCAACAAATTAAGGCGGGGGAATGGGTACTCACTTCCAGAACGGACTCCTGTGTTCTGATCAGATTACAGCGGCTACGTTTTCAGTATAACTTCCTCTCATCCACAGCAGCCTCGCAAAGTATCAAGGCACAGAGAGGGATTTACTACAGAGAGAGCAATCGAGCGGGAAGGCTGCTTGCCAATGCCTTGAAGGGGCAGCGCGAAGCAAAACGAGTAGCGGCTCTTAGGGATCCGCAGGGGCGCGGGATGATCACGAATGATGCAGACATAGTAGAGCTCTTTCGGGAATTCTACGCCCAGTTGTATCAATCTGAAAGTGATTTCGCACAAAGGGACTTTGAGTGCTTGATCTCAGGCTTGCAGCGGCCACGACTGTCCGCTGAGGACAGGGAGGACATGGATCGTCACTTTTCTGATAACGAAATCCAACAGGCCATTAAACGGGTGGCTACTGGTCGCGCGGCGGGTCCTGATGGCCTCCCGGCGGAATTTTATAAAATTTTTCATAAAGACCTAGCCCCTCAGCTATGCCAATATTATACCGCGCTTGTAGCGGATAACTCTCAAATTGGAGCCTTTTCGGAGGCCAATGTAGTGGTATTTGAAAAGGAAGGGCGGGATCCCCTACTTACAGCTAATTATCGTCCCATCTCGCTGCTCAACGTAGACTATAAGATATTTGCAACCATACTGGCCACTCGGCTCTCAGAGAAAATACCCATGTTAATTCATCCAGACCAATGTGGTTTTGTAGCCGGGAGGTCTACTGCGGATAACGCTAGAACTCTCTGTCATATACTAACAGGCTCTGCGATCCTGGAACAACCCCTAGTTGGCCTTTCCCTCGATGCTGAAAAGGCTTTCGATCGCTTAGAATGGCCCTTTTTATTTGCAACTCTTAAATGGTTTGGTTTTGGTGCAGGTTTCCTCCGCCATTTAGAAGTTATGTATGCTCAACCCAAGGCTAGCATCTGTGTCAATACTATTAAATCTCGGCAGTTTCGTCTTCAGCGGGGTACCCGTCAAGGGTGTCCGCTATCCCCTATGCTCTTTAACTTAGCACTAGAACCGCTGGCTCTCCTTCTTCGGCAATGTGCGGACATCCATGGAGTCCCCATTGCCAAGAGGGAGATTAAACTATCAGCATACGCAGATGACCTCATGCTCTTCGTCTCCCTCACCTCGGTTCCCAAAGTACTCGAAAAGATAGACTGCTATTCTCGGCTATCTGGCTATAAAATCAACTGGAATAAATCTGTTGCGTTTCCACTCAATCATTGGGTACATAGGGAGGATATGAGTGCCTTCCCCTTTGTCTGGCAACCCCTTATGGTGAAGTATTTAGGGGTCCATTATTGCTATCCTTTAGAAGACACCATAACTTTTAATGCGAAAGCCTTAGTGTCCAAAGTGCAGGAATTGACTACACGATGGTCCCCTTTGACGATATCCTGGTGGGGACGGGTCGAGACTATAAAGATGATGATTGTCCCTAAGGTGAACTACATCCTGGAAATGATGCCATGTCTACTACCCCCACAAACATATCGGGAGGTAGAGGGCATCCTTAGTCGGTATTTATGGCAGAACAAACCGCCACGATTAGCAAAACAAAAACTGAAACTAGACAAGGGGAGGGGTGGGGTTAGATTCCCAGATTTTATCTCATATCATAGAGCTTTCCTATTAAAACAGGGCTCCCGATGGCTGGAATCCTCTGTCGACAACCGACCAGTGTGGTTGGACATAGAGGAAGCCCTTGTCGCCCCGGTTCCACTGCCCCGCCTACCCGGCATGCGCCTCCCACTGGGCGCGCACTGCCCACGAATGATTGTTGACACGCTGGCGGCATTTACCGCCCTCATTCATGTTAGGGGTCCCAAAGCGTGTCCCCCCTGTCATCTCCCATTGTGGTTTAACCCTCTCTTTAAAATTCAGAATAACGTGATCACCTGGCGCCAATGGTATTCTCGGGGAATATGGATAGCCAGTCAACTCTTTGTAGGTACGCGTTGGAAGGCCTTTACTGAGTTACAACGCGAGTTTGGTCTCCCATCTCAGCTTTACTTTCAATGGTTACAGCTTAAACATTGTCTTGAGAGTGCTCGGGTCACCCCGAGTCTGGATGGGAGTGAGGTAGGGGTAACTGAACTCATTCATTCGACCGGGAATAACCCGGGAGTTGCATCCAACTTTTATAAAATGTTGTGCCCAAGTGAAGATCAGAAGACGCTTCAGGTCCAGCAAGCCTGGGAACGAGAATTGCAGATCACCCTAACCGCTCAAAAATGGAGGATAGTCTGGAGCAAGTCAGTCCGGGTCTCCAGGTCCGCTTCTATTACCCAATCTCTTTTTCTCTTTACACATCGGTGCCTATACACCCCGGATAGAATGTCCAAATGGGATCATACTGTCAGTAATCTCTGTTGGACCTGTCATGAAGCAGTAGGCACGTTAGCTCATATGATTTATGAGTGTCCAAAACTTGCGGCAATTCTGGGAGCGGGTGTGGGAACGCATACAGACTATCCTTCAATTTAATGAGCCTCTCAGCTGGAAAGTAGTGGGACTACGATCGGTGGTGGGGCTTCCCTTCTTACCAAAGGCGAGCAACTTTTTGTTGGATTTTATGGTGGGCCTGGCAATTTGCCTGGTTATACGTAACTGGAAGGATTGCGCCAGTCTTAGTTTGCAGGAGTGGTGGAACTTGGTCTGTGTATACAGTAAATACGAGCAGATGCCCCGTAGGGCTCTCCTCCACCATGGCCCTCACGTACTGAAGTGGAAACTGCTAAATGATTATGTTAATGTTGCTAAATGTTCACAAAAGCTACATGGACCCACTTAATGGGGCTTATACCTGCTTGTATATCTACTTGTAGTACGGAGTTGACATGCATTCGACTTCTGTCATGATTTCCCCGGTTGTCCTAGAGGAGAGGGGGGGGGGAGGGATGGGTAGTTTCTTTTCTGTATTAGTTAGATGTTAAGACTCTGTATGTTTTGTTATGTTTGATGTTTTATAAAATGAAAATAAACGCTTAAAAAAAAAAAAAAAGAACCCAGGTGAAACAAAAACGTCAGGAGTAAAATTCCAAGACGAATGTATAAACTTATTATTGTAAAATCCATTAAAAGATTGAACAAAGTATTATTGTGTAAGCTAACCCCTAAGATAATGAAAAACATAAAATGTGTATAAACAATTACCAACAAGATAACAAGCAGGTGTGAAACACATTATATTGTGGTAGGCGACGGCCTATGATCCATGCTAATTGAACTAAGCAGACAGGCCTGAGCAGCTTGACCTGTAACTGAAGCCTGTAGTTAGGCCCAGAGGAATGAAAACCCCCCTGAATGATGACACCATAGAATTGAAACTTAACTCAGTTTAACTGAACATAGCTAAGCAGAAACGAAACTTGGAAAATAGAAGAAAAACAAGTTTAATTGGTACTGATAAGGTGTGCTATGCTTCTATGGAATTAATTAACTCTGCAGAGAGCAAGGTCACAGTGCCTCTGCTTCCCATATGTTTTAACAAGCTCAGCGACCTTGGAGGAGAGAAGTAACAAGTTGGAGACACTGACCATTGTAATTGGGACTAGAAGGGGGGCAACCAGGTGCTGGGCCCAGACCAGAGTCCCTATTGGGTAGCCATATCAGTACCGGGACCAATAGATGGGTGAGAGGGGTACTGGGACCAATGAAAAGTTTCTCTATACCTAGAATGGAGAAGAACGCTATAAAAGCTGTTGTTTTGCTAGAAACCATGGCTCAGCCATTTTGAAATTGCTTATTGCTTGAGCCATGTGCACATTAAACTGGCTTGGATCCTTGAAAAGACTCCTGGATTTATTTATTGCATGCTTATCTGCTGCTACATTCTTGGTGCGTTGGCCGGGAAGTGCGAGTGGTGGATAGTGTTCAAGTGAATAAATCCACGTAATTCGCCTTGAGGTTTGGTCCAGTTGGAACCATGCCAATCCGACGCAGGGGAATTTCCCTGGGCCCACCGATCCTCTTGTATCGGAGGGAGTTCTGCCTGGCCTCGGCAGGCACTGAGTCCAGCTGGCCAACACTTCCGACCCGGGGGAGTCCAGGATCCAACTCAGAAGCTTGGGAACCAGATCTGGTAAGTATAGTTTTGAAAACCTGTCTAGACAGATGAGTTAGAACTGCAGTTTGAAAACTTTGGTAAGACTTAAGTCTTTGTTTGAAAATCCTTGCATGAGTATTCGCTAGGTACAGCTGTTATAGAGGATCATGATTCAGCCTGGTCAGAGCAGACAGGACTGGGTTTTTGGTATGTCTAGACAGAAATAGAAAGAGCAGTACTGCCAGTGGAACTTGGAATTTGTAATCTCGAGATATTGGGAATTGGTAAGAGAGCTCTCAAGGAAGGGCCGAGTAACCCCGCATGGGAATTCGCCGGGTGAAACCCTCATCTTTTTTGTAATTGGGAAAAAGACTAGTCAGAATAGATAGAAAGGAATGCATTCTAAGATACGTTGCTAGCATGATTGTGTGAATGAAGTGTGAATGAGAGGTCTGGCAGCACGGACCAAGCCGAGTGGACTCTGGACTAGCGCAGTTCCTAGTCGGGTGACTGCGTCTAGGTCGCGAAACGGATGAAGCGTTTGGTGTATTGTCCGTCCTGTGTATTTGATTTTTGCTATCTGTTGAAACTGCGAGTTTCCCTTTTGTTATATATGTGAGATTATTCTGTTGAGTAATTTGTGACAGTTCACTGATTAAGAAATTGTATTAATAGAGCAGAATGAAGACCCAAAACACCTACAGTCATTTTTAGAAATCAAAAAGCTGGTCTGACCCAGTTAGTTTTTCTACTGCAGTGTGAAAAACTGACAGGGGGCGTGTCTGAAGGAAAGAATGTCTAGTGTCGTCTTTCTAATCTTGTGCAGGCTTAAACCTCAATGCTGGTAGTTTGTGCTTATTTCAGGCAAATTGTACCTGTTTTATTTAATATGTTTTTGTTCCTTCTGCTGTGGTTATGTAATATATATCATTTATTTATCATTTAATAAGAATGTTTAGTCAGGATTGTGGGTCCCGATAGTTTTTGGGTTTAGCCTGAAAAGGATTAAGTTTGTATTAATCCCTTATGGGTTGCGGACCAAGTGAGAGGAATTTCTGTCGGCTGTATGTTCAAATTTTCAGTAAGCACTGAAACAGTTTAAATAGGAAATGATAAAGAACTGTTTTTGTTTTTCCTTTGATCTACAAAGTAATTAGATCACGACTTAACATTGATTTAAATTGTTTTTTTTCTGGCATCTCTGTCCATGTGAATGATAAGTCTCTTTTTATGAGCACAGTTCAATTGTTTCCCCGCGAGCAGAGGGGTGTGGCTTCCACATAGCCTGCAATGAAAAGTTTCTCTATAAATAGAATGGAGAAGAACGCTATAAAAGCTGTTGTTTTGCTAGAAACCATGGCTCAGCCATTTTGAAATTGCTTATTGCTTGAGCCATGTGCACATTAAACTGGCTTGGATCCTTGAAAAGACTCCTGGATTTATTTATTGCATGCTTATCTGCTGCTACATTCTTGGTGCGTTGGCCGAGAAGTGCGAGTGGTGGATAGTGTTCAAGTGAATAAATCCACGTAATTCGCCTTGAGGTTTGGTCCAGTTGGAACCATGCCAATCCGACGCAGGGGAATTTCCCTGGGCCCACCGATCCTCTTGTATCGGAGGGAGTTCTGCCTGGCCTCGGCAGGCACTGAGTCCAGCTGGCCAACACTTCCGACCCGGGGGAGTCCAGGATCCAACTCAGAAGCTTGGGAACCAGATCTGGTAAGTATAGTTTTGAAAACCTGTCTAGACAGATGAGTTAGAACTGCAGTTTGAAAACTTTGGTAAGACTTAAGTCTTTGTTTGAAAATCCTTGCATGAGTATTCGCTAGGTACAGCTGTTATAGAGGATCATGATTCAGCCTGGTCAGAGCAGACAGGACTGGGTTTTTGGTATGTCTAGACAGAAATAGAAAGAGCAGTACTGCCAGTGGAACTTGGAATTTGTAATCTCGAGATATTGGGAATTGGTAAGAGAGCTCTCAAGGAAGGGCCGAGTAACCCCGCATGGGAATTCGCCGGGTGAAACCCTCATCCTTCTAATTGCTTATTGCTTGAGCCATGTGCACATTAAACTGGCTTGGATCCTTGAAAAGACTCCTGGATTTATTTATTGCATGCTTATCTGCTGCTACAATATAACCATGTGTCGTGATGACTGAAAACCAACATTAAAAGAGAAGTGAATCAGTGAATGTGCCATATCACTTTGCAATCTAAAAAGAGATGAAAGTGAACATCCTGCTTGTTATCTTGTTGGTAATTGTTTATACACATTTTATGTTTTTCACTATCGTATGTAGATGACATTTTACTGTACTTCTCTTCCATACCAATCCTTTATGCACTGATCTATCATTTATGAATACTTGTCTCTCTTGGGTGGTCACTTGGTTAAGGGGTAATCAGCTTAAACTTAATCCCTCTAAAACTACCGCAACCTGGCTCTCAGGCCTATTAATCCCTCCAACTGTCTCTCCGATTCTTAATAGTACTTCTATCACCCTTACACCTTCATTCCATTACTTGGGCATTATTCTCTTTCTGCAGCGGTTACATTGGTTCCCTATCTCCTTCCGTTCACAATTCAAGGCCTTAGCCAGGTACATAAAACACTTCACACCGGTATCCCATCCTACCTTTCCTCAGCTATCATATTACACACCCCTCATTGCTCCCTCCTCTCATTCCATATGAACCGCCTCTTCCTTCCATCACATTCTCAAGCACACTTGGAAGCCACACATCATTCTGCTTTCTATATTTTTGGCTCCTTTTCTATGGAACAATGTCCCTCCCTCTCTCCGATTGAAACCTGTTTATGTCAAATTGAAAACACTGCTCAAAACTCATCTATTCTGCATAGCTTATAACCTTCCATCTGACTCTTGATCCTTCTTGTTCCTAGACTTCTGGACACTCTGGATGCCCCCCTTGTGTTTCTTCTGCTCCTCCTCTTTGTGTTGCAGTCTTATCTTACATCTCTTTTCTATAATTTAATGGAGTTATTTTCTGTCTTTTAAATTTATTTATTTTACTGTAAACCACTTTGCTGTCCCCACTAAGGGTGGCATATCAAGTTTTAATAAAATGAAATGAAATTAAAATAGCACCCAAGTACTCACCACCACACTCATCACGTTGCCTCTGCCCTCTACACAGCTCCATTTCTGTTGATCTTCCCCTGACTGTAGCCCCTAGAGACTGCTGGCTGTCAAGATCTGACAACAGAGTGTGCAAGCATCCTGCTCCATGGACCGCTGCTACTACTCTCACTCAGTGCACCAGGTCTCTTATGTTTCTGTTCTTGCAATTCTCTAGCACCTTTTGCTGGTTCTCTGCTGTAGTAGGATCAAATGTGCTGATCTATTCCCTCATGAAAACTGGTACTCTGGGTCCTTTCTTTCCCATGCTGCAACTCAGCTTCTGTCTGCCAACTCTTTTCTTGTAGTATTGCTCTGAGATCCGCCGCTGCTCATCTTCATGCCTCTGCCTCCTTCCTCTCCACTGCTTTCCTCTGTGCTGTCTTTCTACCATTGCTATTTTCTTTCATTGTCTTATGCTTTTTTTTTAACTTCAGTGCTCTTCTTTGTATTGCTCTCTTGCTGCCTCTTCTTACTGCCATCCATATTGCTTTTTCCCTTTGCCAATACTGTACCAGACTATTTCCAAACTGAATATTCTTATCCTATTGCCTGCCCCTCTTGCTGTTGTCGTGACCCCAGCCCCGGCCAAGGGCCTAGAGGCATAGGGCTGCCAATTTTAATCCTCTAATAAAGGAATTAAACACTATTCTTGTCCACAGGGAGGCATTCTGGGACTTGTAGTTTTTCCTCGTTCAAGGATAGTTGTGTAAGCCAAGGGTTAAAGGCAAAAAGCACTAAGGTTCAAACACACAACGTCAGGATATTCTTCTCCAAGCAATACTTCAGAAATTATACATAAGCTGGAATTGAAGGAAGTTTCATAAGCTTTTAAAACATGTGCAGTTGTTTTCATAAGGTAATCAGCAAAACAAAATACAGCTTCTCTGTTTAAGCAAAGTTAAATGTCCTTATTTACCTTCTGCTCCTTTAAACACAAAAATGTAGAAGCTGGCAACGTTCTCTTGAGTTAGTAGGTATTTCTTAGCAAAACAAATCTAGGTTCATTCACACTGCCTCTCAAGACCTTTCTTTATCAAGCATTTCTTATCAACAGACTTTCATAGCTTCTGTCTGGCAAAATGTACACTCCATCGGCAATTCACCTGATATGGAGTTTTGCTCCGCACAGTCCACTTGCATATCCTCTTGTTCTAAAGCATATACGTCTGGCTCTGAACTCCCATAATCTGCCCCTCGGTGAATGCTCTGGGGAAATCCCTGGATCTCCCTCCAGCACTGGTTTCCCTGGTAAGGAATGTCTGTACCTCTAGTATGGGATATCTCTCCCTTGTTCAGTTGCCTTGGTTCCTCTCCGCTGTTCAGCCACGGTTCTTTGCTCCAGGCGGGGTTCTGGTTACTTCTAGCTATAGCCTTGTTCACCTACCTTTGAGCAGCTTGAAATCTTTGGTCCGAGACCCGAGGTAGAAGACTTCCCTGCTTTCTTTCTCTAAGCAAAGCACATATGGTTTCTTGGCTCTCAGGCTCCTTCCACGTCCTTCTCCTTCCCCTGATGTTTCCTCCTCTGAGTTCCTCTCCCTGAACTCCTGGAACAGCTGAAACACGCTGAACTCTCTGAACCTGCCCACGGTTCTGGACTGGAACTGGAACACCAACAGTTTGAACCACAACCTGATCCTGAACCCCCTTCTCCCCTTCTGAGCAGGGTTTATAAGGCTGCTTCTTAGCTAGCTTTTGTCTCTGCACAGGTGTTTGCCATTACCCCCTAAGCTTGCACTTATGTCAGCAGAGCTTGGGTGTGACAAACTGGCTCTATCAACTCCGTGCTTTCTTTCTTTGACTGCAGTCTGGAACCTGTGAATTTCAGGAATGTCTCTTTCCTTAAAGGTATATTCACTATCTTTTCCTATTTCCATCGGTTCAGCAGGGCTCTCCTCATCACATATCCTCCCCTTAAGATATTACGGGCTGGCGAGATTTCACCTGCACAGCTCGAAATTCTTGATAGGGCGTCCGCATTTTGATGCATCTTCCCCGCTCTGTGTTCAACCCGAAAGTCAAAGGCCTGCAAAGCCATGTACCATCATGTCAGCCGGGCGTCATGATTTTTCATCTGATTTAGCCATTTCAGGGGCGCATGGTCCATAACCAACAAGAATCTTTGTCCTGTGAGATAGAATTTGAGAGCGTCCACCACCCATTTGATAGCTAAACACTCTCTTTCTATCATTGAGTAATCCTTTTCTGCTGGGGAAAGTTTCCTGCTGAGAAACATTATTGGATGCTCCACGCCTTCATGTTTCTGTGATAACACTGCCCCTAAACCAGTCTCCGAGGCATCCGTTTGGACAATAAACGATTGCCCAAAGTCTACGCCTCTTAACAAAGGTGCTCTACAGAGCCTCTCCTTCAATAAAGTGAAAGCCTTGTCAGCCTCAATGGTCCACTTCAGTTGGTTTAGAGCGTTCTTCTTCAACATGTCCGTCAATAATGCACTTTCTTCGGCAAAATGCGGAATGAAGCGACGATAATATCCTATTAGGCCCAGAAAACCTCTTAACTATTTTTTAGTACCTGGCCTCGTAAAATTTTTGACACTCTCTACCTTGTTTACTAGAGGTCTGACTGTACCTCGCCCGACCATATGACCAAGATATTTCACCTCTTGTCCGGCAAACATGCACTTTCCCGGGTTCAAGGTCAGGCCTGCTCGTCTCATCGCCTGTAGCACCACTTCCACCCTAGGCAAATGCTGATCACAACTGGAACTGTGTATGATAATATCGTCCATGTAGGCGACGGCATATTCCTGGTGTGGCCGTAGGACAAGGTCCACCAGCCTCTGACAGGTTGCTGCGGCACCATGCAGGCCAAAGGGCATCCTTCTAAACTGGAAGACTAAACGCAGTCTTTGGACGGGATTCCCCTGTTAAGAGGATCTGCCAATAACCCTTAGTCATATCTAAGGTAGTAAGGAACTTGGCTTGCCCCAATCAATCCAATAATTCTTCAATTCGCAGCATTGGGTATGCATCAAAGGTAGAGATGGCATTCACTTGCCTAAAGTCTATGCAGAACCTTTGCGTGCCGTCAGGTTTTGGTACTAGCACAATGGGGCTACTCCAAGGACTTTTGGACTCTTCAATAACTCCCATGTCTAGCATCTCTTGTACCTGAGCCACTACCTCTTGCTTTTTGGCCTCCAGGAGCCTATAGGGCCTTTGCCTAACGATCTCACCAGGTGGGGTGACAATTTCATGGGCTACTAGCTTTGTCTCCCCGGGAATCGGTGTCAAGACATCCGTAAACCTTCCCAGTACTCTGGCTAATTCTTGTTTTTGCGACAGGGAAAGTTCTTCTCCGACCCTAGGCTCTGGGTTTGTTTTACAGTCTGCCAATTGCGGACCTAAGTCTTCTTCTTCTATTCTTTCTTCCAAGATAGCCGACAGTCCTTTCACAGCTGTCCTCCCGGTAGATCCGAATCCTCTGGTTCCTCGGGTTGTAGAGGTCAACATGGGCACTTCTTCTAGGGGAGGAAAACCTACTCTCTCACAAATGAGTTGGGCTATGCGATCTCCCACCTTTACCTCGAAATCTTCCTCCCTGAAATTGAAGAGTAGTACTTTTATTGCTCCCCTATAGTCGGGGTCAATGACACCTGCCCCCACATCTAAAAAATGTTTTAAAGCCAGACCAGAGCGTGGGGCGATATGCCCATAACACCCCAACGGCATTTCCATTTGGAGGCCCGTGTCCACCAAGGCCTTTTCATGTCTTGGAATTACTTGCTCAACTGCGCTAAACAAGTCATAGCCAGCTGCTTGGGATGAAGCTCTCCTCGGACTCTGCACTTTTGGGGACATTCTGCAATACTTTAACACGAATTCTGGCTTACTTGCAGAATCCTCCTTCGGAAGCTGTTTCCCTGGGTTCGGCTCATGCTTCTGGCGTTTCTTGAACAGCGGTCTGGGGACCGCAGTTACCTTGGCCTCTGCCTTTAGTTGCGCCTTCTTCTGTCCCTCAGAGGGTTTTCCCGCTCTTCCTTTCTGATTCTTATCCGACGGGGAAGTTACTAGGTCCTCATGAGAGGGAAGATCACATACTGACTCATCGGGCGGTTCTTCCTCTCTATCTAAAGCTTCTGACTGGGCACGTGTAGATACCAAACCTGCCCATGGATGCAGACCATTCTTTAATCCCCTCTTGAATTGGGGCCAATCTCTACCCAGCACCAGGTCATATGGTAACCTTGGGACTACTACTAGCAGGATTTCCTTTCTCACCCCTAAGCCTTTTACTATCACTTTATGTACGGGATAAAAGGACGATGCCCCATGAATGCACCTAATCTTAACCTTTCCTTCAGGTTGGCTCGGGCCTGCCTCACCCTGGGTTTCTATCACTCGCCAGAGTTTTCTAGAAATCATACTCTGATCTGCTCCGGAGTCTAGTAAAGCATCAGTAGCAATGCCCTGCACTTCTACAGACAGAAGAAAACCTTCCCTGATTCCTTTTCCATTTGCAGTTATCAGTGCTGTTCGTGCTTTGCAATCCTTTTGTAAATGCCCCTCAACACCACACCAAAAACATTTTCTCTTTATACAGTGGCTTTTTTGCATAGACATACACACTTTCATACCATCCTCTTTTGGCCCTAACTTCCTTTCTGATAATTCAAAACCTGCCGCTTTTGAAGCGTCCCTTTTCCCTTGACCCGCCAATTCCGCTTCTATATAGCGTTCTGTCAGCAAGGTTGCTTCACTTGCGGTCCGGCAGTTTTGCAATATCAGGAAGGCTTGTATGTCCCTCGGGACTGCGGCCATGAATTGTTCTAATACAATATTATCTATAACAGATTCTATGGTTTTACCCTCTGGTGTCAACCACTTTTCTACTAAGCTTCTGATCCTCTGGCAAAGAGCTTTTGGCATCTCACCAGGTTTTAATTTTGTACTTCTTAGCAAGCGATGATAAACCATCGGGGTTAATCCTAGGCGATCACTTATGGCCTTTCTAAGCTCATCATAGTCGTAAGCAAGTGCCGCGGGCATGGCCCTATACGCCGCCAATGCCTCACCAGTGAGGGATGTGGCCAGGCGTACAGCCCATTGCTCCTTTGGCCAGCCTACTGTGTGTGCAACCCTATCAAACGATTCCAAGAAATCGTCTATGTTATCATTTGCAGACAACTGTCCAAAAGTAAATGTCCCACAAGACTGTGGTCCTACCCCACAGGTATGTAATGTCCCTGCAAAGCCTGGAGGGGGTTTGTGCTGCTTCTGCTGTCCTCTTCTGGCTAGCCAGCCACGCCTCCATCATGACCAATACAGGTTTTTGTTGTGCTTGCATCACCGCTGCGGCCTGCTCCTGGGCCTGATATGACATCTTCCTCTGTTTCTCAAATTGAGCTGCCATCCATTGCAGTACGTCCTTGCACTCCATAGCCGTAGTTTTCTGTAAGGAAGAAAAGAAAGAAAAACACCACCAAGTGCGGTATGACAACAACACTTCAGCTAGTCTCTTGGCTTAAGCTGTTTGGGATTCCTGCACTTTTTGCACTTGAATCCTTTACTAGCCCAATTATCTACTGGTTACCTGAGAACAGGTATAGATTCAAGCCTCTCAAAAGTGAAGGTCTCAGCTGTCCTCTGTGACTCAGTTGATCTGCCTGCGTTTTCCCACTGTAATTCTCTGCGCAGCTCAGCTGTGCGTTTGTCTTCTATGCAAATCCTGAGGTGTTTGGAAAGTCCTGGCGCATGCGTGAAAAATCCAAGAACTACGCCACTTGTCGTGACCCCAGCCCCAGCCAAGGGCCTAGAGGCATAGGGCTGCCAATTTTAGTCCTCTAATAAAGGAATTAAACACTATTCTTGTCCACAGGGTGGCATTCTGGGACTTGTAGTTTTTCCTCGTTCAAGGATAGTCGTGTAAGCCAAGGGTTAAAGGCAAAGACAAAAGTTTATTTTTTCCCCCAAAAGCACTAAGGTTCAAACACACAACATCAGGATATTCTTCTCCAAGCAATACTTCAGAAATTATACATAAGCTGGAACTGAAGGAAGCTTCATAATCTTTTAAAAATACAAAAAACAAAACACTCAACCCTTATAATCCCTAAACAAAAGAAGAGTGACCAGCAAAAATTGAGCAAATATAAAAATGGAATGTAGGCAAAAAATATATTCTTGTCGGAAGATCGGCCATGAGCTTAATAGCCTCTCGAAGCCGTTACTTCCATTTTAATCATTTTTATTATAGTCCAATACGCCCATTGAAGAGCCAAAAAAGGTGGAAAAAAAACACAATTAGGTGCCACCTTTGAAACAATTAATAATCTTAAGTCTTAAAACTCAATGAGAACCCTTTAACTTATCTGGGTCATCGTAGATCGTTGAAGTCTCAGCATCAGCCCACCAAGGTACCCTCCAAATTCATAAAGGCACCAAAAAAGGAAAAAATAAACTCCAAAGAGGAGATATTCCAAAGAGAGCAGTTGTCAAAAAGTACACAGCACTGCGTTTCGGGCACATTTAAACTCCATGCCCTGTCTCAACGCTTTGTTGAACTGCCAAAAAGGAAAGAAAGCTGCCCTTGTAATCTTTTATATATAGGGCGGACTGTTCGCGCTATGCGAATTCGTCTTGGAGAACATGCTTCCCGACTTAGGACTGGCACTGTATCAGCCCCGATTGTACAACACTGTTTGGATCATCATCATTCCTTTGAGGATTTGACTTGGTGGGTGCTTGATCATGTGCCTGAGAATCCAAGGGGTGGTGATCGTGAGCAACAACTTCAAGTTTTGGAACAGAAATGGATTTTCACTTGGTCTACAGTGGAGCCATCAGGATTAAACAGAGAGCTGGACTGGATAAGTATTCTTTAAAATGTTTGCATTAGTTTGCTTTGATGTGCCTTTTCAACTACATTGATTTTGTTTTGCATGGCTAGCTTGGACATCAGCCTGTTGCTTATTGGCTTAGCTGGCTATTTAATGATTGAGCTTTTCCCGCAATTCTTGGATCTGTAATGAGCATGCGCCGGCGTCTCGGAGAGGTGGAGATGCAGTGCGGCAGCTTTCTTTCCTTTTTGAGTGTTAGAGGATTCCCTAACTACAGATAGACAAAGGACAGAGGGCCCAATATTCAGCGGAGGTGGCTAGCATGATGATAGTGCCTAGCCATCCCCGCTGAACACAAAAATTGGATATTTAATGCCGGGGCCATTAAATATCTGGGTCAGCCGCACAGCTCAGAAGCCAATTGGGCAGTGGTGATTTAGAGCCACTGCCTGGTTAGCTGCTTTGGGTAAAGATAGACTTGCTTTTGCCGCTGCTTGGTTAGCGATGGATACTGCCCCTGGAATGCCCTGATATTAAGCGGTTAGCATCAGGGCATATACAGTAGTGGTACCCGAGGATATTCTGCAGTACTAACCATGTTAGTGCCACTGAATATCCCACTTAAAGACATTTACATGGTTTACAGGTCTCTAAACCATGTAAATGCCTTTGAATTTTGGGTCCAGAATTCCTAGTGTGGTGGAGATCTGACATGACAATTTAGAGAACAGAGGCTATTGCAATAGCATATTATTGTATGGCTCCTGGAGCAATCTGACTAGGGTTGTGCTTTTGAGCTATTGTGCCATAGGGAGCAATAGGGTGCACTATTAAATAAAACAATACGAGGATGAGAAAAAATAAAAATGCCCAACAAAACCAAACAAAATGTCTTTCCCTGCACACCCCTAAATAGGACCTGGTGGAGTTTCTCTCTATCTCTTGTTAACTTTTGGCCTTGAATGCTAAAATGTCAGCACGAATATCAATAGAGCACACAGGACCTTGGCTCCAGCTCCCACAAAGGAAGTCTACTTTCATGCTATTATCTTTCACTTGCACAACTTTGGAGACAATGCAGTAATTCTTGAAGCAGACTTTCTTCCAGAATTACAGCACAAGTAACGGGGATTTGTTCACAATAAATATGAGTTAACAAAATGGGGATTCTCTTATATCTTGCCAGCACTTATACGTAAATGTTACCATGTTTCCTACATTAATTTTTCCCACAGGTAGATTTGTAAAATGTCTTCATTGGCTTCACGTATTGGCACATACTTTTGTAGTTCTGAACTCATTCATATTTTAGAAAAGCCTTCACATTTAGCAGTCTTTTTTAAATACTACTGGCACAACCTCGGCATCTATCTAAAATGTGCCTTCATATGTCTTTATAAAATATTAGGGACAAAGCTTCTGAAATCATGGTTATATTGAAGCTGTGGAAATTTACACTGCTCCCAAGCAAGTGTAACCATATGCAACTGAAGTGCATGCTTATACGTATTTTTCAAAAGCATTTTCCAAAAATAGATCATTGTTTCAGAAGGGGTGAATCAAAGGGGATTGCCTCTTTGAATAGACCTTACTATTTAGTTGTTTCTCAGCAACTCTGTGTGACAGTGGCTAGTACGAAGTAGGAAAGGTTTTTTTTGAGGGGGGCAGTTTCTTCAAATACATCAGTTTTGTACATATCATGACAGTAATGAACCTCACACCTAAACTGGGGAATGTGGATGATATTCTCAATCTCTCAAATCTCTTGACACTTGGTGCAGTATTTGCATCATGCCAAAGGAGCCTTTCTTCTAGAGTTCATAAGATGTAACTTACATAGGCAACTTGTCAAAGTGTGATTGGAAATTCTTTTTAATGAAGCCTGTGGCTTCTAATATGATGGAAAATATTTCTGTATCTTTCTGTCACATTTTCATGGTCTCTGACTGCATTCTTTTTCCCCACTTGATTTACAACATGAAACTGAGACCTCCATTATCAATGCTGTTGTGGTGTTTTTCTCTTTTTCTACTATGTCAGATTTCCTTGTATCCAGCTTCTTATTCATCAGAATGAGATTATTCCAGGTGATCAAAACCTCTCCATTCTCCATAATTCTACCGTATTAGAAGGTCATTTTAAAAGCTTTTGTCATGATTTGGACATCTGCAGTTGGACGTCAAAATCACAGACATGCCTCTATAGCTATTACAAAAATAATGTTCACAGACATCTCTAGTACAGGGCCATCCAAGAAGGCACATGGGTGTGGCTGAGGCTTCTCTGGAGAGGAGCAATGGACTTACACGTTTCCGTTCAATCTCAGAAACAGCTAGAGATGTCTGCAGGCACTTGCATATTTATACCTGCTCCAGGCATGAATAGGCATCAGGAAAAATGTTTGTTTCACCTTAAAATATCCAGAGAGTGTAGAGAAAATTGAAAATTAAGTGACTAGCCATAGATCACAAAGGCCTACACTAGGACTGGAACTCTGGCCACACTGCTCTTAAACCATTACTCTAACCATTATGCTATTCAACATCTTAGTTCTGGAATGTTATCCTGAGGACCTCTATATAGACGTTTGATACACATGCATATTGGGCACATCCACGTTTCTGAAATTGTGCCTGAACTTGCAAGCGCGTGCTTTTTTTTTTTCAGATGTTCTGGCTTTGACATCCCAAATTGCACTTGGACGTTTGATTGTAAAATGTGCCTCTTAGTGTCATGATCAATGTTCCCTCTAATTTTCTGTGGGCTGTGTGCGCATAAAATATCATCTGTGCAGCTTTTGAAGGAAGGTTAAATTTTTGTGCGCCACATAACGACACTCAGAGTGGACAAGTGCAAGGTTATGCACCTAGGGAAGAACAACCCAAACTATGGTTACACGATGCAAGGTTCCACATTAGGAACCACCACCCAGGAAAACGATTTAGGCGTCATTGTGGATACCATGTTAAAACCCTCGGCCCAGTGTGCAGCGGCGGCCAAGAGAGCAAATAGAATGCTAGGTATGATAAGGAAAGGAATGGAAAATAAAACAAAAGATATTATAATGCCTCTATATCGTTCCATGGTGAGACCGCACCTTGAATATTGTGTGCAATTCTGGTCGCAGTATCTTAAAAAGGATATAGCGATTTTAGAAAAAGTTCAGAGAAGAGCCACCAAAATGGTAAAGGGGATGGAAGGATACTCCTATGAAGAAAGGCTAAAAGGTTAGGGCTCTTTAACCTGGAAAAGAGACGGCTGAGGGGAGATATGATAGAAGTCTATAAATTAATGAACGGAGTGGAACGGGTAAACGTAGATCGATTGTTTACGTTATCAGAATATAGAAAGACTAGGGGACATGCAATGAAGCTACAGGGTAAACTATTTAAGACTAATAAAAGAAAATATTTTTTCACTCAATGTGTAATCAAACTCTGGAATTTGTTACCGGAGGATGTAGTAAAGGCTGTTAGTGTAGCTGGGTTTAAAAAAGGTTTGGACAAGTTCCTGGAGGAAAGGTCCATAAACCATTATTAAGAAGTGACCGAAGATATCAATGCTTGACCCAGTACAAGCATTGTGGAACTTGTGTCTCTTGGGGAAACTGCTAGGTACATATGACCTAGATTGGCCACTGTTGGAAACAGAATACTGGGCTTGATGGACCTTGGTCTGACCCAGTATGGCATATCTTATGTTCTTATGTACTTTAAAATTTGACTACACATCAGAATACAGTATGTATACCACATTGATTTTAATCAAATTAAATGAAAATAGACGATTACTAAATGAAGCATAAAATTTCTAGTAATTACAATCACAACTTTTAAATTTTAAGACATCTGTGTTGTTTTCTATCAGAATCAGAACCGTAATTTTTGTGCGCTCTGTTGTGAAGTATGTGCGCTCCCTCAGTGAGGTGTGTGCGTGCGCACACGCGCACAGCTTAGAGGGAACAGTGGTCATGATCCCATCAATTTTTCTGGAACAGCAATGTTGTAGTGTTTACAGAGATGTGCCACTTCATTGTGCCATTCTGTCATCACAATTTTGCAGCCAGCTATAAGATGAGTAACTGTTTCTAGCTTTTATTTTTTTACAATATCCATCCATGTTGTTTTTGCCAGCTTTTTCTATGCTTGCTGTGAGCTGTCATATCAGTAATCCACTATCCTGTATTGCAACTATCAATTTCTCATCCTTCAGTATAAGTTCATCTTTCCTTAACCATTCATGTGTCTGGTTTTGATCGGCAAATAGTTCCTGGAGTATTTCCTACTCCATTTGTGTATTTGTAATTTATTTATCCTTATTTGCTGATATAATTTTTTTGAAGAGATTTTTCTCTTGTTTTGCAAATACTGTTGCTTTCTTCTATGTGTGTGCTAGTGCATTCTCACTCATTTCTTCCATTTGTCGGAATGCCTGTCTGAGTTGATGATGAAGACAAACTCATAAGAACATAGAGATCATAAGATATGCCATACTGGGTCAGACCTAGGTCAGTCAATTTTATTTATTTTATTTATTTTTATTTATTTACATTCTCTTATATACCGCGCTATTCAGCATCAGCGCGGTTTACATTGAACAAACTGAAATTACATTGAACAGGGTATTATAACTTGGAGAAAACAGTTTCCTGTTTCCAACAGTGTCCAATTGAGGTCACAATTACCTACCAGGTTCCCAAAAAGGTACACAAATTCCACATTGCTTATTCCAGGGTAAGCAGTAGATTTCTCTGGTTCTCTTTAATAATCGTTTAAGATTTTTTCTTCAGAAACTTGTCAACACTTTTTTAAACCCATCTACACTAACAGCTTTTACTGCATCCTCCAGTAACAAATTCCAGAGTTTGATTACGTGTTTGAGTGAACAAATATTTTCTCCTATTAGTCTTAAATGGGCTATATTATAGCTTCATTGTGTGACCTCTATTCTTTCAAAGAGTAAAAAGACGAAACAACCAATCTATGTTTATCCATTCCATTCCATACATAAGAACATAAGATATGCCATACTGGGTCAGACCAAGGTCCATCAAGCCCAGTATCCTGTTTCCAACAGTGGCCAATCTAGGTCATACGTACCTAGCAGTTTCCCCAAAAGACACAGGTTCCACAATGCTTGTACTGGGTCAAGCATTGATATCCTGGGTCCCTTCTTAATAATGGTTTATGGATCTTTCCTCCAGGAACTTGTCCAAACCTTTTTTAAACCCAGCTACACTAACAGCCTTTACTACATCCTCCGGTAACAAATTCCAGAGTTTGATTACACGTTCAGTGAAAAAATATTTTCTTTTATTAGTCTTAAATAGTTTACCCTGTAGCTTCATTGCATGTCCCCTAGTCTTTCTATATTCTGATAACGTTAACAATCGATCTACGTTTACCAGTTCCACTCCGTTCATTCATTTATAGACTTCTATCATATCTCACTTCAGTCGTTTCTTTTCCAGGTTGAAGAGCCCTAACCTTTTTAGCCTTTCTTCATAGGAGTATCCTTCCATCCCCTTTACCATTTTGGTGGCTCTTCTCTGAACCTTTTCTAATAACGCTATATCCTTTTTAAGATACGGCAACCAGAATTGCACACAATATTCAAGGTGCAGTCTCACCATGGAACAATACAGAGGCATTACAATATCTTTTGTTTTATTTTACATTCCTTTCCTTATGATACCTAGCATTATATTTGCTCTCTTGGCCGCCGCTGCACACTGGGCCGAGGGTTTTAACAGGTTATCCACAATGACGCCTAAATCTTTTTCCTGGGTGGTGATTCCTAATGTGGAACCTTGCATCATGTAACCATAGTTTGGGTTGCTCTTCCCTAGGTGCATAAATTTGCACTTGTCCACATTAAATTTTATCTGCCATTTTGATGCCCAGTCTTCCAATTTATCAAGATCCTCTTGCAATTTTCCACAATCCTCTTGGGTTTTAACAACTTTAAATAGTTTTGTGTCATCTGCAAATTTGATAACCTCACTCGTTTTCCCCTTTCCAGGTCATTTATGAATATGTCAAAAAGCAGCGGACCCAGCACAGATCCAGGGTGTACACCACTATTCACCTTTCTCCATTGGGAAAATTGGTCATTTAGCCCTACCCTCTGCTTTCTATCTTTTAACCAGTTCCTGATCCACAATAGTACATTGCCCCCTATCCCATGACTCTTTAGTTTTGCTAAGTCTCTGATGAGGGACCTTGTCAAAGGCTTTCTGAAAGTCCAGATGCACTATATCAACCGACTCACCTTTGTCCCGTTTATTCACATCTTCAAAAAAACATAACAGATTAGTAAAACAAGATCTTCCTTGTCTAAAGCCATGTTGGCTGTCTCCCATTAGGCCATGACTATCTACATGCTGAGTAATTTTGTTCTTATGATAATTTCTACCATTTTTCACAGTACTGACGTCAGGCTCACCGGTCTGTAGTTTCCCGGATCACCCCTGGAACCCTTTTTAAAAATTGGTGTTACATTGGTGATCCTCCAATCTTCAGGTATTACAGATGATTTTAATGAAAGTTCACAGATTACTAATAGCAGGTCTGCAATCTCATATTTCAGTTCTTTCAACACCCTTGGATGTATACCATCCGGCCCAGGTGATTTGCTGCTCTTCAGTTTATCTAATAGTTGTAATACATCTTCCCGATGTATCGATATTTCCTTCAATTCTTCCACACCTTTAAATACCACTTCAGTCATGGGTAAGATCCCTACATCTTCCTTAGTAAAGACCGAAGCAAAGAATTCATTCAGTCTCTCCACTATTGCCTTGTCGCCTTTTAGTGCCCCTTTAACCCCTCTATCATCTAATGGACCAACTGACTCACAGGTTTTTTGCTACGAATGTACTTGAAAAAGTTTTTATTTCACGTTTTTGCTTCTGCAGCAAGCTTCTTCTCAAATTTTCCCTTTGCCTGCCTTATCAATGCCTTGCATTTGACTTGCCAGTGCTTGTGCTGTTTCCAGGTTTCATCATTTGGCTCTTTTTTCCATTTCCTGAAAGATGCTTTTTTGGCAACAACAGCCTCTCTGACCTCACCTTTAAACCATGCTGGCAGTTTTTTGGACTTACTTCCACTTTTCTTAAAGCGTGGAATACAGCTGGTCTGTGCTATCAAGATAGTATTTTTCAACAACACCCAAGCTTGATGTAAGTCTTTAACCTTTGCAACTGCTCTGTTTAGTATTTTCTTAACTATTTTCCTCATTTTATCATAGTCTCCCTTTCAGAAGTTAAAAGGTAGTACTGTGAATTTATTTACTATCCCTCCTCCACTAATTAAATCAAATGTGATCATGCTATGATCACTATTGTCAAGTGGCCCCAACACCCTTATCTTTTGCACTAGATCTTGTGTTTCACTAAGGACTAGGTCTAATATGGCTTCCCCTCTGGTCGGTTCATGAACCAGCTGCTCCAAGAAGCAGTCATTCATTTCATCAAGGAACTTTATCTCCCTAGCATGTCTTGCCGTGACACTGACCAAGTCGATACCGGGGTAATTGAAACCAGCCATTATTATTACTGCGCTGTAACCTTTGTTAGCTTCCTTGACTTCTTTGAGCATTTCATCATCCATTTGTTCATTCTGGCCAGGAGGTTGATAGTATACCCCCACTGCCATCGCCTTCCCCTCTTTACATGGAATTTCATGCCATAGAGATTCTACAGCAAATTTTGTTTCCTGCAAAACTTTAATCCTTCCTAACTCAATGCCCTCTCTAACATAGAAATGTAGAAACATGATGACAGAAAAAGACTACATGGCCTATCTAGTCTGTCCTTCCATAACAACAACTACAACAGTCCACTTTTTACCTTTAGAGATCCTCTGTGTTGGTCCCATGCTTTTTTAAATTCAGTTACTGTGCTCATCTCTACCACCTCCACTGGGAGACTATTCCATGGATCCACCACTTTCTGTAAAGAAATATTTCCGCATATTACTCCTGAATCTATCTCGCTTCACCCTCATCCCATGTCCCCTCGTAGCAGAACTTTCTTTCAATTGAAAGAGGCTCTCTCCCTGAACATTTATGCCACGGAGGTATTTAAACATCTCAATCATATCACCTCTATCCCGCCTTTCCTCTAAGGTGTACATATTAAGATGCTTAAGTCTGTCCTCATATGCTTTATAATGAAGCCCATTAATCATTTTAGTAGCCACCCTCTGCACCGACTCCATCCTGTTCACATCCTTTTGAAGGTGCGGTCTCAAGAATTGCACACCATACTCCAAATGAGGTCGCACCAAAGACTTATAGAGAGGCATTATCACCTCCTTTTTTCTGCTAGCCATTCCTCTGCGTATGCACCCAAGCATCCTTCTAGCTTTTGCCGTCGCCTTTTCTACCTGTTTAGCTACTTTAAGATCATCAGACACAACCACGCCTAGGTCCCGCTCTTCTTTAGTGGACAAAAGTACTTCACCTCCTATACTGTATTGCTCCCTTGGATTGCTGCAGCCCAAATGCATGACCTTACATTTTTTTAACATTAAATCCCAGCTGCCAAATTCTAGACCATTCTTCAAGCTTAGCTAGATCCCTCCTCATGTTATCTACACCTTCCTGGGTGTCTACTCTATTGCAGATTTTGGTATCATCTGCAAAGAGGCAAACCTTACCCGACAGCCCTTCCGCTATATCACTAACAAAGATGTTAAAAAGAATCGGACCAAGGACAGATCCCTGGGGCACACCACTGGTAACATCCTTCTCCTCAGAGTGAGCTCCATTTACTTGTACTCTTTGTCGCCTCCCACCCAACCAATTTCTAACCCAAGCAGTAACTTTAGGGTCCATCCCTAGGGTGCTCAGTTTGTTTATAAGTCGCCTGTGAGGAACAGTGTCAAAGGCTTTACTGAAATCTAAATACACCACATCTCGCGCTCTCCCTCGGTCCAACTCCCTGGTCACCCAGTCAAAGAAATCAATCAGATTTGTCTGACAAGACCTGCCTCTGGTGAATCCATGCTGCCTCGGATCCTGTAATCCGCTGGACTCCAGAAACCTCACTATTTTCTCTTTCAGCAGCGTTTCCAATAATTTACTCACCACCGAAGTTAAACTAACCGGCCTGTAGTTTTCAACCACATCCTTACTTCCGCTTTTGTGTAAAGGCACCACATGAGCCTCTCTCCAGTCCTTTGGCACCACTCCTGACTCCAACGAGGCATTGAAAAGGTCAGTCAGTGGAGTTGCTAGAATGCCCCCAAGTTCCCTCAGTATTCTAGGGTGTATCCCATCCGGTCCCATCGCTTTGTCTACTTTTAAGTTGAGCTAGTTTCTCATGAACACAGTCTTCTGAAAATTGTTCAAGATGTCCCTTGCTTCTGTTCTTATTTGTGGGTGTTTTCTGAGGTCCTGCTCCTGGTTCTTCATCTGTGAACACGGAACAAAAATATTTGTTAAGCAATTCCGCTTTATCCTTATCAGCTTCTACATATTCCCCCCCCCCCCCCCCTGCACCCTTGAGTCTGACAATACCACTTTTGCCCTTCCTCTTCTCACTAATATATCTGAAAAATGTCTTGTCCCCCCATTTTACTGCATTGGCTATTTCCTCCTCCTTTTGAATCTTTGCCTTCTTGACTACTTTGCTAGCTTCTCTAAGTTTTTCCAAATACAGATGCCTGTCTTCCTCTCTCTGTGATCTCTTGTATTTCATGAAGGCCTCCCTCTTTTTCTTCAGTTTTTCAGCTACTTCCTTCGAAAATCATTGCGGTCTCCTATTCCTTTTGCCTTTATTTACCATTTTAACAAAAAGGTTGGTTGCCCTTAAAATACCCCCTTTCAGTTTTGCCCACTGTTTTTCTACATCCCCCAGCTGTTCCCATCCCACTAACGACTCCCTGAGGTATTGGCCCATCTTTGCAAAGTTAGTCTTCCTAAAGTCTAAGATCCTCACCTTGGAATGGATTCTAACAGCCCTAGTCCTAATACTGAACCACACCATCTGGTGATCACTGGATGCGAAATGATCTCCCACTACAACATCAGAAACACTTTCACCATTGGTAAGCACCAAGTCCAGTATGGCCCCTTCACGTGTGGAATCTGTTACCAATTGCCTGAATAGTTCTCCCTGTAGAGAATCCAGGATCTCCTTACTTCTAGATGATACTGCAGCAGGAATGTGCCAATCAGCATCTGGCATATTGAAATCTCCTATCAGTAGCACTTCCCCTTTCCTAGCAATGCTGCGTATGTCTTCAATTAACTCTCTGTCCACCTCTTCCTCTTGTGAGGGAGGTCTGTATATCACACCAATGCAAATAGATTTCTCTTTCCCTCTTTCTAGTTTAACCCATAATGCCTCCTCTCTCCCTTTTAAGCTCTGCAATTCCAAAGCTTTAATAGTAGTTTTTACATATAGTGCCACTCGTCCTCCCCTTCTTCCTACCCTGTCCTTTCTGAATAGCCAGGTATAGTTACATCCCAGTCATGGTTTTCTGTGAACCATGTTTCTGTAACTGCCACTAAATCCAAGTCAGCCACTCCCACCAAAGCTTCAACTTCAGGGATCTTATTTCCCATACTACGGGCATTAATACACACTGCTTTCCATATGTTACCCCTGTTACCCATTTCCATAAAGGTATTTAATGTATCACCTACCTGGGGGCTTTCACTTACCTGGGGGCTTTCTTCACCCATCCCCAACGAATCTAGTTTAAAGCCCTCTTCAGTAGTTTAGCCAGTCTACTACCGAAGATGCGTTGACCTTTCTTGGACAGATGGATGCCATCTCTGCTCTGCAACCCTTGGAACTGCATTCCATGGTCTAGGAAACCAAAACGCTCTTGATGACACCATCCATGCAGCCATGCATTCATCTCCAGGATGCGAGCCTCTCTGCCTTAGAGCGCAACCCCTCCACCAATTTGATCAACTCTATCATTATGATATAGTTTGTACCCAGGTATCACAGTGTCCCACTGGTTGTCCTCCTTCCACCATGTCTCTGATATTCCAATCATATCTAACCTCTCATTTAGTGCTATATATTCTAACTCTCCCATCTTATTTTTTGGACTTCTAGCATTTGCATACAAGCATTTTAGAGACTGTATTTTATTTATATTAATTTGGCTATTGGTAGATATGGGTAATTTGGGATCTTTAAGCTTTGTCTGCTCCATACTCAAGGGCATTTGGGCTACTTTACTCTTTTTTGGAACCTCTCTGCTTTTGGTAGTATCCTTCAAGAATACATTCTTCCGAACCATCTGCTCTTGGCTGACTGTCGGCTTTTCCCTATTATCTAGTTTAAAAGATGCTCTATCTCCTTGTTAAAGGTTAATGCACGCAGCCTGGTTCCATCCCGGTTTAGTTGAAGCCCATCCCTTCGAAAGAGCCCCTCTTTTCCCCAGAATGTTCCCCAGTTCCTAACAAATCCAAAACCCTCATCTCTGCACCATTGTCTCATCCACAAATTTAGACTCCGGAGCTCTGCCTGTCTTTTGGGTCCTACACGTGGAATGGGAAGCATTTCAGAGAACGCTACCCTGGAAGTTCTGGATTTCAACTTCCTACCTAAAAGCCTAAATTTAGCCTTCAGAATCTCCCTACCACATTTTCCTATGTCATTGGTACCGACATGTACCAAGACAGCAGACTCCTCCACAGCACTATCTAAGACCTTATCTAGGTGGCGCGTGAGGTCTATCACCTTCGCACCAGGCAGGCATGTTACCAGGCGATCCTCACATCCACCAGCCACCCAGCTATCTACATGCCTAATGATCGAATCACCAACTATAACGGCTGTCCTAACCCTTCCCTCATGGGCACATGGCCCTGGAGAAACTTCCTCGGTGCGAGAGGGTTTTACATCACCTGGAGGACAGGTCCTAGTTACAGGATCACTTCCTGCCACACCAGGGTGATGCTCTCCTGTCACGTGATCTCTCTCCTCCATGGCAACAGGGATGCTGCAAGACTGGAGGTGGTACTTCAGGACTATATCCCTGTAGGTCTCGTCTATGTACCTCTCTGTCTTTGTTATGTTTTCCAAGTCTGCTACTCTAGCCTCTAGAGAACAGACTCATTCCCTGAGAGCAAAGAGTTCCTTGCACCTAGTGCACACGTAAGACCTCTCACCAACTGGGTGAAAATCATACATGTGACACTCAATACAAAAGACTGGAAAGCCCCCATCTCGCTGCTGGACTGCTGTCTGCATCTTTGTTTTAAGCTTGTGTTTAGATCTTTAAGTTCTTTACTTACTAAGGGTTGCTATGAATATTTATACTAATAAAACTGTACCTAATACGTTTAATATACCTTGTTCACCTGAAGCTTGATTAATCTCAGGTCCTTAGTGCATGATTGATTTGGGTAACGAGCTTCACCTGAGAGCATCTCCTTTCCTTTAAGATGTGTAAGTACCTATAAAGTTACGATTATCCCAGGGGTGGGTGGGTGTTGGGGAGGGAGGGAAGGAAATAGCACTTATTAAAAAAGGGCTGCTACACAGTACCCTGTCCTGTGCTGCTGAGGTAAGCTGTGACCAACTTCCTGGGTGATTAACAGTCCTTGCTTGGATAGAAGGAGTCTTTCAAAATGGCCTTTTGACCTGCCACCTGGTGTTAACACCTATTGAAAATGTTTCACGGGTCTCTTGCCCCCTAGGTAGAAGGCCTCTTTATAAAGGTCTCTAGAAGAATTTATTTGTTGCTCAAAGAGTACTGACCCTGTTTTGCCTTTTATGCTAAGCTATATTCTGATTTGATTTAAATTACTGCTCTTTGCTGCTGCTAGGCTCTGACTTATTATGAAATTTAAACTACAAGCTCTCTGCTGGGTTCTAAATGTAACCAGAAAGCTCTCTTCTGTGTTTTAAATGTAAACTAAAAGTTAGATAGATCTCTATCATAGTTAGATAGATAGATAGATAGAAAGTTAGATAGATCTCTATCATATCTCCCCTGCCGTCTCTTTTCAAAGTTGAAGAGCCCTACCCTTTTAAGACTTTCCTCATAGGGGTATTCTTCCATCTCCTTTGCCATTTTGGTAGCTATTCTCTGTATCTTTTCTAATTCTGCTATATCCTTTTTAAGATGTGATGGCCAGAATTGCACACAATATTCAAGGTGTGGTTGCACTATGAAATGATACAGGGGCATTATAATATCCTTCATTTTATTCTCCTCCATTTCTTTCCTTAGGATTCCTAACATAGTAACATGGAGGCCTATTCCGTGTTGGATGCCCCGGTCTCTGTACGTCCGGTCGGAACCGGACGCACAGAGGTAGACGGGATTCTGATCCCACAGGGCATGTCTAGCCCCCACGGGATCAGAATCCCATCTAAGTCTGTAAATGCAGGCCCAGATCCGATTCCAGGCAGCCTGCACATACAGGCACCTGCCCAGCTAACTCAGCCAGGGCTTCTGATTGGAGCCGCAGTGCCATGGCATCTGGTTGCCATGGCACTGCAGCTCCATTCAGAAGCCACGATCCCCGGCTGTTGATGACTGGCTTCATTCCTCGCAGCCTGACTCCCGATCTGACCTCTCAAGGCCAAGATCGGGCGATGGGGAATCTCTTGCGCCCCTCCACCCTTTGATGTGCCCCAGACCTGTGGTACCTTCCTGTCTAGGTGAACTTATTCCACCTCAAAGGTGGAATAAGTTCCCTGTCTACTCTGCCGGCCCCTGACTTACAGGGCCGACATCATAATCGGCCCTGTACGTCCAGGGCAGCAGACCACCCACTGCCCGCCCCTTTCCCGCCCACATCTAACTTCCCCCTATAAACCCCCTGTTTCTACAGGGAGGTTTGTTGGGAATGGGAAAGTCAGACGATAGCGGGAATGAAAGTCCCATACCTGCTATTCATGGTTTGAATAGACTCCATAGTATATTATGGCAGATAAAGACTAGTATAGTCCATCTAGTTTGCTCAACAAGGCAGCAAGAGTAGGTGCACCTGCTGCTCCATACAGGTCACCCTTCCCCATGCCTTTGTTTAGGGATGTACCCACCGCTCCGTGTAGGTCACCCTTATTTGTTGAGATAGGAGATAGTTATGTTTATTTTTACTTTATTCTAACATTCTTTTTGCATTCTTGGCCACCGCTGCACACTGGGCAGAGGGTTTCAATGTATTATGTGTAGTGCTAGTAACTGTTATATATATATATATATATATATGTTATATATAAGTTATATAAGTTATGCTACAAAGCACCTTCTGCATGATTCCCTGCCCTATTGTTCCATAATAGGTTTTTCTGTAAGTGTGTGAATTTAACAAGTTCTATGTAAAAGTGTGAGTTATAATGTAAACCACTTTGATTTTAAGAGAAGGCGATATATAAAAACTGTTAAATAAATAAATAAAAAACTGTGCCCGGTTCTGAACCACTCTGGCCTACTCAGATCCAAAACCTGAACCAAGCCTGAACTCAAGATGGATTCCTGGTACAAGTAATTTCCTCTGTGCTCAAGCTTCAGACCTGCTGACTTCAAGCAATTACCTGCCAAGTTTTATGTGCACATACAACAAAGCTATTGTTCCCAGCTATGACTCTGAGCAAGAGAATCTACTCCTGAGGCCATTCTCATCTAACAGGCTGTTCCACTGGTCCTGCACATTTGCAGTAATGTGTGAACCTGCATACTAGCATCTTCATTCATCATAAACCTTGTCTGAAGAATGCCCATCTGACAACTGCTACCTGATTCTCTGAAGATGTCTCACAGTATCTGAAACCAGCCAATCACCGTGCTGTGATGAGAATTCACCTCAAGGAATTATATGCCGAGCACTATTCTGGACAGGCTCACTTTTGACCCACTCTCTACTTTCTGTCATACTCTGACATTTTGCACTCTTCAGCCTTTTGTGATTGTCTGCACTTTATGTGCTTTACTGCCTGCCTGTCGCCTCCTGAAAAGACAGACAGTGTGCAAGGCCATTCCCTTACAGAGTAAGACTCTCCCACAGATCTAAGCCCTGTGTTATTAGGCGGCACCCAGATGGCAGCGGACAGCTGCCACCCATTGGACTTCACTCTGTTCCAGAAATTTGGATCCAGCCAAGCTAAGGTATAGATACTAAGATATTGGCATTATTTTTTCTCCGGTGGGTGGTTTAGTCAGACAGTTAATTTTCTGTATTTTCCTAGGTGTAGAGCAGGCCACTTAGTGATTTAATATTTTTGCATAATTGCAATCATAGGGCCGTATAACTTGACACTTCATAATTCTAATTTATCCTATATTTACTTTATTTTTCTATCCATAATATAGTCTAATTTATATGTATATGTACACAGGATTGGCTCTCTTTCTCACATGGTTCATTTGCTAACAGTCCCATAGAATCCTGGGCAAATGGGAAGTAGCAATTTCCCCTGGACCAATTGAGTAATAATATATATTTTGCTACCTATAATCTTGACATATCCACGATGATGCTTAAATCCTTTTCCTGAGTGGTGGCTCCTAATATGGAACCTTGCATTGTGTAACTGGTTTAGGTTGTTCTTTCCTAATTGCATAACTTTGCACTTGTACACATTAAATTTCATCTGCCATTTGGACATCTCGTCTTCCCATTTATCAAGGTCTGCAATTTTTCATAATCATCTTATGTTTTAACAACTTTGAATAATTTTGTGTTGTCTGCAAATTTGATAACCCATTTCCAAGGATGTTTATTTTCATATTTCAGCATCTCTTGCATATTTGGATCTCATATCACTATTAAGTAAGCCTGAAGGTTTATGCTAGTAACTCTGTATATATAATCAGTTTATATGAGGTTATCTTCAACTCTATACAGTCTCAGCATTCTCTGATTCTTATAAATTATCTCAAGGGTATAGAAAGGTTTTCTTGTTCATACATCCAGTTTTTCAAGATATTTATAATCCCAAAACTGTATGAGAATACAAGAATGGCCAACTGTTTAATGGCTTGTTTCTTATTCCATGATATTAAAGCACTTTTCAATAATGATATTTCTTGTAGTTATTTTTGCTTGATTGTTATTCCTTCCTCTCCTAGAGATTTATATATGCCTTCCTGTTCAAGTTCCCTGATGTCAGAGTCAGAGAGATGTTTTCAGTTTTGTTTGTTTCCTTCAAGGAAGGTTACCTTACCACATTTGTCAAGGCCCAAAGTCATCTTATTTATTTCTTTAACAGTTTTTATTTTAATATCACTTATCCTACAGTCAAAGCAATTACATTGAAACACAACAGTTTACATTAAACAGGGAATACAACTTTGAAGCAGTAATAAATGTATCTGGGGAATAACTATGTACATTTGAAAAGGTATGGAGCTGTTGAGGTTAGGGGAAAGTGAGGGGTGGGGTTGGAAGGGGGAAGGGGGAAATTATAGAGGGTGGGAGAGGTAGGCTAGGTTTGGGAGTAGCATTCTCTGAAGATATAGGTTTTAAGGGCTTTCCTAAAGGACAATGAGTCTGTTGTGGTCCTTAGCTTTTCAGGAATGGAGTTCCAGAGTTGTGGTGCGTAGAGGGAAAAGGCTCTCTTAGAAGTGGTAGTGTTGGTTTTTCTGAATATCAGTGGTGTTTGCAACATTTTCCTTGGGGTCGATCGGCACTCTCTGTTGTCAGGTATAATCTGGAGCAGGGTTTGTAGGTGTGGTGATGAAGAGTCATAGAGGATGGCTTTGAATTTTAAATGCTTTATAATGGGGAACCAGAGCAGTTGTTTAAGGAAAGGTGTGATGTGGTCTGTTCTTCTTGCATTGAGGAGAGTTCATGCTGTCATGTTGAGTGTAAGCTGGAGAGGGTGGATGATCGAGTTTGGTATGCCTTGAAAGATGTTGCAATAGTCAAAGTGAGGGAATATGATTGCTTGGAGGACTGAGCAGAAGTCATGGTTGGGTAGGAGAGGTTTAAGATTCTTGATCGTTTTGAGCTTGTAATATATGCTCCGAGTTACATTTCATATATGTGCTTTAAAGGGGAGGTGTTGGTCCACTGTAACTCCAAGGTATCTTATATCTTGTTTCAGTTGGATATATGTACCCTCAATAGGTATGGAGGTCTGTGGTATGAAGCTGATGTCTCTGGCAATGTGCATGGCCTCAATAGATTTATGGTTAGGTTGTTTCTCTTGAACCATTTGCAGATTATGGAGAAACAGTTTGTTATGGATGTGGTGTTGGGGTTTGTTGTACTGATAGGTGTGTAAACCATTATGTCATCTGGTAGATATGGTAGAGAATGTTGTTGGATTTTATTATGGTACATATTGGTTGCAGGAAGAGGTTGAATAACAATGCTGAGAGGGTTGAGCCTTGTGGGACTCCTTGGATTTGATTATAGGGGGATTTTATTTTATTTAGACAGTTTTGTATACCACCTTATCCTTCAATCAAAGCGGTCACAACACAAGTGGGGGATACATTTAACATGTGGGGATATGAGACACACACACTAATACTTACAGGGAACATGGGCAATGGAGGGTTAAGTGGCTTGCCCAAGACCACAAGGAGCACCTGTGGGACTAGAAACCCCAGTCCTTCCGGCCCAAAGTTGCTGTCCTCTAGTGGGATTTGAACCCCTGACCTTCCGGCCTGAAGTACCTTGCCCCAACCACTAGGCTACTCCTCCCTCCAGGGGGATGACGTTGACTGGTTTATCCTGACTTGAAGTTTGCAGTCTGTCAAGTACAGTAGGACTTGAACCATGAGAGGGGGATACCTGATAATCTAATGGCTTGGAGGCGTTGAAATATGAAGTCATGTAGGATGGAGTCAAATGCTGCTTTTATATCCAGGAAAATGAGAATGAAGCCAGATTTAGGCTTGTCAGTGCCCTTAATTAGGTTGTCAAGTAGGCCAGTCATGAGAGTTTCCACTCTGTGGTATGGCCTGAAGCCATATTGCTGGTCATCCAGTGGGTGACTTGTATCAATGTAGTCCTGGAGTTGCCTGTATACGATCTTCTCCAAGACCTTGGTCATGAATGAGAGGCTGGCTATGGGTCTATGGTTATGGTTATGGTTAGGCACTTGATATACTGCCCTCCACTTGCGCATCAGAGCGGTTTACATGTATACTAACAGGTACTTTTTATTCCCTTGTTCCTGAAGGGCTCACAATCTAAGTGTACCTGAGGCAATAGAGGGTTAAGTGGCTTGCCCAAGGCCACAAGGAGTGGCCATGGGACTAGAGACCCCAGTTCCTCTGGCCTGAGGTTGCTTGTCCCCTTGTGGGAATTGAACCTCTGGCCCACCGGCCTGAGGTAACCTGTCCCAACCACTGAGCCACTCCTCCCTATATACAGCTCCTCCCTAAATACAGCTAAATAAATATGAGGATGGCTGGTTGACATCGTTGGATGTTCCTTTCCTGATAGGGCAGATAGTGGTTGATTTGAGTTCCGCTGGGATATATCCTTGTGTTAGAGATGGTTGTATTATTCTTAGCATTGTTAGAATGAGCTCCTGTTTGGTTGCCATGGTCCAGCTGACTGGACAGGGATCCAGTGGAGAGGTGGTTGTGTTGATGCTTGTGAAAATATTCTTTAGATATTCTGGTGTGATTTTCGTGAATGATGTCCACATGCCTTGATGTTTAGTTTCACTTTCTATGATTGCATGTTGGCTTGTACTGTTGCGGTGGGCTTGTATGTTAGCTTGTGCTGAGGTTAGGGTTTTGAAGTAGTCAGCCATTGCTTGAGATGAAAGATTGTTTTTTTTTCCATTTGGTGTGCAGGATCTTTGCTTAGAACTTTAACTATATCAAAGAGCTCTCGGGGGTGGTTTAAGGAACTTTGGAGTAGTTTAGTGTAGTAGGCCTTTTTTGCTTGAGTGGTGGAAGCTTGGTATGATTGTAACTTGCATTTGTATGTGTTGAGGGTGTCTTCTGATTTGGTGCTTCTCCATTTTCTTTCAGTGATCCAAAGGTTTCTTTTTAGGTCCTTTAATAGGAGTGTGTGCCAAGTTGCTGGTTTTTGTCTGGTGTGTTGGTTGTTAGTAGTTGACTTCATTGCAGTATCAGCTATGGTTTTGTTCCAGTTTTGGATTAGTAAGTCCAAGTCATCAGGGCAATTTTGCAGATTTGTGAGTACACTTATTAGAAATTTTTCTTTATCCCAGCTTTGGAACCCACATGTGCTCTATTCTGTGGTGTGTTTGTGTTCTATTGATTCTGAAGGGATTTTTAAAGATATAATTTTATGGTCTGACCATGGAACATTGGTGGTGGTTGGTGCTGGTATCTTGTGTTGCTGGAGTATGTTGAGAGGTAGAAAAATCATATCAAGGATGTTGCCTTTGCAGTGGGTGGGTTGGTTGATAGTTTGAAAGTAGTCCATAGATTCCAGGAAGGTGTTGGCCTTGTTTGGTGGGGTTGAGGTGAGGTCTCTCCTTTAGTGAGAGTAGTTAGGGATCCTTCTTGAAAGATCCTTAGAGGCTTTGAAGATTTGAGGAGAGCTAACTTTATCCTAAGTACTCTGGCTCACTTCATCTAAGAGCCTTGAAAGTCAGAACATAGTTTTAAGTTTGGCCCTGTACAGTATTAGTAACCAGTGGAGTTTAGTATTAAGGGTGTGATATGGTCACACCACTTACAACCCACTATCAGCTGTGCTGCAGCATTCTGAATTAATTGTTGTTGGTGCAAACATTTTATGGCCTGACCAGCCATTGCTTTATCATGGCATGGATCACTCTGCTCAGGCTTGTTTTCTTGATGTACAGAGAGAGATTTAATAATTACCACAGGTGATAGAAGTAGTTTTTAAATGTTACCTGGCTTTGCGGGATCAAAGTAAGTGATGAGCACAATCCCAAACTTTCTGATAAGTGATTTTAGAGGGAATTCATAATTCCCAAAAGGGATTTTGATGTTGGTTAGCTATATGCTTGTAGTAGGAATCTTCAGAATCTCTTTTCTCCAGGAACAAGTACAAAGTCAATCCTCACATATGGGTGACGTCGGCACCGACGGAGCCCGCACAGAGCATTTCCCCAGCTTTCAAAGAAAGCCCTTGGGAATGCTACCATGAATGCATGGACCCTTCCTGCCCAAGGGTGCCATCTTGCTCAGTCTCCTTTTTTCCACGGAGCCCAACGGACGTAGTCCTCTCTTCAATGGAAAAAGCGCCAAACTTCTCTTTCTTCTTACGGTGTTGAACCAGTCTCCTTCCCGCCTCAAGGCGGCGCCTTCAGCACCGGTCTCGGTTCCCCATTTTTCTTTTTTCTTTTCTCGAGGTTTTTCCCTTGACCGGTCTTCATGCCATTTTTCACCTGGGGGTCTTCAACCGCAGCCAGGTGTTCTCTCACCATGTCTCCTGGTGTGTTTAAGAAATGCGACCGCTGCCATCAGAGTATTTCAGTCACTGATACCCATAACTGCTGCATTTGCTGCCTGGACCTGGACCACAACAGTTCCACCTGCAACTGGTGTCAGGCCATGACCCTTAAAACAAACAGGAGGCGGTCTGAGTTGCAGGGGAAGCTGTTTCCAAAATCTTACTCTGCCCTGGCTTCCCCATTGCTGAGTCCTGAAGCCGGCCCTTTGCAAGAGGTCCAGGCATCCTTGGAGTCCTGCGGTGGTGGCTGGTGCAGCCCCGGACCCTCCTAAAAAGAAGAAGAAGGTCCCAAAGGAGGTGGACAGGACTTGGGCGACGCCAAGCAGTGCCCTCAGGAAGTCATGCGACAAGAGTCCTCGGCCAGTGGAGACCATGCCAGGACCTGTGAACCTATAGTCCTCTCCAGAGTGCCAACGTTGGATCCGAGGGCCTCAGTTTCCACACCGAGAGCTGCACAGCCATCAGGCCACGAGTCCCACATGGCAGCCATGGAGCAGAGTCTCTCCTCCATCTTGGCCTTGCAGCCGGCATTGATGTCTGGCGTCCCAGCATCGTTGGCCCTGACACTGAGCCCCCCTACTTTAGGGGAGCCTCCGGGAATTGAACTTGGCACAGAGTGTCACCGGCCTCAGGTAAGTCCTTGGCATTGAGCGAGGTCTCGATCATGCTCCTTGGGGATCTGGTCTTCCCTGACGTGTTTCCGTGAGTCCGTCCCCATGTCCTCTGGGGGAGCCCGGCTCCTCGCACCTGCCCCGGGGCTGACTCCTCGACGCCCTCGGGCTCTGACTGGGAGACCAAGGATGAGGCCTTGCTGGAGACCTCCCGACACCAGGACGTCCACTCTGAGCCATCTCCCCCACAGCTTCGGCACCACTCCCCGCCTGAGGACATAGCCTTTCATGACTTCATTCGTGACATGGTCCGGGCTCTCTCGGTCCAGATGGAGTCGGAGGAGGACCCATGCACTGAGGAGCTTGAGATCCTACAATATGAGACCCCTTCCAAGGAGACTCTAACGGTGCTATTTCCACCCATCCTTGAGAGACTGCTCCTCTGGATGTGGGAGTCCCTGGCCTCGGTGCCGGTGATCAGTTGGTGCCTGGACGCCAACTATTGTGTTTGGAAGGGCCCCAGGTTCCATAAGCCATAACTCCCCCACAATTCAATGGTGGTGGAGTCCTCCATACAAAAACTGAAGAGTCAAAAGACCTACTCCTCAGTTCCCCCTGGCAGGGAAACCAGGGTGCCATGCTCAGGTGACGCAAACAGGCATATAAATTGTACATAGGGATGTACCTTAAGTGCCTGCTACAGGAACTCTCGTGGTTCTTAGTGGGTCTCACCGAGGAACCTCTGTAACAGTTCCAGTCCCTAGCAGCAGGCATCCGGGACTGCTCCGAATTCCTCTCCCATCTGCCTATGACGGGTTCGAGTCTGCAGCCAGGGTTGCAGCTGCCGGCATTGGCGCATAGCATTAGGCATGGTTACAGATCTCGGACCTGGAGCAATGGGACAGGAAAAGCTCCTGGATGTCCCCTGCAATGGTGAGAATCTATTCAGTGTCTGATAAGGCTGCGGAAATTGAGGCTGAGGTAGTGACCTGGCAAAGGCTGTCCAAAAAGACCTCGACCCTCCCTAGGAAAAAATCCTCGGGGAAAAAGCCCCAGACGGCAACTACCAGCTTTACTCGGGGCAGCCTCACCAGGCCTCACAACCAAAAAGCCAGGGACACGGGCTCAGGAAGCCCAAGGCTCCCAAACCCCAGACACCAGCTCCCGCCCAACCGGGGGGAAGCTTTTGACTCCCTGGGCTGGGCCTCCCCTGCCCCAGGAGTCCCATCTCAGCCCATAGGGGATCGGCTGGCCTCTTTCACCCGCAGATGGGCCAGCATCACCACAGACCAGTGGGTTCTACAGGTGGTGCAGGAGGGGTACTTCCTCCATCTACAGCAGAATCCTCCAGACTTCTTCCCAAGAGAGCCATCTCAGCCTCTCCTCCAACAGGCCTTGCTCACCTCAGAACTCTTAGGCTTGCTCAGGGAGAGGGTGGTGGAACCTGTACCCCAGCATCTCTGGGGAAAGAGGTTCTATTCAAAGTATTTCCTTGTCTCAAAAAGGCCCATTCTGGACCTGCGCAACTTGAACAAGTTTCTGGTGAGGGGGAGAAATTCAAGATGTTCTCCCTTGGAACACTGCTGCCCTACCTCTGCCAGGAAGACTGGCTGTGCTCCTTGGATCTCAAGGATGCTTGCACTCACATCCTGATACACCCCTTCCACAGGCATTACCTAAGATTCATGGTGGGGAGGGGGGCAACACTACCAGTACAGGGTGCTGCTGTTCATCCTCGCCTCCTCTCCAAGGGTCTTTACAAAATGCCTGACGGTCATGGCCGCCCATGTGTGCCTCCAAGGGCCCCACATCTTCTTTTACCTAGATGACTGGCTTATCAAAGGCAGCATACCTCTTGAAACTAGTCAAGCCACAAGGCTCACTATCTGCACCCTGCAGCATTTAGTACCATTGCTATGGAAACTCTGTTGTGTTCTCAGAGCTCCCAGAGACAGAGCCCCAAGGATCAAGCACTGTAATAAAATAGAAAAAGGGATATTCAGTGGTCTAACCTTCAACATAATTCTTGCATCTCCCAGCAATTCAGAAAGTAATGTTAGAGATGTATGGGGGTTGAGGTTGCAGATCTCCTAGAGGCATGCTCTGCAGGACCCTCCACATGACACAGCACTGCAATAAAATAGAACTAGAAAAAGGGAGAAATATTTATTGCTCCAACCTGCAGCCCCATCCTCACAGCCCCAAATTCATCAACAGGCAGGGGCAGCTCAAGAGTGATGCGGGGCCACGTGTGGAGACTCATTGTGGGGCATCATTTGCATAACCACTGGATCTCATTTGCATACATTTAATTTATCTTATTTTAAAATGTATATGTTGCCCATCTAAAATTTTAGGTGGCTTTCAGAGGAGCTCTTTACAAGCCTCTTTTTAGTCTTGGCAATGACTTAGGGGCATGTTTACTAAATATTAATGTTTGTTAAGTGCCACTGCACCAATAGAAATAAATGGGTATTGCTGCAATTACCACACATTAACATTTGCGAATGCGCATTAATTTTTCGTAGACATGCCTTTCAATGAGTGTCTCAATACCATTTGCATGGGCAGTGAGAATAGACTACCAGATTTCTACATTATGTACTCCAGTGTCAACTGCCAGGCACATTAAGAAGTACTATATACCCTGTTCATTTAGAATCCATAGCAAACCTGCCATATCATAACAACACTACCAGGACTCACAAAGCACCAGACCCTACCTATCAAAAGGCAACATTGCAAATATTAAACCAATACATTAGAGAATACCAATACATTTCCTACTGGGGAAAGAGAACAAATGGGACCGTCACATAGAAACTACATGAACAAATACTGCAGCTCGATTACAAATACAAAATATATTCCATCACCAAACATAGAACAAGGGATCACTATTTAGAAATAGGAAGACAATAATTAAACAGGGAACCCCAAAAGCCAAACTTGCAATGTACAATAACACTGGAGAAATAAAACTATAAATTAATTTCCTCTTGTACTAAACAAAACGCAAAACGTTAGCGATCCACATGTCCCAGATCTGACATATTCAAGTTAATAAATTCAAAATAAAATAGTTTTTTTCTACCTTTTGTTGTATGGTCATTTTATTTTTCAGTTGCAATTGCCCCAGTTGCTTTCTTATGCTTTCTGTGTGTCTTTTGCTAACTCTCCATTGTCTGCTGTCCATTTGTCCTTTTTCTCTCTTCTAGTTTTTTTCCATTCTCTCTACAATTGCCTCTAACATACTGATCTTCCCTCTTTTGCTCTTTCCTCCATTTGTTTATTTATTCTTTATTCATTCAATCAAATTTCACCCCTCCATCCTCAATCCCCACTTATTCTCTCAAATTCTGTCATAGATTTTTCTTCCCTCCCACACAAAATATATGTTCCCCTCTCCATCCTCACTCCACCAGCTTTTTTTTCTCCTGCCAGTCTCAGCCCCACCTCCTTCTAGTCCTCCCCCAGCATCAGCTCTCTTCTAGTTCCAACCCCTTCTAGCATCCCCTCCCTTCCAGTCCCATTTGCTTTTCCCCCTGTCCCGTATCAGCTCATTTCCAGTCCTAGCCTCCCAGTATCAGTCCTCCTCCAGTCCCTTCCAGCATCCGCTGTCTTTCAGTCCCAATTCCCCATCCACCAGCATCAGCCCATTTCCAGTCCTAACCCCCCAGTATAAGTCCTCCTCCACTACCTCCCAGCATTAGCCGATATGCCTCCATTTAACCTCCCAGCACTCAGTGTACCAGCAGATTTATTTTTATCACAGCCACGGGGGAGAAGGTAAATGCCACTCTTTTCTCCCATGGCTGTTCAGGGATGAGCCAGGGCTGGGAGCCTCCCTGGCTCCCTCTGCAGCTGGTCAGGTGCGGAGCCATGTGTGGGCAACATTTCCTACAATAAATGGGCCTGCCCTGCCAACAGATTATCATTAGAGATATAGGACCCGATATTCAGTTGGGCGGTTTATGTGCCATGTTGGCGCATAGCCCGCCCACTGTCCGTCTAACCCAGATTTTCAATGCCAGGGGACATATGCAGCTACTGCATTGAAAATCCAGTTATCTCCGCACAATACAGAAGCCACAGGAGCTAGCCGGGTAGCACCAATTTTCAATGCTACATGGTTAGCTCCATCGCCTTAAAGATAGGCAAGGATTTTCCATTCCTATCTTTAAGGCACCGAGAGCTAACTGGGTAGCATTGAAAATTGGTGCTACCCTTATAGCCACTTCCTCCACTCCAGCTCTGCCCCGGAATGCATAAGAGACAAACCAGGGAATTTTTGAAGGCATTACCCATGTAGTTGCCTTCGAAAATTCCCCGTTAAGGCATTTACATGGATAACTAGGGCAGTTACCAGTGTAAATGTCTTCAAAAATCAGGCTCGTACTTACTAGCTTGCATTGCTGTGCCTGGGGCCATCCTTTTAATGCAGAAGTTTTGCATATATCTTATTTGCATACAGCATTCTGGCTCCAACTTTGCAGTACTCTTGCACTAGAAAACCATGCACATGGCTTTTAGTGCATGGCACTAATTCCAGTTTTCTGCATCAGTCCCTAAGTTTGTACCTGGGAGTTAAGTGGTTCCCCAAGAGTCAGGTTCTAGCCTGCTGTTCTATTGCTTGTGGGTTTGCATGCACATTTGCAAGGAAAACCCTGTGCAGGATTTTCTTTTGAAAATTGACAAGCAAGGGGACAGCGGATACTTAATACCTGTGCACATCCATGCTTACTTTACAACAGGTGCAAATCAATGTTCCCTCTAATTTTCTGTGGGCTGTGTGCGCATAAAATATCAGCTGTGCAGCTTTTGAAGGAAGGTTAAATTTTTGTGCGCCACATAACGACACTCAGGGCTATGTTTACTAAACGTGAATAACGCGCGTAGTATGACGTTAACGACCGTAAGTGCCGTATAACGCGCGTACCGACGCGCTAACGACCGTTAACGTCATACTACGCGCGTTAACCGTAGTTAACGATCGTAAAGCTCCGCGGCGCGTTAAAACAGCGCAGAAGGTGGAGAGTGGGCGGAGAGAAGGGGTCAATGGGCGGAGAGTGGGCGGAGAGAGGCTCCCCTCATACTAACGCGCGGAGTGTCAGAGCTCACCTCCAACGCAAATGAAAACCTGTCGTTAAAGGCATTTAAAGGGAAGAGAAACCGTTTACGTCAGCAATGTACAGAAAACCGGGGAAACCCACAAAACGTGAGCAGTGTGATACATGTGCACAGAACAAAATATCACATAAAACGTTAAAAATGACCACAAGAAACATTTTAAAAAGCAGAATTCAGCTGGGCAACAGTGATAGCAATGGGCAACAAGGAACAACACTCCCTGGAAAGCACCAAAATAAAAGGAAATGATGTGTGGAAGGGTCTACGCTCCGCAGACCCTTTCAAAGAGCATTACATTGTAAAGGAGCTGTCCTGGGTGTGTGGTGTAATGTTTCCCAATGATATCATTGTTGCCCAGCTTGGTTATGGGTGTGTGCCCCTTTTGTGAGGTCATTTCTGCGGTTTATGTGCACCTTTGTCTGCATACAAGGTAAATGAGGCCACAGTACACCTGTTGCAGAGCAGGGTTTCTGACTCGTCAGGCCGGTTTAACTAACTCCAGGGACTGCACAGTCTCTGTGGCCACAGTGTGGTGCAACAGACACAGCCAGTGCCTGTAAGACCAGAGGGTCACAGGTTCAAATCCCAGTTGGGGCTCCTGTCAACCCAGTCCCCATAGTTCTACCCACCACTAAACAGTGATAGTAAAGACACTCCTGTAGTGCAGAGAACATACGCATGGCCTATATTTTACCACACCAAACAAAGACACCAGAAACAGGCACATTACCTATAGCAGAGTCCCGCAAATGCAGTCCTGGAGGGCCCCACAACATTCCGGTGTCATGCTGCCTCTAATAAAGATGCCTGTGCTGCATAGCTATGCACCACCCCCATGGTATGCAGATGTAGCTCATGCATATTTATGAGAGACAGCATGAAAACCCGAACAGTGTGTGGAACACCAGGACTGGAGTTGGGGAACTCTGCCGTAAAGCAGCAGCCAACAGGGCCACACACCCACCCACAGGCCCCATTGGCCAATGCCAGCTGGAGAGGCAAGACATTGGGCCCTGCCTGTATCTCCCAATACTAGCAGTTGCATACCTTAGCAATGCCACCCTACACCTGGGTATATGGTACACAGCTATCAAACGTTTCCTCTGATAACTGGCAGATATCAATTCCTACGTTAAGCACATTTTGCTCATTGAGCTCCACCATAACAATCATTCTGATGTCTGCGGTGTGTGCTGCAGGTCTGGTCTCTGACAGTGTTCACAACCCTGGGGAGTGACCCCCCAACAGTCTTGTGTACCATATCCATGCCTGTACTATGCCCAGGACTGGTGTGGTGGTATGGCTGCTGACCACCTCTATAGTAGCACAATGCTGGCATAGGTGTGGGGGTGGCTGTCTGTCTATCCAGTGTGTGGTGGCTGCAAACACCTTCAACAGCCCACACTGCCAGCACTGTTGCCAGTATTGGGCTGCCAATGTGCATAATGAGGAGCAAGGTACCATGGGTATAGGCCGGACAGGGTGGCCTGGCCAGGGTGCATCTGCACAGGGCATAGGGCAGTGACAGGCACATTGTAGTGCCCGGCCACCAACTACACAGACAGGGTGACCTCAGTATATCCTGCTGAGAGATCACTCTCACCCTGACTGTGCAGTGACCACAGCATGGCTAGGCACTCCCATAGTGCTATCTAGTATTTCTCTCATGTGATACATATGGGTTTCCTTCTGGGGCCCAGTCACTGATGTATCTGCCTGCTGTGTATGCTGACATCCCAGTTCTGGGTGCAGGCATCTCCACTGGGCACTAGCAGACTGTTTGCAGCTGGTAGGTGTTGTGATGGAGTGGCTTGCAGGGTGCAGTGGCTGATGGCTTGCACCAGGGGAATATCAGATAGTGGTGGGGTGCAGCATACCATATCCAGGCCTAATGTCTGTCTGCTATTGTGTTATGGCTGTGTACAGAGCTGCATTGACTGCCCTGTGGGGTGTCTGTTCCCCAGCAGGACTGGGGTTCATGTTCCCCTCTACTGCCACCGTTGCAGCACGGTAGACTGTGGATCTTTTGATAGGAGACCCTGTTTGCCTCCCTCAGCCCTGGGGGAGGGGTGTGGTGGTGGTGCATGGGGGCTGTACCTGACTGAAACAGACAGAGATGTTCAAGGTGTTCCTGCAGAAACTACCTATCTCACACAGTAACACTGCTTTGGACCTGCGCCATGGCCGGTGCTGTGGACCTAGTGCTGGGCGCCTCACTGCACCCTCAGGGTGAGCACAGTACCCACACAATGTGACGGTGTGTAGCTGCTCTGTGCCAGTACAACACACAGTCGGTACCCCCTACCAGGCCGAGGTGCTGTGGGGGTGCATTCCCCATGGTGTGTATCTGTGGACAGCTGCTTTGCATGTGCAGTGCATCATGGGTGTGACTGGCCCAATCCAACCCTGTGAAACACCAGCACCTGCTCACAGGCTCTGATAAGCCATAGGCCATCACACGTACATCTGTTAGCATAATGCATAGGTGCAGGACGCCCTACAAAGTCTGTAATATAAGATGCCCACACTGGTAAAAACACACGTACCCACGCACGTAAGCAAACATGTACCCACGCACGAATGTACACGCGTCGCTACGCACGTACCAACGTACGTGGCTAGGCACATTCCGAGGGTGTTTTTCTGACACCAATACTCAGCGTAACGAAAAGCATGCCTCCTCTTTCCTTCTGTAATGTACAGGGTGATGCCTGAGATAGCCTTCTGTGTTAGGCACACTGGGGGCTCGAACCCATGCTGCCTGTAACAGCGGTCAGTACTGTAACCATTGTGCTACAGCTCTGTTTCAGTGCTTTGTGTCTGTACGTCTTCTTATGATTAACGTGCAGTAACGTGGCACGGCGCCCGGTAGCGCTCGTTAATTTTGCTAACGCGCGGTAGTGGTAACGATGTACCGCCCATGTCCTTATTTGGGGTTTCTTTCACTACCGCGGCTCCTACCGCGAACTGCACTAACGCGATTTAGTAAACATAGCCCTCAGAGTCATATACTTTAAAATTTGACTACACATCAGAATACCGTATGTATACCACATTGATTTTAATCAAATTAAATGAAAATAGACGATTACTAAATGAAGCATAAAATTTCTAGTAATTACAATCACAACTTTTAAATTTTAAGACATCTGTGTTGTTTTCTATCAGAATCAGAACCGTAATTTTTGTGTGCTCTGTTGTAAAGTATGTGCGCTCGCTCAGTGAGATGTGTGCACGCGCACACACGCACAGCTTAGAGGGAACAGTGGTGCAAATGTATCTACAGAAAGTTCATGTGGGGTTTTCAAGATGAAATCCTTGTGCAGATCATTCTTCTCTTGCTTTCTCTTTCTTTTTCTTACCTTTTTAACACAAGTAAAAGTATCTGTGCTGTGAACAGTACTTTTTTTTTCATTTAGTAAAGGGGGGAGCACATTTCAGTGGGACATTTTCTATAGCCAAAGTTTGGGATAGAGATAAGAACATAAGATACGAGTTGCCATACTAGGTCAGACCAAGGTCCAGCAAGCCCAGTATCCTGTTTCCAACAGTGGCCAATCTAGGTCATACATACCTAGCAGTTTCCCCAAAAGACACAGGTTCCACAATGCTTGTACTGGGTCAAGCATTGATATCCTGGGTCCCTTCTTAATAATGGTTTATGGACCTTTCCTCCAGGATCTTGTCCAAAACTTTTTTAAACCCAGCTACACTAACAGCCTTTACTACATCCTCCGACAACAAATTCCAGAGTTTGATTACACGTTGAGTGAAAAAATATTTTATTTTATTAGTCTTAAATAGTTTACCCTGTAGCTTCATTGCACGTCCTCTAGTCTTTCTATATTCTGATAGTGTAAACAATCGATCTACGTTTACCCGTTCCACTCTATGCATTGATTTATAGACGTCTATCATATCTCCCCTCAGCCGTCTCTTTTCCAGGCTAAAGAGCCCTAACCTTTTTAGCCTTTCTTCATAGGAGTATCCTTCCATCCCCTTGACCATTTTGGTGGCTCTTCTCTGAACCTTTTCTTAGCAAGGTATGTCCTGAAGTAGATTCCCAGGCCTTTTTGCCCAAGGCAATGGAGGGTAAAGTACTTGCCCAGAGTCACAAAGAGTACCAGTGGGAATTAAACCCTGCTTTCTTGGATACTAAGCAGTTGCTCTAACCAGTAGGCTAATCCTCCACTCTTAAAAAAAAAAAGAACCCAACCCTATAAGGCCAATATTCAAAAAGATGGATGCGAAAAAAACTTACCTGCAGGCTATTTGGATAAGAGTGCTGAGTAAGATGTTCAATAGCATTGTCCAGACAGTGCCAATGGATATATTCAAAGACCGCCCCAGCACAATGTTAAGTGCAAGGGCAGAGCAAGGGCAATGTGGATGCTATCCGAAAAGATGGCAACTGTATTCATATTGTGCAATTTTCAGCGGGCACTTAACTGGATAATTTAGGCTATGTGAAAAAGAGGTCTAAGTTGCTAGCTGGATAAGTGTTGACTATAAATTGCTTCTATTTGGATAAAGTTGATATTTATTTGAATAGCAGCACTCAAACCAAATATTCAATGGCAGCTACAATTTGAATATTACCTTTGAATATCCTGCTGATATTTAAGCATCATCGCTGACTGCCATAGATTTTAAGTATTGGCCCTTTTGAAAATTGGGGCCTACGATTATTATGTTATATTGTACTGATATACAATTTGTCAATCGTTTACACCTGTCTTTTTGAATTTTTAAATAACTTATATACTAAGAGATGTTCTCACTTTTTTTGGGCCACCCTGTATTTCATTGTTTCAATTTATGTATGTATTTCACAGTTTTTTGGAATACAAATTGCTTTTGGTTCCCTTTTGAGGATGAAGGCAACATACAAGCATCGTGCAAATAGAAATACCTGGAGGTCACGTGATGAAAGGGGAGGAGAAGGATGTGTGAAAATAGAACTCCCGGGTTAAGGCCCCAAAATCATCTAAAGAAATCCGGCTAAAAACCGCAAAAGTGAAGCAGAGGTCAGGGAAAGACACAGAGCAGAATTGTGCAGCAGAGAAGGAAAAGAATTGTGCAGCTGAGAAGCAACCTGAGATGACCACAACCAGCAGGACATTCCACAGCTTCTGGTTGAAACCTAATCAGCGAAGAAAGCCAGTCCGGTGTACAAAAGGGTGACTGACAAGATGCGAGCTGAAATATCTGGAGTCAGATACTTGGCAGCAGAGATATCCAGGGTAGTGTCGGCCACATTGGAGGACAGGTTTAATCATCTACAGTCCACAGTAGATGGAATAAAGGAGCAATTTGAGGCACAACTGAATCGACTCACAGATGTGGAACAGAGAGTAGCCACTCAAACACTGGTGGAGCATTTATCAACCCAGATCACACAACTTACCTCAAGCAATCAGCATTTACTAGACCAAATCAAGGATCAAGAAAACTCTTATGCCGAAATAATGTCAGGGTAGTGGGGTTGCCAGAGACAATAACGGGCATCAAGCTGTATGATTTTTATAAAGGTTGGCTCACCACTGCCTTGGGTCTACAGGGTGTGAAAGGGCCAACCAATCTGTTTGCTATAACATCAGCATAAGGGTTAATAGAGAAACTGTGTGAATAAGTTCAGCACCGTTGTCTTTGACTTTGAAGGACAGATATACAGACACTAAAGAACAAAGTGCACTGAAGAAAGGAGGCAGGAAAGTGCAGAGGGAGGCGAGCATTTAAATGTAACACACCAAGGGCGGGATACGTATGTGTTAATTAAAAAGAAACATTGAAGAAAGAGCTGAGACATAAAGTCTGGAAATGAACTACAAAATGATGAGAGAGGGAAAATAGAGATAATAATATATGTGTGTTTGCCTGAATACATGCTGGAAGGCCTATAAAGGAAGTAGGAGAAGAATTGTATAAGAGTTAGTGGGAACAGATCACAAAGGTGGGCTGTACTGAACTCTCTCTTTCCTATTAAGTAAGCTTATGCTATCTGCTTGCTAGGTGCAATTAGATACTATACTCACGTTTCTATAATAAAGATTTCTTGTTTAAGCACTGTAATAATTGTTTTGGTATGCTTATTTTATTTATTTATTTATTTAATGGCTTTTTATACCGCCTTTTTGGGTAATCAAAGCGGTTTACAGAATAACAACAACATTACATTGTAACATGGGAACTAATTACAGTAAACATTTTAACAGCAGTTACATCAAGCATTTTAACATTAATATTATATTAACCAAAGGAAGGTATGCGCTTATAATGTATATATCACCTTATGTGCTTACATATACATATTGTGGTGGCGAGACAGGGTTAGAGCCCAAGAAAATGCTGAAAAAACGGCCATTTATTTCTGAACAGAGAAAAGGTTCAGGGAGGTTCAGGGTTAAAACTCTGACCAGAGAAAAAACTGTGTGTATAGAGCTACAGAGATTGAGCCACACCCTAGCTCCATGGAAACCAGGGGAGGTGACGAGGAGAGCCGGGGGTGGAGTCTAGAGCTATAGGGCAGACACAATCATATAAGCTGGGGAAAGCAGCAGTGAAAAGGAAGGAGAGGATGCTGGGAAACGAGAGGAGCCCAGGAGATGTGGGAGACGAGAACAGCAAGAGAACAGCAAGGAGACAAGCAGGAGGAGAGTGCTCTGAGGAGGAGACGTCCTCCAGGAGGGAGGAGACTAGCAGAGAGTCTCGGGAAACTAAAGGAAGTGAGGAGACCAGGAGAACACGTGTAAGAGGAAAGTGTGCCAGCAAATGCCTCAAAGAGAAGCCCTATTGCATGCAGCAGACAGACCACTCCAGCCCTGAAGGTAGTCCACTTTGTAGAGAGAGTACAGCTGGCTTGGAAGACAGGAGAGTTGGCTCTGTGGGGAATGCTGAAGGAACGCAAGGTAAAGGAATATCTTTGAGAGAGTCTGTGAACACTATTCCACCTTTGGCAAAGTCTGAGGGAAGACTGGTTGCTGGGAAAAAGGTGAGCACGTTGCAAGCTTTAAAGAGTTTGTTAAGGGATAAGAATCTCCTCTATCCTTCCCCTGTAACTCAGCCTAGAAAGGAATCCCAGTGGGGTCAGGTTTTGAAACTCTTGGAGAAGTTAAAGCCTGTTATAGACGCCGAGGACAGACAGGTGCTGAGTGAATCAAATGAGGAGCTCATGGAAATAGAGGAATGCTGTTCAGATAGTTCCTGTTCTGACTCAGAGATGGATTGCTCTTATTGCACTAGTCAGAAGTAGCAAAGCTGAGTGTTTTTTTTAAGCCGTGAAAAAACCCCAGGAGCTTTGGGAAATACACATCTCACTGAAAACTGTGTTAATTGAAGCATTAAGGTCTGAGCTAGCCAGCCAGGCTCAGAGAAGATGGTAAATGCTTGAAGTGAAAGAAAAGCCAATGTTTGCAACTTAAGAATGAAGAATGCAAAACTGTTCAAAATGAAATGATATCAATGTTTGTCAGCTTGTAGCCAAGTATTGTATATGCTGTGCAGAGCCCTGAGAAGATACGGGTCTCTGTTGTATCAAGCCTGGTTCTGAAGAAGCTGATCTTTATGGAAGGAAAAGATTTTGTTGCAACGTTTAAAGCAAGCTGTTGAAAACATATGATGCATGGACTATGCTGTAAAGTTTTGTTTCTTTGAATGGAGAAGTATCCAATTTATGTTTGATAATACATGAACTGCTGATAAAGAAGTTCTGTGGCTAAGAAGAAAACAATCATAAATAAATTTTCCTGTGCACCTTTAGAAACCCTCGGCTAAATTTGCTTATTTACACAACTACATTATTTGAAAGCCCCAGCATTGAGCAATCAGACTGGCAAAGGACATAAAGAGGTAGGCCCACTACTAATAGGCAACCGCCTAACCAGTAGGTGGCGCTACAGGTGGCGTAGTTATTGGATTAATCTTCTAGCCTATATTTCTGCATAAAAAGGATTTTGTTCAGCTGTACAGAAGAAGTCTTCTGGAGACCGAGTATCTGCAGGAAAACGTGGACCGGAGTAGCAGCAGAGGGATGGACCGGAGCTGATGTTCCAGCTGTTGCCGGCTGTGCTGATAAGCTCGAGTCAACACTTGCAGCAGGTAACCCGTATATAGAAAGGGTTAATCGGGATACCGCTCCAAGGGAGGGGTACTGCAGTACTCAATAAAATGGGAGAAGAAGTGCACTACTATTATTAGGAGCCGCACTTGGTGTTTGCTTCTTTCTTTCTGTCATTTCAGCAACCAGAGATGGAGCGAGGAGAGCTACTGAGCTGGATGGCGGAGAGGTTCCAGCAACAGCAGGAGATGGCCGCCCAGACGCAGGAATGCACTACCGCCATGCTGAAGGCCCAACAACAGCCGCTCCTGGAGATGATGGGTACCTGGATCGGAGAGCAGAAGCAGACGGACGATGCCTTAAGGACTGTATCAGGTTCCTTAGGAGCCTTACAGGGACTGGGAACACTGGGTAAAGGGATCTTTTCCTTTGGTCAGTTGACCAAGGAGGACGACATTGATGATTACCTAGAAGTGTTTGAGAGAGTTGCCCTCCTAAGTGGATGGCCGGAGGATCAGTGGGCTGTTCGCATAGCTGCCTCTCTTACAGGGGAAGCCATTCTCGAGGAAGTTGAAATACCAAAATTCCTAAAAGATTTGAAGGGACGCCTACAGCGTACATCCCAAGTGGTAGAGGGGAATGTAACAGCTAGCCAAGCCCGCCAGAAAAACTACTCTGACCAGCGTGCTAAACCTCGCCAGTTAGAGGTTGGGGAAAAAGTTATTGTAACAGTGGCAGGTCCGAGCCCGAAGTTTGAAAATAGGTGGAAAGGTCCTTACAGGGTCATCAGACAGGTAGGACCAGTTACATACGCTGTAGAGATGAGAAAGGGAAAACAACAGATTTTCCATATCAATCTGTTGCAGCCATGGCACGAGCGGGTAGCACTGGCTCGGTTGGCTTCAAAAGAGGACAAGTTGGGTAACTGTCAGGTAGGCCAACATGCCCTTTCAGGAATTCCGTGCTGTGCGGATGTACAAACGCCAGCCCAGAATATCTTAAGGGGGGGGGGGATATGTGGTGGCGAGACAGGGTTAGAGCCCAAGAAAATGCTGAAAAAACAGCCATTTATTTCTGAACAGAGAAAAGGTTCAGGGAGGTTCAGGGTTAAAACTCTGACCAGAGAAAAAAACTGTGTGTATAGAGCTACAGAGATTGAGCCACACCCTAGCTCCATGGAAACCAGGGGAGGTAACGAGGAGAGCCCGGGGGTGGAGTCTAGAGCTATAGGGCAGACACAATCATATAAGCTGGGGAAAGCAGCAGTGAAAAGGAAGGAGAGGAAGCTGGGAAACGAGAGGAGCCCTGAGGAGATACGGGTCTCTGTTGTATCAAGCCTGGTTCTGAAGAAGCTGATCTTTATGGAAGGAAAAGATTTTGTTGCAACGTTTAAAGCAAGCTGTTGAGAACATGTGATGCATGGACTATGCTGTAAAGTTTTGTTTCTTTGAATGGAGAAGTATCCAATTTATGTTTGATAATACATGAACTTCTGATAAAGAAGTTCTGTGGCTAAGAAGAAAACAATCATAAATAACTTTTCCTGTGCACCTTTTGAAACCCTTGGCTAAATTTGCTTATTTACACAACTACATTATTTGAAAGCCCCAGCATTGAGCAATCAGGCTGGCCAAGGACATAAAGAGGTAGGCCCACTACTAATAGGCAACCGCCTAACCAGTAGGGGGCGCTACAATATATATAAATATATGCAGGTAGGCCTATACATACCTAGCGAGGTATTTGTTTATATATATGGGTGTCTATATACAATATCAACTTATATACAATGTAAGGGTGAGTGGTGAGTCATTTGGTAAATTACAATGCGTAAATTGTTTAGTAATGTTGAAAGTGTTTGTTATTATTTATTTGTATCGGGGTGTTAGGTAGGGTATATAGTTTCATGGTCTTCCAGGGTGCCAAAATGTTCTTGAAAAAGGTGCGTTTTTAGGTCCTTTCAGAATGTTGATAAATCAATGATGGATCTTAGTTTGTCAGGTAGCATATTATACATGGAGGGGGCAATGCAAGAAAAGGCTCTGTTAATAGTGGCATGATTTGCTTTGCAATATTCTGAGGGTGTAATTAGGGTGTTTTGTGTGCAGGTTCTTCTTTGTCATCTGGAATTAATTAGCTTAGTGAGATAAGCTTGGGTTATATTTCTTATCAGTTTGAAAGTAGTCATCAATTTATATTTGATCCTACTGAGTATTGGGAGCCAGTGGAGTTTGTATATGATTAGAGTAATGTGTTCAGATTTGCTTGATTTGTTAGTTATACGAGCGGCATATGCTGGGCAACTTGAAGAGTGTGAATTATTTGTTTAGGAAGACCTTGGCGTAGACTATTGCAATAGTCCATGTGTGGAAGTATCATGACTTGAAGTATCCTTCTGAAATCATTATTGGACAGGAGTGGGCTCAACTGTTTGATCATTCTCAACTTGTTGTAAATGGTTCTGGTGGTGCGTTTAAAATGTAATGTAAAGCTGAGGGTTTGATCTAATATGACACCTAAATATGTTACCTCGTTCTTTACATTAAGGATAGCCTCTTTTACGTCTATTGTGGAAGGTGGGTTAAAGCATTGATTTTTGGTAGTGAATAAAACCTCCATTTTGTTATAATTTATTTTTAAATTGTGAGCCTTTTTTTTAATTTAGAAATTTTTCACAAACTTATCAAGAACAAACTTGTACAGAAAAGGTATTAATACTAAGAAAAAAAATAATACAAATAATTATTACAAGCAGCAAACATTCAAAGATGCTAAGACCTATAGTCCACAATGGGGTGTATAATTCAATAATAAAGAAAGATAAATAGAGGGGTTTGAGGAACCCCTCCAATTTAATCAAGAAATAATTTAAAAAAGCAAACAAGAGGGCTGCAGAGGATCCAAAGCCACCCATTACTTGACGCGTGATCATGCCTACTCACCACGCCTGACTGAAGGCGAGGAAGTAATAGGTAACCTATCATTAATAAATGTGGAAAGGTGGGCCGGCTGGAGAAAAATAAATCTTTTCAACCTATACACCACTATACATTTACACGGAAACCTAAAAAAAAAGGTAGCACCTAACTCCAAAACACCTGGTCTGAGTAGCAAAAATTGCTTCCAGCGTTTTTGCGCATCTTTAGAAACATCAGGGAAAATTGCAATTTTTTGCCCTTTAAACGAGACCGTTTAGTGTAATATAACCGAAACAGCCAGTCTCTATCTGATGATAAAGCAAACATTACTAATAAGGTAGAAGTTTTCAATACAGGTGGTCCAGGAGACTGTAGAATCTCAGAAACATTTATAATGTCCATGTTAGATGGTTCTTCCAAAACTCCATTATCTCTTTTACCAGTTGGCAAGTAAAAAGTCTTATCAATCGGCAGCATCAGATCCGCTGACACAGCCAAAGTCTCCGCCATATATCTTTTAAAAAGATCAACTGGCAAAGTTCCCTTGATTATTGGAAAATTCAAAATTCGGAGATTCGAGGCCCGAACAGAGTTTTCCAAAATTTTCACCTTAGCCCTCAATAAGGTATTATCTTTAATCAGAGCTGTATTGGTGTCACCAACAGAATTCAAGATCGTCTCATACTCTTCTACTTTATTTCTAAACAAATCAGTTATGGTTACATATGAATCCAGCTTCTGAGAAACAGTGTTTACCTGAGACAAAAGTCCAGCATTGTGTCAAATTAAAGCCTCCGAAAGAGTCGAAATTGCCTCCCAGATATTATCCAAGGTAATAGTTTTGGGATGCATTTGCACAAAAGGAGCAGGCAGTTTAGAGGAGTCGGCCGAAGAGACTTCCCCTACACACTCCCCTCTCACCGGGGCAGGCACACCTTCCAACTCGCTTCCTCCAAGAGTCCCAGAAGGCAACAGGGTAGCTGCTTCACCTCCCTTAGCCCCAGTTCCTTGCAATAGTGTGGCTGGGGAGCCGCCATCCGACTCCATACTCGTGCAAGCCAGCAGACTTGGGGTTACAGCAGCAGGAAGCGGTGGAGGGCTTCGCATCTCGGGAGAGAGAGAAACCTCATGGGCGAGCAGGGAAGCAGAATCCTTTCAACAACTACCCTGCAAAGCCCACATGAATCTCCTGACGCTCAGCTTCAGTGACTGTGATAAAACGGTCCATGGGGCCTGAACTGGCCGGCTGGAGCTCAGCAAGGTAAGCCCGAGCCATCCCTTTATGTTTCGACATTACAACAGGAAAACACAGTTCTCTACTCACGCAGCCATCTTGGACACGCCCCCAAATTGTGGGCTTTTAACCATTATGATATCTCCTTAAAGCAGTATATTATTGGGTCAAAATTTGGTTTAATGCCATCAAATGGGAGGTGTATCATGATATCATCTGCATAGATGGAATATCCCATTTGGTGTTTTTTGAAGATCAAACACAGTGGTTTTAATTAGATATTAAATAATAAGGCTTAAAGGGAGGGCCCTTGAGGTAGTCCTTGTTTCTGCTTGTAAGTTTTAGATAATTGCTGATTGATTTTTAACTTGTTGGGTATGATCTGTCAAGTAAGATCTGAACCATTGTAATACATTCCTATACTGACCAATTAGTTGCAGCCTATCAAGGAGTATTTCATGTTAGATAGAGTCAAAGGCAGCAGTTAAGTCTAAAAATATAAGGATAAATGCTTTTTAGGGTTTTCAATCCCTTTTATTAGTTTATCAAGAAATGTTAATAGCAGTGTTTTGACATTGTGGTCTGTTCTGAATCCATACTGGTGTTCATCTAAGGGTGCATGTAAATCAATGTGATCTTGAAGTGTATGTGTATGTGCTCCCTCAGGCACACATGTATTAGCATGTGTATGTGTGCCTGAAGTGGGAGGGGAAGGTATAGCAAGGGAAGGCTATCCGGAGTAATTCCCCAACACTTCAAAATCACTAGGTGAGTGTCCAAAGGAGTGTCGCCTCCGAACCTGAGTAGAAGGTAACTGCTAACATGTTGGCAAGCCCAGCTAGGAGTCCTGACCACAAGGAAGTGCTACAGTGCACAGTGGCATATATCTGAAGAGGACACTTTGCATGAGGTGAGATGCATTTATTATATTAAACGCTTAATGCGCAGTTTCTCATTATCTTTGCACTATATCTTTTGTTAGTGCTGTTAGTAATTTGCTTAGTTTATTGTGTAACTTGGATCCTTAAGAAAGAAACCTATAGGTTGTTAAAATGCAAGTCTGTCCTGGGTGTACTCCTTTAGGGATATTATGTGATTGTTATCCAGCTAATCAGAGAGAATTGAAAAAATATTGTCAGAAATGGTACAAGCATACCAAGGGACTACCCCATACTTGGCCAGAGAGTGGGTTCTGGGCACCAGAATATAGGATGCAGGTTAAAAAGTGGTAACTGGGTAGCCGGACCCGATGCTCACCCTTTAAACATTCGCACACCACCTTTTCTCCGAAATCCCCCCCAACCCCCAGTGGGTTACCCACAAACTACATGGACACTGTTTTTGGAAGCAAGTGGTCGCAGCTTTATTACTAATCCAACATATTGAACACTCAGAACAATAATCAACAACAACCGAACCCCAGCGGAGCATTCCGTCACCAGCCATACAATTAGCAAGGTGACCTCGCCTCCGCCCCTGCCGCGTTCAAGCCACCGGCCAAGTTCCTATCACCCTTATCCGACTTTGCCATATCAGTAGCACAAGTCTGCCAGGGTTTATCTGGGCCGTGGGCACCCTGCCCCCACCCCAAGTAGCCTAAGGCTCCGGACCCAGGAAAACCTCCAGGATCCCACCACCGGCACAGACCTGTTGAAGTGTCAGTGCCACCCCCACCAATATCAATATGTGACCAGCGAGTGTAGTCCTGTACCACTCTCTCCAGTGCTTCCTGCCAGTCATTCAACAGTAAGTCCGTCCCCACCGGAGATAGATGAACCCCATCGCTCCTATACAACCCGGCACAAGCCACCTCTACCCATGCATGCTGCACCTGATAACTCCCATGCTCACAAACCCACCGCCCAATCTGCCGATTAATTTTTGTCAGACCTCGAGACCACCGCCGTTGTCCCCAGCACGCAGGTCTAGGTATAATGTCTGACCATATCAGCGCACCACCCCCGCAAACCACCTCAGCACCACAGCAAGATCCTTCTTTGCCGCATTGATCAGCTGTTTGCATGTCCAGGAAGTCAACTCATTGCCACCCAGATGCAACAACAAAATCTCCGGCTGCTTCCGTAGGCACCGATGTTGTCGAAGCAAGGGCAGCAGCTGCGTCCACCGCAGACCCCACTCACCCAGCCATGAGACGGACACCACTGCAGGATCGAGGTCAAGGTTTAGCCCGACTGGCTGCACTGCCACTCGCTGACCAGCCCAGAACACGAAGGAGTGCCCAGTCAGCCAACAATCCCGCACACCAAGTCCCCCATCTGTAAAAGAAATTAACAATTAATATCACCCCTCTTTGAGCCCCCTTTTCATAAACGCACATATCCTTCAAATACCTTGGACCGCCACCTGCCAATACTTTGTATTTGACCTCCAGACAACCCCACCTCTGCTGCACTGGTCGCTGCCCCGATGCAAAAAGAATGTGCTGAAAATTGACTCGGGTCCTCCCCGAGGCGACGCAACACCATCCGTAACACCACCGACACCTGAAACCACGTCAGCAACCGTGCATCCCTATGCACCAATAAGCCGCCTGCTGCCAACGGACGCTCTCGCAAGTACTCTATCATTGCAGCGACTGGGCAGGTAAGCCCCCCTATCCCCTTCAGCACCACCCAGAGACCCCTTCCCCTCTGGTCCGTTTTGGATTTGGCCAGGAGTACCTGTAATTGCCCGCCCCCGAGCTGCACATGCTGGTGAAGCAAGCTACTCCCCACTCCCGATATCCCAGAGTTTGCCACCAATTCCCCCACTCAGAATGCGCCAAAGAATGCCAAAGTAAACACTGCATGGAAAAGTATGGCTTTGTATCGCGACTCCGCAACATTGGGTAACTCCCTACATAGTCTCAGGAGTAAATCATGCGTAATCAGCCACCGTCGATCCTGTGGTGTCGGTCACGAACGCTCCCACCCCCACAAGAGCCTCTGAACCATGAACCCTCCCCCTGTTGAGCCCCATCTGATGGCTCTCGCGAAAAAGGCAAAAACAGCCAGATGTCCTTTCACTGATGATCTGGACACCCCTTGACCTTTAGCACTGATGATATAGATATAGATATAGCAAAAGCTACCCTTCCGTTGGGTAGCTTTTGCTACCCTTCCGTTGGGTAGCAAAAGCTACCCAACGGAAGGGTCAATTAAACAAACTAAAATTTCCCATAGACTTCATAAAAGCAAACAAATTAACAAACAACAGAGCGTTCTCACACGCAGCCCCAACAATCTGGAACTCCCTCCCTGACGACCTAAGAACGATAACTGAGATCATTGAGTTTCGTAAAAAATTGAAAACCTATCTATTCACCTTACATTACAACAATATAGATCATCCTTCACTTGATTTGGATAAAGGCTAACCAGTATTGACCTTAGTTGACCACGATCTAAACAGACATCGCATCCCAGCTGAAACTGAACTACCCCCAATGCTAAAGCCCTAAAAACTGTATCTGTATATAATGTATATAGTTTTTACTGTTATGTTCTGCTCAAGCTTAACATTGTTGTTTACTTATAATATTCTTCGCTATTTGACGTTACATGTAAAACAAACGCTGCTTTGTTAATTGGTTGTTTATTGTGAACCGCAACTGATCTCAGGAAGATGCGGTATATAAATGTTTGTTAAAAAAAATAAAAAAATAAAAAAATAAAAAAAATACTGCCCGATCAATTGATCAGACCGTCCCCTTCCGCCAACCACTCGCTCTCAAAAAGGCTACCACCCTCTCATGACCTCTCCGGTAAGCATCCCAGGTCCTCTCTGCCACCGAACTCCGCAGCAGCTCCTTCATCTCAGCAGGTCACCATTCCACAAGCTCCAAGGGACAACGTGCCCTTCCAGACGCCTCCGGTGCCAACTGCCAAAACCGGTCCCACTGTAAACGGGAAAGAGCATCAGTATGTCCTGGGATATGTCAGGCCTTCAACACAACATTCAAACGCAAACAAGAAAGCACCACCGCTCTCATCAGCACTGCCACCTGCAGACATCATGGAGTGTAATGATTAATGACGTTCACAACTGCTTCATTATCGCACCACCACATGACCTTGCGGTTCTGCAATCTGTCTGGTCACAACTCCAACGCTACTAGTACCGGAAACAGTTCCAAAAATGTTATATTCTTTGACAAACCCACCTCATGCCAGTCTTGCGGCCACTTATTGGCACACCACGCCCCACCGAAGTAAATTCCCATACCTACTCCGCCTGCCGCAACCATGTACAGCTGTAACTCCTCACTCGAACTCTCTGCTTCCATTATGACCAATGTCCCATTAAAGTCCTTCAAGAAAACGTCCCAAACTTGAAAGTCCTCCCTCATAACCTTAGAAACTCGTATGCGGTGGTGTGGCTTCCTCACCCCTGCTGTCTCTGCTGCCAAGTGGCGTATAAATACACGACCCATAGGGATCACTCTACAGGCAAAGTTTAGTGATCCAATCAAAACCTGCATTTCCTTCAATGTCAGCTTCAAAGATGCCAAAACATTAGCAACCAAAACCCACAACTTCACTACCTTCTGTATCGGCAAGCGCGCAACCATTTGGTCGAAATCCAACTCAACTCCCAAGAAGGTGATCCTTGTACACGGTCCCTCCATCTTACACGCTGTCATTTGCAATGCGCACACAAACAAGACGTCATCAAGATAATGCACAACCTTGGACCTACCCACCCGCAGCATCACCGCCCACTGGAGGAAGGTGATGAATTTTTTGAAGTAGGCGCAAGACACCGCACAGCCCATCGGCATGCACTTGTCGAAATAAAAGCCTTTGACAAAATGAAAACCTAACAAATGAAAGGCAGAGGGGTGCACCAGCAACAAACGAAAAGCCGACTCAATATCTACTTTCGCCATCAATGTGCCGCGCCCTGCTTTCCTGACCAACTCTGCTGCCCGATCGAACGATGCATAGCGCACTGTACACCACTCGTTCAGTATGTGATCATTCACTGATGCCTCCTCTGGAAACAACAAGTTATGTATCATCTGAAACTTCCCCAATTCCTTCTTGGGTATGATTCCCAAAGGAGACACCACAAAATTCCAGAAGGGAGGCTCCGTAAATGGGCCCCCTACCCTCCCTAACTTCAGCTCAACCGCCAACTTCTCCTGTGCGACGGCCGCAAAGCGCCGCACTGATGGGGAATTCCTCACCGCCGTGACCGCCATGACACCCCGAACCAGTATAGCAAAACCAAATTGAAGCGCAAACTGTAACACTTCACTATCCCTTTGCTTCAGGTAGTGCTTAATACCTCCACCCCTATTGGCATAGGGGCCAGGTCGAAATCCGCCCCCTTAAGGGCCGGCGAGGTGGGCAACGCAGTACCTTTCTTAAGGCATTTGGCTGTGGAATGTCCTCCGTCACAGGCCGAGCAGACATGCCGGAACTTGCAATCCGTGAAAGGACACAAGGACTTATTGAACCGCCAGCATACGTCCCCTCCACCGCCTGACACCAGTCTAATGGGCGACATGACTCTCCCACCACGAAAGGAACAATGAGCCCCTGCGGTGGTCGCTGTCCCTCCTTTCCCCATGCCCCCCCAGCAGTCGCCCTAAGTGACATCTGGGTGAGCCACAAGTTGATATCCTGCGTGCCCTATGTTAACGCATTGTTCCCCTCCATTTTATCCCTAAACGTTTCATCCTAATTAAGCCACGACCAACCTCATGTGTCTGCGAAGCTTCTAAGATCGAGTCTGCATATGCCAGCAACATCCCGTTTTGTCCCGGATAATGCTGACATCACATGCTAGCCAGCCGCAAAAAAGCCCGCACCCAGTTCATGACCGTCCTAGAAACCTTCTTATCCGGCCCACTTTCTCATCCTCCTTGCGCTTTTTCCTGCTCTCTCTGGACCGCTTTCGACCCTCCAGCAAGCAGAAAATGTCTATGTATCTCCGCTTGCGAATTCTGCGTCTCAACTTCCTCGGAACCCCTTCCTACAACTCAGATAAAGTTGCCAAATTCGGAGTTCCACCCAATGCCCTACTTGCCATTGCAGCCCCATATCGCGCCTCCCCTCCCCCCGCCCTCGCCCCCGAGGACGGTCCTGACGAACCCGAAGACGAAGAGGACGACGACTCCGTACTCTGCCGGCGCCAGCATGTATGCTTCCTCTTCCTGCTCACTTTACCTGACTGTACAACCCATACACCGCTCTCTTCACCCCCTGCACCCATGTCACCTTGCAACTCACCCATCGCTGCCACGAGCCCTGAATCCATCGCCGTCGGTCGAAGCACCTCTTGCGCTTCATCCTCGCCCAACCGCTGCTCACTCGCACCTCATGCCTCAGCTCCTGCCACCAAACCTCTGCACGGCGCCGCAATCGAGGCGTCCATGGTCTCCAGCGGTTGTCCCACTGGTCTAAGCGCTGGTCCTGGAGGCACCAGAAATGGCACCTGCGGAGAAACAAAAGGAAAAGCAGGGGAGGAAAATCTGCCGACCATGCCGGTTGCCACACCCCTGCCCACTCGGCCCATGATGGGCCTTGTCCCCCCCATCCACTGATCCCATGCATATTGACGCCCTACCGAACTGTAGTCCATTGTCCCCCCCCCCCCCCCGGTACGCTCTCCGAGGGACAAGCACCTCCAGCCCCCCCGGCCACCCCCTGACCATAACTGCCCCACATACCCCCTCTCTCCCATCCCTGGGTGGACTGGAGTCCTCGCCCTTTGCCCTGTGGCTACCCCCCACTCCCCTCTGGGTCGGCCCTAAATCCCCCTTGGGGACCTTCTGATCCTATTTCCACTGATGTGGGAACTGTGGCTCCCACCACTAGCCCACCCGCCCTTGGCTGGCTCCCCGCTCCCCATCCCCGAGCTCGGTGGCCCCCCCATGACCTCACTGTCACCAACGGGGGCCCGGCACACCCACGAGACGACCGCCTGGCCCCCACCACCCCCGGCCGTGAGGCTAGGCTCTCTGCCTGACTCTGCTGGCCCCCCCCCCGCCTCCCCCTGTCCACCCCCAACCTCTGAGACCCCCACCCGGCCTATGCATCTCTGCCCTGCTGGCCCCCTGCCCACTACCACAGCGTCCTTTCTTGCCCAGCATCCCCTTATCCCTTTTTATTTTCAATGATAGCTCGCTTGTCTTCTTATTAATTATTTGTTGTTGTTTTTTTTTTTATAAACCCCTGCCGTTAGCCCACCTCTCGCTTCTAATCTCCCCTCCTCCTCTTAGTGTTACTATTTATTTCTTCTTTTTTTTTTTTAAACCGCAGCCGTACTCGCCTGCTTATCGGGCTTCGCACCCACATGCTCTGCCATGCCCACAGTGTCCTTGCCCCTTCCGCGGCCTGCAATACTCCGGCTGGCCCCGCTCACACCACCGCACAGCTCCTCGACACAGCTGCCTGCACTGCTGCAACTCCGCCGCCTGATTCTTCTGCCTCCTGGATCCCCCGCCGCTGCAACCAAACGACCCAGCTCCCGGAGCAAGCAAGCCGCCGAGCCATCAAGCCATCTCACTACATGTGCTCAGTCCACCGCTGCCGCCCGAGCACATGCATGCTTGCATCAGATTGGCTCCCCATGCACACTCCCGCGGGTGGAGCCAATTGGTTAAAAGGACGCGTCCTGCATCCTGCCCAGGACGCGCTTCCCCCCCCCACCACCACCAACTCAACACAAGGCACGTGCAGGGTCCCATACCGGGCCGAGCACCCGGTTACCCGCGGGCGCCAGGACCCTGCCCGCACCCTTACTCATAGAAGAATCTAAGAGTGAGAAGTCTAAGAAAAAGCATAGAGACATGATTAAAACTTGGGAAAATATGATTGTAGCTGCAGAAATGACCATAAGTCTGCCAGCATACCAGTGTGTTCAAGAAATCCCAAGCACACCCTTAGTTGCCTCGGGATTCGATGCTCCTGAATTTAATCCACCAGTAAAAGGAGCAGAAGTACAGTAGCTTTGAAAGATAAAAGTCAGGGAACTCCCGGATCGGGGTTGGCCATTTTACAGCAAGTGGCAGGGAAATCCTTTTATACTAAAGTAAGTGGCATGTTAAAATAGGAGGTGTTTTGGGAAAAGGCAATAGCAGAGATGGTAGAAGAGATACTGGAGGAAGAAAGAAGGCAGAAGAGAAGAATGGCAAGGAAGCAGAACAGAAAAAAGCAGAAGAGAAGACAGGAGAAAGCAAGACAAAACAGATATCCAGTGCGCTACACTCTGTGGCAGGATTAGGGAAGAGCTTTCAGTGGTTTATTACAAACCAAGGAACACAATATCAAAATAAAGGATTATGACTTAAGAGAGAGGGTACAAAGTGAGCAGAGAAAAGTTAGTAGTGGCACAAAAAGAAGTTGAATTTCTGGGATTGATGGTTTCTAAAGGCACCAAGGCTTTACCTGGAGAGAAATTGCCAATATTGGACCAACTAACCAAGCCAGCTACAGTATCAGAATTTAGAGGGCTGTTTGGGCACCTGACTTTTTGCCTAATGTGGGTGCCAGTCTTTGCCAGATGGGTAGCTCCCATTAGAAAACATCTTAGAGGGAAGAATGTTTGAGATAGGTGTAAACATGTGCATGTATCAGAGACTGAGTGGACAGACATACAGGGATTGATTAGAAAGCTCAAATAGGCAGACCCCCTGACAGTCCCTTGTGCAGATTACCTTTTTGTTTTGTTTGTTGCAGCTACAGATTTTTACTGGTCAGCAGTATTGACACAATACAGTTTGGGAAGAAACAAATGTGCTTTGGTGTATTTCCTATCCAGTACGTATTCAGCAGTAGAACAAGGTTTCAGCCTGTGTGAAAAGGGAGTATTAGCTGTAGCTAAAGGAATAGAGAAGATACTGATGACGGAGATCAAAAGGTACAAGTGCTTTGTCAGCATAATGTTTTTCAGGTACTGAAGTTACCCACTGTAAGTTTTTCTATTCAGAGACTATCCAAATACCTAGTGGTGATTCAACGGCCAAATGTGGTTCTGTTACCCCGAACAAGGTGTATGCCTTATGCCTTGGATATACCACCTCTTGAGATCGATCATGCTTGTGATAATAATGCTTTTGAATGCCCTAGAGCTATTTGAGGATAGGTGTATTCCAGATTAAAAGGTGGTGTTTGTGGATGGTTCTGCAAGGGGTCGACAAGAAAGTCCTCAGAGGGTTGTATATGCTGTGGTATCATAGCCTTACAAAAAGGTTGGATCACTACAAAAGAACATAGATTTTTAATTAATGCTCATCCACGTGTCCCTATTCTATACTTAGTGCCAAAAATTCACAAATCTCTTACAAGACCTCCGGGACGTCCTATAGTGTCGTGCAGGGACTCTGTATTAGAGCCGCTTTCAAAATTCTGTGATGTTTTTTTAAAACAAGAAGCTAGTCAAGTGACCTCTTTTCTTCGAGATACAACCCATTTATTGCAATTTATTTCAACATTGGTTATTCCTCCAGAGGCTATTCTCGTTACACTTGATGTGATCTCTTTGTATACAAAGATAGATCAATTGGAGGCGCTCACACTATTAGGAGACTGTTTTCAGTCAACTCCGTTACGTCTCCCAAGGTCTTTTCTTCTACAAATGATGGAATTGGTCCTAACCAGAAATTATTTTGTATCGGAGGGTGTTTACTATCAGCAAATTTCTGGAATTGCGATGGTGGCCACTTGTGCCCCCTCGATCGCTACCATCTATATGGGTCATATGGAAACTTCTCAAATACAACAAGCGCCAGGTTTTTCAAATGTTCTTTTCTGGAAAAGGTTCCTGGATGATATATTTTTTATCTGGGTTTCCGATTTGTCAGCTCTTACAGAGTTTTTAGAATGGTTGAACACCCTAAGGACTAACATTCAATTTACAGCGCATGTGCATTCTACTACGATTGAGTTCTTAGATCTTCAGATTACGATGTCTGATGTTAGTCTTCATACAACTCTATATCGGAAAAATGTTCAACGGAACAGCTTATTACATTTTCACAGCTATCATCCAGGTCCTCTTAAACGAGGTTTACCTTTTGGTCAATTTCTCAGATTAAGACGAAATTGTGATACGCTTGAGGATTATTTGACCCAAGCCAATGAATTAAGCCGTCGATTAACTAACAGGGGCTACCCTTCTAATATTATTCGAAAAGCGATGCGGAGAGCACGATTTGTTCATCGTGAATGGTTACTTGACCCTAGTTACACAAACACTTGTCGAAGTTCAGAAGATTCAATTGTAGGAATCCTTCCATTTACTGAAGGCAGCTCTGCAGTTTTACACATTTTAAAACAACATTGGCCTATGCTACAATTATTAGAATGTTTTAATAAACCTCTTAGGGTAGCCTTTGCCAGAGGGCGAAATCTTGGAGATATGCTCATGAAGACTACATTACTAACTGATAGAGTTGATCGGCCATCTGTTGCAATTGGACATTCGACATGTGGATCCTGTAAATTTTGTGTGACTTCCATGACGGGAATTCAATGGCTACATCCAAAAACAAAACATCTTTTTGTAAGACGCTGGGATACGAACTGCCTATCAAGTTTTGTGGTTTATATGCTAATTTGCCCTTGCTCGTTGCTTTATATCGGCAGGACTAGTCGAGAAATTAAAACACGCTTAACGGAACATGCTTCTCGCTTGCGCAATAAAGTATTGACGGCACCGATAGTGTCACATTGTTTACAATTGCACCATCTATTTGATGACCTCCAATGGTCAGTGATTGACCATGTTCCGGCAGACCCTAGGGGGGGAGACCGACTTCATCAACTTCAATTACTTGAACAGAGATGGATTTTTCATCTAAATACTGTGGAACCTGAGGGTCTCAATCGAGAAGTTGAATGGTACTCTGTTGTCTGATGATATTCTTTAGGAACCAATCAGAATTGGGATTCCCCTTTCCGTGGGGTTTTTCCTCTTCTTATTGGTTGAGCTCCTTTTTAAAGATTGCGTGTATGGACGCTGCACCCATAGAGGAGAGACGTATACCTCAGCCGCATGGACGGCGTTTTTTGGGATTCCGTTACCGAAACAACAAAGATTCCAGCATTTGATACAGAGCCTTCGGCTCAAAACGCGCGCGTCATGCTTAAAATTCCTCTTTTGGAGTGACGGAATGACAAAGTTGAGATTGAGAGTTCTAAGCTAAGTACAAATTTTACGTTGTTTGAAGAATTATTGATTGGTGACACAGGACCATAAAAAAGAAAAAAAGGCAGCTAGCTGCTTGGTGTGGGATAGATGATAGTGCTATCCCTCCTACAGCATAGCTTCGACAAAAATAATATAAGTAGTGAGGTGAAGTTTTAGTGATTCTTGAATGTTTGCTGTCTTAATTGTTTCACTATAGGGGTGGTGATATATAGTGGTATCATATGAGGAATTTGGCTACATGACTTGGCAGCAGGTGAATTATCTCCACAGGATTCTTCGGCTCAAGCAGTAGAATTAGTGGCAGTGGTAATGGCATTGATTATTTTTTCTGTACAGTCTGACAGTCTATTCAGATTCTGACTATGTATATATTGCTATATTGAATAATGCCCAGAAGTGGAAAAGGTGAGGGCTGATTATGTCCAGAGGTAAACCGCTAATGCATGCTCCTATAATGATGATACTGATACAGTTGTTGATTCACCGTATCAAGGAAGGTATTCGTATGGCCATTGTTAAATGTGCCACACATGCAACAGATGGTTCATTTGTTTCAGAAGGGAATAATGAAGCAGATTTAGCAGCTCGCAGTCACGAAGTAGTAAACCGGAAGACAATGCAGATGGTCTTAACCAAAGCAACCCTTTTTCCAGGAGAGGTAGTTGAGGTGCTTCAGTCTGCTCAGGTAAGTGCTACAGTTGAAGAACAAGAGGAATGGGAACATGTAGGAGCATATTTCTCCAAAGGTTTGTGGTATTGCTCATCAGGAAAGAAATGTTTCTCAAATTTTGCTTTGCATGTATTGTTGCCTATGGTACATATGCCTGAACACAAGTCGCCCTGATGCACAATGGAACTTCTAGGAGAACTGGTATGGAGTCCCAGATTGAAAGAAAAGGTATGTAGTTTTGTTTCTCCAGGACCAAGCAGGAAGTCAGTCCTCACATATGGGTGACATTGACACCGATGGAGCCCCCGTGCGGAGCATTTCCCCAGCTTTCTAAGAAAGCCTTTGGGAATACTCCCACGCATGTGCGGTCCCCTTCCCGCCTAAAGGTGCCATCTTGCTCAGTCTTTCTTTTTCTGTGGAGCCCATTGGACATCTGTCCGTGTCACCCGGAAAAGTTGACGTTTTTTCAGCGATTACTTTGTTCTTTTTCTCCGGTTCGACGCCGGTTCCCCTTCCCGCTGGGTTCGGTACACCGGTATCGAGCCCGTCTTCTATTTTTCGGTTTTTGCCCTTCGTGGCTGGCGTTCACGCCCTTTTTTGCTTTTTCCCTGGACAGCCGGTCCTTTGACCTCGCGGGGGCCCTTTTTTCCCCGATGACTTCCAGTGGTTTCAAAAAGTGTGATTGGTGCAAGAAACTGATGTCTCTCACTGACACACATGACTGCTGCCTTCGGTGCCTCGGCCCAGATCATGATCCTAAGATCTGTGGCCCATGTGGCAAAATGTCCACCAAGGCACTTCGAAGCTGTCAGCATCAGAAAGAGAGGATTTTCTCAGACTCTGCCTCCGGTTGGGCCCAGACCTCGTCTGAGGCCTCGACGTCTCGGGAGTCTGATCCCGAGCATCGCCGAGGTTCCTCGTACAGGGGGTCCCCCGATCGGGAATGCAAGAGGAAGAAATGGCTCGTGAGGGCAGCGTCGGAAGAGGTCCCTGGTTCCTCAAGGGCCAGGTCTAAGACCCCCGACCGCCGTCCCGGGCCCTTGGAACAGGAGAAGCCGTCCAAAATGCCTCACATGGAGCCGGAGACTGTCGGACACGTAAGTCCTGTAGTCCTCATGGACTCTCCTCTGAGGGAGCCGATGTCGGGCCCGGCGCCGCCGGGGCCCGAGTCGGTGGCTGCTGAGTCTCCTGAGCTTGGACTCAGGCTGACAGCCTTGGAGTGCAGACTGTCTGCCTTCATGGATCAGCAGTGGGTACTGATGGCCAGCCTCGCTGGTGCATCTGCCCCGACCACCGGGACATTGACGTCGAAGTCGACCCCGGAGACCGAGCCGATACTCGAGACCATGAAGGCTCAAAGTCGTCCTCGGTCACTGAGACCCGCGTGGTCGGAGCCCCCCGACTCCTCTTCGGATGAGTCCGCATGGGAGACGGAGGACGAGGAGTCCCCCGACACCTTTCGGACTCAGTGCCTCCCTTCGGACTCACCGCAGTCCGATCCCCGGAGTAGGTCTCCCCGGAGGACACCAGGTTCTTGGAGTTCGTCAGGGACATGGCCAAGGCATTGGCGATTCTCACGGACCCTGAGGAGGAGCCTCGAGCCGAGGAGCTCGAGGCCCTCCAGTATGACTCTCCTCCGAAGGAGGCCTTTACTGTGCTGGTCCCTCCGATGCTGGAACGGCTCCTCTTCCGGATGTGGGAGGCACCGGCCTCGGCGCTGGTCTTGAGCAAGCAGGTCGATTCCATCTATCGACTCCGTAAGAGTCCTGGATTCCAGAAGGCGCAGCTGCAGCATCATTCCATGGTGGTGGAATCGGCCATGCATCGTCTGAAGAGCCAGAAGATGCATTCTGCGGTGCCTCCCGGCAGGGAGGCCCGGAACCTGGATGCTTTCGGCAGAAAGTGCTTCCAGGGCTCGATGCTTGCTTGCTGTGTCCAGTCCTACCAGCTGTACATGGGCATGTACTTACGAGACCTGGTGAAAGAGATTGCCAGGTTCTCTGCTGGCCTCTCCGGGGAACCTTTGCAGAGGTTCCAGACTTTGTCCTCAGGAATCCGGGACTGCTCAAAGTTCATGTCCCGAGCGGCCTACGATGGCTTCGAGGCTTCGGCTCGTGTAGCGGCAGCCGGCATTGGGGCCCGACGCCAGGCATGGCTGCAGTCATCGGACCTCGAGCCCTGGGTGCAGGACAAGTTGGTCGATGTCCCTTGCCGAGGTGAGAACCTTTTTGGCAAACCCATGGCCGAGAAGGCAGCTGAGCTCAAAACTGAGCACCTGACTAGGACAAGGCTGTCCAGAAAAACATCTGCCCCTTCTCACAAAAAGAAGGGCTCGGGTAAAAAGCCCTTTTACCCGAGAAAGGCAACTGTCTACAAACCTTTCCCTCAGTACCAGGCCTCCCCAGCTCCCCAGCAGGGTCAGCAGGCCAAGGGGCAGGGACATGGGCCCCGTAGGCAGAAGACCCCCAAGCCTTCGGCTCCTACTCAGCAGGGAGGGGTTTTTTGACTCCCACAGCATAGCCTTTCCACCTCTGCTGCCCCATTCTTGTCAGGAAGTCATCTAGCCCTGTTTGCCCACAGGTGGCCACCCATTACAGGGGATGCTTGGGTATTGAGCATAGTACGCAGAGGCTATATGCTCCATTTCCAGCAGTTGCCCCCTGCCTACTTCCCAGGAGAGCCTCCAATACGTCCTCTACACACAGACCTCCTCCTTCAAGAACTGCAAGGTCTGCTTCTTGACAAGGGAGTGGAGTCTGTACCTCCTCGCCTACAGGGGCTCGGGTTCTACTCCAGGTACTTCCTCATGCCGAAGAGAACCGGTGGCCTAAGGCCTATTCTAGACCTCAGGAACCTCAACAAGTTCTTGGAGAAAGAAAAGTTCAAGATGCTTACTCTTGGAACACTTCTGCCCTACCTCCAGCAGGGAGATTGGCTATGCTCCTTAGATCTCAAGGATGCGTACACTCACATCCTCATTCATCCAGACCACAGAAAGTACCTCAGGTTCATTGTGGGAGGAAACCATTACCAGTACAGAGTACTACATTTTGGCCTAACCTCTGCCCCAAGAGTCTTTACAAAGTGCCTAGCTGTGGTGGCGGCCTACTTGAGGACCCAAGGTGTTTTTGTCTTCCCCTATCTGGATGACTGGCTCATCAGGGGTCCCACTTACCAGGAGGCCAAACAGGCCGCCTTTCGAACTGTGTCACTCCTTCAACACCTAGGCTTTGTCGTAAACTTCGCAAAGTCCACTTTTCTCCCCTCCCAGAACCTAGAGTTTATAGGGGCGTGCCTGGACTCTCTACAGGCAAGGGCTTACTTGCCAGCAGACAGGGCGCAAAGGCTCATGGAGTTGGCCTCCCGGTTTTTCAGCATGCCAAGGGTTTCTACCCGACTCTGTCTACAGCTCCTAGGCCACATGGCATCGACAGTACATGTGACCCCCAATGCCCACCTCCACATGAGGCCTGCATAATGGTGCCTCAGCACTCAGTGGAAGCAGGCTACAGGGAGCCTAGCAGACAAAGTAATGGTATCAAAACCCTTCCTGAATTCCCTGCAGTGGTGGCTTCACCCCCCCAACTTGCTTCAGGGGGTGCCTTTTCAGGTGCCTGTCCCCACAGTGGTGGTGACGACGGATGCCTCCTTGCAGGGCTGGGGTGCACATTGTCTGGGAAAGTGCACTCAAGGCCTATGGTCTCCATGGGAGGCCACGCAACAGATCAACCTACTAGAGCTCCGGGCTATCAGGTTAGCCCTCAAAACCTTTGCTCGCTCTTTGGCTCACCAGTCTGTTCTGGTTCAGACGGACAACCAAGTGGCCATGTTTTATGAGAACAAACAGGGAGGCACTGGGTCCAGGCCCCTGTGTCAGGAGGCACAGGCCCTGTGTTCCTTTGCGCTCAAGCACAACATGTACCTCAAAACTGTGTATCTCCCTGGCTAGGAGAACTTCCTGGCGGACAGGTTAAGCAGGATTCTGCAGCCCCACGAGTGGCAGCTGCACCCTCTGGTCGTTCAAAAGATTTTCAGGAAATGGGGACTTCCATCCATGGATCTCTTTGCCAGTCCCCTGAATCACCAACTACCAAGGTTCTGTTCCAGGCAACCGCACCCCCTGAGGTTAGCAGCGGATGCCTTCCTGATTTCTTTGTCCCAGGGCCTCCTATATGCGTTTCCTCCCACGCCTCTGGTGGCCCGGACATTGTTCAAGATTCTAAGGGACAAGGCCTCGGTACTTCTGGTAGCCCCCAGGTGGCCGAGGCAACCCTGGTTCCCACTTCTGCTTCAACTAGCAGTGGACATTCCACTACCTCTGGGGTTGCAACCCGATCTTCTCTCTCAGGATCAGGGTTCCCTTCTGCACCCCAATCTCAAATCTCTCAATTTGATGGCCTGGAGGCTGCAAGGGTAGTGTTGGCTCCCTGGGGCCTGCCTCAGGAAGTGGAGGAGGTGATCTTGGCCTCCAGAAAGCAATCCACCAGAAAAACCTATGCCCTAAAGTGGAGAAGGTTCTCCTTATGGTGTCAGCAGCGCAAGGAAGATCCTTTTGTCTGCACTGTGCCAGTAGTGCTTCAGTACCTACTGCACTTGTCCAATCAGGGCCTTAAGTCCAATTCTGTTCAGATCCACCTCTCTGCTCTAGCAGCTCACCATTCACTGGTGGAAGGACACTCTCTCTCGGTTCACCCCTTGGTGTCCAGGATTCTCAGAGGCTTGCTCTTGCTAAAGCCTCCTTTCCGTCCACCAGCCCCTGAGTGGGAGTTGAATGTGTTCTTGCAGCAACTGATTCGCCCACCTTTTTAGCCAATGGCTACATGCCCTCTCCGCTTCCTTTCGTGGAAGACTCTATTCCTTGTGGCCATGACCTCGGCCAGGCGTGTCAGTGAGCTGCAGGCCCTGGTCTGTGAGAGGCCTTATACTCGCTTCTATCGGAACAGGGTAGTCCTTAGGACTCATCCTAAGTTCCTTCCAAAGGTTGTCTCCTCTTTCCATCTCAACCAGGAGGTGGTTCTTCCAACGTTCTTCCCTAGGCCCCATGCCAGCCAGGCTGAGACAGTCCTGCATACCCTGGACTGTAGGAGGTCCTTATCCTTTTACCTTGAACGCTCGTACGCAGGGGCATAGGAGGGCTACTCAGCTCTTCGTATCTTTTGACCCTAATAACTTGGGGTTTGCTGTCTCCAAGCGTACCTTGTCCATCTGGGTGGCTGACTGTATCACCTGGGCTTACAGGGCAGCTGACCTTCCTTTGCAGGGTCGGGTCAGAGCCCACCGTGTCAGGGCAATGGCTGCCTCAGTAGCTCATCTCTGCTCTGTACCATTGGCAGACATCTGCAGGGCTGCAACTTGGTCCTCAAGCCAGACTTTTGCGGCCTATTACTGCCTGGAGAGGGAGTCCCATAGGGACAGTGCTTTCGGTCAGGCAGTGCTCCGGAATCTCTTCGAGGTTTAGGCAACTCCTACCCTCCAACCCTCTGGTTGGGCTACCGGTGGGGGTATGTTTCAGTGAAATCCTTTCTCTGCTGCTGCGGCTAGAGGGAGCTCATTTTTCAGCTCTGGGTCCCCGGTAGCCTGAAGCTGGGGAATCCCATATGTGAGGACTGACTTCTTGCTTGGTCCTGGAGAAAGAGTAGTTACTCACCTGTAACAGGTGTTCTCCAGGAGCAGCAGGAATCAGTCCTCACAACCCTCCCTCCTCCCCTGGGAGTTGCAGTTGTACATAGTTCATTTTTACATTTTTTTGTGCTGTCTTTTAGCTATGTCATCTGACTGAGCAAGATGGCACCTTTAGGCGGGAAGGGGACCGCGCATGCGTGCAGTATTCCCAAAGGCTTTCTTAGAAAGCTGGGGAAATTCTCCGCACGGGAGCTCCATCGACGTCGATGTCACCCATATGTGAGGACTGATTCCTGCTGCTCCTGGAGAACACCTGTTACAGGTGAGTAACTACTCTTAATGCTATGTTATGTATGTACTGTACTGTATTCCCTGTGTTATGTACTCCTACTTGCTACTGCTTTGATGTAATGATAAAGTGGTGCATGTTTCCTCTACCTTTGTTAGTACTGTACTGTATTCCCTGTGTTATGTACTCCCATTTGCTACTGCTTTGACGTAATGATAAAGTGGTGCATGTTTCCTTTACCTTTGTATAACTTTTGTATAACCTTGTATTGTATTGTGACCGCTTTGATTGAAGGAAAAAGCGGGATACAAAACTTGTTAAATAAATAAATAAACAAATAAATAATAAATAAATAAATACATACATACATAAATAAATAAATAAATAAATAAATAAGGATTTTACAGATATGCAAACACCAGTCCAAGGTAAACGTTACCTGTTTGTGGCAGTATGTCCCATGACACAGTGGGTGGAAGCTTTTCCCACTAAACGGGAAACTGCCACAGCTGTAGTAAAGTTTCTATGTTCAGAGATCATTCCCCGCCATGGATGCCCCAGAACAATATATACAGACAATGGGTCACATTTTAGCAATTTGTTGATGCATGACTTGGCAAAGGTTTTACTACTGAAACAACACTTTGGGGTATGTTTACTAAACCGTCCTAATGTGCGCCCGGCGCTAGTGTGCAGGATGCCATATAAGGAGTGGGCGTTTCAGTCTTAACCTAGCAAACCGGGATTATCGCGCGCTCATGTGCAAACACGAGAAACGTGTGCGGGAAGCATAAGCAGGCGTGCTGATGTGCAAACAGAGGAACAGGGCTGCAGTACAATGGTGAAGACACTGACAGATGATGCAGGGGTCATGGGTTCAATCCCCCACTGTGCCCAATGAATTATGCTGGCTGAGGCACTACCTGTTATGTATAATATTTCATTATGAGGCATTTTAATTTTATTTTAATTACTGCTGCTAGAAAACGCACCCTCAAAGCGCTGTAACATAAGGTGCTGCAGACGGCACCCCATAAGGTACCCCAGAGGGCACATTTTAAAGTGCACTGGCCGCCACGGCACCCTACAATGTTGCTTAAAGGGTGGCCTATAAGGCGCCATATAGGGTGCCCTATGAGGCACGGCAAGGTCATAGCACTGTTTTTGATGGCAGCACTGTGCATTTTAACGCATGGAAATGTTAAGTAGGTGCGCTGACATGCAAGGAGAAACAGCAGTGTAGCACAATGGTTAAGATACTGACTGATGGTGCAGGGGTCATGGGTTCAATTCCCCCACTGTGCCTAATGAATAAAGCTGGCTGAGGCACTACCTGTTATGTGTAATATTGCATTATGAGGCAATTTAATGTTGTTTTAATTAGTGCTGCTAGCAAACACACTCTCAAAGTGCTGTAACATAAGGCACTCCAGAGGGCATACTATAAAGTGCACTGTCCGCCCAGGCACCCTATAATGTCCCCTATAGGGCACCCTATAAGGCGCTCCATAGGACACCTTATAAGGCACCTTATACGGACTGTAACCATAAGGTGCCTCAGAAGGCGCTTTATAGGGTGCCCTCTGAGGCACCTTATAGCTACAGTACCCTGAAGGTGTTATGCTGGCAGCACTAATGTACATTAAAAATAGTCAATGCTTCAGACAGCCCTATCAAACAACCACACTGTGGGTTTGAACCGATGACCTCTGGCTCCACAAGCAGTGAAGTAACCAGTGGGCTACAGCTCCATAGCTGCTAGCAAGCCCCTGGCTGGCTGCAGAAGGACTGCACGTCACCACACAAACAGTCTGCTGTGATCACCAGGATAGGGTTAACCCACCCATACCCATGATGCACTGCACATGCAAATCAGCAGTCTACAGATGATCACAAGATGGGGTATGCACCCCCACAGCGCCCCGGCCTGGTAGGGGGAACTGACCGTGTGTGGCACTGGCACAGAGTAGCTACACACCGTCACATTGTGCAGGTACGGTACTCACCCTGAGGGTGAGGTAGGGCGCCCAGCACCAGGTCCACAGCAGACATAGGACATGCTGCAGGACCCCAGCAGTGCTAATGTCTGAGATAGGTAGTGTCTGCAGAAACACCTTGGATACATCTGTATTTCTCAGTCAAGGTTTAGCCCTTGTGGACCCATAGGTGTATTATGTACCACCATCCCTCTCCCTCCCCCTCCCTCTCCCTCTGGGGCTGAGGGTGGGAAACAGGGTCTCCCACTGTAGCAGCAGAGCGCAGACAAACCAATAATACCAGGAGTCTGTTCAGAAGGTCCAAATCATTTATTTGTGCACAAGTCTCAAGCAAGTCAATTTCAAAATGGCTGAGCGATGTTCTCTGGCAATACAACAGCTTTTATAGACTTTTGCTCCATTCTAGGTATAGGAAAATATTTCATTGGTCCCGGTAACCTCCTGTACCTCCCGTACCCCTTCTATTGGTCCCGGTACTGATAAGATTATCCAATTATGTTCTTTAAGTGGGCTCAGCACCTGCTCACCCCCCTTCTAGTCTCAATTACAATGGCCAGTTCACCAACTTGTTACTTTCCTTCTTTCAAGGCCATTGAGCTAGTTTGTACGTGTAGGGAAGCAGGGCTCTGTAATTTCCCTGTCAGCAATTTTAAACATATTTTTCTGTATTTTTCCATCTGTTCTGCTTGTCTAAGCTAATTCAATACTTTTACTGAGTTCTAATTCTATAGCAGCATATTGGGGAATGTGCACTTCCTATGGGCCTCTCCACATGCTTCATTTACAGGTCAAGCTAATTAGGCCTGCTTGCTTATGTCAGACACTGTGGATCACAGGCCTTCACCTGCCACATTCCCCCCTTTGATTAATCTCACCTTATTATACTTAATAAGGTGTGAGAATTAAATCACTTAAAATGGTTATACCAAGGCCGGAGGTTTCCGATTATATTTATAAGGTTTAGGTGGGTATAAGGCCATAATCTTAGTTGCGGTCTTCCGCTCAACTGTACTTTCAATAGTACTTTGAATACAACGCACACAACATGGGATCATGCATGGTAACAGTAAAATGACAGCAATGATTATTAGTACTAGTATAAGGAAAGTTTTAAGTCCTCCTATCCATGAGAAAAGACCAGCAAACCAGTTAGGAAACTTTAGTGAATGCCAAGTCTGTACTGGCACATAAGCTTGTTTTCGCATAGTTTCAGCAATTTCTTCAACTACTTGGCCTTTATCATCTATTTTTAAGCAACAATTAGTTAGATTCAGTTTACCACATACTCCCTCTTCAGCCGCCAACAAATAGTCTAAGGCTAAACGATTCTGATATATAGCAATGCGCATTTGGGTACTCTGTCTAGCTAAAAGTGTGAGAGCTTGGCTAGTTTCATTAGTTATTATTTCAACTACTGCTTGTAAACGAATAATACGATTAATCATATAAACTGGGGTCCGATAGCCCCACATACCATCATCATTCCAAGTGGCGGGTCCATAATATTCAATGATTCTCTCTGGTGGCCAATCATCACCCTTCCACTTTTCCCACTTGCCTACCTGGAGGGGCGCTCTCTTTTGTCTTAGTGCTCTTTTGTGTCTATGATTAGTAGTGTATACTGGGTATCCTAATTGCTCTCCATGTTCTGTATTTAGAAGGAAAAAGGAAGGTCTAATGGTCCCTAAGACACATGCTCCTCCCCAGTATGTAGGGAGTCGGGCATATGCTCGTTTTCCACAGATCCAATATAGGCCCGGTGGGGCTTGCCAGGCATGAGGTTTGCAAGATTAGTCCATAAACTAGCAAGCTCTGGGAATCTTGCTAATGGGTTAGGGGGTTCAGGTTCTTTAATTCCTGACCACCAGGATGTCTTTTTGGTGGTGTCATTATAGAACTTTTGGCTAAGACAGACCAACTGTCCGACCTGTTGTTTGAACTGTTCTGGCATAACAAAGACGTCCAACTATTGTGTGCGCTAACACCCATTCGCTGGTAGTCTTGTGTATTTCAGTCTGATTGTAAGTCATTGAGTAATTCAATTCTTGGGCTTCCCATGACCATTGGTCACCCATTCGTGTTCCCCCACAAAAATAACAATTAGAAATGTTTAGACTAGATACTGCTGCTCCAGCTAATTCTAAAAATAGGTTCTGGGAAGGATGGGGCATGTCAAATTTATTTAAATGCATGGTTTCATAGAATGTGTCATGGATTTGATACTTGGATGATTTATGAGTTTGAGTGTTTAATTTTATATATACTATGGTTCCTGGATCTGTTCCAGTTCCATCAATTCGCAATCCAAATTGGAATCCCTGTTTCCAATTTTCTGGCCTTTGTATGACTAACTCTAAAGGATTGCAAGCATTTTTCTTACATTTGTCTAGGTCTTTGACATGTGATGGTTTTCGTAATGTAGCCATTCGATTATCTTTATTCCATACCATACCAATCCAGGTGGCATAATAAACACATTCCCACTTTGGGCAGAAATACTCTGACTCTGGGGCTTTGTTATATACATTGGCTGAAACTTCCTTTCCTGTACATGCTCCCCATTCAGTGGACCCTTCTGGACACATATATTTGCCACTCTGTGAGTATGTTTTTTCCCAATTACCACATTTAGAACGACTATCTCTGTTGATTACTTCACAAGCATCAAAATACAAAATAGCATCTTTACTAGGATCTGTTAGTTGGCGTGTTGCATTAATTAAAGGTCCATCCGCATCCTTCCATCGCATTTCTAAGGTATAATAGGATGGATTTTGATGCGGATTGAAGCATACTTTAGATTTACCTTTGGTACAAACATTCAGTTCAGTGGTGTTATATATACACCGAGTCACTGTACCAGTGCAGGTATAATAAGAATGATAAAGCAAAGTCTGAGTTATTTTCATTCCAGTCCGAGTGGAAGTGATGCAAGCAGTACATGGAGGCAAGGCATAAGTTAGTTCAAAGCCTCCATACCAGGCAACCAGGATAAAGCAAAAACAAAGATACATGTTGATTGGAGTTCTTCTGAATCCTCAGCTTGCAAATCTTGACACGACGTTCTTTTCTTCGTCCCGTTTGCTAATAAAGCAATTCAACGGGTGCTGAGTGTTGATTGAAGATCCTCGAGTTGTCCATTACACATTAACCAACTTATCAGTTTTAGTTGGCTCTGAAATATGGTCAATTAATGTAGCATCAAAGTAGTGCGTAAAGTTACACACCTGGGGTTCGTTGAAAAAGAGCTTTTGCTGTGTAAGAAACAGCAATCCTCTTCGAAAGACTTGGCTACTGCACAGCACTTTGATAAAGTGTCTAAGCTGCTGGTTGCCGTCTCAAGGTGATACGCAAAGGTGCATCAGGATACTGCTCCGTTGTCCACTGCTCAGGTTCTGGATCAGCTGCGGGCTTGACTCTGCTGTGATGAATCCAGGCGTTGATCTCTGCTACCTTTACTGCAGTCGGGGTAGACAGGATGACGGTGTATGGTCCCTTCCAATGAGGTTCCAGCGGTGTCTTTCTCCAATCTTTGATCCACACCGAGGTACCAGGCTGGTAGGGATGCAAGGGTTCCGTCAGGTTGATAGGCAACTGGTCTTGGATCCACGCATGGAGAGTCTGCAGAACAAAACTAAGAGCTAGGAGTTCTTGCCTGGTTATTTCTGAACCAATTTGGGCTAGACTTCCTTTAATTCCCTGCACTATTGGTGGGGGTTTACCATACAGAACTTCAAAAGGGGAAAATCCTGTTGACTTTACAGGAGCTGAGCGTATTCTGAGTAAAGCTATTGGGAGTACCTGGGGCCACTTCAGGTGAGTTTCCTGACAAAGTTTGGACATTTGGGCTTTTAAAGTACGGTTCATTCGCTCAACTTTCCCTGAACTCTGGGGTCTGTATGCAGTGTGAAGCTTCCATTGTATCTGCAAAGCTTTTGCTAACTGTTGAGTAATCTGAGAAACAAATGAGGGTCCATTGTCTGAACCTATTACTGCCGGGATTCCAAATCTAGGGACAATCTCTCTCATTAAAACTTTGGTGACTTCTCTGGCTTTCTCAGTTCTGGTTGGGAAGGCTTCTACCCACCCAGAGAAAGTACAAACTAATACTAGCAGGTAGTGATACCCATTGGCTTTTGGCATTTCAGTAAAGTCAATTTGTAGGTGGTGCATGGGGGTTACACCTCCTAACTGAACTCGGGGTGCCGGTGTGGAACCTTGTTTGGCATTATTTTTGGCACAGATTAAACACTGGCGTGCTATTGAAGCTGATAGGGTTGCTAACATAGTGATGCAGAAGTGTGGTCTGAGTGCTTTTTCCATAGCACTTTTTGCATAGTGTGTGGCTTCATGGAAGGCTTTAACAAAAGCTGGGCACAACAATTCAGGGATTACTATACGTCCTGGGGGCTGACTGCCTTCTGCTGGTGGCAGCTCAATCCACCCATCTTTCAGTACTCCATCTTCCTTGTTACAATAGTAATCTAATTCTTTGGTGGTATATCGTGGTGTCCATGAGTTCAAAGGTACTGGAAACAATGCTGCCTGTAATGGCATAGCTTGTGGCGAAATTTGTCTTGTCATGGCTGCTTGTCGTGCTGAGGCATCTGCAAACCTATTTCCTCGAGCAACTTCTCCTTTTCCTGCTTGATGTCCCCTGCAGTGCATAACGGCTACACGAGTTGGGGCCCATACTGCATCAAGTAACATTAATATCTCTGGGCCATACTTGACTGATTTTCCTCCGGATGTGATGAGCCCTCGTTCTTTATAGAGAGCTCCATGGGCATGTAGGGTAGTGAAGGCATACTTTGAGTCTGTATATACATTTAACACAAGTTTCGCACCTAACAGCAGTGCTCGAGTAAGTGCTATCAACTCTGCTTTCTGGGCTGATGTACCTGAGGCTAGAGCTGATGACTCAACGACTTCATGTTGAGTGACTACTGCATATCCAGCGCAGCGTCGTCCATTGATGATGAGACTGCTTCCATCTACGTAATAAATTTGGTCAGGATTCTCTATGGGCACATCTGTTAGGTCAGGTCGACTTGAGAAGACAGTGTCCATGACTTCTATACAGTCATGTTCTGGGGGTTCTTCACTGATAGGTATCAATGTGGCTGGGTTTAAGGCATGGCTCACTTCTAGTTGTATCTGTGGATTTTCACATAACATGCTTTGGTATTTCAACATTCGGGAATTGGTGAGCCAATGATTTGCTTTTTGTTCCTTAAGGGCAAGGACTGCGTGTGGCACGGTGACTCGTAGATTCTGTCCTAGTGTGAGCTTGTCTGCTTCACTCACTAACAATGCTGTGGCTGCAACTGCTCTCAGGCAAGGTGGCCAACCTTTGGCCACAGTGTCCAATTGTTTTGATAGGTATGCTACAGGTCGCTCCCAGTTTCCCAATTTCTGAGTTAACATGCCTAAGGCATTTACCTGTGCTTCATGTACGAATAAGTGAAAAGGCTTATGAACATCTGGTAATCCAAGAGCTGGTGATGACATCAATTCTTCCTTTAACGTCTTGAAGGCTGTATCCTGCTCAGGTCCCCACTCCAGTGGCGATTTTTTCTTTCCTTTTGTGGCTTCATACAATGGTTTGGCGATTTGAGCAAAGTTGGGAATCCAGATTCGGCAATATCCTGCCGCTCCCAGAAAGGCTCTGACTTGCTTTCTGGTAGTTGGGGTTGGAATTCTGCATACTGTTTCTTTCCTTTCTCTGCCTAACTTTCGGCTTCCTTGGGTTATGCGAAAGCCCAAGTATTTTACTTCTTTTTGGCATAGTTGTGCTTTTGCTCTGGAAACTTTATATCCAGCTTCATCTAGTAACTGCAGGAGGTCTTTAGTGGCTTGTATACATTCACTTTCTGATACAGCAGCTATCAGCAGATCGTCCACGTATTGGAGAAGCACTCTCTTCCCCGGGGCCACTGGATAGCTGGAAAGGTCTTGATTTAGTGCAGCACTAAAGATGGTAGGCAAATTCTTGAATCCTTGGGGTAATCGTGTCCAGGTAAGTTGGCCCCCTCTTCCAGAGATGGGGTCCTGCCACTCGAATGCGAATATTATCTGACTTACAGGGGCTAATCTTATGCAAAAGAATGCATCTTTTAAACCTAGAACAGTGAAGTGGGTAGCTTCAGCAGGAATCAGTCCTAGAAGAGTGTAAGGATTTGGCACGACAGGATGTATAGTTTCAACTGCTTCATTCACTCTTCTTAGATCTTGCACTGGACGATAGTCATCTGTTCCAGGCTTTTTCACTGGCAGGAGTGGAGTGTTCCATGGGGATTGACATACTTTTAGTAGGCCATGTTCTAGTAATCTTTGCAGGTGGCGGTGGATGCCTTCAATTGCAGCTCTTGGGAGAGGGTATTGCTTAACATGTACTGGTGTAGCACTAGGCTTAAGTGTTACAATTACTGGAGCTATATGTTTGGCTAGCCTTGAGGACTTCCTTCTGCCCATACTCCAGGTGGGGCATCAATACTTTTCAAAGTTTGTTCAAAATAGGTGTCTTGGATGGAATCATCACTGTAATATCTCCATTCTTCTTCTCGGGGAACTGTAAGCAGCATCATTCCTGCTGGTTTGGTTTGAGAATTTACTGTCATTTGCATTTCTCCTCTTTCAGTAAAGGATATTTGGGCTTGTAGCTTGGCTAACATATCTCGTCCCAGTAGCGGCACTGGACATTCAGGCATGTAAAGGAATTGATGAGTTATTTGTTGTCCTCCTAGACTGCATATGCGATTCTGAAGAAAAGATTTTGTAGCTTTGGCACCAGTTGCTCCTACAATAGTGACTGCTTTTGTAGAAAATGGGGCTATCTTCTTGTCTACTACTGAATGTTCTGCTCCAGTATCAACCATAAAGTTCATAACTTGGTCTCCTATTTGTATTCCGACCATAGGCTCCTGGAGACCTAAAGCAAATTCGGAGCCCGGTCTGTCCTAATCCACATCATCTTCATCATGGGCTGTTGCGGCCAATGCTTGCACGGCTTCTCCTCTTTCTCGTTGGTATTGCTCTCGATTGGCTCCTCCGCGATTTCGGGGACGGCCTCGTCTTTCTTCTCTCCATTGATGATTGTCTTCGTCATCTTGATGGGCGTCTTCGAGTTGCGGGCATGCATCTCTCCAATGTCCCTCCTCCTTGCAGTAGGCACATTGGTTCCTGCCTAGCTGGGGCCGGCCTCCACCTCGGCCCCACCCCCTTCCTCTACTCCGTCGACTAGGGGTACCTCCCCTTTTCTGTTCAACTATGGCCGCAGCCAAAAAATCTGCTTTCTTCTTCATCTTTCGATTACATTCTCTCTGCTTTTCATTATCACGATTCACATATACTTTATGAGCGACTTCCAGTAACTGAGTTGTATTCATGCCCGCAAACCCATCTAATTTTTGTAATTTACGTCTAATATCTGGTTGAGACTGATTTACAAAAGCAGAATTCACCATGCATAAGCTTCCTGGTGCATCAGGATCATAGGGAGTATACATTCTATATGCTTCAGTTAATCTTTCATGAAATTCTGCTAGGCTCTCATCTATACCTTGGATAACTCCTGCGACTTTAGAAAGGTTCATAGCTTTCTGGCCCCCCCTCTTCAGGCCTTGTATAAAGCCTTGTCGAAAACGGGCTAGGGCTCTGGATCCTCTTTCTGTATTTGGATCCCATCGGGGGTCTTCATTTGGGAATTCTCTCTGGGCTGCTTCCCAATTATCTATTCTTTCCGCCCCTGCTTCTGGAGCTACAGGGTTATCCGCCAGCCAATCTATAGCAGCTTTTCTAATTCGTGTCCGCTCCTCTGTGGTAAATAAGGTAGACAGAAGCTGGCGACAATTTGCCCATGTTGGTTGGTGAGTTTCCATAATAGTATTCACTAACTCTGTAAGCTCTTGGGGTTTATTGGTATAGGAGGCATAATGTGTCCTCCAATTTAACAAATCAGTGGTAGAAAAGGGGACATATACATAATTTAGGGGTCCCGCCACCCCTCATTATCTTCATTTCTTATGGGTATTCCCGGGACTTGCCGTAAAGGCATCATCTTGGCAGTAGATGTCTTTTGGGATCTGAGAGATATTTTCGTAACTTTCCTATCAGGGTTATTTTCTTCTTTTCTTCGTGCTTTACTTTAGATTTACTTTTTACTGGCGAGCTAACGCTGGCAGCCACTTTTACACTGTCAGTATCACTCGGGGAATTCTCAGCTTCTTCCTTCTCTGTTTCTGTATCTGATTCTCCTTTTTCTGTCTCGGTAGAATCATCTTTTTCAATTAAGGGAAGCTCATCTTCCTGCTCTTTGGGTAATGGCTCAGGGGTTGGGTCCCGTTCCTGCTGTCTCCGGGGCTCTGGGGCAGGACGTGGGGCTACTCTCACTGGGAGCTGGGTTTGGGGCTGTCGGGTGATCACTTCTGGGGAATCAGGATCTACCAGGATGGGTTTCTTCCTGGACTTTTCACCTTTCCCTTTCTTTCTAGGCTGTTCTATTTTCTGACTATGGTCTGTCTTTGCTAACATTATTTTGCACTGTTCTTCATAACAGCGCTTCGCCCAAGGGGGCGGATCTTCACAGATACTTAACCAGGAATCTATATAGGGGTACTGATCGGGGTGCGCTCTTCGCACTCTACGGTGCAATAACTGAATAATTTCTACATTAAAGGTTCCCTCTCGGGGCCAGGTAGGGTCTAGATCGGGCCACTCCCTAGTACACAAAATCTGTAAACGAGCTGCAGTCATTTTAATACCATAGTCTCCGGAATATCCTTCTTTAAAATGTGCGATCATACATTCTAATGGAGTGTTCCTAGTAGACCCCGCCCCTCCCATTTCGATGTGTGCGCGCAACAACAGACAGAAGGGAAAAGGAGGGCGGACCGTGGGTAAGGGGTCCTCACGGTCCTAGAAACGTATAAGGAAAACAAATAACAAGACAAGACGACAATCGCTTCCCCCTTTTCGCGACCTGAACGCGGTCGCCCGGTCAGGAAATGCGCTACTCAGGGGTCCGCCTTCGCTTGGTCCGTGCTGCCAGACCTCTCATCCACACTTCATTCACTCAATCATGCTAGCAACGTATCCCAGAATGCATTCATTTCTATCTATTCTGACTAGTCTCAAGCAAGTTTCAAATACTAGAAAGACGAGGGTTTCGCCCTGCTTCTCTTACGCAGGGGTACTCGGCCCGACTTTGAGAGGTGATCAAGCTCTCTTACCAAGTTCCAAGTTCCAAGTTCCAAGTTCCAAGCAAAATTCAAATGGCCATGCAAGATTCAAGTGGCAGTACTGCTCTTTCTTATCTGTCTAGACGTACAAAATCAAAACTCTACTCACCGGATCCGGTCCTTAAACTTCCCAAGCAGGCGCATGAGTTGGACCTCGGACTCCCCTCACTCGGGTTCGAGGTGTTGGCTCCAGCCGGGTCCGGCACCCGCCGAGGTCCGACCAGCTCCCTCCGATACAAGGGACCGGCGGTGCCAGGGAGCAGCCCCCGTCGGAAAGGCGCGATCCCGGCAGGACCAAACCTATAGAGGCGGAAAGTCGTGGTATATTGCCCTATATACACTCTGATTCCACAACTTTCCGGCCAACGCACCAAGAATATGTAGCAGCAGAGCACAGACAAACCAATAATACCAGGAGTCTGTTCAGAAGGTCCAAATCATTTATTTGTGCACAAGTCTCAAGCAAGTCAATTTCAAAATGGCTGAGCGATGTTCTCTGGCAATACAACAGCTTTTATAGACTTTTGCTCCATTCTAGGTATAGGAAAATATTTCATTGGTCCCGGTAACCTCCCGTACCTCCCGTACCCCTTCTATTGGTCCCGGTACTGATAAGATTATCCAATTATGTTCTTTAAGTGGGCTCAGCACCTGCTCACCCCCCTTCTAGTCTCAATTACAATGGCCAGTTCACCAACTTGTTACTTTCCTTCTTTCAAGGCCATTGAGCTAGTTTGTACGTGTAGGGAAGCAGGGCTCTGTAATTTCCCTGTCAGCAATTTTAAACATATTTTTCTGTATTTTTCCATCTGTTCTGCTTGTCTAAGCTAATTCAATACTTTTACTGAGTTCTAATTCTATAGCAGCATATTGGGGAATGTGCACTTCCTATGGGCCTCTCCACATGCTTCATTTACAGGTCAAGCTAATTAGGCCTGCTTGCTTATGTCAGACACTGTGGATCACAGGCCTTCACCTGCCACACCACCAACAGATCCACATTCTACCTCCCTGCAATGGTGGCAGTAGAGGGGACTATCAACCCCAGTCCTGCTGGGGAACAGACACCCTACAGGGCAGTCAATGCAGCTCTGTACACATCCATAAAGCAATAGCAAACAGACATTAGGCCTGGATATGCTAATCTGCACCCCACCACTATCTGATATTCTCCTGCAGCAAGTCTTCAGCCACTGCACCCTGAAGGTGTTCCAGCAAAACACATACCAGCTGCAGACAGTCTGCTAGCTAGTCCATATAGTGCATGTTCCTGGTGGAAATGCGTGCACCCAGAACTGGGATGTCAGCATACACACCAAGCAGATAAGTCAGTGACTAGGCCCCAAAAGGGAACCCATAAATATCACATGAAAAAAATACTACATAGCACTATGGGGGAACCTAGCCATGCCGTGGTCACTGCTCAGTCAGGGTGAGAGTGATCTCCCAGCAGAACATGGTGTGGCTACCCTGTCTGTGCAGGTGGTGGCCGGGCACTACAATGTCCCAGCCATTGCCCTATGCCCTGTGCAGATGCATCCTGGCCTGGCCACCCTGTCCAGGCTATACCCATGGTACCTTGCTCCTCATTATGCACATTGGGAGGCCAATACTGGCAACAGTGCTGGCAGTGAGGGCTGTGGAGGGTGTTTGCAGTCACCACACACTGGATAGACAGACACACTCCCCACACCTATGCCAGCATTGTGCAACTATAGAGGTGTTTGGCAGCCCTGGCACCTGCACCAGTCCTGGGCACAGTGCAGGCATGGCTATGGTGCACAATACTGTAGGAGACACTCCCCAGGGTGGTAAACACTGTCAGATACCAGACCTGAAGCACATTCCACAGACATCAGAAACGTTGCTATGATGCAGCTCACTCAGCAAATTGTGATTAACTTAGGAATTGCTATCTGCCAGTAATCATGGCAACCTTTTGATAGATGTGTACCGTATTCCCAGGTTTAGGGTGGCATTGCTAAGGTATGCAAGTGCTAGTATTGGGAGATGCATGCAGGGCCCAATGTCCTGCCTCTCCAGGAGGCATTGGCTAACGGAGCCTGTGGGTGCAGGTGTGTCTGCCCCTGTTGGCTGCTGCTTTACGGCAGAGGTTCCCAACTCCAGTCCTGGTGGGCCAAACACTGTTCGGGATTTCATGCTGTCCCTACTGAATATGCATGAGACACATCTGCATACCATGGGGGCGGTGCATAGAGATGCAGCACAGCCATATTTAGTGGAGACAGCATGGAACCTGAATGGTGTTTGGCCCTCCAGGACTGCTTTTGGGAGACTCTGCTCTAAGTTATGCGCATGTTTATGGTGTCTGGGCTCTGTAGGGTAAAATGTAGGCATTTTGGGCATGTTTACGTTATCTGCACTAACAGTTCTGTCTGTAATACTACTTTTTAGTAGTGGGTAAAATATGGGGACTGGATTGGCAGGAACCACAGCTGAGACTTGAACCTGTGACCTTCTGCTCCTGAATTCACTGGGTGTGTGCACTGCACCACCATGTTGCCACAGAAATGATACATTCCCTGGGGATTCCATGACTGTACATCAGACAGGGCCTGTCTGTTGCAGTGCACGGCACCCACCTACACAGGGCTAGGCCATGGTCTGCTGTGGGCAGTTGCCACTGCCCCCTTCACCACCAGTACCCCTCTGCCACCATGTTGACATGCCCTTCTGCTGGTGGTGCTGGTGGTACGCCATCTCAGGCCATCCAGTGTGCGGGTAGGCGGCTGCCTATGGTGTGGGTTCTGGGGTAGGGGTGCCTGCATAGCTGTCCACGCTTCCCCCCCAACACCGCCTGCCAATGTTCTGTGCCCTTGGAGGTACCTGCTGGGTACTATCCCCTGTGACACTGTGATAAACACACTCCTGCCCATGTTGGGCCCTCATCAGTTGCTGTCTGGCTGCTGTACGGTTTCAGCATTCCTAGGTGCCACCTAGGCATCTGCCTAGTCCGCACTGTGCCCAAGCTGCACCACAGCATGTGCCGCCTGCAGCCCTCTGTATCCCATTTCCAAGCATCTGTCCAGTTGGCCATTCCGACATGCCTGCCCTGCTGTTGCTGCACATGTGCACGCCATAGGAAACCTGTCTGATGGTAAGGGAAACCCTGCACAGCGCAATTTCACTGTGGGCTCATTCACCTTGTATGGGGACGGAGCATGGACCCTTCCAAAATTAATATCCTGTTTTTGGTGCCTTCATGGGAGTGTTTTTTGATGTTTCCCATTGAGATCACTATTGCCCAGCTTGGTTATTTTATTTTTCCATTTTCTGCTGGTCCTTTTCACTGTTTATTTGCCCTTTTGTTCCGTGCACATGTATCACACTAATCACTTTTTTGTAGGTTTCCCTGATTTTGCTGTACATTGCTGACAGAAATGGTTTCTCTTCCCTTTAAATCAGCTCTAACGCCAGGGTTTCACTGGCGTTAGTTTTGAGCCTCGGATTTCACAGCGTTAGTGTGCAGGGAGCCTCTCCCCTCCCACTCTCCACCCATTGACCCCTTCTCTCTGCCCCTGGGGAGCCTTCCTCCGCCCTCCGGGAGCCTTTGCCCGTCTTCATCGCTCGTTTTCGCCGCGGCGCGCATTATCGCGCGATAAGGTACCTGTGCGCCGCAAGATGCGACATTATCGTGCGATAAGGTACCTTATCGTGCGATAACGTCGCAGAGCGCACTTTAAGACAGTTTAGTAAACATACCCCTTTGTGTATAGGCCACAAGCAGTAGAAAGAATGAATGGTCTTTTAAAATCTGTTCTGAGAAAAGTGTGCGCTGAAACTTTATTGAATTGGGTGCAAGCTTTACACCTGGTTCTCGTTTCTTTAAAAAACTCACCACTGAAGAAAAATTCATTAACCCCATTTCAGTTGCTTACAGAAGAAAATGCAGATTGCCATTGATTAATCCATAGGATGGCAAGGTTCCAGATGACTTGAACCTTTTTTTTTCAGCATTGCTTACCTCCTTGCAGTTAATTGATCAAATTGTTAGTAGGCCAGACTCAAGGACAACATTGCATGTTCCACTGATTAGTAAAGTTCAAAGCAGGAGATTTGGTGTACAAAAGGGTTAAACCTCAGACTGGTTGGATACAACCCTATTTTTATGAAGAACCATTTACAGTACACGCATCTACCCCTGATGCAGAGCAGGTATCCGAGGGAGGAGTATGGATCCATATCTCAGATGTTTGGCCTGCTCCATGTGTCTGCTTTGACTGATTTGTTTTTGGGAGTCCTTTACATGGATTTCTTCAAGAATCCTGAGTCATGATACTACTTTAACAGACTTTAACAATTCTCTGAATGTTGTTACACCAAATTTGCTGTTAACAAATGTGTGGTATTCTTTGATGAGCCAGACAGCAGTCTCTTTGGGTACTGAGGATTGTGTGATGTGTTCAAACAAATTTGTAGCTACAGACATGTCTGCAGTTTTTTCTATTTCTGTGCCTAATATTATTGTACAACTATTCTTGGGGTCAGCATCACTAGTTAATGTTTCTAATTGCACTCAAGGACCTGTAATATATAATTTATCCTCTTTACAGATAGTGTCACAACAGCTCTACTAAAGCTGTAATTTAGTCCATGAAGTTTACATCTCTATGTAGTTATATTCCTTATAAGTAGGGACCAACCTAATTCACGATTTCACAGCCGTGGCATTTTCCGTGAATTTGGCCGTCTTCCGTCAAAAATGTGAAGTTCCCGTGAAGGGGTGAGAGAGCTGGTTCGGGAGCTGCTGACCTGAACTGCACATGCATGGTGCTTCAATTTGGGAGCATTTACTTACAGCCTGATTCCCGCGGAGGGGTGAGAGAGCAGGTTCGGGAGCAGCCCTTCTGACATCATCTATTGGCCCCGCTAAAAATAACTGCGCATGCATGGTGCTTCAATTTGGTAGCGTTTACTTATAGCCTGATTCCCGCAGAGGGGTGAGAGAGCAGGTTCAGGAGTAGCCCTTCTGATGTCATCTCTTGGCCCCGCTAAAAAGAACTATGCATGCATGGAGCTTCAATTTGGGAACGTTTACTTACAGCCTGATTCCCGCGGAGGGGTGAGAGAGCAGGTTTGGGAGCAGCCCTTCTGAAATCATCTATTGGCCCTGATAAAAAGAACTGCGCAAGGTGCTTCAATCTCTTCTACCACCAATTGAGCTGCTGACCTGTGTGTGGCAGCCCTTCCAACATCATCTCTGGGCCCCGATAAAAAGAACTGCGCAGGGTGCTTCAATTGGGAGCGTTTACTTACAGCCTGATTCAGGTAGTCCACAGTATACACAGTATTCTTTGCCACCACCATAATTTGAAGGCAGGGTGCTTCAATTTGGGAGCATTTAGTCTGAATTAAAAATTGAATTATGTCAAAGTGCATCAATGATGTCAATAATGAAGAAAGCTGAACATGTCTCTTGTACAGAACGAGCTAAACAGTATCCAAAGGGAACTTTACATGCCGATTCTGGAAAATTATTTTGTTCATACTGTAACGTTACTGTTAATCACACCAGGAAAGGAAGTATTGACAGGCACTTGGAATCATCAGTTCATGCTTCCAAAAGAAAAGCAGCAGAAGAAGCACTGGATAGAAAGGCAAAAAAGCAGGTGACAGCTACGGGAATGTTTTCACGTAGCACGGAAGCGAGGGACGCGCGCAATATGGCTGTATTTGAATTGGTTGAAGCATTTACTGAAGCTAACATTCCTTTGGAAAAACTAGATCATCCCACCTTGCGCTCCTACCTACAAAACCACATCCCGAACCTCGGGCTGTTGCCTGCTTCACAACACCTGCGAACAGACTTCCAACAGAAAGTTTTTTAGAACCACAAACAACAATTGAAGGAACTTTTGTCAGCTGCGCCATCCGTTGCGATTATTACTGAAGAAGCCAGCGATTCTCAGGACAGGTTTTGTTTGCATATTTTGTTTGTTACTGAAGTTAAAGCGTCTGCAGCTCATCCGACTGCTTATTTAGCTGACGTCATTTATCTTGAAAAGGTAAATGCAGTTACTGTTAGCCAAGCTGTACTTGCCTGTGTGGCTAACATGGGAATTTCTTACGATAACGTTACTGCTTTCATAACTGATAATGCATCATACATGTCCAAAGCGTTTGAGAAAATAGCAGCAGTGCTACCGAACGCTGTGCACTGTACATGCAACGCACACATTGTTAGCCTGGTTGGTGAGACCAGGCGAAAAAACTTCAAACATGTTGATCATCTGGTGGCATTGTTCAAGTCCATTTTTAGTCACTGCTCCGCTAGGAAGCACAGATGCAAGGAGTTCTTGGCTGTGAAAACTGAAACAGAAGTGCTGCTGCCTCCTATCCCAGTAGTTACCAGGTGGAACAGCTGGTTTAAAACTGTTATGCACCATGCCAAATTCATCCAGTTCTACAAAGATTTCATTGCTGAAGAATTGGGAGACAGCCAACATGGCTTTAGACAAGGAAGATCTTGTCTTACTAATCTGTTATGTTTTTTTGAAGGAGTGAATAATCAGGTGGACAAAGATGAGTCGGTTGATATTGTGTATCTGGACTTTCAGAAAGCCTTTGACAAGGTCCCTCATCAGAGACTTTTGGCAAAACTAAAGAGTCATGGGATAGGAGGCAGTGTACTATTGTGGATCAGGAACTGGTTAAAAGATAGAAAGCAGAGGGTAGGGCTAAATGGACAATTTTCCCAATGGAGAAAGTTGAATAGTGGTGTACCCCAGGGATCTGTGCTGGGTCCGCTGCTTTTTGACATATTCATAAATGACCTGGAAAGTGGAATAACGAGTGAGGTTATCAAATTTGCAGATGACACAAAACTATTTAAAGTTGTTAAAACCCAAGAGGATTGTGGAAAATTGCAAGAGGATCTTGATAAATTGGAAGACTGGGCATCAAAATGGCAGATGAAATTTAATGTGGACAAGTGCAAGGTTATGCACCTAGGGAAGAACAACCCAAACTATGGTTACACGATGCAAGGTTCCACATTAGGAACCACCACCCCAGGAAAAAGATTTAGGCGTCATTGTGGATACCATGTTAAAACCCTCGGTCCAGTGTGCAGCAGCGGCCAAGAGAGCAAATAGAATGCTAGGTATGATAAGGAAAGGAATGGAAAATAAAACAAAAGATATTATAATGCCTCTATATCGTTCCATGGTGAGACCGCACCTTGAATATTGTGTGCAATTCTGGTCGCCGTATCTTAAAAAGGATATAGCGATTTTAGAAAAGGTTCAGAGAAGAGCCACCAAAATGGTAAAGGGGATGGAAGGATACTCCTATGAAGAAAGGCTAAAAAGGTTAGGGCTCTTTAACCTGGAAAAGAGACGGCTGAGGGGAGATATGATAGAAGTCTATAAATTAACTCTGGAATTTGTTACCGGAGGATGTAGTAAAGGCTGTTAGTGTAGCTGGGTTTAAAAAAGGTTTGGACAAGTTCCTGGAGGAAAGGTCCATAAACCATTATTAAGAAGGGACCCAGGATATCAATGCTTGAACCAATACAAGCATTGTGGAACCTGTGTCCCTTGGGGAAACTGCTAGGTACATATGACCTAGATTGGCCACTGTTGGAAACAGAATACTGGGCTTGATGGACCTTGGTCTGACCCAGTATGGCATATCTTATGTTCTTATGTTATGTATATACAATCCAAATCTAATTATATTTTGTACATAGGCTTTTAGTTCCCCTGTTGCTCCAAGTTTATGCTCCTGTTACAATGTATGTTCAAGTTTAAACTCCTGTTACAATGTAAGCACAGAACAGACTTCTGACTGTGCACCCTTGTTGTATGTAAACCGCACTGATAACAAATAGCGCGGTATATAAAAGTTATAAAAATAAATAAATAAATAAAATAAATAAATGTAGATGCAACAAATGCACTGACTGAATTGTACGAGCTTCTTGATGATCCTGCTGTCGTCGCAGAAGATGTGAACTTCATCACTGCTAATGCAGTGAAGCTTGTAGACTTGCTCACATGGTTTGAGTCCATCGATGTTCGCATACATCTGGCATACAACAAAGTGATAGATGTTCTGGCTTGGGCAGAATACGAAGCAAGTATTGCCATTGTCGCCAAGTACAAAAAGGCCTTTGAAGATACCGCTGACAAGCTTAGTTAATACTACAAACCTACAGGTCGTCAACGATTCTCCCAGCCAGGGCTGAACTTCTTGAAGTCAGTCAGAGTGTTTGACTTTACGCAGGTCTTGCTTTTGCAATGTGATGAGTTGATACAGAACATACCTGGAATGGATGACCGTCATCTCTTGGCTGAATTTGCAGCTTACAAAGCAGTGGCTGTAGATGTTCCCGCAGAAATGTCTGTCACATCATTGTGGTTTGCAAGCACTGGCAGATTCCTGCTGTTGAGCCGGTTGACGCTACGATACTTATCTGTGCCCACAAATAGTGTTGATGCTGAAAGGAGTGTGAGCCAATACACGACTGTCAGTGGACCGCAGCGCTAGAGACTGTTGACGACAATTTGACAAATCAAGTGATTATTGCAAAGAACTCAAAACTGTGAATGCCTGAGTATTTGTTGTTTAATTGTGTCTTCTTCAATAAAGTTCTTTTTGGATATTCCTTGTGTTGGCCATGGTTTTTGTCCTCCATTCTGACAGCTGACAGCAATTAGTTGAAATAGACGCTATAACTGCTAGTTAAGGTTCACATAAAACGTTGAAATAAAGGCCCGTGAATTTTCCGTGAAATATGTTGAATTTTCAAAGACCTCCCGTGAATTTTCCGTGAAATATGTTGAATTTTCAAAGACCTCCCGTGAAATAGCGTATTTTTTCACGTGAATTTAGTTGGTCCCTACTTATAAGGCCTGTGTTGCATTGCTAAACGATATTACATAGAAAGTAAAGTAGTATATGGCAAATGTAAGTCATATTGAAGTGCTGGATGTGGGTTTTTTTGATTTATGCTACAGATACCTTAATGTTACATTGGAGGTGGGAGACAATCCCCATCATAAAACAATTCTGACTCTGCCTGCAAATAGTTTTTCTACAGTTTTCTATGATTACAATTACCAATGTGGATACAGATTATATCCTTGCTTGCCATCAAACTGGAGAGGTACATGTGCTTACGTACAAATATTATTGCCAGTAGCATCTATTCCTTTGCAGGATTTTTCAGGATTTCCAAAGGCTTTAGCTAATTATCACCTCCATTATAGACAAAAGAGATCTTCCTCATACTTTTCTGAAAATGGCGTACCTTATGAATTTCACTTGTTCTCAGATACTGAAGTTATGTTTGCCTCAATTCTTACACCAGGATTGCAGGCTTCTACTAATACTAAATGGATACAGAAAGTACATTTGGATTTAATGAAGCTCCTTAATTTGCCAGAACAAGGTTTTTGTGTTTTGAACATAGAAACATAGAAAAATGACGACAGAAAAAGACCACAGGGCCTATCTAGTCTGTCCTTCCATATCAACAACTACAACAGTCCCCTTTTTTCCTTTAGAGATCCTCTGTGTTTGTCCCATGCTTTTTTGAATTCAGATACTGTCCTCATCTCTACCACCTCCACTGGGAGACTATTCCATGGATCCATCACTCTTTCCATAAAGAAATATTCCCGCATATCACTCCTGAATCCATCTCCTTTCACCCTTATCCCATGTCCCCTCATAGCAGAACTTGCTTTCAATAGAAAGAGGCTCTTCCTCTGTGCATTTATGCTATGGAGGTATTTAAACATCTCAATCATATCACCTCTATCCCGCCTTTCCTCTAAGGTGTACATATTAAGATCCTTAAGTCGGTCCTCATATGCTTTATAATGAATACCACTAACCATTTAAGTAGCCACTCTCTGTTCTGACTCCATCCTGTTTATATCCTTTTGAAGGTGTGGTCTCCAGAATTGCACACTATATTCCAAGTGAGGTCGCACCAAAGACTTATACAGAGGTACTATCACTTCCTTTTTTCTGCTAGCCATTCCTCTCCATATGCACCCAAGCATCCTTCTAGCTTTTGCTGTCACCTTTTCTACCTGTTTAGCTACTTTAAGATCATCAGACACAATCACGCCTAGGTCCCGATCTTCTTTAGTGGACAAAAGTACTTCACCTCCTATACTATATTGCTCCCTTGGATTGCTGCAGCCCAAATGCATGACCTTACATTTTTTAACATTAAATCCCAGCTGCCAAATTCTAGACCATTCTTCAAGCTTAGCTAGATCCCTCCTCATGTTATCTTCAAGCTTAGCTAGATCCCTCCTCATGTTACCTTCCTGGGTGTCTACTCTATTGCACATTTTGGTATCATCCGCAAAGAGGCAAACCTTACCTGACAGCCCTTCCACTATATCACTAACAAAGATGTTAAAAAGCTTTTGACCAAGGACAGATCCCTGGGGCACACCACTGGTAAATTCCTTCTCCTCAGAGTGAGCTCCATTTACCTGTACTCTTTGTCGCCTCCCACTCAACCAATTTCTAACTCAAGCAGTAACTTTAGGGTCCATCCCTAGGGTGCACAGTTTGTTTATAAGTTGCCTATGAGGAACGGTGTCAAAGGCTTTACTGAAATCTAAATGCACCACATCAAGGGTTCTCCCTCGGTCCAACTCCCTGGTCAACCATTCATAGAAATCAATCAGATTTGTCTGACAAGACCTGCCTCTGTTGAATCCATGCTGCCTCGGATCCTGTAATCCACTGGACTCAAAAAACCTCAGTATTTTCTCTTTCAGCAACGTTTCCAATAATTTACTCACCACTGAAATTAAACTAACCGGCCTGTAGTTTTCAACCACATCCTTACTTCCGCTTTTGTGTAAAGGCACCACATGAGCCTCTCTCCAGTCATTTGGCACCACTCCCAACTCCAATGAGGCATTGAAAAGGTCAGTGAGTGTTGCTGTTAGAAAGTCCCCAAGTTCCCTCAGTATTCTAGGGTGATCCCATCTGGTCCCATTGCTTTGTCTACTTTAAGTTGAGCTAGTTTCTCACGAACATAGTCTTCTGAAAATTGTTCCAGATGCCCCTCGCTTCTGTTCCTGTTTGTGGGTGTTTTTGGAGGTCCTGTTCCTGGTTCTTTATCTGTGAACACAGAACAGAAATATTTGTTAAGCAATTCCGCTTTATCCTCATCAGCTTCTACATATTCCTCCCCTTCAGCCTTGAGTCTGACAATACCACTTGTGCCCTTCGTCTTCTCACTAGCATATCTGAAAAATGTCTTATCCCCCCATTTTATTGCATTGGGGGGATAAGACATGCATTTGGCAACAAAACGCAGGGAGTTTACGCCGATCTGCAGTGCCCTGCACCTGTGTAGTTTCAGGTTCACTCTACTTTTTCCATACCAGCTGCAGGTGCAAAACGGAGGAAATACGGTCTTTATAAAAGGTGCAGAAGAGGGATGGCACTTCCTAGGTGAGGGGGGGGGGGAGGTCATGGAGAGATGATCCTGTGAATGAAGGAACTTTGCCAGTACCAGCAGGCCAAAGGTACTTGTATGGACTGAACAAAGCTGGCATTAATTCAGCAAAAGAAACATCAACACCCGGATGGATGCAATGAAAGGGATGCAGCAATGGCACACTGAGGAGGAGCTGGACAAGTGATAGAGTTCACCTAGCAGATGCCAGCCACTGCAGTGGACTTCCAAACAGCAGAACTTGGGCCTATCACCAGTAACCACCTGTTTTTAGTTTATAACACTCTCAGTTTGCAAATTTGTTAGTAGTTTAAAATGTTAAATTGTTAAATGATATGTCCTGTACCAAAGGTAGAAAGGTGGGGGACAAGGAAATTGGGAGAGGTGGCGGAACCAAGGAACTAGTGGATCATCTACACAATTTGGGGGCCTTTCGAAGGTGGTAAGAAAGAGGGAGCAGGACAGGTGGAAAGGTGAGGGTGAGGAGAGTGCATGGTGAAGGAATGATGTTGAGATGGTGTGTTTGGGTGACTTCATGTGAGAATTGAATGGAACCTAAGGGGGGGAGCGGGAGCAGTGGGATGGGTAGAATTTGGGGGGGGGGCAGGGAGGGGGATCAGCATTTGAGGGGAAAGGCATGGATGACAGCTTGTCGAAGGGAAGAGTACACAACAGCAGAGTCCGCTCAGTGTCACTGTCCCCAGGGGGCTCAGCTGGGAGGCCTCAGAGAGAGATTAAGCAAAATTAGCGGATGGGTGTCAGACCTCACCAAATCAGATGTTGGCTAGTGTACGGGTGGTGACACTGAATGTCAGCGGCTTTAGTTTGCCCACAAGGCAAAAGAAAACTCTAGCCTACTTATGAAAGTTGGGGACAGATAGAGCTTTACTATAAGAAACCCACCTACTGAAATGGAAACATGCAAAGTTGAAAAGAGATTGGGTGCAGGAGGTGCATTGGGCGGTCAATACAGTGAAACAAAGGGGAGTAACTATACTTGTGGGAAAATAGATAACCTTTGAAGCCCATAGGATGGTGAAAGACCCGCAAGGTCGATATCTCTTGGTATGGGGTGTCCTTCAAGGCCTGAATGTGGTGCTGTGTAGCATCTATGTGCCGAACATATAGCGATGCTCTTTCTTTACAGACCTGGTGGAGAGGCTGGCAGACCAATCAGAATACTCCATAATAATGGGAGGGGGGGTGGGATTTCAACACTGTAGTTGACCTGTGATATTCAACCACAGGTGGTCTCTGATCATGTGGCAGTCCAGATGGATTTGAGGGTAATAACTGAGAGGCGTGATTGGATCTGGAGATTGAACCGTATGGAGTCATGACCCAGAGTTCTGCTGCTTTCTTAGGCAATGATGGCAGGACTACAAGGCAGAGAACAGCGCTAAGGATGCAGGCCCGATAACACTGGTCAACATTGAAATCGTTACTGACTTTAAAAGGCCTTAATCTGTAGTATCTTGGTGAGCTGAACACAAATATAACATTAAAAAAAATTTATTGGCTCTCGTTTTGAAGATATTGCATGTAGTTCATTTTTGACGTTTCACCGTGTAAATTTATCCAGTAGGACATCAACAACATCCCAAATAAGCCTTGAATGGTGTAATATTGCATCACATTGCATAATACCAGCATGCACACATCATACAGAGTTGATTGTATCATTTTCTGATGCAATGCAATACTACTGCCAGACGGCTGCTGAAGCCATCTGACGTCAGAAGTGTGGTATACGCAGTCGGAAAGGAAAGTAATCTGGTATTCTGTTCCGATATTGAAAGCCTCATGAATGCCTTAAAAATCATTCATGACCCACAAGACTGGAGACTATTTATAGACTCTTCGAAACTGAGTCTGAAGGCTGTGCTTTTGAACAATGGAAACTATCTTCCATCTATTCCAGTAGCGCATGCCGTCCACATGAAAGAGACATACGATAACTTAAAGCATCTACTGACTTCCATTAACTATAACAAGTACAGCTGGCACCTCTGTGGTGACTTGAAGGTAGTTGCCCTTTTAATGGGACTGCAGCAGGGATATATAAAATACATGTGTTTCTTATGTGAGTGGGATAGCCGAGCAAGGGATTGGCACTACTTGCGGAAGGAATGGAATTGCAGACAAAATGTAACAGTTGGAGAGAGGAATATCCAGCACCCAGCTCTGGTTGAGGCTCACAAAATCCTGCTACCACCCCTTCACATCAAACTAGGTTTGATGAAAAACTTCATGAAAGCCATGGACTGCACTTCACCATCTTTCCGATACCTGCATGAAAAATTCCCTCGACTCAGCGAAGCAAAGATTAAAGAGGGAGTTTTTGTGGGTCCTCAGATTTGAGAGCTCTTCAAAGATGACCGGTTCAACAACTTGCTGCAGGGTAATGCGAAACAAACATGGAATGCTTTTCGCCTAGTGTCAACAAACTTTCTCGGGAATGTTAGGACAGAAAACTACAAGGAACTAGTAGAAGACATGCTGATGCAGTATCAGAAACTTGGCTGCAATATGTCTCTAAAGATCCATTTCCTTGATTCCCATCTCGATTTCTTTCCTGACAACTGTGATATGGTTAAGTGATGAACAGGGAGAACGTTTTCACCAGGATATCACAACGATGGAGCAAAGATACCAGGGAAAATGGTCCACTACAAGGATGGCTGACTACTGCTGGACTCTCCCCAGAGAAACTCCCAAACAGCTGTACAAGAGACAGGCGAAAAAATCTAAGAAGTAGTCTATGACTTGTTTTTTTACAGGTATTAACTGAAGGCCTATTATATTTACTATTGACATGCATTTCGTGATGTAAACATTAATTTTTGTAGATTACAAAAAAACTAGAGCCAACTTTGCAATTTCACTGTCATATTCATGTTCAGCATATAAAAATTGATAAGAAATTACTATTTTTATTTCAGTAACATGACTTTTGTAAAAATTTGTTGACCAGTGTAACATACTGGATGGTGGCCAAGGCAGTGCTCCAAGGCTGTATAATAGGCTTCATCCACCATAATCAGAAAAAACAAGGGAAACAGCTCTTACTGGAGCAGCATAATAAGGTGAATTCTCTATTGTAGCAGCGGGCCTTACAGAGCATTCATCTCTATAAATATAAACTTCACCAATGGGGTGACAAGTCCAGAAAGCTGCTGGCCAACCTTGTCTGCCCCTTAAGAGCTAAGCGCACAGTGAAGCGATTCAGAAGCCCAAATGGCACTCTGATTACAAGCATAAAGGCAATAGCCCAGAAATTTGTGGAATTCTTCCAGTCCCTCTATGAGGCAGAGCCCTCAGACGACCAAAAGAGAGTTATTCTTTCAATTCCTAAACCTACCGCAAATTAGTGAGGTAGATCGAACCATCCTAGATAAGCCACTAACGCCAGGGGAGATATTAGCAAGTATCAAGCATCTCCAGCCGGCAAAGGCACCCAGGCCTGGTGGCCTGGGACCAGAATTTTATCAGATACTGTGGGGGCAGCAGTAGCTGTGGCATTAAGGGATATGGGGGAATCAGCTTGCATGCGAGTAGCATTTGAACAGGAGACAAATCGAGCAGTGGGGACATTGATCCCCAAACTGGAAAAGGACCTGGAAAGCATTGAGACATATTGACCCATCTCACTACTGAATCAAGATCTTAAAATATTGGCAGGGGCACTGGCCTGATGTTTGGGAAAGATGGTTCCTAGCCTCGTCCACCCGGATCAGGTGGGGTTTGTGACGGGGCCCAGCACAGTAAACCACATGGTTCAAATGTTGATGATGTTTAGAGAAAGCCAGCAGTGGTGGCTGTATTGATGTTTGAGTTATACAAATAAATATTATAAAAAAAAAAAAATAGAAATATCTATGAGAGAGCTTATAAAATTGCTCTCACTATTGGAAAAATGAAAAATGAAAATATTCTAAAGGGGTTTTTTTCTATTGCTGTTTATTATTTATGCCATGCTTTCTGTCTTCTAGGTGCTATGAGGGCGCCACGGAAGTGCTACGTTGCACTAAATACCGTTGGTGACAGACATGGCAACTGTGGATTTGGAAAGAACCAATGGAAGAAATGTCAAAATAGGTATGTTATATTATAATCCAAAACATTATGGAGGATCTTTCATGGAAAAAGGTCTTTTTAAGTGCATAAAAGGACTTCTTAAAAATTACCCTAGGAGCTATATATATCAAATACACACAGTGACAGGAAGGCACATATTTTATGCGATTCAAATGCGCATTTTCTGGGGCAGAGTTTAGATGGGACATAGTACTAAATAAAATCAATAAATAATTGCCTATCTAGCTGATACCTTTCCAGTAGCAGTTTAAGGCGAGTTACAATCAAGTATAGTAGGTATTTCCCTGTCCTTGGATGGCTTACAATCTAAGTTTGTCCCTGTGTACTCCAAGGCGGCCCAAGGGGGGTGCGGGGCCATGTGCAGAGATTCATTGTGGGGCCTGATTTGCATAAGGAGTCTCATTTGCATAAATATTTGCATAATGTGCTTTTAGTAAACATGCCTAATAATGAGTGCCTGGATAAAGAAAGAATACCAGATTTCCAAATTTACTATATTCCAGTGCCAACCGCCAGGCCCATTAGGAAGTATTATAAACACTGACCATTTAGAACCCATAGCAAACCCACCGTATCATAACAGCACTACCAGGACTCACAAAGCACCAAACCCTACCTATCAAAAAGGCAACACTGCAAATATTAAGCCAATACATCTCAGAGACTACCAATGCATCTCACTGGGGGAAAGAGAACAACTGGGACTATCAAATAGAAACTACATGAACAGAATACTTCAGCTCGGTTACACATGCAGAACATAGACCGTCACCACACAAAGAACAAGGGATCACAATTTAGAAATAGGAAGATAATAATTAAATTGGTAACCCCAAAAGTCAAACATAAAATGTACATCACTGGAGAAATAAAACTATAAATTAATTTCCTCTTGCACTAAACAAATACGCAAAGATGTTAGCAATATACACTTCCCAGACCTGACATATTCCAGTTAATAAATTCAAAATAAAAAGTATTTTTCTACCTTTAGTTTGGGCATTTTATTTTTCAGTTGCAATTGCTCCTGTCACTTTCTTCTGGTTTCTTCGTGTCTTCTGTGAGCTGCTCATTTGTCCTTTCTTCTCTCTTCTAGATTTTTTTCATTCTCTCTCTATATCTGCTTTAACATACTGATCTTTCCCCTTTTGCTCTTTCCCCCATTTCTTTATTTATTCCTTTATCATCCACTCAAATTTCACCCTTTCATTCTCAATCCCCACTTACTCTCCCAATACCCGGCCAATCGTAGATTTTTCATCACTCCCACACAAAATATCTTTTCCCCTCTCCGTCCTCATTCCCCATCCCCTTCTAGTCCTCCCCAAAATCAGCTCCCTTCTAGTTCTAAATCCACCCAGCATCCACTCCCTTCTAGTCTCATTCTCCCATGCCCCCAAATCAGCCCATTTCCAGTCTTAGCCCCCCATATGCTCCTTTCCAGCCCTATTCCAGCTCCCATCATCCCACTTCTATTCCAGCCCCCATCAGCCCATTTCCGGTCCTATTCCCCCATCAGCCATTTCCAGTCCTATTCCAGCCCATTTCCAGTCTTAGCCCTTACCATCAGCCCATTTCCAGTCCTATTCCCCCATCAGCGATTTCCAGTCCTATTCCAGCCCATTTCCAGTCTAAGCTCCCCCCCATCAGCCCATTTCCAGTCCTACCCCCCCCCATCACAGCCCATTTCCAGTCCAAGCTTCCCCCAATCACAGCCCATTTCCAGTCCTATTCCAGCCCCATCAACCCATTTCCAGTCCAAGCTGCCCCACAGCAGCCCAGTTCCAGTCCTAGCCCCCCATCAGCCCATTTCCAGTCCTATTCCCCCATCAGCCATTTCCAGTCCTATTCCAGTCCATTTGCAGTCCAAGCTCTCCCATCAGCCCATTTCCTGTCTTAGCCCTTCCCATCAGCCCATTTCCAGTCCTATTCCCCCATCAGCCATTTCCAGCCCTATTCTAGCCCATTTCCAGTCTTAGCCCTTCCCATCAGCCCATTTCCAGTCTAAGCTCGCCCCATCACAGCCCATTTCCAGTCCAAGCTTCCCCCCATCACAGCCCATTTCCAGTCCTATTCCAGCCCCCATCAACCCATTTCCAGTCCAAGCTCCCCCTCATCAGCCCATTTCCAGTCCTAGCCCCTCCATCAGTCATTTCCAGTCCAAGCTTCCCCCCATCAGCTAATTTCCAGTCCTAGCCCCTCATCAGCCCATTTGCAGTCCTATTCCAGCTCCCCATCAACCCTTTTCCAGTCCTAGCCCCCCATCACAGCCCATTTTTAGTCCCAGCTTACCCTCCCATCACAGCCCATTTCCAGTCTAAGCTTCCCCCCATCACAGTCCATATGCAGTCCAAGCTTCCCCCACCCCCATCACAGCCCATTTCCAGTCCTAGCACCCCCGCCAGCCCGCTGAAGAGCCCTGCGGCCATCTAAGGGACGTCAGAGGGAGCCAGGAAGGCCCGCGCGAGGCCCTAGCTCCCTCTGCACAGCCGCCAGCGTGAAGAGTGTTTTCCCTCACGCTGGAGGCTGTTTCAGTGAAGCACGCTGAATGCCGGGAAATGGTTAAAGGGCACTTCCCGGCACTCGTGCGATTTACTGAAACAGTCACCAGTGTGAGGGAAAACACCCTTCATGCTGGCAGCTGCGCAGAGGGAGCCGGGGCCTTGCGTGGGCTTCCCCGGCTCCCTCTGCAGCCATCCATCTGTGCAAGAATGGAGTTTGCACGGGACCCCCTGAAGTGCGGGGCCCTGTGCGAACAACATTCTCACACAATGGACGGGCCGTCCCTGTGTGTACTTCACATGTATATTTTATAAAATAAGCTCACAGACATGAACTTTATGTGTAAATGTCCTTATCGTCAATCTAGTCATGTTCTTCAGTGGGACCTCATTGCAAATAGCCTGGGTTAACCATTAGCCCGGCTTAGTAGACATGCTCCATAGCCACCTACAGTATATGTTTTTACAAAAATAGGCTAAAATCATACATAGGTAAGCTGTTATAAAATTAACCTTCAGGTGTACATATTGTTGTTTGAACACAGAAAACAAGTGTTAACTGGTTAAATGGTGGATAGTAAGATAAAGTTAACATAAGTCAATACTTGTAGAAATTAACTATATCCAGCATTATTTAGAGCATTAAAACTCCTTGATATTAAATTCTTGCTAATTATATTTATATTTCATGTTCAACAAACTGTAAAAAGATAGGGTTCAATCACTGAGATCTGAGACTACATGAAGTTTATATCCCAAAGATAGCCTACTTTTAATACTGTTGTTAAGGAAATGGGATATATTTTCGAACTAATGTGTAAATTTGATTTATGGATGCTTTCAGGAAAGCAATGCTAAACCTCATGCTAAAAATGTTTCAGCATTTTAAGTTAGTGAAAAAGATGAATGGATAGTAAAATGTCATTTAGTGTGGTATGTCGTAATTTGTACGGTATGTGCATTACATTTTTGCCCAGCAAGAATGATAGAAGCATGCATGGTAAGCAAAAAATCTATTTCCATGAAAACTAGTTATCTTTCATAATCTCCTTGGTTAATTGGGCTGAACTGAAGGGGCCAATTTAGACAGGGATTTTTTCACCTTTAGTCCCCTAGGGACCGATATTCAAAGGCATTTACATGGTTTATATATCTGTAAACTATGCAAATGCCGCTTAGAGGGATATTCAGCGGCACTAACATGGTTAGTGCCGCTGAATAGCCCCAATTATCTCTGCTACACGCCCCGATGCTAACTGCTTAGCATCAGGACATGTTGTGAGCATTCAGGGGCATTCCGGGGGCGGCACCAGTCGCTAACCGTGCAGCAGCAATATTGTACCCCTGCCTGATTAGCACTCGGGGGTCAAAGATAGGCGCAGCAAAAGCTGGCCTATCTTTACCCATGGGAGCTAACCGAGCAGCAGCTCAATATCACCTCTGCCCAGTTAGCTTCTGCGAGCTTATGGGCTGTGTGACGACCCCGAATATTCAATTCCGGGGCTGCAAATGGCCCGAGCATTGAATATCTGGGGTTAAAGCTCGGCAGTAGCAGCACATAGCCATCCCAGAAGAATATTGGACCCCTAATATTCAAGATAGAAAACATTACTTCTAATCCCACTCAGTATCAACTTCAGATGCATTCCACCATTCTGGAATGCAGACTTACCATTATGGAAAGTCCAGTTATCTTAATCAAGAGAAATTGCTGAACTCTCCTGTCTGGACACTAAATTCAGAATGATGTCATCTAGTGGTGCATTATGTTGCAGATGTTAACTTATATTAATGCCAGCTAGCGGTTCATGTTATATCTCACTGTTTTCCTTCTTCCTTGTTATTTAACCTTCTAATAGAATACATCATGGTTTCTGTGCTCCAACTGTTTATTGTGTTTTTATTTCTTACTGTGAAACATAGTGCCTGAAGATTTTTGAATCTGCTCTGTTTTCCTTTCTATGAGGGAGAGCATTTTCAGAGTGTGATGGGCTGCAGAACCTCAGGTGCATAGCAAGGTGTACTATTGATCAGCCTGACTGCATGTGCTTTCTGTTAACATAGAAGCACAAAAGCATTACAGCATCATGTTGGCTGCTAACAGCTTTCTATCCCTGGAGGGCAAGAAAGTTAGTGATAATATAAGTGGCAACTGGAATAGTTTTAGAGAAGAGCATGAAGAATACTGTATAGCAGGCACGTCCAACTTCAAACAGGCTGTGATCTACTTTTTCCGGCCAAAAGTGCCGGTGATCTACCACCATGAAAATTAAGTTTCAAATTAAATTTTAACCCAATAAAGTTGGAGGATTTCCCCCCACCCCCATTTTTAATGAACCTTCTGTCATTTACTTGGATGTGATCAGCTGTTAAGCAAATTAAGCAAAAACAAAACAGAGAGATGAAGATCCAGTAAGAACTGCGAGGGGAAATGGAAAGTACATTTTTTCTTAAAGTTTTATTGAGTAATAGCTTTTTTTTAACTGTCTTAATAACTTTCTTTAACTTTTATTGAGTAATTTGTGTTAAATTTCGGTCAAGTATTGATCCAGGCTGATCTTGCACAATCTTTAATATTTCGCTCTTGCTCATTAGTGAGACATCTGAGACTGCATTTCATCCACCAGCCTTTTGAAGTTGGGTGAATATTGCATGAGGGCCAGTCTCAGGGAATCCTGGAGATGTTCATCTGTCATGTTGGAACGTTGTGTACTCTTTGTCATTTTCAGATGGGAAAACGCAGATTCACACAAATAAGTTGAACCGAAACAGGAGTGTACAGCTTCACTGCATCTTCTCAAGTTGGGAAATTTGTCTCTAGGCACTAGCTTCCAAAACGATTCTTGCTCAGCACGGGTCTTGAGAAAAATGTCATTTTTAAGGGTTAATATTTCATTTTCAAGAGATGGCTTGTTCAATGAGTAATTTTTACTGATAGCAGCTGCAGTTTCTTTAATGTCCACATCTACTTTGAGTGGGTATGCAAAGTTCTCCACAACTGTTCCAGTTTTTTGGAAATCACAGAATCTATTTTCGAATTCCTGGATAACAGAACAGATTTCTGTCACATATTTCTCTTTCTGAAAAACAAAATTTGGATATGGTCCCAGATGGTCCTGCCTATTAGGAAAATGATCAAAAGTGTTGCTTGCAAGGTCAATCATCATTAGCTCAAATTTGCTCTTGTAGGATGAAACTGTACTCATCATCTCTCCAATGCATTTGTTTTTACCTTGTAGTTCAAGGTTCATATCACTTAGTTTGCCTGTAAAGTCAGCGAGAAATGCCAGATCACATAACCACTCTTCATCTTCCAACTCTGCTTGGTCATCTCCCCCCTCCTTCAAAAAACATCTTATTTCATTCAGCAAATCACAAAATCTTTGCAGAAATGTGTGCCTACTTAGCCACCTTACATCTGTGTGCAAAATGATTTCCGCTGCCCCTTCATCAAGAGTAAGATTGAAAAGCTGTTTGAAGTGATCTTCCACGAACTGAATTTACAATTTTGAAAGTGATGTCCATGACAGTCTTTGTATTGAGTCTCTTGCTTGCCAAAACTTGCTGGTGAATGATGCAGTGGTAAGAAAGGAAATCTGGGAAGTTGTCATGCTGTCTACAGAGGGCTATGAAACCGTTAACCTCACCTGTCATTGCTCTTGCTCCATCAGTAGTGATGGAAACAAGTCTATGCAATGGAAGATTACACTTTTCCACAAAAGAATGGAAAGAACTGAATATTTCCTGACCGGTAGTTCTCCCTTATAAAGAAATCATTCCAAGTAGTTCTTCTTTAACACTAAAGTTTTCAAAAACCATCCGGATAAAGACTAGTAACTGGGCTATGTCTCTTGTGTCTGTAGATTCATCCAGTTGGAGTGAGAAAGCAACACAATTTGAAACATCCTCCAACAATTGTTCAGTTGTGTCTTCCCACATCTTTTCTATTCGCCGCACGATGGTGTTTCTTGACAATTGTACATCTTGAATAGCAGCTATGATCTCTTTCTTAATTTTAAATCCTTCAAAAAGATTGTCAGCTGCTTCAAGAAAACAATCTTTTTATAAATTCCCCTTCAGTGAAGGTTTACATTTCTTTGCCATCAGGTTGCATTGACCGAATGTGACCTTGGCTTTGCCATCAACTGCTGCTGAGTAGCCAATTTTGATTTAAGTTCTTTGAGCTTCAGTTTACGAATTTCACTTTTGGGTGGAAAATCAGCATCAAACTTATTGTTATGCAGAGCCTTATAATGACGTTCCAGATAACCCTTTTTGGGCAAGGATACTGGGGCGTTACAAATTAGACAACAACACTTGTCTTTCACCATGATGAAGAAGTAGTCCATTTCCCATTCATCATGAAAGTGGTAGGTTTTGCTCTTCTTTGGAACACTCATCTTTGTCATACTGGGGTGGCTGGATGTAAGAAGGCCAAATCTGCTAAGTTAGTATAAACACTGGCTGAATCTGGTCCAAAACTGTCACTGTCCCAAAGTATTAAAGATCAACAGGAACTAAAGACCTCTGGATGATATGCAATACAAGGACTGAAGAAGCCAAAACCACACATGCAGTTCTAAAAGTAAAAATAAAAAATCATCATACTGGCACCAATAATCAAATACCACCAAACAATCATCAAAAAAACTGAAACACCTGTCCAGCAAACCAGATAAAATCAAATACCGCCAAACAAGTTCAAATACCACCACACGCGATTTACTAAATTCTGCACACAGTGTAGAATCAACACAAAGGCAAGGCAAAATAAAATTGCAGTGTAGAATCAACGCAAAGGCTAGGCAAAATAAAATTGCAGAGGCAAGCAAAAGTCATAGTGGTTTGAACCAATTCTAAGGCAAGGCATAGGCAAGTTAGAACAAAATTGGAAAAGCCCGCCAAAATCACCACATTCTTGACTCTTTGTTGTGTCTGCCCGAAAACGTTTAATGAAAGTGAACTATAAAGCGACCAACGAACTGCACATGACACAACTAATACGGTAAATGTATTCAGGTAAAGCCCGGACGAATGGATATCGCCCGGTATATAACACACTTCTAAGGGGTGTGGGGCAGGAATGGGTGATTCTGAGAGACAGGAGTCCAGGTATGATGCCGGGCCTGTGGTGTCTCGTCGCGGGGCACGGGCGGCGGCCCCCTGGGGTACCCACAAACTATTGGCATGAAAACAACCAGCGCCCCAAATACATCCACAGGCAAGATTCCCGCAGGAAGGGAAAAAAGACAGGCAAAGGATCAGCAGCGGCGGCAGGCCCTCGGCAGATGACCTGCCGGCACGAGCTCTCTCCTAGCGACAGGGCGAGCTGCTGGAGAGATGGAGCCAAGTAGGGCTGGCGATCTACCTCTGACCCCTCCGCGATCTACAGGTAGATCGTGATCTACCTGTTGGACATGCCTGCTGTATAGCAACAGGCATACATAAGAACATAAGAACATAAGATATGCCATACTGGGTCAGACCAAGGTCCATCAAGCCCAGTATTCTGTTTCCAACAGTGGCCAATCTAGGTCATATGTACCTAGCAGTTTCCCCAAAAGACACAGGTTCCACAATGCTTGTACTGGGTCAAGCATTGATATCCTGGGTCCCTTCTTAATAATGGTTTATGGACCTTTCCTCCAGGAACTTATTTATTTATTTAGCAAGCATTTGTATACCGCTCCTTCCAGCGATCAGAAGCGGGTAAGATTACATGGAAAAAGCTGTCGAATCAAGACAGAATAATTTTGATTTGTACATAAAGATTCGAAAGGTTAGCACGTCACGCAGAAAATTATCTACTTCTAAGCTAAGTGGATAATAATTTACATATGTACATTTATACATTACAGGTTTTCTGGGGTGCTATGGGGGAGTTGCCCCTCATGCGAGTTTAGTACAGGTTGAAATGACTTTGAAATAGGTGGGTTTTGAGTTTCTTTCTAAAGTCGGCTAGATCAATGCTGGCTCGTAGGTCGGGTGGGAGTTGGTTCCATAGTGTCGGTGCTGTGTATGAGAAAGCCCTGTTACTAGTGATTTTTTTGACTGATCTGATATCTGTTGGAGTGTGGAGGGTGTTGGAATTGATGGTTCTCCTGTTTCTGTTGGATGGTTGCAATCTGATTAGGGTGTCGAGGAAGGATGGTGCTATGCTGTGGATGAGTTTGAAGGTGGTCGTCAGTATTTTGTATTTTGTGCGGGCTGCTATGGGGAGCCAGTGTAGCTCAATTAGTACTGGTGTAATGTGTTCAGTAAGACTTTTCCTCATGATGATCCTGGCAGCTACATTTTGTGCCATTTGAAGGATGTTCAGGGTTTTCTTAGGAAGTCCTTGAAGAATGGCGTTGCAATAGTTGAAATGTGGCATGATGAGTGCTTGAGCAACAGATCTGAAGTCGTGGGGATCAATAATATTCCGTATGGGTTGTAGAGCTCTCAGTTTGTAGAAGACTGCCCTGTTGGTTTTACGCAGGTGAGTTTCCATTTTTAGGTCGCAGTCAAATGTAACTCCTAGATATTTTATTTCTTTCTTTGTTTGATAAGTGTTGTTGCACAGGGTTATTGAGGTAGGTGAGTCAAAATTTGCTTTCCTTGAGATATACATCACCTCAGTTTTCTTGTGGTTGATTGTCATGCTGCTTTGTTGTAACCAGTTTTGCATCTCGCCAAGACATGTTTCGAGTGAGCTGTAGTCCGGGTTGTCAGTGTCAAGTTGTGTGTACAGCATAATATCATCGGCATAAATGTGGTAGTTGATTTTATGCTGTGTAAATATTTTGCATAGTGGTTGCATATATACGTTGAAAAGGAGTGCTGAGAGTGCAGAGCCTTGTGGTATACCTTGTGTTTGAGAGAATGCTTCTGCTTTTTCGCCGTTGAACTGTACCTGTTGCATTCGGTTTGAGATGTATGATGTGAACCACTTTAGTGGGGTTCCTGATATACCTATTGACTTGATTCTGTTTATGAGGGTTCGATGGCTAACTGTATCAAAGGCAGCAGAGATGTCGATGAAAAGGAGTATATACATTTTCTTTTTGTTTTCCAGGCCCTTGAGTAGGTTGTTAAGTAGAACTAATAATAGGGTTTCGACCCCATGATGTTGTCTAAAGCCGTATTGCTGGTCATCTAGAGGAGCATTGTCATTCAGGTGGTCTTGGAGTTGTAATAGGACCGCCTTTTCAATGATCTTTGCTAGGAATGGTATGCTCGATATTGGGCGGTAGGATGCTGGGTCATCTCTGCTGAGTGTACTGTTTTTTAGAATAGGTCTTATGACGGATTTCTTTAGTTCAGTGGGCATGAATCCTTGTTGTGATAGGTTTACTATGTGCGAGATGTAAGGTGCTATGTCCTGTTTCACTGCCTTGATCCAGGTAGCTGGGCAAGGGTCGAGTGGGGATGTGGTGCTATTTATGCTTGTGAGTATGGTTGCAATTTGCTGGTCACCGATTTTGTGGAAATGTTTCCATAACTGGTCTTGATTTGTGTCCAAACCTTTTTTAAACCCAGCTACACTAACAGCCTTTACTACATCCTCCGGTAACAAATTCCAGAGTTTGATTACACGTTGAGTGAAAAAATATTTTCTTTTATTAGTCTTAAATAGTTTACCCTGTAGCTTCATTGCATGTCCCCTAGTCTTTCTATATTCTGATAACGTAAACAATCAATCTACGTTTACCCGTTCCACTCCGTTCATTAATTTATAGACTTCTATCATATCTCCCCTCAGCCGTCTCTTTTCCAGGTTAAAGAGCCCTAACCTTTTTAGCCTTACTTCATAGGAGTATCCTTACATCCCCTTTACCAGTTTGGTGGCTCTTCTCTGAACCTTTTCTAAAATCGCTATATCCTTTTTAAGATACGGCGACCAGAATTGCACACAATATTCAAGGTGCGGTCTCACCATGGAATGTTATAGAGGCATTATAATATCTTTTGTTTTATTTTCCATTCCTTTCTTTATGATATCTAGCATTCTATTTGCTCTCTTGGCCGCCGCTGCACACTGGGCCGAGGGTTTTAACATGGTATCCACAATGACGCCTAAATCTTTTTCCTGGGTGGTGGTTCCTAATGTGGAACCTTGCATCGTGTAACCATAGTTTGGGTTGTTCTTCCCTAGGTGCATAACTTTGCACTTGTCCACATTAAATTTCATCTGCCATTTTGATGCCCAGTCTTCCAATTTATCAAGATCCTCTTGAAATTTTCCACAATCCTCTTGGGTTTTAACAACTTTAAATAGTTTTGTGTCATCTGCAAATTTGATAACCTCACTCGTTATTCCACTTTCCAGGTCATATATGAATATTTCAAAAAGCAGCAGACCCAGCACAGATCCATGGGGTACACCACTATTCACCTTTCGCCATTGGGGAAATTGGCCATTTAGCCCTACCCTCTGCTTTCTATCTTTTAACCAGTTCCTGATCCACAATAGTACACTGCCTCCTATCCCATGACTCTTTAGTTTTGCCAAAACTCTCTGATGAGGGATCTTGTCAAAGGTTTTCTGAAAGTCCAGATCCACTATATCAACTGACTCACCTTTGTCCACCCGTTTATTCACTCCTTCAAAAAACATAACAGATTAGTAAGACAAGATCTTCCTTGTCTAAAGCCATGTTGGCTGACTCCCATTAGGCCATGACTATCTACATGCTGAGTAATTTTATTCTTTATGATGTTTTCTACCATGTTTCCCATTACTGACGTCAGGTTCACCGGTCTGTAGTTTCCCGGATCACCCCTGGAACCCTTTTCAAAAATTGGTGTTACATTGGCGATCCTCCAATCTTCAGGTATTAGAGATGATTTTAATGATAGTTCACAGATTACTAATAGCAGGTCTGCAATCTCATATTTCAGTTCTTTCAACACCCTTGGATGTATACCATCCGGCTCAGGTGATTTGCTACTCTTCAGTTTATCTAATAGTTATAATACATCTTCCCGATGTATCGATATTTCCTTCAATTCTTCCGCACCTTTAAATACCACTTCAGTCATGGGTAACATCCCTACATGTTCCTCAGTAAAGACCGAAGCAAAGAATTCATTCAGTCTCTCCACTATCGCCTTGTCGCCTCTTAATTCCCCTTTAACCCCTCTGTCATCTAATGGACCAACTGACTCTCTCACAGGTTTTTTTGCTATGAATGTACTTGAAAAAGTCTTTATTTCACATTTTTGCTTCCGCAGCAAGCTTCTTCTCAAATTCTCCCTTTGCCTACCTTATCAATGCCTTGCATTTGACTTGCCAGTGCTTGTGTTGTTTCCAGGTTTCGTCGTTTGGCTCTTTTTTCCATTTCCTGAAAGATGCTTTTTTGGCAACAACAGCCTCTCTGACCTCACCTTTAAATGATGCTGGCAGGTTTTTGGACTTCCTTCCACTTTTCTTAAAGCGTGGAATACAGCTGGTCTGGCTTCCAAGATAGTCGTTTTCAACAACACCCAAGCTTGATGTAAGTCTTTAACCTTTGCAACTGCTCCTTTTAGTTTTTTCTTAACTATTTTCCTCATTTTATCATAGTCTCCCTTTTGAAAGTTAAAAGGTAGTACTGTGGATTTCCTTACTATCCCTCCTCCACTAATTAAATCAAAGGCGATCATGCTATGATCACTATTGCCAAGTGGCCCCAACACCCTTATCTCTTGCACTAGATCTGGTGTTCCACTAAGGACTAAGTCTAATATGGCTTCCCCTCTGGTCGGTTCATGAACCAGCTGCTACAAGAATCAGTCATTTATTTCATCTAGGAACTTTATCTCCCTAGCATGTCCTGCCGTGACACTGACCAAGTCGAGACCAGGGTGATTGAAATCACCAATTATTATTACTGCGCTGTAACTTTTGTTAGCTTCCTTGATTTCTTTGAGCATTTCATCATCCATTTGTTCATTCTGGCCAGGCGGTCGATAGTACACCCCCACTGCCATCACTTTCCCTTTTTACATGGAATTTCAATCCATAGAGATTCTACAGCAAATTTTGTTTCCTGCAAAACTTTAATCTTTTCTGACTCAATGCCCTCTCTAACATAGAGCGCAACCCCTCCACCAATTTGATCATCTCTATCATTACGATATAGTTTGTACCCAGGTATCACAGTGTCCCACTGGATGTCCTCCTTCCACCATGTCTCTGAGATAACAATCATATCTAACTTCTCATTCAGTGCTATATATTCTAACTCTCCCATCTTATTTTTTAGACTTCTAGCATTTGCATACAAGCATTTTAGAGACTGTATTTTATTCATATTAATTTGGCTATTGGTAGACATGGGTAATTTGGGATCTTTAAGCTCTGTCTGCTCCATACTCGAGGGCATTTGGGCTACTTTACTCTTTTTTGGAACCTCTCTGCTTTTGGTAGTATCCTTCAAGGATACATTCTTCTGAACCATCCGCTCTTGGACGACTGTCGGCTTTCCCCTATTATCTAGTTTAAAAGCTGCTCTATCTCCTTTTTAAAGGTTAAATTTATTTATTTATTTTAACATTTGCTTATATACTGCTACCTTCCAAAGATCAGGTGCGGTTTACAATGAACAAGTTAAGAAACAGTGAAACAGTGTTGTTTTTTACATGAAACTTCTGTGAACTATTTACAATAGTCTGTTAATTACATATTAACATTTGGTAATATTAAGTAACATTATAAAACTATATACAAAGGTTTGAATCATGTAGGCAACTATATACAATGGTATGGGTCATGTAGGCAACTCCCTTAACTTAAGTTGGAGTAGCGACTAAATGAGGTAGTTGAATGGTGAATGATGAAAGAAAAAAGATAAAAAAAAGATATATGTGAGTGTGTAGTGTAAGTAGTGTTACAGTTAGATTGAACAGGAGATAAGAGCTATTCATTTGGGCTTAGCTCAATGAGGGGGGCTCTGTGGAAATATTGAAATATTAAATGCCAGCAGCCTGGTTCCATCACAGTTAAGGTGAAGCCCATCCCTTTGGAAGAGCCCCTCCTTTCCCCAGAACGTTTCCCAGTTCCTAACAAATCCAAAACCCTCATCTCTGCACCATTGTCTCATCCACGCAATGAGACTCCGGAGATCTGCCTGCCTTTTGGGTCCTGCGCATGGAATGGGAAGCATTTCGGAGAACGCTATCCTGGAAGTTCTGGATTTCAACTTCCTACCTAAAAGCCTAAATTTAGCCTCCAGAACCTCCCTACCACATTTTCCTATGTCATTGGTACCGACATGTACCAAGACAGCAGACTCCTCCCCAGCACTATCTAAGACCTTATCTAGGTGGCGCGTGAGGTCCGCTACCTTCGCACCAGGCAGGCATGTTACCAGGTGATCCTCACGTCCACCAGCCACAAAGCTATCTACATGCCTAATGATCGAATCACCAACTATAACGGCTGTCCTAACTCTTTCCTCATGGGCACATGGCCCTGGAGAAACTTCCTCGGTGCGAGAGGGTTTTACATCACCTGGAGGACAGGTCCTAGTTACAGGATCACTTCCTGCCACACCAGGGTGATGCTCTCCTGTCACGTGACCTCTCTCCTCCATGGCAACAGGGATGCTGCCAGACTGGAGGTGGGACTTCAGGACTATATCCCTGTAGGTCTCGTCTATGTACCTCTCTGTCTGTCTTATGTTTTCCAAGTCTGCTACTTTAGCCTCTAGAGAATGGACTCGTTCCCTGAGAGCAAAGAGCTCCTTGCACCTAGTGCACACTTAAGACCTCTCACCAACTGGGAGAAAATCATACACGTGACACTCAATGCAAAAGACTGGAAAGCCCCCATCTCACTGCTGGACTGCTGTCTGCATCTTAGTTTTAAGTTTGTGTTTAGATCTTTAAGTTCTTTACTTACTAAGGTTTGCTATGGATATTTATACCAATAAAACTGTACCTACTACGTTTAATGTACCTTGTTCACCTGAAGCTTAATTAATCTCAGGTCCTTAGTGTATGATTTATTTGGGTAACGAGCTTCATCTGAAAGCACCTCCTGTCTTTTAAGATGTGTAAGTACCTATAAAGCTACGATTATCCCAGGGGTGGGTGAGTGTTGGGTAGGGAGGGAGGGAAATAACACTTATTAACACTTACATGAGAAGCCAGCAGAGGTTCAGGCAGCTACGCTGAGAAAGGTGATGGGTGCTGATTGCCTGAGTGTTTGTAAGTACAATTTGAACCTCACAGTATACCAGAAAAATGATACCAAAGTTATCCTGGGCACATTAGAAACCTATTTCAAATCCATCAAAAATATGATCTTACATAGATTCATGTTTGGCAGTTGGAAACAAAAAAAGGTGAACCCACTGGTAACTTTGTCATGTGTTTGAGAAAGAAAGCAGTGACATGTGAGTATGACTCACTGAAAGATGAACTTATTCAGGGTAAAATACTTCTTGGCATTGCCAATGAGTACATATGTCACGTAATAACATAAGAACATAAGAAATGCCATACTGAATCAGACCAAGGTCCATGAAGCCCAGCATCCTGTTTCTAACAGTAGCCAATCCAGGTCACAAGTACCTGGCAGGTGTCCAAAAAGGTACAGAGGTTCCACAATTCTTGACCTGAGGTAAGCAGTGGATTTCTCTGGGTCCTCTCTAATAATGGTTTATGGATTTTTCCTCCAGGAATTTTTCCAAACCTTTTTTAAACCCAGCTACACTAATAGCTTTTACTACATCCTCCAGTAACAAATTCCAGAGTGTGGTAGATGTCCTTGCTGTCTTCCCTCCATTTATTAAATCAAATTGATCATGTTACGATCACTATTGCCGATATTGTTATCTGTCATACCAGATCCTGTGTTCCACTGAGGATTAGTTCAAAAATAGCTCCTCCCTCAAGTTGGTTCCTGAAGAAGTTGCTTCATAAAGCAATTATTTCATCTAGAACTCACTCCCTGTGATGTACTGATGTGACATTGACCCAGTTGATACTGGGATAATTGAAATCACCCACTATTATTTTCTTGCCCCTAGTTTCTATTAGCATTTCATTATCTGTCCGTTCATTCTGGTCACTGTCTATAAGAACATGACTTAACTCTGAATGCACTCATTAAAATATGTTGCACTGTAGAGCTCACAGACTTGCAACTAAAAACTACAGAACAGGACAGGCAGACTGATAGTGTTAATGCAATGGACAAATAACAGCAAGGTGTGGATGGCTACTGCTACAAGTGACGGCAAAGTAACTCACCTGCAAGCAAATCTGCAGCATGCAAATACTGTGGCAATGCGCATATGTGAGTGGAAGAACACTGTCCAGTATATGGGAAAACAGTTTGGCTATGTGATGGCCCAAATCATTTTGCAAGGGTGTCCCTATTGAGCAAGAAAGAGAACATAACAAGAAAGCTTTATAAGTTGGAGCAATATTGTTAGATATAAATGGATATAAGGTTGAGAGAACCTGGCAGTTTCCCAAAAAGACACCCAGGTTCTACAATGCTTCTATTGGGGCTAGCAGTGGATTTCCCAGGTCCTCTTTAATAATAGGCTATGGACTTTTCCTCCGGGAACTTCTTTAAACCCAGCTACACTAACAGTTTTTACTACATCCTCCGGTAATGAATTCCAGAGTTTGATTATACGCTGAGTGAAAAAAATATTTTCACTTATTAATCTTAAATGGGTTACATTGTAGCTTCATCACATGTCCCCTAGTCTTTCTACATTTTGATAGTGTAAACAATCAATCTACAATTACCCGTTCCACTTCATTCATTAATTTATAGACCTCTATGATATCTCCTCTCAGCTGTCTCTTTTCCAGATTGAAGAGCCCTAAACCTTTAAACCTCTCCTCATAGAAGTATCCTTCCATCCTCTTTACCATTTTACAAAACACTTTGAGATCCCCTACCAACAAAACACCTCTCCAATACAATCACAGAAACACATTCACAGTTCTCAAGACAGAACAAATGATTAAACATAAGAAATACACTTACTCTACTCTACCTTACCCTACAGACAAAGATTTACACAAACAAACGGCTATATCACTATTGTAAATAAATCCCGGTAACTCAATTATGATATGATGACCTGTACATAGTTTGAAAAGTGTTATTCTAGTTAACGTTCAAAACATGTTCAATGTAACTAAACGTGTATATAGTTATTCTAGTTAATGTCCAAAACATGTTCAATGTAACTAAACGTGTATATAGTTAACACAAGTTCCATGTAAAATATACAGAAGTATATTGATTTTTGTTCGATGTGAACCGCCCCTGATCTCTGGAAGGGGCGGTATATAAGAAACTGTTAAATAAATAAATAAATAAATAAATTGTGGTGGCTCTTCTCTGTACCTTTCCTAATTCTGCTATATACTTTTTAAGATACGGAGACCAGAATTACATACAATATTCAAGGTGCAGTCGCATATATAGAAGCATTATAATATCCTTTGTTTTATTCTCCATTCCTCTCTTTATGATTCCTAGCATTCTATTTGCCTTCTTGGCCACCGCTGCACACTGGACAGAGGGTTTCAACGTGTTATCCACAATGACACCTAAATCTTTTTCCTGAGTGGAGGCTCCTAACATGGAACCTTGCATCGTGTAACCATAGTTTGGGCTGTTCTTTTCTAGGTGCATAACTTTGCACTTGTTCACATTTAATTTCATCTGCCATTTGAACGTCCAGTCTTCCAATCCATCAAGGTCCTCTAGTAATTTTTCACAATCCTCTTGGGTTTTAACAACTTTGAATAATATTGTGTCATCTGCAAATTTGAGAATCTCACTTAGGGGTCTGTTTACTAAACGGCGCACTTGTACGGGGCGCACATGAGCGCTCTAAAAGAGGTATTTAAGTGCTCTTAAGCGCCCCGTACGAGTGCGCGGCACATTAACGGGTCCCGCAAGCGTGCGCCGACAACGCGCACATTTGCGGGACGGTAATGTGCGAAACAGGCGTGGAAAGGAGAAATGAGGGCGGAGGAAGGCCCCCTAGGGGCGGAGAGACGGGGTCAGTGGGCGGAATGTGGGAGGGGGGAGACTCGCCGCACAGGAGCGTGCCCGAATCTCCAAAGAAATATACCGCGAGTCCAACAGTCGCGTTAGAGGTGCTGGGAAGGGAAAGGAAACCGTTTCCGTCAGCAATGTGCAGCACAATACTGGAAAGCCCAAATCCGTGAGCAGTGTGTCCCATGTGCACAGATCAACCTCGTTAATTGCACAGGGCACTAACCACACGGGCGCCGCGCACCTTCGCGCATCTGTCACTCACAGCTTCCCGACGGAACGCCCACTCCTTCTACGGCACCCGCTCTGCACCGCGGACCGCACACCACCGGCCTTTAGTAAACAGACCCCTTAGTGTTCTCATTTCCAGGTCATTTACGAATATGTTAAAAAGCAGTGGACCCAGCACAGATCCCTGGGGTACTCCCCTATTCATCTTTCTTCATTGAGAAAATGTACTATTTTGCTCTGCTCTCTGTTTTCTATCTTTTAATCATTTGTAGAGTCTCATGAGGAACCTTGTACAGGTCTTCTGAAAATCCAGATACACTATATCAACCAGCTCACCTTTGTCTACCTGTTTAATCACACCTTCAAAAAATATAACAGATTAGTAAGACAAGACCTTCCTTGGCTAAAGCCATGTTGGCTTTCTCCCATTAAACCATGACTATCTACAGTAATTTTATTCTTTATAATGGTTTCTACCATTTTGGCCAGTACTGATGTCAGGGTCTGTAGTTTCCCGGATCACCCCTGAAACCCTTTTTAAAAATTGTCATTACATTGACCATTCGCCAATCTTCAGGTATTACAGATGACTTTAATGATAGTTCACAGATTTCTAATAGTAGGTCTGCAATCTCATATTTCAGTTTTTTCAACACCCTTGGATGTATACCATCAAGTCCATGTAATTTGTTACTCTTTAGTTTATCAAATAGCTGTAATACATCGTCCCAGTTTATTGATATTTCTTTATATTTTTCTGATGTATCACTTTTATGTATCATTTCAGTCATGGGTAACTTCCCTACATCTTCTTCAGTAAAGACCAAAGCAAATAATTCATTTCATCTGTCCACTATGACCTCGTCACCTCTTAATGCCCCTTTTAGCCCTCTATCATCTAATGGTCCAACTGACTGTCTCATAGGTTTTTTTGCTATGAATGTACTTGAAAATGTTTTTATTATGCGTTTTTGCTTCTACAGCAAGCTTTTTTTCAAATTCTTTCTTTGCCTGCCTTATCAATGCCTTGCATCTAACTTGCCAGTGATTATGTTGTTTCACGTTTTCATCATTTGGCTCCTTTTTCATTTCCTGAAAGATGCATTTTTGGCTATATCAGCCTCTCTGACTTCGCCTTTAAACTATGCTGGCAGTTTTTTTACTTCTTTCCACTTTTCTTAAAGCATGGAATACAGTTGCTCTGAGCTTCCAAGACAGTATTTTTTTGTGTTGAAAACTTTATTGAGCAACAAGAAAAGCAGGACATGAGCATAAACAAGCGACAGTGTATATATTATATCATTAAAATCAATGGTGTCCACTGCCTTAGTAACATTATCAACCATAGTAATACTAATAAAAGAACTAATTGTTGGGTAGAATGGTCATAATAGTAATAATAATAATAATAATAATATTACTCCCTAACCTATGCACCATAGTGCAATCATACAGTACCAAACTTCTACAAGGAATAGACAAATTATATCTTCATATCCCTGCTCCTACCGAATTCGTGCTTATGCCCACTCCAAGATTTCTGCATTAAAAATATTCTATGACTCACACCCCGCCATTCTCAAACCAGACCCAAATATATCAATCCCCCCTCACCCAACCCCTCCTTTTTCCCTTTTCACCCCCTTATCCCCCTTCATCCCCTGCCCCTACCCCCATCAATTTGAGCATTAACAACCATTTCCCAAACAATAATATATAATAATACATAACAAGCGTGTACGTAAATATAGACTAACATCTGACATCAAGAGAGATATGCCTAGTAATAAGATAAACGGAAGAGCAAAGAAATGCATATGATCAAGTCCAGCAGGCTGTAATTGCCAGGTACCTTCTTCCTCTGTCCTTACCCAGAGAGTATCAGCCCCTTGCTCTTAGAAGAACTCCATTCCATATTCCCTTTCCAACAAATGGTTGACCCCGAACTGCCGCTGCTAATTTTTCCAAATGATATTTCTCCCATATTTTGACCCGCCATTCATCGAAGGTGGGTACGCTGGATCTTTTCCAGAACCTAGCTATTACTGAATGTGCTGCTAACATCAGGGATGCTACGATCTGGGACGCACAGCCATGAGACACTTCTGCAGGCAGAAAACCAGCACACAAGATGCAATATTGTAGTTAAAATGTACTCCTGTTTGAGTAGTGAACGTATAAGCTAAAGACCAAACCACTGCAAATATGGGCAAGCCCACCGCATGTCTTCAAAATCTCCATTTCGCCCACAAAGTCTCCAACACAATGGATCATCTGCTTGATGATACCGGAAAAGGACTATAGGGTAGAATGACATGCAAAATAGGATCCTCAAACAACTTAAGATCTTTCTCTCGAAATCTCTGACAAACAGATATGAAGAAATCAGAGAAAAGGGTGACACCTGTGAGGACATAACTAGTCTTCAACACATGTGCTTCCATGTATGCCAGAGCGGGTTCAGAAAGAAATGCATTAAGATGTTCCACACATCAATGGGGCAATGTAGAAAAGTTATCGCTGCTATCGTGCACATAGGGATAATCCTCAGACAAGAGCATCGGTAGTACAACACAGGATCAGGGAGTCCATGACCTTCCAACACTTTAGGCCAGATCAAAATTCCCCAGCTAACCCGTGGCCTGCAATTTTGCCAGAGGAAGCGCATTATAAGTAGTCTGAGTGTCCTGAAAAATGCTTGCAGTATAGCAATCTGAAGCTGTGTAAAGAGGAACAAGAGTTTAGGCAAGAGCAGCATTTTGATGGTATTAATGCACCCCAATCAGGACACCGAAGAGACCTGCCATGAGGTCAAGTCACAACGGATGCTCTGTAGAGTGCAGGATATCCTATTTGCATGTTCTGTCAATTTCAGCTTGTACTTGTTCATAGAACTCATCAATTTCATCCTCTTCTGTAGCTACTGTTGGGGCATATACTTGAATTATAGTTGTGTTGATAGGCATTCCTCATAAACGAATAGAGGTTAAGCGTTCACTGACTGCATTGTATTTCATTACAGTTCTTGCAAGTTTCTTCTTAATTATAAATGCAACACCATTTCTTCTTTGTCTTTCATTTCCAGTATAGTAGACCATGTGATCATCTGATGCAAAGTGCCCAATTCCAGTCCATTTCAGTTTGCTGACACCTAACAGATCAACTTGTACACCTTCCATTTCATTCTTGACCACCTTCAACTTCCCTTGGTTCATGCTTCGTATGTTCCATGTCCCAATATGTAAAACATCTTTGCAGCCTCTGACTCTCATTTCATGCACAGCTACATCAGCAGTCAGACGTCCCGAGGGCTTTGAACCAACCACATCATAAATGCTGGCTTTACTCTGAAAAGTCTTCAGCTCCTCCCTGTAGCTAGTTGAGTGCCTTCCGACCTGGGGGGTCTTATCTTCCAGCACTATAGTGCAATTTGTTTTGTTGTGACTGTCCTTTGGGTTTTCATGGCAAGATACAGAAGTAGATTGCCAGGCCTTTCCTCCATGCAGTTTAAATTTAGTGTTGTTGCCGTTGTCACAGAAATGTGATCCTCCGCCGCCAACACTGTCCCATTTTACTGCTGCCCAAATGTGTGGTTTGTCTTGGTCTGGCACCTCAGTTGAGATCTGTCCATCTTTGGAGACCCTGCCAGTAGTTATACTACCGATAGCTTAGCCCTCAGCATTACTGATGCACACAAGTCCTCACAGCACGACAAGCATATTCTACACTTATCCTCCCACCCCATTTCTCCCCCTTTCTTAGCTGAAACATTACAACTGCTAGTTTGTAAATTAACTCCCAACTCTCTTAGGCAACCCTCTCTGCCCACCTTCCTCCCCCCTCCTGGATCAGCCATCTTTATTTAAAAGGAGTGGAAAAAACTAATAACACAGTTACAGGCAGTGCTTCAGGGTGGAGCTGTTGTATCCATTTCTCTGTACTGCAGCTCATCCTGCTCTGCTTCAGAGGAATGGCGGGAGCCTGGAATCTTTCTTCTTTTGGGCATAGACACTTTTCAGTCCCCTTGGTTGTCTCGCATACATGGGGTGCGACCATCCCCCATCTGAAGAGAGTCCAAAAAGTCCATACAGTCTGCTAGTTCAGAGATTCGATGAGAGACATTATTCCATTCAAAAATGAGGGCAAATGGGAAGCCCCAGTAATATTTCACAGCTTTTTTCTGTAGTGCTTGTGTTAAAGGCTTAAAGCTCTTCCTACGCTCCATGGTATATTGTGAGCGATCATAAAAGATTTGGATTTCATGATCTTGGTATATGATGGAGTGTTTACCATGCAGGCTCCGCATAAGTATAACTTTGTCCTCAAAGAAACTGAAACAGGCAATTATAGACCAAGGGTGAGAATGTGATCTTGCTTTGGTGCCTAGGCTGTGATGTGCATGTTCCAACTTGACTGGGCCTGGCGCTATTGGTATGCAGAAGGCATAAAGACCTTGTATGCGAGCCACAGTATTTTCCCTGTCTTCTGATTGTCCTGGGATCCCCGTGTCGCTAATATTGCATCTTCGCTGCCAGTTTTCCAGATCATCATGCGTTTTCCTCAAATCTTTGCTTAGATAGTCAATTTTCTGTAGTTTAGACTAAAAGACAGCTGTAGCATCAATCTGTTCCCCTATGTTGATATCATTTTGAGTGATTCTGTCATCGAGGGACTTTAGATCCACCCTTATATAACTCACAAGCCTTTGAGAGATTGAGCCAGATGAGCCGTAACCCTTAGAGAATGTCTGCATGGTCATCTTTTGTAACTGCTCCCAGGGCGGGGCTAATTAGATTATCTTACAGCCTGCCACAAGTACCTGGTCAACTCTAGTCTTCACAGCTTCCAGAGCCTCCACACAGCTAAGCTTTCAGCTTTCTTTTTTGCCTGTTTTGTTGCTAATATAGCATTTAATTGTTGGTTATACATTAATTTTTGGGAATATTCTGACTGCCTACATTCCTTGTGTAGCCCTTAAACCAGATACCTGAGTGTGCCCACAGTTCATGTAAGGCCTATTGACCAGGGACACTTAGGTTCCTGCCCACCCTACCCCTCACCCCACCCATCCCAGGGCTGCATTCCCTATATAGTGGTCACATACGTTACCATCTATCCTTTTTAATTTGGTGTTAAGCCCACCTTGTCTTCCTCTTCTCCTTCTAGGACTGCTTAATCAGCATGTCGTGTATTCAGTGCAATAACTGTGGTGCTTTCATTCTGAGACAAATCATTTGGAACCTAAGAGCTTGTCCTATGTGCCTCAAGTCATCTGCCATGCATAAAGAATTGACTCTACTAAGGGAAGAACTAGCTGCCATGCATAAAGAATTGACTCAACTAAGGGAAGAACTAGCTGCAATGAAACACACCTCTTCTAGGATGCAAATTGAACAAAGTCCACCACCGCTCCCACAAAGAATCAAACATCCCAGGAACAAATGGATCACAGTGGGCTCAGGTAGATTGCGACCTGTAACACAGAGACATACTATACATAAAGAGATATCCCTGCATAATGCCTTCTCTGCTTTGGTTAATGAGGATGCCCAATCCATCGAAACTGAAGGGCCCTTAAATGAGACAGTCAATGCCCAATCTCCTGCTAAAGCACCAAATATGAAGAAAAACTCACCAAACAGAAAACTACTACTACTTGGAGATTCCATCATCAGAGGTACCAACTTGGGAACACAGTTCAAAGGAGAGAAGATAGTCAAATGCCTCCCAAGCTCTTCAGCCAGGAGGAATACAAACCAAATTGTTGATGTACTTAGTGCAGAAAGTGAGCACTCCAAAATTGATGTTGTCATCCACTTGGGTACAAATGACCTGGCTAGAAACAGTGTCTCTGCAGTTCAAAGGGACTTCCAGACTCTGGGAGAGAACCTCAACCCATTGTTAACACTGTAGCATTCTAAGAAGTTCTACCTGTTCATGGTAAGGGGGCAGAAAGGCTGCATCGCATAAACAGCTTTAATACATGGCTCCAGACCTGGTGCAAATGAGAAGGATTCCGATTTATTGGCAACTGGGGAAACAGATGGACCAACAAAAGACTATACTGTGCTGATAGACTACATCTCTTTGTTACAGGGAAAAGAATCCTAAGTGAAAAATTCAGGCAGTATGTGGATATGCATTTAAATTAGAAAAAGGGGGTGACGGATGGGGAAGGACAAGTTCAGGACGTCACCCCCGGCAAAAACAGAACAGCATCAGAAACAGCCACACTTTTAAACCACACATCAACAACAAGTGGGAAGAAGTGGGCAGAACAAAACCAATACAAAATACATGCAAGCCAGTTAAATGCTGGAAAGCAATGAGCACAAATGCTCGAAGCTTAGCCAACAAAGTTCTGGACCTGGAAGCCCTAATGGTGGAAATGGACTTGGACATTGTGGCCATTACAGAAACATGGTTTAATGAAACACATGAATGGAATATAGCCATAGCTGGCTATAATCTATTCAGAACAGAGAGACAGTTAAAAAGGAGGAGGAGGAGCCTTGTATGTAAAAAGCAGTATTAAAGCTACTGCAATGCAAGGGGCATGGGGAAAAGAAGAAGCGCTCTGGATTGTTTTGGAAAGAGGAGATGGCACTGTCCTCCATACTGCTGTAGTCTACAGACCTCCGACTCAAATCAAAGAAATAGATAACAAATTGATTATAGATATTGCCAAAATAGCCACAAAGGGGGAAGTGATCATATTGGGTGACTTTAATCTACCTGATGTGGATTGGAATACTCCTTCTGCGAATCTGGCAAGAAGCAAAAAAATTGTGGTTGCTTTCCAAGATGCGTCACTTAGACAAATGGCAATGGAAACAACCAGGGAAAGCTCAATGCTGGATTTAGTGCTCACCAACGGTGAGAGCATGTCGAATGTCTGGGTGGGTGCCCCTGTGAGCAGCAGCGATCATCATATGGTGTGGTTTGAGATAAAAGCCAAGGTGCAGTCCAATCTTAGTAAGCTCAAAGTCCTAAACTTCAAAAACACTGACTTCAGTAAAATGGCCAAGTACCTGAAGGAGGAGTTGGCAGGATGGGAGGGGATAAGGGAAGTGGAATTGCAATGGATTAAACTAAAGGTGGCAATAAAAGGGGCAACAGATAAATATGTAAGGAAAGTAAATAAAAACAAGTGGAGAAGGAAACCTATTTGGTTCTCCAAAGAAGTGGCTGCTCAAATAAAGGAAAAAAACACAGCTATCACAAAATTCAAAATCTTGAAAACAGAGGAACACAGAAAGGAAAACAGGATTCATCTAAAAGAGACAAAAAGAGAAATAAGGAAAGAAAAATCAAAGGCAGAGGAAAAGATGGCTAAAGATGTGAAGTGTGGCGACAAAACTTTCTTCAGGTATATTCGGGAGAGGAGGAAAACCAGAAATGGAATTGCAGGACTCAGAAGTGCTGGGAATGGATTCATGGAAAGTGACATTGAAAAAGCAAAATTTCTAAATAAATACTTCTCCTCTGTTTTTACTAAAGAAAATCCTGGAGAAGGACCATCTGTGACTCCCAAATATAAAAATGGGAATGAAGTAGATACCACACCATTCATAGAAGATGATGTGTTAGAACAACTTGAAAAACTGAAAGTGGACAAGGCCATGGGATTAGATGGGATACATCCCAGGATACTGAAAGAGCTCAGAGAGATTCTTGCAGGGGCATTAAAGGATGTTTTCAATAGATCATTGGGAACAGGAGAAGTTCCTCAGGACTGGAGAAGGGTGGATGTGGTACCTCTTCACAAAAGTGGTGACAGGGAAGAAGTGACAAACTACAGGCCCGTGAGCCTTACCTTGGTGGCGGGAAAAGTAATGAAAGAGCGAATAGTGGACTTTCTCAAAACCAACAGGTTGCATGATCCAAGGCAACATGGTTTTACCAAAGGACGATCTTGCCAAACAAATCTGATTGAGTTCCTTGACTGGGTGACCAGAGAACTAGATCAGGGGCATGCGATGGATGTCATCTACCTGGATTTCAGCAAAGCCTTTGATACTGTTCCTCATAAGAGGCTTATCAATAAACTCAGTAGTTTGGGGATGAGTCCCAAGGTGGTGAACTGGATCAGAAATTGGTTGACTGACAGACGACAGAAGGTAATGGTAAATGGAGCTCACTCGGATGAAAGTAGGGTGATTAGCGGGGTGCCCCAGAGTTCGGTCTTCTGCCCGGCACTGCTCAATGTATTTGTGAGTGATATTGCTGAAGTACTGCATGGAAAGGTCTGTCTTTTTGCAGATGACACAAAAATTTGCAACAGAGTGGACTCCCCTGAGGGAGTGGATAACATGAGGAAAGATCTACAAAAGTTGGAAGAATGGTCTAATGCTTGGCAGTTAAGATTTATTGCAAAGAAGTGCAGTGTCATGCACTTGGGAAGCAGAAATCCAGGGGAAATGTATGCAATAGGGGGCGAGAGGTTGGTGTGCATGGACCAGGAGAAGGACCTTGGTGTAATTATTTCTGAGGATGTCAAGGTGGCAAAACAGTGTGGCAAGGCAGTGGCAAAAACCAGGAGGATGTTGGGTTGCATACAAAGAGGAATTACCAGCAAAAAGGAAGAGGTACTAATGTCACTGTATAGATCACTGATGAGGCCTCACTTGGAATACTGTGTTCAGTTTTGGAGACCATATCTTGTGAAGGATATAAAAAGACTGGAAACTGTTCAGAGGAAGGTGACCAAAATGATTTGGAGTCTGCGTCAGAAGCCTTATGATAAGAGACTTGAAGACCTAAATATGTACACTCTGGAGGAGAGGAGGGACAGGGGAGATATGATTCAGACCTATAAATACTTAAAGAGAAATAATGAACAAACAAACCTCTTCCAAAGACGGGGAAGCTGTAAAACTAGAGGGCATAACATGAAGCTGCAAGGTGGTAAATTGAAAGGCATTGTCAGGAAATACTTTTTCACTGAAAGGGTGGTGGATGCTTGGCATGCCCTCCCGATGGAAGTGGTGGGGGCAAACATAGTGACGGAGTTCAAGTGGCATGGGACAGACACAGTGGATCCCTTTACAGCAACAGGATAAAATCAAAATAAGCTTAACTATCTAATTTCTCAACATACAGGGGTGTCTTACACGGAGCGGTGGGTTCACCCCTAAAACAAAGACATGGGGAGGGGTGGCTTGCACGGAGCAGCAGGTGCACTTACTCTTGCCATCTTACTGGGCAGACTAGATGGACCATACTGGTCTTTATCTGCCTTCATTTACTATGTTACTATAGTGGCGATGAACATGATGTCGGCCCTTGTGGTAAAGCTGAAGCTCCAGCTGGTTCGGAGACTGGTGAAGTGGTAGAACCAGAATTCTTCTCCTGGGCATACTTTGACAGAGCCACTCTATAAGATTTAGTAATGGACATGATGTATCTCTGCCTTATATAGCAAGTTAAAACAGGTAGTCTCCAAGGAGCACTATCCACAACAGCCACACAGGGGAACTCCAACTCAACTATAGCAGTGGTTTGTGAGAAGCAGCACCTTCTTAAGATTGATCTTATCTATCTGTGTATGCTGCCGATTGTTGCAAAGATAATGTAAAGTGTTCTCTAATTTGGAGCTTACCCTGTTTGCCTTACTACACTCCTATGATGCTTTCCTCTTGATTTGTTTTGTTTCCTTGTTTTTCTCTTCTCTTTTGCTAGCTGCTCCTCACTCTCTTCTCTTTTTCCCCCTTTTTCTTTATTTCTTTTACTTTCTCTATTAGTTTCTTCCACACCCTCCTCTTTTTTTTTTGCAAGTGCAACTAGAGATCTGGAAACTTGTATACCTTTCAGCCCAGTTATTTGGTGTAATAAAGTGATCCCATGGAGTGCAATTGTATTATTCAATGACTGGCAGCTAAATTTTGATCAGACTCACATTTAAATACTTGTTCAGCTCAGTGACCCAAATGAAGTTGGAAAATGGCGGTCTGCCCTCACACCCGCCGTGACTCTTTAAAGGCTGTAGATGGCTGAACTTCACGCCACCACACCACTCTCTGCGTGTCACAGATGCATTCCACAGTGGTGTTATACTCTGGCAATTCACATTGTGGGATACCCAGTAAAGAAACCAGTGCTGAGGATGCTCACTCATCTATATCTGGACTGCCGAAGAAGCACATACAGAAGCATTGATCTCACACGCAGTGATATGGAGAGCGAATCTCGACCTCCGAAGTATCTATGGGGGGGTCTAAGGTGTAGGAAAGTCTCACAGCATAGTGATTTGTGGCAGCAGACACTACCTTTGTAAGTTAGGAGGGATAACAAATATTGTAGTTTACCCCGGCAACTTCATCATCTCATTTTGGGGTTTTCTGCTGACATCCTTGTCCAAAACCGGGTGAGTGGCCATGAAATGGGTTGGAGGTTTGAAAAGCAGAGTCACTTTGTGGCCATCTTTCTCAGGCTCACGAGCGCCCCTCTCCCCCCCCCCCCACCCCCAAGATAGTATTTTTAAACAACACCCATGCTTAATGTAAATCTTTAACCTTTGCAGCTGCTCCTTTTAGTTTTTTCTTAACTATTTTCCTCATTTTATCATAGTCTCCTTTTTGAAAGTTAAAAGGTAGTACTGTGGATTTCCTTGCCATCCTTCCTCCATTTATTGAATCAAACACAATCATGCTATGATCACTATAGCCAAGTGGCCCCAACACCCTTATCTCTTGTACCAGGTCTTGTGTTCCACTAAGATCTAGGTCAAAAATGGCTTACCCTCTTGTTGGTTCATGAACTAGCTGCTCCAAGAAGCAGTCATTTATTTCATCTAGAAGCGTTATCTCCCTAGCATGTCCTGCCATAACACTGACCCGGTCAATACTGGGGTAATTGAAATCATCCATTATTATTACTGTTTTGTAACTTTTGTTAGTTTCCCTGATTTCTTTGAACAGTTCATCATTCATTTGTTCATTCTGGCCAGGCGGTCGGTAGTACACCCCAACTGCTATTGCTTTCCCCTTTTTATATGGAATTTTGATCCACAGAGAATCTACAGTGTATTTTCTTTCCTGCAAAGCTTTAATCCTGTGTGACTCAATGCCCTCTCTAACATAGAGCACAACCCTTCCACCAATTTTATCTACTCTATCATTGCCATAGAATTTGCACCCAGGTATCGCAGTGTCCCAGTGGTTGTCCTCCTTCCACCAAGTCTCTGAGATACCAATCATATCTAACCTCTCATTTAGTGCTATATATCCTTACTCTCCCATCTTATTCTTTAGACTTCTAGCATTTGCATACAAGCATTTTAGAGGTTATATTTTATTCATATTAATCTGGTTATCAGTAGGCAATGGTAATTTGGAATCTTTAACTCAGTCTGCTCTGTACTTAAGAGCAGTTGGGTTGCTTTTGTCTTTACTGGAACCTCTCTGTTGATATTCCCTAACTTCAGTCTTTTGCAAGTATACTTCAAGGATACATCGTTCCAAACCTTTCACTCTTGAGCAACTGTCAGCTTCCCCCTATTATCTAGTTTAAAAGCTGCTCTATCTCCTTTTTAAAAGTTAATGACAGCAACCTGGTTTCATCCCAGCTAAAGTGGAACCCATCCCTTTGGAAAAGCCACTCCTTTCCCCAGAATGTTGTCCAGTTCCTAACAAATCCAAAACCCTCTTCCTTGCAACATCATCTCATCCATGCATTGAGTCTCTGAGCTGACACCTGGGAATGGTAGTGATAAATGACTGGGTAATGGGGAGGGGGCACTGGGACTGGAAATAGGCTGATGGAAGTAAGTGAAGAAAAGAAAAGAAGAGACAAGAAATGGCAGATGGACTATAGACCATAGAAAACGAGCAAGAGAAGATGGGAAAACGGAAGCCTCAGATTGGAACCAGCAAGATCAGAGAATAAAATGGTCAGACAATAAAGGTAGAAAAAATAATTTTATTTTCAATTTAATGATTGGACCTTAAGAACATAAGAACATAAGATATGCCATACTGGGTCAGACCAAGGTCCATCAAGCCCAGTATTCTGTTTCCAACAGTGGCCAATCTAGGTCATATGTACCTAGCAGTTTCCCCAAGAGACACAAGTTCCACAATGCTTGTACTGGGTCAAGCATTGATATCTTCGGTCACGTCTTAATAATGGTTTATGGACCTTTCCTCCAGGAACTTGTCCAAACCTTTTTTAAACCCAGCTACACTAACAGCCTTTACTACATCCTCCGGTAACAAATTCCAGAGTTTGATTACACGTTGAGTGAAAAAATATTTTCTTTTATTAGTCTTAAATAGTTTACCCTGTAGCTTCATTGCATGTCCCCTAGTCTTTCTATATTCTGATAAGGTAAACAATCGATCTACGTTTACCCGTTCCACTCCGTTCATTAATTTATAGACTTCTATCATATCTCCTCTCAGCCGTCTCTTTTCCAGGTTAAAGAGCCCTAACCTTTTTAGCCTTTCTTCATAGGAGTATCCTTCCATCCCCTTTACCATTTTGGTGGCTCTTCTCTGTACCTTTTCTAAAATCGCTATATCCTTTTTAAGATACGGCGACCAGAATTGCACACAATATTCAAGGTGCGGTCTCACCATGGAACGATATAGAGGCATTATAATATCTTTTGTTTTATTTTCCATTCCTTTCCTTATCATACCTAGCATTCTATTTGCTCTCTTGGCCGCTGCTGCACACTGGGCCGAGGGTTTTAACATGGTATCCACAATGACGCCTAAATCTTTTTCCTGGGTGGTGGTTTCTAATGTGATGCCTTGCATCGTGTAACCATAGTTTGGGTTGTTCTTCCCTAGGTGCATAACCTTGCACTTGTCCACATTAAATTTCATCTGCCATTTTGATGCCCAGTCTTCCAATTTATCAAGATCTTCTTGCAATTTTTCACAATCCTCTTGGGTTTTAACAACTTTAAATAGTTTTCTGTCATCTGAAAATTTGATAACCTCACTCGTTATTCCACTTTCCAGGTCATTTATGAATATGTCAAAAAGCAGCGGACCCAGCACAGATCCCTGGGGTACACCACTATTCACCTTTCTCCATTGGGAAAATTGGCCATTTAGCCCTACCCTCTGCTTTCTATCTTTTAACCAGTTCCTGATCCACAATAGTACACTGCCTCCTATCCCATGACTCTTTAGTTTTGCTAAGTCTCTGATGAGGGACCTTGTCAAAGGCTTTCTGAAAGTCCAGATACACAATATCAACCGACTCACCTTTGTCCACCTCTTTATTCACTCCTTCAAAAAAACATAACAGATTAGTAAGACAAGATCTTCCTTGTCTAAAGCCATGTTGGCTGTCTCCCATTAGGTTGTGACTATCTACATGCTGAGTAATTTTATTCTTTATGATGATTTCTACCATTTTTCCTGGTACTGACGTCAAGCTCACCGGTCTGTAGTTTCCCGGATCACCCCTGGAACCCTTTTTAAAAATTGGTGTTACATTGGCGATCCTCCAATCTTCAGGTATTAGAGATGATTTTAATGATAGTTCACAGATTACTGATAGCAGGTCTGCAATCTCATATTTCAGTTCTTTCAACACCCTTGGATGTATACCATCCGGCCCAGGTGATTTGCTACTCTTCAGTTTATCTAATAGTTGTAAGACATCTTCCCGATGTATCGATATTTCCTTCAATTCTTCCGCACCTTTAAATACCACTTCAGTCATGGGTAACATCCCTACATCTTCCTCAGTATAGACCGAAGCAAAGAATTTATTCAGTCTCTCCGCTATTGCCTTGTCGCCTCTTAGTGCTCCTTTAACCCCTTTATCATCTAATGGACCAACTGACTCTCTCACAGGTTTTTTGCTACGAATGTACTTGAAAAGGTCTTTATTTCGCGTTTTTGCTTCCGCAGCAAGCTTCTTCTCAAATTCTCTCTTTGCCTGCCTTATCAATGCCTTGCATTTGACTTGCCAGTGCTTGTGCTGTTTCCAGGTTTCATCGTTTGGCTCTTTTTTCCATTTCCTGAAAGATGCTTTTTTGGCAACAACAGCCTCTCTGACCTCACCTTTAAACCATGCTGGCAGTTTTTTGGACTTCCTTCCACTTTTCTTAAAGCGTGGAATACAGCTGGTCTGGGCTTCCAAGATAGTATTTTTCAACAACACCCAAGCTTGATGTACGTCTTTAACCTTTGCAACTGCTCCTTTTAGTTTTTTCTTAACTGTTTTCCTCATTTTATCATGGTCTCCCTTTCGAAAGTTAAAAGGTAGTACTGTGGATTTCCTTACTATCCCTCCTCCACTAATTAAATCAAAGGCGATCATGTTATGATCACTATTGCCAAGTGGCCCCAACACCCTTATCTCTTGCACTAGATCTGGTGTTCCACTAAGGAGTAGGTCTAATATGGTTTCCCTTCTGGTCGGTTCATGAACCAGCTGCTCCAAGAAGCAGTCATTTATTTCATCTAGGAACTTTATCTCCCTAGCATGTCCTGACGTGACACTGACCCAGTCGATTCCGGGGTAATTGAAATCACCCATTATTATTACTGCGCTGTAACTTTTGTTAGCTTCCTTGATTTCTTTGAGCATTTCATCATCCATTTGGTCATTCTGGCCAGGTGCTCGATAGTACACCCCCACTGCCATCGCCTTCCCCCTTTTATATGGAATTTCAATCCATATAGATTCTACAGCAGATTTTGTTTCCTGCAAAACTTTAATCCTTTCTGAGTCAATGCCCTCTCTAACATAGAGCGCAACCCCTCCACCAATTTGATCAGCTCTATCATTACGATATAGTTTGTACCCAGGTATCACAGTGTCCCACTGGTTGTCCTCCTTCCACCATGTCTCTGATATTCCAATCATATCTAACCTTTCATTTAGTGCTATATATTCTAACTCTCCCATCTTATTCTTTAGACTTCTAGCATTTGCATACAAGCATTTTAGAGAATGTATTTTATTCATGTTAATTTGGCTATTGTTAGACATGGGTAAATTGGGATCTTTAAGCTCTGTCTGCTCCATACTTGAGGGCATTTGGGCTACTCTACTCTTTTGTGGAACCTCTCTGCTTTTGGTAGTATCCTTCAAGGATACATTCTTCCGAACCATCCGCTCTTGGGCGACTGTCGGCTTTCCCCTAATATCTAGTTTAAAAGCTGGTCTATCTCCTTTTTAAAGGTTAATGCCAGCAGCCTGGTTCCATCCCGGTTAAGGTGAAGCCCATCCCTTCGGAAGAGCCCCTCCTTTCCCCAGAATGTTCCCCAGTTCCTAACAAATCCAAAACCCTCATCTCTGCACCATTGTCTCATCCACGCATTGAGACTCCGGAGCTCTGCCTGCCTTTTGGGTCCTGCGCGTGGAACAGGAAGCATTTCGGAGAATGCTACCCTGGAAGTTCTGGATTTCAACTTCCTACCTAAAAGCCTAAATTTTGCCTCCAGAACCTCCCTACCACATTTTCCTATGTCATTGGTACCGACATGTACTAAGACAGCAGACTCCTCCCCAGCACTATCTAAGACCTTATCTAGGTGGCGCGTGAGGTCCGCTACCTTCGCACCAGGCAGGCATGTTACCAGGTGATCCTCACGTCCACCAGCCACCCAGCCTAATGATCGAATCACCAACTATAACGGCTGTCCTAACCCTTCCCTCATGGGCACATGGCCCTGGAGAAACTTCCTCGGTGCGAGAGGGTTTTACATCACCTGGAGGACAGTTCCTAGTTACCGGATCACTTCCTGCCACACCAGGGTGATGCTCTCCTGTCACGTGACCTCTCTCCTCCATGGCAACAGGGGTGCTGCCAGACTGGAGGTGGGACTTCAGGACTATATCCCTGTAGGTCTCATCTATGTACCTCTCTGTCTGTCTTATGTTTTCCAAGTCTGCTACTTTAGCCTCTAGAGAACGTTCCCTGAGAGAAAAGAGCTCCTTGCACCTAGTGCACACGTAAGACCTCTCACCAACTGGGAGAAAATCATACATGTGACACTCAATGCAAAAGCCTGGAAAGCCCCCATCCCGCTGCTGGACTGCTCTCTGCATCTTAGTTTTAAGTTTGTATCTAGATCTTTAAGTTCTTACTTACTAGGGGTTGCTATGGGTATTTATACCAATAAAACTGTACCTAATATGTTTAATATACCTTGTTCACCTGAAGCTTAATTAATCTCAGGTCCTTAGTGTATGACTGATTTGGGTAATGAGCTTCACCTGAAAGCACCTCCTGTCTTTTAAGATGTGTAAGTACCTATAAAGCTATGATTATCCCAGGGGAGGGTGGGTGTGGGAGGGAGGGAGGGAAATAACACTTATTAAAAGAGGGCTGCTACACAGTACCCTGTCTTGTGCTGCTGAGGTAAGCTAAATTCTGATTTGATTTAAATTATAGCTCTTAGCTGCTGCTAGGCTCTAACTTCTTATGAAATTTAAACTACAAGGTCTCTGCTGGGTATGAAATGTAACCAGAAAGCTCTCCTCTGTGTTTTAAATTCAAACTTTAATTGCTGCTACTAGGCCCTAACTGATCCAACAAAAAACAGTGGGTTCACAGATTAAGAAGCTTTAATACAAAGAATTATTTTTAGAAAATTACCAGAAGTATATACTCACAGTTGCAGATTTCTCTCCAGAAATAACAGTCCCCCTTTCTAGTCCTTGTATTACCTTTATATTTTACACAGTATGGGGAACTGCATCTCTTATTTATCTGATATTGCACTGCATGCAGAGTCTGTCTTCTTGGGGTTTCAGTTTAATTTTTTCTATATATTTCTTTTTGTTTTGTGCTCATTTATTGATGAAGACCTGTCTGTATTTGTGTGTGTGTGTGTGTGTGTGTGTACAACCAATGCTGCATTTTCTGTCAGTATAGAATTTCTGCTTAAGAATTTGTAGAAGTCTTGCTTGTTCAGTTTGCACATTGTCCTCTCTGCAATTTATTTGGGGACAGGTGGTGGAGTAGGGGTGGGGGCGGGGTGGGGGTGGGGCAGGTGGTGGGGCAGGGGCGGAGCGTGACTAGCCACAGGTGGCGGGTTTTTCTCTTTCAAAAGGTTGGCAACCCTACTTCCTACACAACATTGCACATAGTCTTATATGCACTCACCATGCCTTTCCCTCATGCTTTCCAGCATCTCCTGCAGACTCTTTCTTTGCAGCTCCCTACCCTTATTCCTCAGGGCTTCCATCTGTTGGAATAAGGAATGGGAGATCAGGACATCTGCAAATGTGAGCAGCAACTTAAATAATATGCTGTCTCAAGCCACAAGAGGAATACAGGGACATATCATCTATATCCACTACACCAGCACAGCACACAACTCATGTGACATAGGCTTTGGAAAGCCACACACATTGATGTGTGTCCAGCAGCCAGCATTAAAACAGATCGTGTGCATGTGTTGCCAGAACCCGGCCTCAAGTGTGCAACCCTCAGCATCTGCTCCAGTTCAAGGCGCCGCACCACTGGTCAATGCCCTGATAATGACATATCCGTGTCTACTATAAGAGCCCAGGTATGAACTGTGTTGCCACATCTCAGAGTGTCACACATGATAATGGATATTGTTTCAAGCTACTGATCCCATGACTGCCTCACACCACTTAGTCACATGGTCACCATGCCGGTGGGCCTCTGAGCCTGGAAACACCTCCCTTGCCGAGATGACCAGCAATTGGATGATGTGATGTGCATGAACTCTGCTAAGGTTACAACTGACCTGCAAAATATATTTGCAGAACCATATGCCACTGGATGGACCAGATCTCCAAAATACATATCAAGCCTGTACACAGCTTGGCCCTGTCATTTTAATTGTTTCTGTATTTAGATACAGTCACCCAGTAGTCCCTGGGTGCTATCACCAAGGTGGCAGCATAGCTGCATGCCTTGGCCTCTCCCCCTAAAGGAAGGAGTTGCTCGGTGCCTTGGCCTCTCCCCCTAAAGCAGAGGTACTCAAATCCAGTCCTGGAGGGCCGCAAACCAGTCAGGTTTTCGGGATATCCCTAATGAATATGCATGAGATATATTTGCATGCACTGCCTCCATTGTATTTGAATCTATCTCATGCATATTCATTAGGGATATCCCAAAAACCTGACTGGTTTGTGGCCCTCCAGGACTGGATTTGAGTACCTCTGCCCTAAAGGGAGGAGTGGCTCAGTGGTTGGGACAGGTTACCTCAGACCAGAAGACTGGGGGTTCAATTCCTGCATGGGGACAAGCAACTTCAGGCTGGAGGGACTGGGGTCACTAGTCCCATGGCCACTCCTTATGGCCTTGGGCAAGCCACTTAACCCTCCATTGCCTCAAGTGCACTTAGGGGTATGTTTACTAAACTGCGGTAATCGTACATAACGCGCGTTATGTAACGTTAACGATCGTTAGTGCATCATAACGTGTGTTATGATGCGCTAACGATCGTTAACGTTACATAACACGCGTTATGATGCGCTAACGATCGTAATGCCCCGCGGCGCGGTAAAACACCGCAGAAGGTGGAGAGAGGGCAGAGAGAAGGGGTCAGTGGGCGGAGAGTGGGCGGGGAGAGGCTCCCCTCACACTAATGCGCTGATTTTCAGAGCTGAATTCCAACGCGAATGAAAACCTGCCGTTAAATGCACATTACAGGGGAGAGAAACCATTTCAGTGTCAGCAATGTACAGCCCAGGCAGGGAAACCAAACAAAAGTGATAAGTGTGATACATGTGCACAGAACAAAAGGGCACAGAAACACTGAAAATGACCCCAACAAACTGGAAAAAAACAGTAATGAAGTCAGCCATTGTCCTGAACAGTAATGAAGTCAACCATTATCTGCAGAACCAAAACGTAGTCAAATGTAAAATGTATATATGTAAATCTTCCTCTCTCCCCCTCCTAACTGTGTGTTGTGCATATCCCGTGAATCACGTTGTACATATTGTGAAAATGTTTTGCCTTTGATCTGACAACCTTGTCATATAATCCTGTAAATCACGCTGTAATTTTTGAAATTTGTCTTTGATCTGACAATCTCCGTTACATAATCAAACCGCTCCTGATCGCTGGAAGTAGCGGTATACAAATATATGCTAAATAAATAAATAAATAACCAAGCTGGCCAATAGTGGTATCAATGAGAAACATCAACCCCCCCACCCCCGAGTAAGCTCCATAGAACAGATATAAATCGTGGAAGGGTCTATACTCCGTCCCCATACAAGGTGAATGAGCCCACAGTGCCTACCTGCACACTGGATGGCCTGAGACTGCGCACCACCAGCTCCACCAGCAGAAGGGCATGTCAGCATGGTGGCTGAGGGATACTGGTGGTGGAGGGGGCAGTGGCAGCTGGCCAGAGCAGACCGTGGCCTAGCCCTGTGTAGGTGGGTGCCATGCACTGCAACAGACAGGCCCTGTCTGACCAACAGTCATGGTATCACCAGGGAATGCACCATCTCTGTGATAACATGGTGATGCAGTGCACAAAACCAGTGTATTCAGAAGCAGAAGGTCACAGGTTCAAGTCCCAGCTGTGGTTTCCACCAACCCAGTCCTCATATTTTACCCACTACTATAACGTGCTAATACAGACAGAACCTTTCTTGCAGATGACGTAAACATGCCCAAAACACCTACATTTTACCCTACAGAGCACAGGCACCATAAACATGCACATTACCTAGAGCAGAGCCTCCCAAATGCAGTCCTGGAGGGCCAAACACCATTCCGGTTCCATGCTGCCTCTGATAAAGATGCCTGTGCTGCATTTCTATGTGTTTCCAGGCCTTCTGTCTGCTATTGCTTTATGGATGTGTACAGCTCTGCATTTCCTGCCCTGTAGGGCGTTTGATCCCTAGCAGGACTGGGGTGATGGTCCTCTCTACTGCCACCATTGCAGGGGGGTAGAAAGTGGATCTGTTGGTGGGAGATCCTGTCCCCCACCCTGAGCCCCAGAAGGTGCGTTGGGTGGTGGTATGTAATCTCCCTGTGGGTCCCAACACCCCCATTCACTTACATCATGTGACCATGGCACCCACACAGGGTATGCACTTTTCTGGGTGCATCATAGTCCACAAGGGCTAGATGTGACATACAGATGAACACAGGCATATCCTAGGGGTGTTTGCAAGAACTACCTATCACACATTGGCACTGATGGGGACCTGCAGCATAGCCTATCTCAGCAAAGCCAGGTGCTATGAGAATGGTGCTGGGCACCATACCTCTCCCTCAGGGTGAGCACAGGACCCGCACACTGTGATGGTCTGTAGCTACTCTGTGCCACTAACACACACCGTCGGCACCCCCTACCAGGCTGAGGTGCTGTGGGGTGCATACCCCATCTTGTGATCATCTGTAGACTGCTGATTTACATGTGCTGTGCATCCTGGGTACGGATGGGTTGACCCTATCCTGATAACCACAGCAGAATGTGGTGTGGTGCCGTACAGTCCTCCTGTAGCCAGCCAGGTGTTTGTTAGCAGCTCTAGCCCACTGGTTACTTCACTGCCCGTGGAGCCAGAGGTTCTGGGTTCAAAGCCCACAGTGGGGTTCATCGATAGGGCTGTCTTAGGCATTGTCTATTTTTATTGTATATTAGTGCTGCCAGCAGAAACACCCTCAGGGTACTGTCACCTTAGGGTGGCTAATAAGGTGCCCTATAAAGCGCCTTATATGGTGTCCTATAGGGGACATTATAGGGTGCCTTGGCAGACAGCGCACTTTATAATGTGCCCTATGGAGTGCCTTCTAGGGTGCCTTATGTGGCACCTTAGGTTACGCCACTGGGAGGGTGTGTTTGCTGGCAGCACTATTAAAGTACAACTAAACTTCCTCACAGCCCAATACTTAACCCTTTCCAGGCCAAGCCCAAAACTTTCGGGATCCAAACTTCTGCCTAAATATTCCTATCAAATGGTATATAGTACATGACCATGGCAGAGGGAACGTCACTATTGGAACATATTGAATAAGACGGGTACAATTTTCCTGACATATGCAAACATTAACCCAGCTGCAGAATGTGGATTAAAATATTACAGTAGGCCTTCGAAGGGTTACACATGATGCCTCAGCCAGCCTTATTCATTAGGCACACTGGGGAATCAAACCCATGACCCTTGTACCATCAGTCTGTGTAGTAACCATTGTGCTACTGCTCTGTTTCTGTATTTGGGTGTCTGCATGCCTTCTTAAGCATAATGCGCAGTAACGCGCCCTGTAACGATTGTTGCTGCGCGGCGCCTTATAATGCGCATTATCGGTAACGATGTACCACCCATGTCCTTTTTTGGCATTTCTTCCACTAACGCGGCTCCTAACGCGAATCACACTAACGCAGTTTAGTAAACATACCCCTTAGATTGTGAGCCCTTCAGGGACAAGGGAATAAAAAGTACCTGTTAGTATTGTTAGTAAACCATACTGATTCTAAAGAACACAGTAAAAGAAATAAAGTGAAGGTCTAAGTGAACCTTTCCAAAGGCAGAAGGGGCATAAATCAGAAGTGATCCTTGTTCCCTAGGATAGAAGCCTATGGTTCTGATCATTTGGCTACCAATCAATGTTCTATTCTCCCTACTTTTCTCTCTCTCTCTCTGTATATAAAGAAAACAGAAGCCATCTTCATAACCAGAGACAAAGAATTCAGCCCACCTCAACATATACATCTTGGAGAAGCTCACATATACATCTTGGAGAAGCAGCAATTGCAGTGAAGGAGTAGGTAAAATACCTAGGAATCATTCTGGATAAATCCCTGAAATTTGCCACCCATATAAATAAATCCACCCAAGCCATCTATAGTAAGATTAAAATGCTACAATGACTAAGGCCCCTATTAGAACCATCAGACTTCAGAACAGTTATACAGGCAATGATCAATCCACATATAAACTATTGTAGCAACATATTACAAGGTCTACCAAAGAAAACACTAGCATACCTCCAGCTGGCACAAAACACAGTAGCACGTGTAATAATGCAAGAATCTGGTTCGGAAAACATCACACCAATCTTACACAGTCTGCACTGGCTCCCTATTGCCAGTAGAAGTAAATACAACAACCTGGTCATCATATTTAAATTGATCCATAACATATCACCATCTCACCTTACCATTCTAATATCCAAGACACCAGAAAGAGAAGGGAATGTACACAAAACTCCCTATCAACACCAACCGACTTCCACAAAACAAACAAAATAACGAGCAATAGAGCATTTTCATATTATGCCCCAATTCTATGGAATTTGCTACCACCAGCAATAAGAGAAATAAAGGACATTATGGATTTCAGTAAAAGAATAAAAACACTATTATTCACAGAACACTATGGTCAACTCCACTCAGAATCACTTACTCCCTAACAAAGGCTACTTTAATAACCACATTGTAAATATTCTCTGATCATGACTCAAATACCCCCTTTGCAGCTACCTATCTACCCTGTAATCAGTCAATCACTGATATACACCACTTGTAGACAAACAAAATAACCACCTAACCCCTATGCCTTCATGCCAGTTACATTGTAAATAGCTAATTACTGTTGTTCAATATTCACTATTATATGTATATATGTTTCTTTATATTGTACAAAGTTAATCATGTTAGATGTAATGTTCAAGTTCTGTTCATTGTAAACCATCTTGATTGCTGGATAAGGTAGTATATAAGGATTAGTATGTATGTGAGTAGTATGCTTAAGCAGCAGATCAACTGGACTGGGTCTCTGGTAGTTTTGGATCAACTTGGACCATTCCACCCGAAGGGGAGATGGGAGCGTCTATTGGTGAGGAAGGCATTTTATCTAATACATCGTAATCAGCTCTTATTCTGTAAAAGAATTCTAGCAACATCTTGTGTTATTTCATGTTTATGATTAATGACTGTTACTTCCCCTTTTTCTATAATAAAAAGGGCTTCAAGAGAGGAAGACTTTGAATCAAACAGAAGTAGAACTGTGCTGCATCCACCTACCTTCTGTTGACTTCCCTTTGGGCTCAAGGAAACAAGAACTTTGTGTATGAGTATTTCTGTCCTGTATGTTACTCTCTGCTTATTTCTCGCTGCTCAAGGGACCAGAAGAGACTGAAAGAGCCCGAGGTATTGTGACCAGATCACAGGTAATCTTTCATAATGAATTAATGCAATTGAACAGAAGTAAAAACCGAAGTTAGATACTTAGGAATAACTCTATACCAAAGATTAAATCTAAACACACATGAAGAAAAATTAAGACAATATACCACAAAATGTGATCTCTGCATATCTATGTCCATGACTTGAACCACATGATTTTCCATTCAGTATTTCAGGAGATAGTCTTCCCATATTGGGACTATGGCAACATTATATACCATGGACTACCAAAATGTACTCTCCATCCTTTACAAATGCCATAACACACATCAATTAACACACACCATTGCAACAAGGGAAAATAAACATATACCCTGTCTCCAAACAATCCCTTAGATCTACCCTAACTATTCCCTAAAAATATAACATTTCACAAAATTAACCTACCAACACACTCTTATAACAACTTCAAAATTAAAGCTCTATAAAGGGAGAAAATGGCCTCAAGACTGCTCCTTAGTCCCACCATGTGGCAAAATTCATCATCATAGGGGATTTCCAAGATTTCAAATCATAGGTCCAACAATTCCCTCCATCCAAACCAATACTTAAAAAGTACTTTTTCAATATTTTTTCACTCTTTATAAAATATACTACAGATTAATGACCGGCACCATTTTGTGCTACAACTATTAATTATATCTCACATACAGGTATATCAACCTCCAAAAGGGCTCTGCAAAACAAAACCAGATAGCCCCAGTGATTATCAAACTTTTCACTATACAATAAAGGTACATAATTCACTTATCTGCAAAGCTTCACTCCCGAAGTTCAAAACATCATCGCCCATCCAAATTCTTTTCACTCGACAAAGATATTCATTTCTTCTTCACAAAGGCTTCATCAGAGGTATGTTCACACTACAGACAACAATCTCAAGAGATAACTGCAGCATCTAATGTCACCAATTTTAAATACACTTAAACCAATACAAAAGGAGTTACACACCCGCATCTCTTCTCAGGAGGTGTTTAACCAATTTAATTAAGGTAACCTTCTCTTAATCCACCACAATACTACTACAATACTAATCACACTAACCCCAACCAACCTTTACCTTAACCCTATAGAATAGAGCTCAACAGCAACCCATAGCCATGAGCCACACACCAGGGCAGAAGCAGCCCATGAGTCCCCAGCTCCTACCCCCCCATCCGTCACCTTTCACCCCTCAAGCCTCTGCTCAGTGCATGTCAACAGGGGGCCAACCACAGCAGGAGCAGAGGGCACTGCAGCACAAAGGATTGTATGCCAATCTGCCTCCTCACAAGCTACTCTACCATTCCACAGGCCAGGCTGAGCCCCCCCCCCCCAACCCCCCATTACACCTGCCCGACAAGGCTCATGGCCTGTGGGTGATATACTGTCCTTTGAGGAGGCACTGTTGGCACAATTACGGAGCATGACTGAGGTGCTGCTATGTCTGTGGCAGGGTGCGCAGCAGCAGACCGGTGCTACAGGCACTTCTGTGCATCCTCCCGCAGACCATGGCAGCTTATAGGAGCTGCCTGCTGGTAGCCTGCCTCATGCAGGCGTGCACCACACCTCCCCTCCCTATCCACTCCACCATCCCTGTTCTCTCTATCCATTTTATTTTGATAGGTTTTTGTCTTATGTTAATTAAAAATAGAAAACAGTTTTATATTTATCCTGTGTTTGCTGTGTTTTATTTCATGTATCCACCATTTAGTTAAACTACATGCAGTCACTTGATCAGGCTATCTAGCAGATGGTGTGTCTGTCCAGGCATCATGCAACCCCTCACAATAGCATTTTGGGTGGTACCCCATATGCTCACCAAGCAGTAGCATTGCTGCCTGTCAAATGGTGTTCACTCCCACTGTAGTAATGCCACATCATATTGACCAACACCCAGAGATAGAGGTCTGTGTGTGCCATGCACATCTGCTGCTACTGCACCTCCTGAATCTGATCTCATAGACACTCCTAGCTTCATAATGCACATCTGCTGCTACTGCACCTCCTGAATCTGATCTCATAGACACTCCTAGCTTCATATCTTTGTCTTCTAGACTATGTTCTCTTGTACCTCTGGGCTCTTGCTGTGCCACATCCAGCCAATTTGCATCGGATCAATGGTTTGCGCCTCATTGTGGTGGCACTGCTCTTGTTTTATGGTGTGTAATATTTTCTGCTCTCATACATACCAATACCATTGATGTGCTGCTCATTCTCAATGTAAGTCCTGTCGCCTCCTTCCCTGCCTAGGCGGTTACCTTTAGCGGGGAGGGGGCTTCACTTTCAATGTCTCTTTTATATGGACTCCCAGGGCAAAGGCTCCTGGGGGTTGTAGTTGCTTGGGCACTTAGTTGTAGTTGTAATAAATGATTAGGCCGAGGTTTGAAAGCAACACAGGAAATTTTTATTTTTGCCTCCTTTGTTTTAAGGAACTTCCAAAGAAGCTTGGACCAACATACAATAAGAACTTTTGCCACAAGAAATTAACTTCTGGATAAACTTTCCCACAATTACCAATTGCCTTTGCTTTCTTCAACAAGGCAATGGTTTCTTCATTCAAAAAGATATCCCTTTATAGTCCTTTGCTGCAATTGCCTTTGCCTCTCTCAGCCAGATAATTCTTTCTTCCTTCAACAGAAATGTTATTTTACAGTCCTTTACTGCAATTGGCTAGCAAACGAGGGCTTTCAGGCAGCAGTACTGATACAATGAGCTTTCTTCTTTACTTTAGTTTATGCAAGTTTAATTAGTTGCTTTAGAGACATTTAGAATTCAACCTTAAAGGTCTCATGCATTTAACACATAGCAGCAACGCTAATTAAAACTTTCTTAGCCTCTTCACAGCACACATTCAAATACCATATGGCTGGGATTCCTTCAAGCTTATAGTTCACAGGTTTCTCACTCTACCCTTCTGGATAAAGAACAATCCATATCACAATCAGATAGATCCGATTCAATATTACAATCCTCTATTTCCATGAACTCACATTCAGGGCAGTCAGGGTCTGCAGCTTCCTGACTAGAAACGACTGGAGACAGCGTGGGCTTGACTTCCTCAAGCAACTTAACAAGCTGTTCCCACCGAGACCTCTCTCTTGACTTAGGGCTGTTATCAGGGCAGGGGAGATCTTTATCTCGTAGCAAGCTGTTTAAAAGTTTCAAAGAATTCAGGTTCTCTCTATCAACAGGTTTTCTTACCAGCTTTCCCCAAGGTGAGACACTTGGGCTCAGCGTTTCCTGGAAAGTCCCTGTAACTGAGTCACATACAGCAATCTCTCCTGGCTTAAACCTCCTGCTTCTGGTACCCACTGCAGACTTTCTACAGCACAGGCTCCGGTCCAAACTCTGGTGCTGGCTATGAGGAGACTCTTCCCTCAAGCTGGCGTCTGAATACCTTTCCCAGGATTCTCTGCTCAAATCCTTACTTGCAGTTTCTTTCAGGATTCCTTCCACCACTGTTTCACTGCTACTTTCTCGGCTGTGCTTGCTCCTGCATGCATTAGCCCTTCCGTCTCTGTCTTGGTTCCTGCTTCCGTTTCTCTTCCTCCTCTCGAGCTCCTCCCTCCCTGTTCTCTGGGGCTTAAATGAGTGGGGCTGGCCTGTCTCCTTCCACCCCGCCCCCAGCACTCTCCCATTGCCTTCCTCCGTTGCTATGGAGCTGGGGCGTGGCCTTAGGACAGCAACTTTAGACCGTTTTTTTTTCTTTCCTAGCTGGACTTTTAAAGTGGCAGTTCCCTGCACTTTCTTTCTGCCTGGAGGAAACTGCTAGTGTTTTCCCTATTTCCCTAGGCTCTGGGGTAGCTTTGTCACCACACATCCCCCTGCTTAAGATATTACGGGCTGGCGTTCTAACCCCCGCACAGCCCGTAATACACGAAAGGGTGTCCTGTGTAACCTGATTGCTACCTGCCCTATCTTTTACCGTAGCCAACTGAGCCAAGGCTATTCGCTCGTGCCATGGGCGTAAGACATTAATATGATAGACTTGCTGGCGCCCCCTTCTGTTCTGGACAGAATATGATACAGGACCTACCTGTCTTATCACCTTATATGGCCCCTTCCACTTGTTTTCAAATTTTGGACTAGGTCCGGCTACCATGACAATCACTTTCTCCCCCACTTCGAGCTGACGGGGCTTTGCGCGCCTGTCATAGTAGGCCTTTTGGCGTAACTGGCTAGCTGCCATATTTGTTTCTGCCACTTGGGAGGTGCGATGTAAACGTCTTTTTAAATCTTTTAAGAAGTGGGGTATAGCTACCCCTTCTATGTCTGGCTCCACCCACTGCTCCCTTAGTATATCTAGGACGCCTCGAGGGGTCCGTCCATACAGTAATTCATATGGGGCCACACCCATAGAGGTCTGCTTTCTCTCCCTGCATGCATACAATACAAAGGGAAGCATGACATCCAAATCTTTCATATCCCCCTCCAAACTCCGCCTAAGCATCTTCTTTAGGGTCTGATTCTGACGTTCAACCAAACCATTAGATTGGGGATGATATGCCGCGGTTTTGACATGGCGGATGCCAAACGCGTCCCACACTTGGGCCAGGTACCGTGACATAAAATTACTTCCCCTATCTGATAGAACCTCTCGGGGAAAACCCACTTCACAAAATAACTTCACCAATTCAATTGCTATATTTCGGGCCGATATGTTACGAAGGGGAATCGCCCAAGGGAACCGGGTGGCTTGGTCCACGATAACTAGAATGTACTGGAACCCCCGGGGCATTTTTTTAAGTGGTCCCACAATATCCATTGCCAGCCTGTGTATGGGTTCTGATACGACAGGTATGGGAACGAAGGGTACCTTTGGGGGATGGTTTGAAGCCACACGTTGACAAGCAGCACATGACTCGCAGAATCTGGCGGTTTCTTTATAAACGCCTGGCCAGTAAAAACAAGCCAAAATTTGGTCCAGGGTACCGTGAACCCCTTTATGACCCCCTACGGGGTGATCATGGGCCAACCGTAGGACCAGCGTTTTAAACGCAGTGGGGACCACTAGTTGTTTCCTACTGTTCCCGGTCCTAGGGTTTAAACTCTCCCGATATAATATCTCTCTATCAAAAAAAAATCGGGGCAGGGTTTCTGTTCCTTTTTTTGCGTACTCAAAAGCCCGTTTGAGTGCGGAATCCGCCCATTGCTCCTTAGGAAAGGAGGGAAATCTCTCCACTAGCTCGGCCGGGACCCAAGGTAACTCCTGGCCAGCTGCTAGTTTAGCCCTATTTTGTGACCTATTCTGCCTCTCCCGGCGCTTCTCGGCCTTCCCCTTTTTATCACCCTCCCTTGGAGGGGTCACTAAATCATCATGGGATGGCAACCCGCACATCGGGTCGCCTGGTAGGTCTGGTTCCTCCTCCTTAGCTTTTTCGCGGGCCCGGGTGGATACCGTACCAGTTTTAGGCTGGAGACCCTCTGTCAACCCACGCCTAAACTGAGACCAGTCCGTTCCTAGGACTAAAGCTTTTGGGAGCCTTGGTACTACAGCCACAGGTATTTTCCATTTTAGCCCCAAACCTTTCACTGAAGCAGTATAAACTGGGTAGGACGAGGCTGCCCCGTGAATGCACCTTATCTTTACACTGCTTTCTTGTGACTCGGAGACCGGACCAATCTGAGATGTTATCTCCTTCCAGAGCTTTCGCAAGATCATGGATTGGTCTGCTCCGGAGTCCAGCAAAGCTTCCACTTGGACACCCTCCACCTCTACGCTCAGGAGGAATCCCTCTCCCCTCTCTTTAGAACGGGAGGTCATAAGGGCTGTCCTAGCTTTGCAATCCTTTCTCATGTGTCCCTCTTCCCCACAAGAAAAGCATTTTCTTTGCATATACCGTGTTTTATCCATATGCATTCCCTTCATCCCTTCTCCCCACATGGCCTTTCCTTTCCTTTCTGAGGCCACTTCGACTGCCTGAGTTAGACCACCAACCTTAGCCTGGCTTACCAAACTGGCTTCTAAAAACCGCTCAGCCAGCGCGGTCGCTGCATCGGTGGTCTTGCAGTCCTGTAGGATCAGGAAGGATCGCAGATCTTTTGGAACTGCATCCATGAACTGCTCCAGAATAATACAATCTAACAATGACTCTTTCATTCGTGCCTCAGGCATCAGCCACTTTAAAGCCAACCCTCTAATCCGCTGGCACAAGGCATGCGGTGTTTCACCAGGTTTTAGTTTAGAGCTCCGCAAAAGGCGGCGGTAGACCATGGGGTTTAGGCCCAACCGGTCACGTATTGCCTTTTGCAGCTCTTCATAATCGGCAGCTAAGTCCGCGGGCATAGCCCTATAGGCTGCTAGCGCTTCTCCCGTCAAGGAGGCGGCAAGGCGTATTGCCCACTGGTCTTTGGGCCAGCCGGTTAGAAGAGCCACCCTCTCAAAGGCTGCCAAGAAATCATCCACATCATCCCCTTTGGCTAACTGACCAAACGAGAATGTCCCAGTCCCAGGTAACCCAAGCCCTGGTATAGCTCCTAAGGAACCTGGCGCTGTTCATAGGGGCTCCGTTGCTTGCTTCTGTGCTTTTAGCCAAGCAGCCATCATCTCTAGGAGCGGCTTCTGCTGGGCCTGAATCATGGCCGCTGTGTGTTCCTGTGTCCTTGCAGACATTTCCTGCTGCTTTTGAAATTGCTCGGCCATCCATCCCAAAAGCTCAGTCCGCTCCATCCTCGGTAGAAGCTGAAATGAGAAGAACAGAGAGAGAAACCACCAAGTGCGGCTCCAAAATATATACCCTCTCACCCTTGCTCTTCTGGAGCACTGCTGCAGCCCCACCCGGCACTGGTATCCGTCTATACCCCTTATATATACGGATTACCTTAGGCAGGTGTAGACTCGGGTTTATCAGCCAGCAGGTCATGGCTTTAGCAATCCGCTCCAGTCCGGTCCTTCTGCTGTCGATCCGGGTCTTTCCTTTCAGCAGGCTATCTGTATCCTCAGCAACTGTAGAAGTTTCCTGAACCCTCTGTAGAAGTTTCTTTTATTCCTTACGGGTCCAGGTGTCTTGTGTGTACGTGGCCAAGGCAAAATCCTAAATACTACGCCACCTGTCGCCTCCTTCACCGCCTAGGCAGTTGCCTTTAGCGGGGAGGGGGCTGCACTTTCAATGTCTCTTTTATATGGACTCCCAGGGCAAAGGCTCCTGGGGGTTGTAGTTGCTTGGGCACTTAGTTGTAGTTGTAATGAATGATTAGGCTGAGGTTTGAAAGCAACACAGGAAATTTTTATTTTTGCCTCCTTTGTTTTAAGGAACTTCCAAAGAAGCTTGGACCAACATACAATAAGAACATTTGCCACAAGAAATTAACTTCTGGATAAACTTTCCCACAATTACCAATTGCCTTTGCTTTCCTCAACAAGGCAATGGTTTCTTCATTCAAAAACAAAGATATCCCTTTATAGTCCTTTGCTGCAATTGCCTTTGCCTCACACAGCCAGATAATTCTTTCTTCCTTCAACAGAAATGTTACTTTACAGTCCTTTACAGCAATTGGCTAGCAAACGAGGGCTTTCAGTCAGCAGTACTGATACAATGAGCTTTCTTCTTTACTTTAGTTTATTAAAGTTTAATTAGTTGCTCTAGAGACATTTAGAATTCAACCTTAAAGGTCTCATGCATTTAACACATAGCAGCAACTCTAATTAAAACTTTCTTAGCCTCTTCACAGCACACATTCAAATACCATATGGCTGGGATTCCATCAAGCTTATAGTTCACAGGTTTCTCACTCTACCCTTCTGGATAAAGCACAATCCATATCACAATCAGATAGATCCGATTCAATATTACAATCCTCTATTTCCATGAACTCACATTCAGGGCAGTCAGGGTCTGCAGCTTCCTGACTAGAAACAGCTGGAGACAGCGTGGGCTTGACTTCCTCAAGCAACTTAACAAGCTGTTCCCACCGAGACCTCTCTCTTGACTTAGGGCTGTTATCAGGGCAGGGGAGATCTTTATCTCGTAGCAACCTGTTTAAAAGTTTCAAAGAATTCAGGTTCTCTCTTTCAACAGGTTTCCTTACCAGCTTTCCCCGAGGTGAGACTCTTGGGCTCAGCGTTTCCTAGAAAGTCCCTGTAACTGAGTCACATACAGCAATCTCTCCTGGCTTAAACCTCCTGCTTCTGGTACCCACTGCAGACTTTCTACAGCACAGGCTCCGGTCCAAACTCTGGTGCTAGCTATGAGGAGACTCTTCCCTCAAGCTGGCGTCTGAGTACCTTTCCCAGGATTCTCTGCTCAAATCCTTACTTGCAGTTTCTTTCAGGATTCCTTCCACCACTGTTTCACTGCTACTTTCTCGGCTGTGCTTGCTCCTGCATGCATTAGCCCTTCCGTCTCTGTCTCGGTTCCTGCTTCCGTTTATCTTCCTCCTCTCGAGCTCCTCCCTCCATGTTCTCTGGGGCTTAAATGAGTGGGGCTGGCCTGTCTCCTTCCACCCCGCCCCCAGCACTCTCCCATTACCTTCCTCCATTGCTGTGGAGCTGGGGCGTGGCCTTAGGACAGCAGCTTTAGACCGTTTTTTTTTCTTTCCTAGCTGGACTTTTAAAGTGGCAGTTCCCTGCACTTTCTTTCTGCCTGGAGGAAACTGCTAGTGTTTTCCCTATTTCCCTAGGCTCTGGGGTAGCTTCGTCACCACAGTCCTACTGGCATGTGGTAGGGTGGTGATAGCATACCAGAGGCATATGCATGTCTCCTCTAAGGGACATATCCTGCCACACACAACAGATTGTATGTTTGGTTCAGTGCTTGTGGAATGAGATATGTTGCGGTCCATGGTGATGTGTGTGGCAGTGAAACATTCCAACTGCATATTTTATTTATTTATTTATTTATTAGAACTTATATGCCGCCACTTCCAAAGATCAGTGGCGGTTTACAGAGAACAAAACTGGAAGTTTACATTATACTGTAACTTTGAAAAACGTATTTACAGAACAAAGCGAGATAGTACAGCTAAACAATTTGCATAACTATTGTGGCGCCCCCACTTGTATAGGTGGTTGCCTATAGGCAGGGGCGTACCTCCTAATGTCCCTTTTTAGTATGGGTTCCAAGAGCCGAGGCTTCTGGGGCTTGTAATTGTGTGAAATGATGAGTAGGCCGAGGGTTTGAAGGCAAAAACACAGGAAAATTTATTTTTCTCTTCCTTTGCACCAAAAACACTTATTAACAAAATTAAAATACTTCTCCCACAAAAGAAATGAATTTTCAGATCAAGAACTTCCCAGTGACAAAAGTTGCAATTGCTTTCTTCAGCTGTTACATAATGCAGCTTGATAGTTCCTTTACTTCTGGCTTAAACAACTGCTTTTCCAAACTGTGCAATATTCAAATTAAAGCTTCTTTTACTTCTGGCTGCTGCCCACTCAGATAGTTCTTTCGTAAACATTCAAATCAAGCCTTTGAATATTTTCTAGCTGCTTTAAAACACCAGCAACTTCATTTCAAACATTTTCAGCACTCTAGGCACAAGACATACTGGTACAATAGCTTCTGGGTCTTTCCACATTTAAACCCTATAGCTTCTTCATTTTGTCTTTATACAAAAAGAGCAATCCATTTGAGATTCTGTAGAGGCATTATCAGAATCATAATTATCTATCTGCATGCCCTCATAATCAGGACCTGTTGTCTCCTGACTGGAATCAACTTGTGGGAACGTAGGCTTAATTTCTTCTAACAATTTTAAAACCTATTCCCAGTGAGACCTCTCTCTAGGTTCAGGGGTTTTTGATGGGCTATGGAGATCCTTATCTTTCAATAAACTGTTCAAGGCTTCTAATGGGCTCACCTTCTTTCTAGCAACAGTTCTTTTCACAGGCCTTTCCAGAAGTGAAACTCTCCCCACAGGCTCCTGCTGGGCTGTTCCCGTACCTTGCTTATAGTCTGCAGCTTCCTCAGGCCAAATGCTCCTGTATCCAGAGCCAACTGTAATTCCTCTACAACACGGGCTTCCTTCAGGGCTGTAGTTTCCTGTGTTTTGGCTGCAATGGGAATCCCTTCTGAGGCTGTCTTTGGAGCACCTCTCTCTCTCAGCTTCCCTG